>CM076576.1:637773994-638373994 GCA_034641835.2 Pinus albicaulis
ACCATTCAACTAACACTTGGTCAAGAATTTTTTTTTTAACCAAATGAAGATGACATCGTGACTCATGAATGTGATCCGAAATGTTAGTGGCATCATTTTGTTTGAAATTGGTTAAAATTTCTATTCCAGTTTCATATCAGATGGGTAACTAGAAATGTGTTAGGAATGTGGTAGCTAGGGTGCTTGAATTATTGAATGAAGCTCGTGGTTGTTCAATATACCATTTTTTTTTCATACTGGTAAGTGTGCATTGGAAAATATGTAAATGGATAGAGTCATCATTGAGGGAGTTCAAAGAACACCACAAATGATAAGTCATCACGTGTGTATATGGGTCTTCTCCAAGATTTCCATAAAACTTAGGGATATCACTAGGAAATTTCGTCAGAATAATCGACCACCAAGGAGAATAAACAATGGGATAGTTGGTAAGCTGGGTTAAGTCTAGAAGTTAAAGAGTTTCTACAAATGGAAATTTCCTATTAAGCTCCAGTGGAGGATACCCTGTGTAAGATGGGACGGCCTAAGTAATAGGTATTTGTGTCCCAGGATAAGGAGGATTCTGGTAACCATAATAAACATAAAATTTCTTCCCAGTGCAAAGATAACCTTGCAAAGGTTGAAATGGTTGGGTTTGAATTTGTTAATTTTGATAAGGCATTTGCTGACTTTGATAACATACTTGTTGACCTTGGTAACGTACTCTTTGATACAATTGATATCGTTATCCAGTGAGATTTTGCATCATCCCCAAAAAATGTTGTCTATCTTGTTTTTATGCCATACCATATACAGGATTCCCTATCTAGACTTGAGGAACAACCTATCCAACTGGTGAAGACTATAAGAGATCTTGAAGAAGATGGGTAAGTGGGGTTTGAGAGGCTCTAGATACCAGCGGGAGAGGTTGGGTTAAAGGTGCAGCTTGAAAAGGTTCACTTACATGTAGTTTATTTTTAACATGTTGATATATAGGTTGGCTAGTAGGAATTTGAGATGAATATGGAACATGTTGAGAAATTTGAACTTGATTCACAAACTGGCTGGGTTGTACGGGCGTAGTAACTTTCCAAGAATTAACAACCATTCCCAAATGAAGAGGAATTTGATGAGGTTGAGGACTAACTTGTGATATCTGATGAGGAGTTGGAAATGGCCCACCAATAGGTTTCCCCCGTACTGATAGGGGAGGGTAATATAGAGGAAAATCCCCCCCAAGAGGAGGGTACCCAACATAAGATGAACTGGGCTATTGTAAGTGTCCATATCCATTGATATATGAGCTAAATTGCTGCTCAACTCTAGGAGTAGATGGAGGAGGAAGATAAGAATGCATAGGACATAAAAGAAGTGCGAGATGTAATTCCAAATGTATATTACATGGACGCCATGGGATAGGTCCATGGATTAGATGTTTCACCAGAAAAGGTACCAGGAAACAATTGGTAATGAGGCAGGACAGATGTGCTAACATACAAGTGTGTTTTTGGCGATGTTGCAAACATGGATGAGGTTGCAAAATGGGTTGTGTCTTTCATGGTAGTAGATACATGATGAGAAACCATAGAGGATTCAGTCATGGTTAACCTTCCCAAAGAATATTTTCATGGGAAACTCATGGGTGAATTGAAAGGAAAAGAATTAGACAAAGGAGTTTGAATTTGAGTACGAGGAGAAGGAAAAGGATGGGCCTAGAAAAGATAAGTTCCTATCAAATTAAAAGGAGAGGATGGTCAAGGCTCTTCATGAGGAATACCTTCAATAATCATATGAATAGGTAGAAGGGGCTCATCGTTGGGTCCAAGTTATATGGTTTATTGTTGGGTCTGAGAAATAGGAAGAGAAGAAGAAGGTCCTGAAGTAACAAATTTAGATGGATGAGGTGCCTTAGGTTGTAAAACCTCATGTTGTGCTATCTCTAACTGAATATAGTCAAGTTCAGTAACCTCAAGTAATACAGTATCAGGTTATTTTGTTTTGACTGTGTTGGACTCTGCAACAAATGAAGAAGTAACCTTGAGTTTAGTACTTACAGGAAAATATGATTCTAGTGGATCTATTTCAGGTGGAGGACTAGAAGTAGTAGCTCTTGAAGCACTAGATTCAGTAGTATTCATATTTTTATTCTTTTGATGACATCTAGGATTTTCCTCAGGTGCAATAGGAGGCAATCTTTGCCTCCTACATGAATGACGATGTGGAGGGGGTTATTATTCCACGCCAGTTTAATAAATTTTAAACATTAACAAAAAAAATAGATTAAAAAAGGGGGTAATATAGGAAAAATGGTTTAGCAAGTAACTATGAATTTCAATATACCACCTATTGGCTTGAGGGGTCCTGACCCAAGTTCAGTGTGCAAGGTTTTCCAACAAACCCCTATACTATTGGCCCTTTCGACAGTGACTTGCTTTCACAAGTCACAGTCTCACCCAAAGTAGTATGGGTGGGTGCTGGAACCAGGTTTCCACACCCTGAGAAAGGAATGGTAAGGAAAGCAGAGCTACGTTCTGTTCTGTAATTCCTAGATTACCTTGTTTCTTCGCAGGGTTAATTATGCATCTATTTGCATCCATGTGCACTAGATCTAGAATTATATGCTTTCTATAACATCAACACAACATTATATAAATAGAGTGGAATAGATCTAGATCCAAGTATTTAGTATACAAACCTTCGCAGCGAAAAGAAAAAATATACATAACACAACAATTATCAGCAATTCATACCATAGTACTCACAGATTCAGTTCTCTAATAATCCTTCGCATTCATTCATTCATCAATATTCCCTTACAATTCCCTTCCCAACCTGCGCACATAGTAGTAGGGTCCGCACACAGCTGGACTAGGATCTCCGTGCACACAGCCAACAGGAGTCTATTCCCCAAAACCCAAATAGATCACTTAAACAATAGATCGCATCAATAGCTCTTCAAATCCTATCCTTTACAATCCAAAATGCATCTCTATTTATAACAATCTAGCCTCAATGTTCCTATGGTCTCCAACCCATGGTTTTCGGACCCCTAGTTTACCCTTTGACCCATTACAATACATTCGGGGCTTTAAACTTCCCCAAAACCCCTGCACTATACTAAATATAAATTTTTTAATCAAAATGAACCAGTTTCGCAACTTGTTAGGAGACCTCATTCCAACAGTACCCCAACACAATCTTATGACTCGTCCTGAGTCACTGCACTGGTACGGCTTCTATTTGTGCATGCAAGGTAGCTAGAATGTGGACAAGTGGAGGGAATATGTCCAGAATTTCAGCCACATCTTGTTGCGCAATGTTGACCAGCCCCAGAGAAGCAGACCCGTCTGTATCCACAGCAACCTGTTATAACAGCCGGTGGAGGCGTGCGAGGGAAGACTGAGCATCGTGTGCAAGTTAGAGTGTGGTATCAGACCATGGCTTCAACCATTTTCGAACAACCTTCTTGGAGTGGCGAAGGTCCTCAATCCTGTCCATGGCGGATAGGCGCTGCGCAGAGATGGGGAAGGTGTGGAGGCTAGGAATTTCTCCAGAACAGCTTCCGCCTGCTGTAATTCCTGCTGGACATGCTAAAGTGTGGAATGTTGTTGTACTGCCATCCATAGCTACATACCAGTTTCAACCAATTGGGCTCCCTCTGCTAGCTACTCCTAAATAATACGTGTTGCATCAGTGACCACGACAATCTGTTGGGCTCGTACTTCTTGAGGTATGTCATTCTATTGTCTCATGTCTCAGTCACGGCGGTGAACCTCTTGCAACACTCTAGAGCATAGGCCTTGTAACTATGTACTATATAGCTGTGCTACGTCTACTTGAATTTCCCCAGTAGTTGGGTCGGGAGTGCGAATTATGGCAGCGTGAGGGAGGGAACATACATTGCTTCTGGTGGGAAATGTGCAGAAGCGGCGAAGAAGTCGCAGCATATCCCTATACCGCAACATTCCTTCTGAGCGTGTTTTGCAGACAAGCCCGTGCTCACTCTTATTACTGCATTCAACATTCCCAGGCCCTCATAACAGCTCCTTTGATGATTCAGGGTCCATCTTTCTAACATAGGGACAAGCGTTACAGAAAGTATGGATGAACACAAAAAACCAGAACGTACATAGCCAAAGCCTATTGAAGGGTGAATAAATAGCCTGACCCGAAGTTTTCCAGCCATCCACGCCCCAGTTGAAGCTATTTAATGGCGAGGTAGCTCGTGCGTGGTGTTATTTCCTAAATCTACATCAGGCTGAAAGAAGGCAGAGTTCAGGGTAACATAAAACCACGCTCAGTCTGGTAGCTAGCCCTACCAGAACAGGAGAGGGCTCTCTCCGGGTCAATCTCAAAAAAAATAATCAATAGGGCTTGAGATGACTTCAAATAAAGGCTAATTTTAGGCTAGGTATATAGGTGAAAGGATTTGATTTTGATTTTGGGGGTTTTTGTTGGAATCAAAGGGAAAGGCAGTTTTGGGTGCGGAGATGAGGCCTAGTTTTTGCAGAGTTCTGATTGGGGCAAGGAAGGAAATTGTTTTGATGCTTTATATTGAATGAATGGATGGTTCAGACCAGTGAGGAGCTGAAGAGGGAAAGAATCTTCAAGGATCCTCTTCAAACAGATGAAAACATGGAAAATTAAACAAAACTGAAGGCAAAGCAAAGCAATCTAATGAATTCCACCTTTAACACTGATTTGTTTAATCTAAGAAGAAAAGAGAAGGGAAATGATACACATAAAAATCAGTGAAATTACAATTACATAGAGAAAAAACCATCAAAACATAGAGCCACATGGATCCCAAAGAGTGCTGCAAACCCTGGTCGATTCCTTTGCCAAAATTGCAGAGATGAATGTACAATGAAGCGCCAAGCAGTACCAAGTGTTCAACCCTGAAAATGACTGAAGAACTAAATGATATAGACAAGAATAACTCATTCCCATACCTCTATGGGTCGAGCTCATCATTATAGGAGCTGTTTCAACCATATCTATACTAGGAACTAGAAAATAGGCAATGAAACAACTTGCCTCTATATGCTAGGAAACTGATCCATTCACTTACATTTCACCTTTTGGTGAATGAATCTACTAGAATGAGTAAAAATGTGCCAAAATTACATCATGGTCATGAAATTACATCAAGGTAAATCAAGAGTTACATGAAAAAGTCAAACTGGCCAAAACTAGGCGAAATTCTGAGATGCTGAGTGAAAAATAGGCCAAATTCCTCTATGCGCCGCACCTGGAATCTCTATGCGTAGCACAAGTTTGGAGCTGATTTTGAGGCCCTTCTCAAAGTTTCAATTGAGTGTAGGATATCTCGTTGGAAATCCCTACCTGTCTACTTTCCAACCCAAGTAGAATTTCTGGATTTGGTTTCCATTTTCCCCTCCAAAAGTTCAATATCCCAACACTGCTTCCTGTGTGTGAAAAAAGTGGCAGAAAGGCCATTTTTAGCGTGTTTTTGACCCTTTAGGCAACCCATAACTTGATAAAATCCTTAGGTAATACATAGGCATGCATAAATTTTGATGAAAAATCCAGAAATGAAAATTTTTCCTCCAAAAGAGCTGCCAATTATAAGCACGCGCCAAGTGGCACTACGCGTCGGGCAGGAAAATCTGTTTTTACGCTCAAAAATTCAAAATTGACAAAAAATTTCCCAATTTTTTTGAAATTTGGGCTGAAGGTCCCTCATCAAGCACTATGCTGGGCCAAAGAAGCTTTGGCCAAAATTTGGAGTCTATCATGCCTTTTGCGACGATTTAGTGCCCTCCTTAGTCTTGCCTTCAAGATCTTGATCCTCGCTTTGCAAACATGATGTCGCGCCCAATAATGGTTCTTCATGTGTATAAGAATGTTATTTTCCTTGTTTTCCTTCTCCAATAGCTTCTCAAGATGAATGTTGACCCTCTCAAGCCAAGTCTCTCTATCAGCCTCAATCTCCCGCTCAATGGGTGTCATCTCTGTTGGGCTTCTTCGTGCAGCTTGCCAGTTCTCACGGATGTTTTGCAACTCCATGACTGTCTGATGATCCTCCAACTATTTTTTTCACTACTCCAGATATTTTATGATCCATTTATCTCTTTGAAATTTTTCGGTCAATGTTTCGATCTCAGCCTTCTACTCCTGAATGATCTCTCTCAACTTTGAACTTGGAGAGCTCAAATCCTCATCAATCAATATGAAATCAGTATCTTGGCCTCCTGACGGGCCCTCATCCTACATAGGCCTCTTACCTATGTCTTGTACCTATACCTATGCTCCTGATGATGGCAACAAGACCCCTTCCAACCCAGGTGGAGATAGTACTCATCGGGATGCTGCAAATAATCCTCTCGTACCTCTCTGATAAGTGACATACACTGGCACACTGATAGGCTCTGTCTCAGGACCTTCAGGCTGATGTGAAGGTTCACCTGCCTCATGGGAAACCTCCGGAGGAACCTGATGAGCTGTGAAAAATTCATGGGAAATGAAATCCTCCCATGCAATACCCTGCAATCCAAGCTGATGTACAACAACAATCTTGATGAGTGCATAGTGATAAATATTGTTGTACTGCTGCATCGGGAGTCTTCTTCTGCACAAGAGTGTTCATTCTCTCGATGTTCCAGCACATGAAATAAGGTATGTTCATCATCCTCACTCTCTTGAAATGCATCAATAACCTGACGTGGTATGCATATAGGCGTGAGAACCGGCCCTCACAACTAAAGTATCTGATAATGAGTCTCATCAAAGGCGCATAGGATTTCTTTAGGAACCGGAATGGGAATACCTTGCTAAGCTGTCTCAAATAGCTAGGCCTGATGTATGGTTCATAATGCACTCTATCCACCTGCTGCCTCTTGTTCCACTGTTCACCCACATTCGGTATTCCGGTTGCTTGAGAAATGGTTTCCGGTGTCAAAGTGAAATTTACACCAACAAGAGTTACCTGACCATCATGAAAATGTAACACAAACAACCAAGCCAACTCCTGATGATGCTGAATCTGAGCAATCATCTCACAATACTGATAGCATGACTGCTCTCGAAAACATGCCATGGCAAGTGGGCAGGCCTGCAATTGGGTCAATGAGGTGGGCTCTTCTCTCACATGTTTTCCACCTTTATGAGGCCTTTTTGGTGCATGTAGCTCAGTGGTAGAATCACTATCTCTGTCATATGAAGTTTCAGTGTCTGTCTCCATAATGTTGAAAGTCTATGTCGATTATATGCTGATTTGAGAATGATGGAGTTTTGTCAAGTGAATTTAAAGTGTAAGGACAACCACTTGACTGTGTTTGGGAATTTGGGATTTAGGAATTTTTGCAAATGATATGGGGAAAGGGATAATGATAGGTAATGAACTGATTTAGGGATAGGAAAATGGGAATTAGTGATATGAGTGGTTTGGGGATTGATAATGATGATAGCATTACAGTGATGGGAAAGGAACCATAGGTGGGGAATGGAGTTGGATTATTTTGGCACCAAAATCAAATTTTAAAACTTCAAATTCAAAACCCTAAGGAGCAGTTTTAACAAGAAGATAGGGTTTGAATTTTGACATCACAAACTCTCATAATCCACTTCAATCAGCACCAAACATGTTAATGGAAATTTCATAAACTTACTTGGAGCGAGGAAAACTGAGTTGATTTTGAATTTTTGTGGAGAAATGATGAAAATTTCTGTTGCCGGCCCTGTGCGCCGCGTGCACAACCCAGTGTGTCGTGCCTGGTGTATGCGTCGCGCACGTTCAAAATAGCACGGTGATGGGCGGCTCTATGTGCCGCGACAACTATGTGCGCCGCGACCCTGAATCTCACCCACAGTCGGTCCTCCAAAACTGGCTTTTGATCTTCCACGACTTAAATCGTCTTCTTTGAGGATTTTGTTTACAAATGAATTGTTGAATGGTGAAAATATCTTATATATACAAAAGGATTTTGATTTTTCATTTAGAAAACCCACTTTTGTAATGTTGCAGACTTTGGCACTTTCACATTTTAAAATAAACTCTGTTTTTGCTTCCACTTTGATTTTTTAGCTAAATGACGAAATTCTTGTCTATTTTTTTTTGCAGGGATAGCTGGCATGTAATTTGGCAAAGGTGACCAGGGCTATGCTTGAAGAAATTCACAACTAAGAAAACTTTTAAAATTACATTACATTTATTACAAAAGACAAAATGGACAATTTTTCTTCAAAACTGAGTTTTGAAGAAAATTCATGATCAATCATTATGATGATGAAATTTTTGCCATGAAAAATTATTTCAAGCCTCCCTCATGTGCCTACAGGAATTATTAGACATTCTAAAGATGAAACCCTAGACCTAATGACTGAAATGACTCTTTAGCAAACAGGAGGCCAAACATGACTGTAAATGACTTTAAAATTGATTTTGATAAACAGACACGGACCAGCAGGTACATGACATGAGGGATATGAGAGAAAATACCCTTCCGTCAGATGATCCATGCTACTAATGGAATGCAGCTAACTGAATTAAATGAGACACCTAAAATGAAATGCAATAAAAGAGATTTTGATCTCTGACGGAGGGATGAAGAGACCGACTCTAACATTGGCTCCAATGGGGATGGTAGCTCCTTGGAGGTGCCAAGAACTACAGATTTCTGGGAGAGTAGGCAGTGCCTTCGTCCATTGGGCTATGGAGTCCATGGCTTCAAAAAATCAACACAAGACTCTTGACTCATTTATTGACTGAAACTGACTCAATTTTGAAACTAAAAATGACCGAAAAACCTGACTTAACAAACCAAACCAAAATGACTCATGACTGACTTAACTGAAAAAATTACTTACAAATATTTTTGAATGGCAGTAGTCCATCGAGATTTGAAATCATGATGACAACAAACTACCTAATGATGAAATATGTACAATCATGTGTATTGAGCCTTCCAATGTAACCAATCCAGCAGATGGCTACATACCAAAATTCTGCTCTCACTTTTCTCGAGCAGGTAGAACGATGTACATGTAGGCAACTCACAATAACCACTAAAACCAAGGCTTATGATAATGAACCAGGCAAAATTTATCTTTTCTAATGTTTGCAAAGGAATGCCGAAGGGATCTTGAAAATCGTGAAGCAATAGTTGGTCTTGAGATCCAACAGCAAAAATACAACTACTCGCTTCATTCTGATCTGAAAGAACAATTGATTGCCGAGTGATAGGAAGGCACAGAGAGGTATAAGCTCTACCATCTGAGTGTTAGCTATAAGTTCCTTGACCATGAGAAATTCTGGCATATTGTCTCTCTCAAGCTCATATTCCTCAACTTCATGGTCTAGGTCATTCTTAAACAGAAAACAATCTTCAAGATTATCAAACATGACAACCTTATCATCTTCATGAAAGAAAATATTATCTGTTTGCTAATCTATAAAACTAATTACAAGACCGTCATCATTTTCAAAAGAGGAAGAAGTTTCACCAAAACTTTCCTGACCATGTGGGCACTGCAAATCTGTTTTAGCTTGGGCTGCAACACGACCTTTCAGGAGTTGATCTATCTCATCTTCAGATAAACGAGATAATACTTTTTGTTTTCTTTTGCTCGCACAGTGATTGTCTTCATGAAATAACATTTTAAAATATGAAAAACCTGAATGACAGTCCTTAATTCCCTGATCTTCTGAAATTTGAAAACATTGTTGATCATCTTCATATGACATGGAAATCAAATTATCATTTATCACTGAGTTATTGAAAGAAGATTTTTCACTTACTTGAACAAAGATTTCATCTTGTTTTTCATGAACTGACTGGATTACCTTCTCATGAAATCTTTGTTCTAATAAAATGAGAACATTTGGATCAATGACTCTGTCTTCTTCATTCCAGATGATCTCCACAGCAGAGCTCCCCTTCATGGGATTCAACACAAGGTATTCTTGATAATCACGATCTGAATCTAGATCTGAAATAGCTGACTTGAATTTATCACATTCTAAAATTGAAAATTGACTTTCCTGTATATTTTCTTCTTCTATGGACAGATCTGAAATAAAACCTTCTCTTTCATCATTTTCCATAGTACCAATATCTTGATCCTACTGCAAATTTTTCTGAGCATCTTGATGAGTATCCTCTAAGTTCTCTTTATGCTGCTGAAATGGATTTTCGTACAGAGCCTCCATGATCTCATCGTCCATGAAGTCATCATCTTCATAAACTTTTTCAAGATTTTCAATAAAACTATGAACATGGCTACAACAATTCTGAACTAAAGTTAAGGATGGATAAGATTCATTATACCTTTCAAAGAACATGGTATGAAAATCCTTTAAACAGTAAATACAAGTAGGCGGAAAACTTTCATACCAAGATCGGGCTTCACCTTCCAGAGTGGCCATGAATATCTTCATCAAGCAATCTTCGGGAAAATCAACCTTCAACTTGCGAATATGTATGTGAAATCTAACCAGATGTAAAGCAGCATCCTTCCTATCATCATCTTTAAACGTAGGCAAATTCCTTTGCCAATCTACCTTAGGAATTTTATTTGGAAAACCTGGAATGTGATCTCGGCTCATGGGAGCATACCTTCGATCCAGCGAAACCATTTTGATAACAACGAATTCACCAATAAATTCCTCAGGCTACTGATTCTTGAAGAGTAGAGTCGCCATAAAAATTCTGAACCTTAGGATTCTTCGACACTAGAGTCGCCAGGTGAATGATTTCAGCCTTGCTATGTCTGATCGTTGTCCACCATCAACCATCATATCTAACTTGATACATGTACTAGGGAAATTTTCAAGTCAAATGTTACATTTAAAAAACTAGACCGGAGATTGACTGAAGTAGCATTTATCTACTTTTGCTAATGAAAATCAAGAGCGTTTCGAAGGCTACCTGGCATAACTTCAGGCTCCGTTTGTAGTTTATAAAACAAATAACACTAACAAGCAAACCATTTGAGTCCCCAGTATGGTCACCACTATGTTATTGCCTAAATCTACCTCAGGTTGAAGGAAGGCAGAGTCTAGGGTAACATCAAACCACGCTTAATCTGGTAGCTAGCCCTACCAGATCAGGAGAGGGCTCTCTCCAGGTCAATCTCAGCAAAAATAATCAATGAGGCTTGAGATGACTTGAATAAAGGCTGATTTTAGGCTAGGTATATATGTAAGGAGGTTGGATTTGATTTTGAAGGTTTTTTGTTGGATCAAAGGGAAAAGCAATTTTGGGTGCGGGGATGAGGCCTAGTTTTTGCAGAGTTCTGATTGGGGCGAGAAAGGAAATTGTTTTTATGATTTAGATTGAATGAATGGATGGTTCAGACTGATGAGGAGCTAAAGAGGGCAAGAGGGTTTCAATAATCCTCTTCAAACAGATGAAAACATGGAAAATTAAGAAAAACTGAAGGCAGAGCAAAGCAATCTAATGAATTCCACCTTTATCACTCATTTGTTTAATTTAAGAAGAAAAGAGAAGGGAAATGATACACATAAACATCAGTGAACTTAAAATTACATAGAGAAAAACACCATCAAAACACAGAGCCACATGGATCCCAAAGAGTGCTGCAAACCCTGGTCTATTCCTTTGCCAAAATTGAAGAAATGAAATGTACAATGAAGTGCCAAGCAATCCCAAGTGTCCAACCTTGAAAATGACTGCAGAACTACATGATAAAGACAAGCCTAACTCATTCCCATGCCTCTAGGGGTCGATCTCATCATTCTATGAGTTGTTTCAACCATATCTAAACTAGGAACTTGAAAATAGGCAATGAAACAACTTGCCTCTATATGCTAGGAAACTGATCCATTCACTTACATTTCACCTTTTCGTGAATGAATCTACTAGAATGAGTAAAAATGTGCCAAAATTATATCATGGTCATGAAATTACATCAAGTTACATAAAGAGTTACATGAAAAAGTCAAACTAGCCAAAACTAGGCGAAATTCTGAGCTGCTGAGTGAAAAATAGGCCAAATTCCTTTATGCGCCGCGCCTGGAATCTCTATGCATAGCACAAGTTTGGAGCTGATTTTGAGGTCCTTCCCAAAGTAAAAATTGAGCGCAGGATAGCTCGTTGGAAAGCCCTACCTGTCTACTTTCCAACCCAAGTCAAATTTTTGTATTTGGTTGCCATTTTCCCCTCAAAAATTTCAATCTACAAACACTGCTTCCTGTGTGTGCAAAAAGTGGCAGAAAGGCCATTTTTAGGGTGTTTTTGACCCTTTAGGAAACCCATAACTTGATGAAATACTTAGTTAATCCATGGGCATGCATAAATTTTGATGAAAAATCCAAAAATGCAAAGTTTTCCTCCAGAAGAGCTGCCAATTATAAGCACGCGCCAAGTGGCGCTACGCGTCGGGTAGGAAAATCTGTGTTTAGGCTCAAAACTTAAAAATTGACAAAAAAATTCCCAAATTTCTTGAAATTTGGGCTGAAGGTCCCTCATCAAGCACTGATAGGCTCTGCCTCGGGACCTTCAAGCTGATATGAAGGTTCACCTGCATCATGGAAAACCTCCGGAGGAACCTGAGGAGCTGTGAAAAATTCATGGGAAATGAAATCCTCCCATGCAATACCCTGCAATCCAAGCTGATGTACAACAACAATCTTGATGAGTGCATAGTGATAAATATTATTGTACTGCTGCATCGGGAGTCTTCTTCTGCACAAGAGTGGTCATTCTCTCGATGTTCCGACACATGAAATAAGGTATGTTCGTCATCCTCACTCTCGTGAAATGCATCAATAACCTGATGTGGTAGGCATAGAGGCGTGAGAACCGGCCCTCACAACTGAAGTCTCTGATAATGAGTCTCATCAAAGGCACATAGGATTCCTTTAGGAATCAGAATGGGAATACCATGCTGAGCTGTCTCACATAGCTAGGCCTGATGTATGGCTCATAATGCACTTTGTCCACCTACTGCCTCTTGTTCCACTGTTCACCCACATTCGGTATTCCAGTTGCTTGAGAAATGGTTTCCGGTGTCAAGGTGAAATTTACACCAGCAAGAGTTACCTGACCATCATGCAAATGTAACACAAACAACCGAGCCAACTCCTAATGATGTTGAATCCGAGCAATCATCTCACAATACTGATAGCATGACTTCTCTTGAAAACATGCCATGGCAAGTGGGCAAGCCTGCAATTGGGTCAATGAGGTGGGCTCTTCTCTCACATGTTTGCCACCTTTACGAGGCCTTTTCGGTGCATGTAGCTCAGTGGTAGAATCACTATCTCTGTCATATGAAGTTTCAGTGTCTGTCTCCATAATGTTGAAAGTCTATGTCAAGTATATGCTAATTTTCATGAGGTGAAAATAAGAATTTGGTGTCTTTGTCTTGATTTCCAAATGTGTCAAAGTCAAATGAGGGACTGTGGGAAATAGGGCAGTGAGAATGATGGAGTTTTGTCAAGTGAATTTAAAGTGTAAGGATAGCCACTTGACTGTGTTTGGGAATTTGGGATTTAGGAATTTTTGCAAATGATATGGGGAAAGGGATAATGATAGGCAATGAACTGATTTAGGGATAGGAAAATGGGAATTAGTGATATGAGTGGTTTGGGGATTGACAATGATGATAGGATTACAATGATGGGAAAGGAACCATAGGTGGGGAATGGAGTTGGATTATTTTGGCACCAAAATCAAATTTTAAAACTTCAAATTAAAAACCCTAAGGAGCAGTTTTAACAAGAAGATAGGGTTTGAATTTTGACATCACAAACTCTCATAATCCACTTCAATCAGCACCAAACATGTTAATGGCAATTTCATAAACTTACTTGGAGCGAGGAAAACTGAGTTGATTTTGAATTTTTGTGGAGAAATAATGAAAATTTCCGTTGTCGGCCCTGTGCGCCGCACGCACAACCCAGTGCGCCGTGCTTGGTGTATGCGTCACGCACGTTCAAAATAGCACGGTGATGGGCGGCTCTATGCGCCGCGACCCTGAATCTCACCCACAGTCAGTCCTCCAAAACTGGCTTTTGATATTCCATGACTTAACTCGGCTTCTTTGAGGATTTTGTTTACAAATGAATTGTTGAATGGTGAATGAATTTTGTTTACTTTTGTAATGTTGCAGACTTTGGCACTTTCACATTTTAAAATAAATTCTGTTTTTGGTTCCACTTTGATTTTTTAGCTGAATGACGAAATTCTTGTCTATTTTTTTTTGCAGGGATAGCTGGCATGTAATTTGGCAAAGGCGACCAGGGTTGCGCCTGAATAACTTCACAACTGAGAAAACTTTGAAAATTACATTACATTTATTACAAAAGACAAAATGGACGATTTTTCTTCAAAACTGAGTTTTGAAGAAAAGTCATGATCAATCATTATGACGATGAAATTTTTGCCATGAAAACTTATTTCGAGCCTCCCTCATGTGCCTGCTGACATTATTAGACATTCTGAAGACGAAACCCTAGACCTAATTGTTGAGAATGTAGCAAGATGATGGAGCTTAGTGAAATGAAGTCGCCTTCACTAAGTGGGCCCGCAGGCAAATTCTGGCGCAAAGTCTATTTTTAGACTATGTCTATTTTTAGACATACGGAGCATAATTTGGGAATTCTACTTGGAGATTCTTGATGGATGCGACATGTTGGTAAAAATATATGAGACCCTAATTTTAGGACCCAGACTATTTTTAGACTGATCTCCTAAAAATATGGAAGTCAAATATTATTTACCCTTAATAATATTTTGACTATAAACAGCAGTTTACTCTCTTGGCGCACTTCAGTTTGAGTCATGGAGGTGGCTCATGCAACCGACACAAGGAATCACGTGGTTCCTAGGGTTTGATGGCATCTTGCATGGTTGGCTTCAGTTAGACTTCAGTGGCAGGAGTTTTGGAGGAGTTAACGGGACAAGTAGTGGAGTTGTGTTCTGCTTGTTTTAGTTGAACTAGTTGGGATTAGTTAACTAACTAATCAACTAGATATGAGTGGAGTAAATTAAATAATATTTAATTTACTAAATATTAACTCATTAGTCAACTCAAGAACACTTCAGTTCACTACAGTGCATGATCAGTTCAGTGGAGACCACTGAAAGAGATAGATGAAAGGGTAGAGTTAGCTATCAGTTGTAACTATACTGTTGCTATTTGCAACACATAGATAGGTGGAGTGCTGCGAGTATTGTGTGCAAAATAATGTGGCCTAATTATAAGTGAGGCTATCACCAGCATTAAACACAATCAAGGTTAATACTATATATATGATTGGAGCAAAGTGAATTTCTAGATCTAGCTTCGATGTTGTTGCATGGGAGTAAAAGTATATGTTTGTAAAGAAGTTTACCTATGATTGTTACATGATTTCTCCATTATAATACACACAATAGCTGCGGGGTTTTCAGCTACAGCTTCCACACATTCAAAGTTATCATGGTACGATCGATGCAATGCTCTATAGTTATTTCCGCATGTGACACCACTGTGGAAGCCATGTTAAAAAGTTATGCATGGTAATCTGTAAAATCATGATTCAGCATCTTCTTCATTGAATAAGTGATTTATTCAGCTAATTTCTACACTAATAACTAAAATGACTCTTTAGCAAACAGGAGGCCAAACATAACTGTAAATGACTTTAAAATTGATTTTGATAAATAGACACGGACCAACAGGTACATGACATGAGGGATATGAGAGAAAAGACCCTTCCGTCAGATGATCCATTCTCCTAATGGAATGCAGTTGACTAAATTGAATGAGACACCTAAAATGAAATGCAATAAAAGAGATTTTGATCTCTGACGAAGGGATGAAGAGATCGACTCTAACAATTAGCATGCCATGAAGTTGCACCACAGTAAGATTTTGAAGATCCTGCTTTTCTTCAAGAGCAGAAATTTTTGACTCAAATTTTGCAGTTAGAGATCTTAAAACTTTCTCAACCAAAGTAGATTCGGTTATTGTTTCTCCCAGATTTCTCATACGATTTACAATATCATCAAGATGTAAAAATAAATTGGCAATTCTCTCCTCATTATGCATTTTTAGATTCTCATATTGAATTCTGAGAGTTTGGAGTTTAGCACTTTTTACCTTTGCATCACCTTCATAACTTAGAATGATTTTGTCCCATATTCCTTTGCTGTATCCAACTGCATGACTTTGACAAATTATGATTCAGTTAGACTTCCCAATAGAGCATTGACTGCCTTTGCATTTGTTTCATAATTCTTTCTTGTCGTTGGATCTGTTGGTACTGCGGCTGGATATTGATATCCTCCTTCAACAATAGCCCATACATCTACTCCCAGAGACTGAAGATAGGATCTCATCCTTGTTTTCCAGAAGATTAAATTGTTTCCGTTGAAGAGCGGAGGCCTGATAGATGTTGTTCCATCTTGATTTATCATCTTGTTTGATCTTCCTTCTAGCGGCTAAGCTTTTTCAGAAGGACCTGCTCTGATACCAATTGTTCGGAAAAATACTGAGAGGGGGGGGGGTGAATCAGTATTTAGAGTTTATAAAATAAATTCAACCTTTTCTTTGAGCAGATTTCCATACGCGGTTTTTATGAACTGAACTAGTGTATGCATGCGGAAATATAGAAGGAAACTAGCGTATACTGATTTACCTTTCAAATTTAGAGAATTTCTCAGGAACAGTCTTTTAAACAGATTTATCAGTTATGAATAAGGCTAGATAATCAGAATTTATGAGCAATAATCAACAGTATAAAGCATCACACACATGAACACCAATATTTAAGGTGGAAACCCAATTTGGGAGAAAACCACCACTGTTGTCGTCTTTGTCTTCAATATTTATTATATAGAAAACCTTTTACAACATTGTACTGATGCAGACTTATACCAGTACGCAGGCTTCTACCTGCAGAAGGCTGCAACCTTCTCTCGTTTTCCAGCTGCAACTGGAAGGGAGCTCCAACCCCCTGATCTCGTTTACCAACCTCTCCTGGAAGGGAGCTTCGACCCCCTGATTTCAACACCAGCTTCTACTGGCTGAAAGCTTCTATATCCATACTAAAGGCTTCAACCCTTAGACCCAATGCAGACCACGTTTCATCAATTTTTATACTGGATCTAAACAGCTTCAACACAACCCCTTAACATTAACAACCATACTTTGCCCAAAACTTCAATCAAGATAGTAAGACCATTGTAACCAGAATATCAGAAATAACCCAGACTTCAGAGTAGATAATCAGATACATATTCAACCTTGAACAACCATTAATTCAAGTACCATATGCTATTTTTCTTTATGTAACCCGTGTATATACGTGTCTTTATTCACACCAACCTGTGTATGCTTCAATGCATGCTAGTTTTATATTCTTGAAATAATACGCGACTTTTCTTCACAGTTTCCGCATATACACGCGCTTTTCTTTTCACCAACTAGCATATGCTTCCTTTCAGAATCTATTTAGACTCATATTCAGATCTGAAACTTTCAATTCAGACAATCTATCAGCAATGCAGAACTGTTTAGATAGTCACTCATCCTTCATCATGTTTTCTCAATCAGTGATTAGATTTGTTCATTATCAAATCAACAGCATACTCCATATTCAATCAACCCAGAACTTCAAGAAGACTTCATTGACCGACAGCAGAGAGAAAATAGAAATCACAGAAGTAATATATGTAAATAAGCTTTAGAAACCCTAACTTCCATATGCACTTTTTATTAAGAGAACCCGCGTATACACGCGCTTTTACCAAGACAAACTAGCGTATAGATCTGTAAATGGTAGACTTTGCAGAATATACCAGATCTATAAAATTACCCAGATTTCTTCATTATCATCAGCAGATTTTCGCCAGTTCTTCATCATTTCTTTTGCAGATCAGCCTAGAGATTTATCATTTCTAGATCTAGAGATCTTGAACCTTCATCATATCCATGGGTGCATCATAAATTTAGATCTATCAAAAACAGAGTTCAACCATTCCATGCAGATATACTTCAGAGTGAAGTATTCATTCAATACCCAGACACATGCACACCTTGCACTATGATCCTCTTCTCCTTATATATTTTTAGCCTTTATCAATACCATGAGTCAAAACCACTCAACCGCTAATGGTATTCCTGGACGAGATCAAATAGATAATCCAGCGTTCAATACAGTGGGCCAATACCATAGTAATGCCCCTAGGTATCATATTTTTTAGAGCGCAAAAGGCATACGCGACTTGGAGCGTTCGTATCTGTGTGTATACGCGATTTCTCTTCAAACTAGTTGTGTATATACTAGTCCTGAATGTATACGCGGGTTTCCTTTGCAAAATTAGTGTATACATTGAATCCATACGCGGGTTTCCTTCATAAAAGTAGCGTATACATTGTGACATATTATATTTATCATTTCTCTGGCACTTACTGAACTTCCTTTTTCATCATTTTTACATCTTTAACAAATAGGTTGTTATCAAAACGCAACTCATCAAGTAGGTTTCCATCAAGGACAACTTCATCAATTAGGTTGCCATCAAGGACAACACATTGCGTCATATTGCCAACATTATGTAATATCGTACACAGGTTACGGGGTCATTTCTTATCAAGGTATCAATATCACCTTCATCTATTTCATTTTTAGTAGACATTTTTTTTCTTCGATGTATTTGTTGAAAATCCTTTACTAAAGGCCCCCAGATGTGTTCAACACTGCTAAATGAAACAAAGAAAGTGAGTGGAACTAATTTTCATATCAATGAATAAAAATTCCTGTGCAAATTCAAAAAGTAGTCCATAGATGTTTGTATTCGCCAAAGATCCATATAAGAAATGTACGATGCAAGAATGTTTTTCAAATTATCCTTTGTTTTAAGGTCTTTAGCTATTAGTTTTTTTCCTTTTAACTATCATTTTATTATACAAATTAAAATACCACTGAATACTTGATAGTGGATAATTTGCACCGTTTTGTAAAAAAAATTCGTTATATGATATACAAAATCTTGATCTTGATGGAAAACTTCCCACTTAGCAATATTGCGATATGTAAAGTTTCTTGTAAATTTTTCTAATCATTTTTTCCGTAAAACAATGTGGGAAAGCTTATCTCTTTCGAATGATTATCTTTGAATATGCCGAAAGGCTTATAGCCTTCACCTGTAGCAATGTTTATTTGATTATTAAAAAGATAATAAATATTATCTGAATCACAAAATCCACGTAACATTGTATTTTTCATCGTCTCTTCATCATAGTAATAATTATCATCACTGCTATTTTTATTTTCATTTGTTTCAGATGCATATGAATCTTTGTTTTCATCAAAGACTTTTTTCCAGTTTTCATTTATTCTGACATTCTCTAGTCTATAGAGTGGAATTTTACACAATCGTATCAATGCCCTTATGACTTTATGAACACATACTCACCCAACAAAAATTATTCTTTCAAACACTAAGTTTCTTTTAATTGAAATGGAAACAATACTAGATTTATGTATTTCATGAGGAAGTGCAATTTGAATTTGATATATGTCAGCATGTGCATTGATTAGTCCACCAGTCAAGGGCCAATTGTGGTTTTCTAAAACATTGTCCAAGTTATCATATTTGCAAAAATGGTAATCGTAATGATATCGATCGTTCCTTCAATTCATAAGGTTCTTTTACTATAGAAATTTGTCTATTACGCCTAATTTGCTCTAGAACTGCAAATTTGATCACTTTTTCATTATCTAGTGCCTTTCTACAATTTTTTTATGTGCATCTAATTTTTGACACATCGCTAATATGTTTTTCTATGAAATATATTTTAAACCAATTTTGATTGAAAATTGCACAGTCATAAACAATAGCATCTTTTATTTTCTTAAAATATTGTTGTTCAGCTAAAATCCCCATTGTGTAATTGAATATTTGTGACGATATTTTTTGTTAATTATCAAATACGTTATCTTGTATTGACTTTCATCGTTTCAATCCTCTAGTAATCCATCTTGTTTCAATGAAATTTTTGTTTCTTGTGTATTTTTTTTAGTTCATGCAACAAAGAATATGGCTTTTTTCTTCCATTGACATACTTTCTATTAAGTTCCATAATATTTTCATCACTTTTCATGTTCTTATAGCTAGAATCTAATGGCTTGCATAGTTTCCTAAGAGCATATGTTGTGAAAATGTCCTTGTTTATTATATGTTTTTTTTATTATATGCATTGATAGTTGTTATTTATTATTTCATTGACATATTTTGTATCAATTTCTATGTGATTTTCATTCACATTGATGTTTTCGAAGTGAGACATATCAAATGTCACTATGTTTTTTATTGTAATTTTCTATAAATTGATTTTCGTTAATTTTTCAATAGTAAATGGAATGTTGTTTTGTTGCAATATTTCTTTAAGAGATTCATAATTCAAATTAAATACAGTCGTACCAAGTTGCATAATATGGAATATCGATCTGTCTTTTTGAAATGCACGAAATTGAGACACAATAGCCAGATTTTTAGCAGACCACATGCATATAATTATGTTGAAAATATATCGTATCCA
Source organism: Pinus albicaulis (assembly GCA_034641835.2). NCBI lineage: Eukaryota > Viridiplantae > Streptophyta > Pinopsida > Pinales > Pinaceae > Pinus > Pinus albicaulis. The sequence continues at coordinate 637,794,491 of CM076576.1, forward strand.
ATAATAAACAAAAATACCATGGTCTAAATTTCCTTTTTCATATGGCATCATTATTTATATAATGTTTTCTTGCTAATTTTCTATTCCACGAAATCACTTAATTGCATTTTCTTCCATGTAAATTTATATACAGTTTAATGCAAATGAATCATTATGCATTATTTTGTTGAAACAAGTTAGTGCAATTATGTGGCATAAACAAGAAAAATCATACTCATTCTCCATCGATTGGCATATTGTTTCAAAATGGATTTTACCATAAATACTCCTGAATCTAGGAAATCTATTAACCATATAACTTCCCATGCTTTTATCTATTTGAATCCATCCATGTTTTGTTTCTTCGTATGTTGTTTATTTATTATAGGTTCATGATCAAGTCATATTGAACATTTTTTCTTTCAGACGAGTGGTTCGAAATGTTAGGAAATTTAATTCTCATCATGGAACAATATGTCATAACTTTCTTCTCACAAATCTGAATTAAAATGAAAATAGTTTTTCATCGTTGTCTTTTACCAAAGTCTTATGGTAATTTTCATCCAATTCAATAACCAATGTATACAAAATATGTCTCCCCAAAGTTCTCTTTCCTCCACAACGATAGTATGTGAAGTTGATTTTTTCATCATTCCTAAGTAAACATATGAGCTATCTACACCATGCAGATATATATATATATATATATATATATATATTAATGCATATATATTCAATTTGCATTTGTAATATAGTATGGCTTCGATCTTCCCTTCATGTAAATAATTCTTGAAATGGTCTATTGTTCCTTTACACAATTTTGTTGATGTGTATCTAAAATGCAACAGAGTTCACATACTATCAAATAGGAAATCTCCCACCTCATATGAAAAGTTGTTCAAACGAAATAGATTATGATGCCTTATTATTGCATCTAGACCATTTATTTCTATAGAAAAAAAAATGCTTCTCCATCAATGCTTTAACAATCACCCTTCAAACATGCTTGTTCATTGTTTCTTTAGCAATTACGTTTTTTAAAAAAATAAAAAAATTAATTTCACTATGAACTATTTCTCAACAACAAGCACAACATAAACAATGTATAAGAAAACAAGTAAAACGATATAGATATAACCAATTCGCCTAAAAATCTTGTATATGAACAATGTGTAGAGTCACAAAACAAATGAGCCTTCACTTACTTGATACGGATATCATAAAATCTATATCTATTTTCAGAAACAGATATTGTGTATAATTCTTATGCTAACAAGAAAAATGCACAATTCTCATAATAGGAGCATTGACTCTGATAACAAGAGAGAAATCATTCGTAATAAAAAGCATGTATCCCCACAAAAATAATGCATGATCAACATCTGGCCAATGCAACTACCGACATGTTACGTGTTAAAATTACACCACAACAACTTTATAAAACTTAGAAAATTTGAATTAGGATTCATAGGCTAAAGAGAACATTATTTATTATTATTATTATTATTATTATTATTATTTCTATTATTATTATTAAAAATATATCCCAAAATCCTCATAAAACTTAGACCCTTTTATTTATGATTTACACCAAACAATGACTATACGAAATAACAAACAAAATATTTCTATGGAAAATTTGTGTACTTTCGCATTCACTTCTCATCCCGCACAATTCTCTCGCGCATAAACATAGATTGGAGATGTCATTTAGGCTCAATTGAAAATCAGAAATGTATTTTGCAATATATCATAAATGTGGAAAACAGTCAACGTTCCCTCCTTCTCATATTAAGCCACAAGTTAATGAAGCTCGTGTCACTTATGATATCAAGGATATGTAGAAATTTACATTTCTCTTAGTTTTGTTTTTTTTTTTTGCTAGGGAAGCTAATAAAGAAAATAAGCTTAGAATAACTTCATGTAAATCCTTCTTCGAATTTCTAAACACTAGAACAAGGAATTGTATTGCTATAAATCAACACACATATACCATCAGCTCCACACAATGAAATGTCTCGCACATACCCTGCTCAGAGCAATGCGACAGTCAAAGAACTCACTAAACCCCATGTTATACCACACATAATTCATTTCTAGTTTTTTTATCTCCTATATAAAACACGTGTGCTTCCAATATAACACATATGCATATGTGCCGCATTTCACAAAAAAATTATTCTACGCAAAATTCTCACATATTAACATTAATAGTTTAACAATAATTTCCATATGCACCATTGTGCACGATGAAAATTAAAAATTTTAATCAGTATGTTCTTTCACAAATACCCCGACCTCTGCAAAGATTAATAGTTCTAAAATCAATTCTCTCCACAATTTCTCCCCCACCCATACTTTGTACTCTGCACAGTAACATCTCTGCACAAATTAGAAAATCAAAGCATGTTGAAAAATGGTAGCAAGAAAATCCTAATTTAATTTTCCCTTGAACTAAAATTAGGAGAAAATTGAAATTCCACATCACAAGACAACATGAATGAGTTAATTGAGTTGTTATCACTTAGTTAGCTTAGTTAATTTGATTTGAGGGATCTACTTAAGTTGTGTTTAGTGATTCCTAAATTGTAGGAGCCTAGGTTGAGTTTAATTTTAGTTGTAACAATTTAATTCGGTTAAATTGAGTTAAAGTCATTTAAACTAGTTTTAACTATTGGAGGAACTAGTATGAGGTCTATTAGTGGGGTGCAAATTCAATGTTCAACTAGTTAAATGATCAATCAACTAATAACTAACTCATGCATGGATGAAATTCAAGTTATTGATTTGAGATTGGAGTTCAAGGGAAGTGTACTATTAGTTGTATAATTATCCAAGTTGTACAGGTGGTGCATGTAGTCAGAGAAGTGCCTATAGGGATTGCATAGTTCTAGATGGGGATTTCCATAATTGATAGGGGTTTTATTCCTGGACAAACAATGCAAGGAAATGTGACCTTAGAAGGCGGGAAAATTGGCTAAGTGTTGTCCAGATTCAGTCTGTGAGGCAGTGAGATAGATTATACTTGTGCAGAGGTTGCTCAGGCTTGAGAAATCATTGTATTTCTTCTCTATTTTCTGACTTAAATGCAATATATATAGGAAGGGGTTTTTATTAGTTGCTTTCCCCTATATAAATCCTCATGTATGTGTGTTAAATTGAGATTCATGCTTTTGATATATGTTCTCGATCATGAATTGATTTCCGTAGATGAGTAGAGTAGGTTTGAGTCTTGTGTTTTAGAAAATTACATGAGTAGTATTGAATCTACACTTTATTTCTACACGGTATCAGAGCTAGATTCATAGTAGAGAAGAGAATTCGAAGTTTTGTTTGCAGGAGGTTCGAATTTCAAGATCAGTATTGCGTGTTTTCTCCAAGACTGAGAAGATGGCTTCCAACGGACTCAACCTCAAGTATGATTTGGAAGGAACCACAAATTTTGTGGCATGGAAGATCTGCATGGAGGAAGTATTAGATGAAAATTGGTTGTTAGAATACATCAAGACAAATGTAGCAAAACCCCTAGCATTTGATGCCCAATATCTCGCTCAATGGAAGAAGGATGTGGCTAAAGAAAGGATAATGATATTCGAGGGAGTTCGATATCATATCTCGAATCTCCACGAGAAAGAAACTTCATTCACAGTTTGGAAAAAACTGAAAGATTTGTTTGAGAAAAAATAGTGACCAGAGGAATTTGGCACTTAAGGACAAGCTTCGAAGTATCAAGATGCAAAAGATTGAATCAATTCCACAATACCTAAGAAATTTTACATAATTTTGTGATGATCTTAGCAGGGCCGGTGTTTCTATTCCATAAGAAGACTTGGTAGCTCTAGATCTATTGGGTCTTCCCAAGAGTTGGTACAATTAGCAAGATTCCATAAATGGTAGAGAGAAACTACCAAATTAGGATCATTTATGGTTCAATCTAGTGTAGGAATAAATAAGGCAGGGCAACATAAACGATACTTCATCCAAGGTTGAGGATGAGGATAATTGTGCCTTGGATGGAAAGGAAAAGAAAGGGAAAGGTAATAAATCCCAATCCAAAGTAGAATATGGTCAGGAAAGCAAGAAGAAATACTTGTCGAAAATCAAGTGCTTTCATTTTCATGAGTTGGGACACTATGCCAGGAAGTTTCCACACAATAATTCTGGCAAGAATCCGTTAGGAGGAGTGTTAGGTAAATTTTTAGCTTCACAATTTGAGTTGGATTTAATGCTTATTGTATGCATGGTTACATCGGTGATTGGCAGTGTGTGGTATCTGGATAGTGGAGTCTCATTCCATATGAAGGGAAGTAAATAAATTTTCAGTGACTTGGAGGAGAATGACCTCCATATGCACATCGAGATGGGATACGATGGAAGGCATAACATGATCGGTATCAGTATAGTTACTTTTCAGAGGGAGTTTGGACACCCGCTCAAATTAAAATATGTCATGTATGTTTCAGGTCTAAAGAAGAATCTCATTTCAGTTGCTATGTTGGAATATCATGGCTACAATGTGGTATTTAGTAAAGGGAAGAATTTCCTTATACACATATCCACGAGACAAGTGGAGCAGACCAGGGTTCGAGTGAAGAAACTCTACAAAATGGATGTATAAAACTTGGGAGAATTGAGCACGAAATCAAAGAAGGTGCAGAGCCGAGACATCGGTGAATTATGGCATATGAGACTTGGTTATTTTCACCATGGAGCCTTGAATACCATGCAAAATATTTCTACAAGACTTCCCAAGGGTGCACTAGAGTAGAGAGATACATGCAAAGGGTGTAGATTGGGCAAATACACTAAATCCATCTTTCATGATTGGGACAATAGAGCACAATTTGTCCTCGAAAGGATTCACTCAGATGTGTGTGGAACTTTCTCGGCGCCTTCCACATCTAAGAATAGGTATTATGTTATATTTATAGATGATTTTTTCACGTAAGTGCTAGATTTTCTTCATGCAGAAGAAAGACCAAGAATAATCAAGATTTGTTGAATTTAAAGTACTTATTTAGAAATAAACTGGAAAGAAAATGAAGGCTCTTAGGAGCAATAATGGTGGTGAATATGTGTCAAATGAGTTTAAAAAATTCTACACAAAGGAAGGAAATCGATGGGAGTTGACAACACCCCATAACCCATAATAGAATGGGGTGGTTGAGAGGAAGAACAAAAGTGTTGTGGTGGCTTCACGGGCAATGTTGCATGATCAGGGCCTATTGTTGCACTTGTGGGTTGAAGCATGCAACACAACATTATATGTGCAGAACAGGAGTCCTCGTCAGATTCTCGGGATGAGTACACTAGAAGAAAATTTTGCAGGGACTAAACTGGATGTGTCATACTTCAGGATCTTTGGTTCATCAATTTACTGTCATGATTCAAATGATGCAACAAAAAATCTAGAGCTGACAACTGATTTGGGAAATTTCGTGGGGTACACTAATACACCTCACAAATATTGGGTGTACTTTCCATCTCACAGGATGACAATTGTTCGTATAGATGTGAATTTTGATGAAGATAAGGCAATGAGATGTTCCCTTGAGAGGGAGTTCCAGTTTCATGCATATGAGGAGCTTTTGGCTCCAAAGGAAGAACCTCAAGATGTTGTGGAGCAACCACAAATATAGGATCAGAGAGGGGAGACACCCACTCATGCAGAGAAATATAGATAAGGAAGGAAGCACACTACGGAAGCTAACAGATTATTGCATGATGCTAGAGAGAATGTGGGAGCACCCACATCACAGTGCATGAAAATGATATCACGAGATCGGTACACTGGTTACATGGATCTGATGAGTGAACTAGTCAAGACAGAACGATTCTCATACGAGGAATCAGTGAAAAAACTAGTATGGGTTGAAGACATGATAGAGGAATATGATTCCATAGTCAAAACATTGTTTGGGAAGTGGTCCCAAGATTAGAGAACAAGTCAGTGGTAGGTATGAGATGGATCTACAAGGTGAATCAAGAAGTATATGGAAGCATAAAGAAACACAACCAAACTCAAGTGATAGTTGTATCGATTGAAACAAGCACCCTATGCTTGGTACACCATGATTGACAATTATTTCACTCAGTTAGGCTTCACCAAAATTGAAGCAAATGAAAACCTTTACCATATTATTGTTGAAGGTAAATTTTTTATTATAGTATTACATGTCGATGATTTTATTTTAACCGGTGATGAGAATTTGATCAAATATTGCAAGATAATTCGAGTTGAAGAACATGGGACTCATGAATTATTTCCTTGGTTTGGAAGTATGGGAAGGAGATGGGGAATTTTTTTCCTCTCAGGGAAAGTATGCCAACAGGATACTAAATAATTTTCACATGGAGAGTAGCAAACCCATGGACACTTCTCTAGCAGGATGTTGGAGGAAGGAGGATGCCACTTAAAGTGAGGAAGTGGAGGCCACTATTTACAAGAAACTTGTGGGTTCACTCATGTATTTGGTGAGCACACAACCATACATGTGTTATGAAGTTAACCAAATTATTCAAGCAATGGTTAATCCAACCAAACTACATTGGAAGGCGGAAAAACATGTGTTTAGATACATTAGAGGCACTACTCAATATGGTATTTGGTACAAACAAACAGAGGGAGTGAAGCTGCAAGGCTTCACAGGTGCAGATTGGGTGGGTAGTCCATCAGATTGTAAGAGCACTTTACGAGGATTTTTTAGTATTGGGTCAACAACATTTTTTTGGTACAGTAGGAAGTAGATATCAGTTGCACTCAGTTTAGCAGAATCAGAGTACATGGTTGTCAGTCAAGCAACTTGTGAAGATATATGGATGAGGAATATTCCCGTTAGGTTATTTGGTCATATGATGGATCGACCCAGTATAATTTACTATGATAATAAAAGTTGTATCAAACTCTCTGAAAATCCATTTTTTTCATGATCGATCAAAGCATATCGACATTTGGTATCACCATCTATGAGATTGTGTGTAGAGGTGGATCATGTTGTTGGAATACATTCCTACAGAGGAACATGATGCATATATTTTGATAAAGTCTTTGTCAAGAGGAAAATTTGAGTTCCATAAAGGTAGGATTGGGGTATATGATAATCCCTTTCTTGCTGACAGGGAGTGTTGAAAAATGGCAACAAGAGAATCCTAATTTAATTTTCCCTTGAATAAAAATTAGGAGAAAACCAAAATTCCACATCACAAGACAACTTGAATGAGTTAACTGAGTTTTTATCACTCATTTGGCTTATTTAGTTCGAGTTGAGGGCTTAACTTGAGTTGTGTAAAATGATTCCTAAATTTTAGGAGCCTAGGTTGAGTTTAATTTCAGTTATAACAACTTAATTCAACTAAGTTGAGTTAAGGTTAGTCCAACTAGTTATAACTGTTGGATGAACTAATAGGAGATATACCAGTGGGGTGTAGCTTCAGTGTTCAACCAGTTAAATGATCAATCAATGTTGAGAAGGTAAATCCCCTCTGCGGACAGAGGCGATCCCTACTAGCCCAGCAGGGGTCTAGCAACAAACAAACAATGCTATGACGCAGGCTCCTAGTTACGAATGAAATATTTGGGATAAGAACCTACCTGGATTCCAGCGCTCGATCTGAAAAAGAGATGTCCCCGTCCTTCAGTCCTGGCAGATCACAATCCTTCCACGATCTCCGTGGATGAACACCTGCACACAGAAAGAAAAAACAGATACAAGCATAGGAACCAGCATACGTAACTAAACATCGGTCAGAAAAGACATTACTCGCATTAACATAATGGAAAAAGGAGTGGAACCATAATCATAGTCATCTATTAAAGTGGTAAACGAATAGAAGTTACAACCAAGTTCTGACGCTCCAGCCTCCTTCGCGCGGGTCTCCGGTCGTCCACGTCTCGCAAAGCTCGCCGGGGGAAAGGGAAACCTCTCCAGAGTCTCGTGACAATGGTCTCCTCGCTCGAATGGGCCTTAAGGGAAAGGAAGGATTCTTTTCAGCACAAAGGCACTTGGGAATAGGAGATGCAAAGCTTCAGCACTTCCAGACTAGCTTGCCATGGATCTGAGCAAGCTTATATAGATGGGGAAGGAGGGAGTTGGGATCCCTATTATTATGGGATTGGCCCTATCAACAAGGAAGGTTCCATAGAAGGTGGCAAAACCACTTCCTTCCATAGAACTCCCGTAGCCAAACCTCCCAACTCAAGATAGGCAATGGTTGTGAGTTTGCTTGAACTCAACTTCCGCCATCCATATTTAAAAAATAGTCCCTAAAATGGGTGGCGCGATTGCTGCTCTATGACAGAGCGCCAAGTGGCGCGACCTCTTTACAGGATTTCCCTGATTGGCGCGAGCACTGAACTGTCTACCCGCGCCAATGCAAAAAGAGTTGTTTTTCATGGATTTTGCAAGGAGATGTCTCAAGGGGAAATGAAGCTCATACTCAGAAGGATGCAATGATGATGTTTTCAGTGCATGACAGTGTTCACAGGTCACATTATGGGTCCTCCATTGTGCGGGACGGGGAATGGTAGGGACGGTGACAAATTGCTGTGTAACAGATGCCCCCTAAAGCATGAGGCCCGAGAGAGAGAGGGGTGAAATGCTTTACGAGAACATGTCCAACTGAAGGCCCGCCGTCGGAAAACCTGCACAGAAAGATACAACTGATATCTCAAGTACATGATGTATATATATGGTATGGACGCAGCCATCCGAACAGAGTATGCTATAATCCGGATCCAGGGTATGGGCGCAGCCATCCAACTAAGATCAAATAAATAGACTCAGGTATGGTCGCAGCCATCCAATTATTGAGTCATGACAATAATCCACAATCGCAGCCTGGATTACAACAGACACAATCCAGGGTCTTGCGCTCCATCTCGACCCAAATAAGTACAAGTTCTAGCACGCGAATATGTGAGCCGATGTCGAACATGCAAGAACATCGCCTGATTACCAGCCAATGATGAAAGCCGTTAACAGACGCGAGAGGAACCACCAATAATGACAATGGTCCTCAAGGTACTACAGGTACAATCTACGGCGTGTGAATAAATGAGTTGACGTCGAACACCCGCAGAATCATTTGATCGGAAGTCAATGATGTAAACTTCACGTCGAATGCGACGAACCTGCCATTGAGGCATGCAGGCTCCAAGGTACCATCAGGAGTCTCTAGACCAACTTCCCGGATAATGAGTTGAAGTCGACAGGAAGTGACCTTGATCGAAGGTGGGCCATAATGATTCCCACATCATCGACACGAGACAGAGGAACATAATGTTTGTTGTGAATTAGGATCATATGAGAAACAGAGGAAGGTTGATATTTGCAGAGGCCAACTTCTCTTGAACATATAAACGGCACGGCAATGGACTTGGCAGTATTTGACATCAACAGATCAAAGGTCATGGCGACGAGGCAGTGAACATATGAGAGGTCAAAAGAGATTACCCAAACCCATGGAAGCAAAGTGAAACAACGAGATGAGATGTCCCCAACCCGACACGAATGCAGACAAGTGCCATGTTCAAGAGCGACATACTGCCGACGATAACGACGATGGTTCCATTTTTTTCCCCACCATTTCTGGCGAGTACCCCAATTATTTTTGATGACAAGCTTGAAGGGGATAGCATATGCTTGTAATATAAGTCCGCCCTTCGGGCGAATCCATCCTAGTGCATTTAACGAGTCCTAGGAAGGAGAAACTCGGAGAACGTCATCGCGACGGAATCCAATGTCATCAGGGTTTAACGAGTCTGACAAAGGAAGAACTCGGCGTCTTTTCATGTTTAGAGAGTTTGAAAAGACAGCGGAAAAGAAAACTCCACCGGTCCCTTTTCGTAAATAGTTCCCCAGATCCGAAAAGGTAGAAAACAATATCCGGGAAAACCTCCTAGTCGCGATAGGCTAGGGTATTCCTTTTCCGTAATCGATCCAGCCCAGCCCGAAAAAGGGTTAAACTTATACTGGGTGAATGTCGATTCGTGTCCATTTTAACGAGATCGAAACGACAAGGGCCTCGGCAATCTTTTCATATTTAGGGAGTCAGAAAAGAGCTGAAAGATGACTCCATAGTGACTTTTTCGTGTATTTACCGAGTCCGAAAAAGTATAAAATACAACTCGTTTCCACCTTTTAAGTCGCAAAAACCTGTCACTGCACATACCCAACAAGCGTAAAATCCATTTTTGACATAATACATGCAAATATTTGACAAGAAATAACTTTTAAAACACATTTTAACGTTGAAAAGTTATAAATACGTCCAATGGTAAAAAATGAAATTACTTTTTACTATTTACCTTGTGGAGAGTAGCAGTGGTCCATTTGGAGCAGAATCTTCTGACGGCGATTACGACCGATCCAGGCAACCATTCAGCGTCTCGTCTGTGACAGGTAAGAGGCGCTCTCTTTCTCTTTCTTTCCATGTATTTTTTAATGATTTCCCTTAGAAAACCAGCTCTGTAAGGGCATTCTTGAATTTTTAGGGCCGGCCTAAGTGGCGCGGGTATCGGGCACGGACCCGCGCCACTGAGCTCTTTTTATCAAAGGGCCCGCGCCACATGGCGCGACTGTTAGCAAGACAGTCGCGCCAGCGGCGCAACCCAAATTTCCGCCTAAAAAACCTCTATTTATGCCAAAATTTTTGAATTTTTGAGCTCACAGGAGATCTAACTAAAGGTTTTGAACCATGTGAATGCAGATAAACAGTCAAAATGGTGATTGAATGGAAGGAACGGGAACACGGAGATGAGGACGAAGAAGCCATGCAAAATGAAAATTGCATGAATGCTCTAAGGAACTGTGGTTTAAAGAAATTCTTCCTCACGCCATGACGCCATGGTTACGAGCTCACTCTCAGGATAAAGACGCAAACCTATAGTCTCCTTTATATACTGACTATGATTTGGGAGCGCAAGTCCGTACTAGTGTCAGTTTAAAAGCCACATGAACGCACAATGCTAGTTTAACGATCGCCGAACACGTTCTAGCTCTGTGACCTTCTGGGAAAGGCAAGAAGTTCCAATGTTGCCTTAGGTTAATTGAATGAATTTTACAGTTGATCTTCAATTAAGTTTCAATTTCCAGGCCTTATCGTATGTAGTGTCTCCTAAATGCAAGCTATATGCCACGATGCAACATCTCGTTTGATGAAAACTAGTTAAATGAGAGTTGAGAGCTTTAATACAAACGAAATGAACGGAATACAAACAAGAATGTCTCTAATGCAACTAATGCAATTGCACATTTTTCATTCAAACACTAATCACTAGTGATACGGAAAAGATGACAATTTGCACTAATTAAAAAAAACAAAAGAGATTATATTTTTTTTTTAAAAATTTTCAATGTCTAATGGCTAATGTGCACTGAAAACAAAAGGAACAATTGGAGAAATGATAACTAAGAGAGCAAAGCAAACAACATTCACTCACCAAGCAAGCAACCAAATCTCTAAATCGACCCAAAGTCTCTCAAATCGAAGAAAGACTCAAACACACCCCAATGGACCGTGTGATCTGGGTCCAAAGCAAGGGCAAACGAATCCTGAATGAAAGAACGAACAATCACTCAAAAGACGCAACAAAACAATCAAAGACTGCTAAGAGGGCATGGAGGGTTAAGCAACAAGTCGACAGGACAATCAAGACACCAAAGCTCCCAAGGAGGGCCCGATTCACTATGCCACTAGATGCCCTAGGGCTCAAATCGTGAAACCGATAGATAGAGGCAAACAACCAAAGGATAGCGGTGAATTCCAGTCAAACCAGGCTCCAATGCACTCAAACAATCAGGAAATCAAGAAGAAAAGTATTGGTCAAGCTCAGAAAGCCAAAAATTGAAGAAATTCAAAAAGTCACAGGGGTGGCGCGACTGTGGCCTTGAAACTAGCGCCAGAGGCCGAGTGGCGCGAGACAGACAAATGCAACACGCGCCAAGTGGCGCGACTGTCAGGTAAAAACCCGCGCCAGTCGAATTCTTCAATGAAAACTAAAAACAAGCTAACCTGAGAAAAAGACCAACACAAGCTAAGCAAACCACAAGGCTAAAATAATGAAAGAACCCAACCCAGAAGGTTCATCAAGCAAGGAGAAACAATCAAAGCGAACCAATCATAAACGAGACAAGGAAAACCGGACGATCTCCCCAGTGGAGTCGCCAATTTGTTGAGAAGGTAAATCCCCTCTGCGGACAGAGGCGATCCCTACTAGCCCAGCAGGGGTCTAGCAACAAACAAACAATGCTATGACGCAGGCTCCTAGCTACGAATGAAAGATTTGGGATAAGAACCTACCTGGATTCCAACGCTCGATCTGAAAAAGAGATGTCCCCGTCCTTCAGTCCTGGCAGATCACAATCCTTCCACGATCTCCGTGGATGAACACCTGCACACAAAAAGAACAAACAGATACAAGCATAGGAATCAGCATACGTAACTAAACATCGGTCAGAAAAGACATTACTCGCATTAACATAATGGAAAAAGGAGTGGAACCATAATCATAGTCATCTATTAAAGTGGTAAACGAATAGAAGTTACAACCAAGTTCTGACGTCGCAGCTTCCTTCGAACGGGTCTCCGGTCGTCCACGTCTCGCAAAGCTCGCCAAGGAAAGGGAAACTTCTCCAGAGTCTCGTAACAATGGTCTCCTTGCTTGAATGGGCCTTAAGGGAAAGAAGGGATTCTTTACAGCACAAAGGCACTTGGGAATAGGGAGATGCAAAGCTTCAGCACTTCAAGACTAGCTTGCCATGGATCTCAGCAAGCTTTTATAGATGGGGAAGGAGGGAGTTGGGATCCCTATTATTATGGGATTGGCCCTATCAACAAGGAAGGTTCCATAGAAGGTAGCAAAACTACTTCCCTTCCATAGAACTCCCGTAGCCAAACCTCCCAACTCAAGATAGGCAGTGGTTGTGAGTTTGTTTGAACTCAACTTCCGCCATCCATATATAAAAAACAGTCCTTAAAATGGGTGGCGCGATTGCTGCTCTATGACAGAGCGCCAAGTGGCGCGACCTCTTTACAGGATTTCCCTGAGTGGCGCGAGTACTGAACTGTCTACCCGCGCCAATGCAAAAAGAGCCGTTTTTCATGGATTTTGCAAGGAGATGTCTCAAGGGGAAATGAAGCTCATACTCAGAGGGATGCAATGATGATGTTTTCAGTGCATGACAGTGTTCACAGGTCACATTATGGGTCCTCCATTGTGCGGGACGGGGAATGGTAGGGACGGTGACAAATTACTGTGTAACAATCAACTAATAATTAACTCATGCATGCATGAAATTCGAGTTACCTAGTTGAGATTGGAGTTCAAGGGAAGTGTATTATCAGTTGTATAATTATCCAAGTTGTATAGGTGGTGCATGTAGTCAGAGAAGTGCCTATAGGGATTGCGCAGTTTTGGATGGGGATTTCCCTAATTAATAGGGTGCTAATTCCTTGAGAAACATCGCAAGGAAATATGATCTTGGCAAGAAGGAAAATTGGCTAAGTGCTGGCCAAAGTTAGTCTGTGAGGCAGTGAGATATATTATACTTGTGCAAAGGTTGCTCAGGATTGAGCAATCATTGTATTTATTCTCTATTTTTCGACTAATGCAATACAAATAGGAAGGGGTTTTGAGAAGTTTCTTTCTCCTAGATAAATCCTCATGTATGTATTTTAAGTTATGATGCATGCTTTTGATATATCTTCTCAATCATGAATTGATTTCCACAGATGAGTAGAGTAGTATTTAGTCTCATGTTTTAGAAAATTACATGAGCAGTATTGAATCTACAATTAATTTATACAAATTATACCCCATCTTTCGTACAGTCAAAGCTTCACACAATGAAACATAATAATAATAACATATTAACATTAATAGTTTAACACTAATTTCCACATGCACTCATTGTTCTCCTAAAAAATAGCTCATCCTAATAAAATCTTCGCACAATGAAATCTCTTACACACACCATGTCGTAAGAAAAGATTCAATTCTAACACCAAGGCTCAAAGCTATAAAACATTGTCAGAGTGTTCTCCTGAAAATACCTCGTCCTACTAAATCTCCGCACAAACTTCATTGTGCTGAAAGATTCAATTCTAACACCAATTCCCAGAGCAATAACACATCATCATAACACTCATGAACCCCCCCCCCCCCCCCCCCACACACACATACCCCATTTTTCTGAGTTTTATTGTTAATAGAAAACACATATGCCTCCAATATAACCCAATTATCCACTCTACGCAAAAAAATTCTTACAGATTAACATCAATAGTTTAACAATGCCCTTTGCACCACCTTGCACAATGGAAATCAACAATATTAATCATTCTGCAAAGATTCATAGCTATAAAATAAAAATCTTCGTGCAACTACTCTCTCATGCATACCTCATACTCCTCATAGTAAAATCTTCGAACAACAATATACCCAGTCCTCTGTAAACATTCATACGATATATGTTCTAGAAAATTGTAAAAATATATCCACTAAACGACCTATGTAGCATCCCCCTTTCCCTCTCACAGATTAACATCAATAGAAATTAACAATATTAGTCATTTTTCACAGTCAAGAATCTACACAATGAAATATCCCGCACACACCCTGTTAAGGGAAATAACATAGTCAAAGAAATCACAAAAACACAACTCATTTTCTATTTTGTTTTATCGCCAATAGAAAACACATATGCTTCCAATATAATTCAAATATCTCGTCCTACACAATTGATCCCCCACACGTACTTTGTACTTCACACAGTAAAATATCTACACAACGAAACATAATAATATTCCCTGCTCTCATGCACATACTTCGTCCTCCGTAAACATACGACCATGAAATGTGTGAAAGTATTATATTCATTCGGGAAATCGACAAACATATCCCATCTTCCATGTATTCAAATATCCGCACAATGAAACATAATAATAATAACAAATTGACATTAATAGTTTAACATTAATTCCAACATGCACCCCGTCATGCGCAAAGATTTAATTCTAACACCGATGCTCATTCCAATAACACATTTTCTCTAGAAAGAAAAATCAATAATGCTAACAGTACAATACACAGCCACAGTAATTTTAATTCTCTCATGTGAAAGAGAGTTATCCTTCTCATTCTGCACAACCACATTATTATATTCCGCACTATATATGAATTAATAAATAACGGTAGTTCATAAAATCTTTAGTATATGATAGGAATTATTTAATGATAATATAATTAATTAATATTGTTTTAGACTTTATGTAGAGCTTTCATTGTTTCCGAGGCTGGTAATTTCATTTACTCTCTTGTGCAGAGCTTTTCTTGTGCCAAACTTTTAGCACGGTGAAAGCTTTGCACAAGCAAAGCTCTGCACAAGTTATCAATGCCAACTTTTTTTGTTTTTGGGTGCAGGGATTTTATTGTGTGGAAGTGCGAAAAAAATGATTTCTCCACGCAAAAGCTCCATGGTGGGTGCACATACATACATCATTATTATTTTCAGTTTTATTAAGGTCACTTTTGTTGTTGCTTCTTCGAAGGAAAACAAAGGAAAAGCAACAACATCCACCATTCTCCCACACGTAACCTATTTTCCAAGTTTTTTATCATTAATGTAAAACACATATACCTCCAATACAATTATATTATCCACTTAGCACAAAAAAATCCCACAAATTAACATCAATAGTTTAACAATTCCCTATGCACCACCCCAAACAATGGAAAACAAAAATATTAATCATTCTACAAAGATAAAATCAAAAGTTCTACATAACAACTCTACTGCACATATATACGATTTGAAAATTTGTAAAGTATCTTCACTCAACATAACAACAATAGTTACACAATTCCATATGCACATACTTCATACTCTGCGCAGTAAAATCTCTAAACTACGAAACATAATAATATTTCTTGTTTTCCCGCACATACCTTGTCCTCCGTAAACATTTATACGATATACGGTTGGAAATTTGTAGAAGTATCTCTGACAACGGCTTTTGTAATGTGCCCCCTCCCCCTCAACTATGCAAAGGACTTGCGAAAATGTCAGTTATTTCGTCATGGGAAGAGAAGTACCATAACAATGTCAGTGGCAGTGTTAATGTCGGAGAATTAATGCCACAACACTCACTGACATAATGGCCACTCAGGAAATTAGTTTTTTTTTTAATATTATTAAATCAATTGTCGGGCACTGAAAAATATCAAAAATAAAATGCTCTCCACCAAGGGAATTATGTCCCATCGAAACTTGTTATTCCAATCGGAAATTAGAAATAAGATTTCCAAAAAATTAGAAAATTATTTTTGAATTCCTACAAAAATAGAATAATTTAACATTTTCCTGAAACTTTGGTTAAAATTGTAAAAGAACAACAAAATAATACATAGTCAATGCAATTTGATTGCAAGGAAAATGCTATAATCCCTGACGAGTCAGAAACTAATAAATAAATTAATGATGACATGTTTAAAATAAATAAATAAATTATTGAATTTACAATATGATCTAAAATTAAGAAGTAGCATAGATTAAATTCCTCAAAAGGTTGAGTAAAGATATATAGTGGATGATAGAATTTCGCTATGACATTAAAAGTATCCCACCTCCACTTTGCAAATTTTTATAATATCTATAAAATAAGGTTCAACCACAATGTTAATTATAAATATATAATTAAATTAACTATTTTTTTAATGATGTTTACTTATAGTGAAATAAAAGAGTTGTGATCTTATCTGTATAATGAGAGTACTCATTTTTACTTCAATGTTAAGATACAAATTTTATCAAATAATTTATTTTTTAAGGTACTAATGATCCTTTTAAATTCAATGGAGTTAGCTCCACTTAAACATTTGTTTTGGTTACTTACATGTACTTTTACACTTGTTACATAACAAACATAACAAAGCACAAACATATATATGGACTAGATAGGAAATGAACAACCAAATGATAAATTTTATCCACTAAGGACCCATCCAATGTTGTTTTTAGTACTAAGAACTTTGTTAATTTCTACATCCTTTTCTTTGACATTCTCTTTGTACTTCCTTCTTGTTAAAGGGGTCCTTTTGGACTTCATGTCAAGAGGGTATAATTTGAGGAAGGGTTGAACTTGTAAGCTAGATATCCTCAAAGGTAACATCATTTCAAGACCATGAGAGATGCTACTTTTGTGTACAAATCCACAGTCAATTATCTTTACTAATCTTTAATTGCACCTCATTATTTTTGTTTCATTTTTTCCCATACATCCTTTTTCTCTATTGTACATGAGCTTATGCTCAGAAGAGGGGGATTTATCAAGTTCCCTAACCATGTTGAATCATTTCTATGAGTTTCTACATATGATGCTTGATCTTTCTACATAAATACTTTTAGTGTTGTACCTTCATCTCTCTAATCTCTTTATTTTATCTTTACCTCTTAAGGAACCTAAAAATTGAAAATTTGTTTTGACTTGGTCTTGTAATGGCTTCCACCTTATGTTTAGAAATGACATGAAGCTATATTTTCCTCATGTTCAAAGGATTGGAATTTTTTTTACATTCTTCTCATTTTATCGGCCACACGAGGGGTTATTTTTGGGTTATTTTGATTGAAATGTCCATTCTCATGATAACCATTGCATTTGAAGGAAGTTGTTCATAGTCCAATAAATATACAGGTGTCTAATTAAAATTTTAAGTTATAAATGCCAATGAAAGTCTTCTTCAAGTTTAACCCTTATGTATTTCCGAGCACAAAAGTGCATGCCATTGATTGTCTTTACCTTTTCTAAAAATTTAACCAACTTATCGTTAGATGCCTCAAAAGATTATTTGCTAAAAAAATAGGTGTAAGCGAGAGAGCTATCCTAGACTAAGATGAATTAAGAGATCTCCTCCTATAAACTATAATCTAGAGATTAGTTATTTAGGCACAATCCATTGATTACTACAAATTACATTATAATAAATAAGATCAAATCCATCTTTACCCACTTCATTTCCACCCAAAATAATTATTATGCAACATTAATAACAAAAATACATTAAAGTGATAAAGAATTAAAGAAATTATTTAAAAATATTATTTGAGTTAACACCACAATTTAAACCTATTAAAATCTCTACCCCTAAGCATCCTCCTCACACTGTCACACGTGAAAAATTACACGAAAAATGAATTAATTTGCTTGAATTATTCTATGAAATTTCCATTTGAGTATTACTCAAAGAGAATAAACTACAAAACCAATGCCACTCATCTAAGAATTCTCATTTCCATGCCTAGCCAACATATATTTTGTATTAAAATTCTCATACAATACATAGACTTGTAACGTGGATAACGTATTTAGACAATGTTTAACGAGTGTTTATCTTTTGTTTTGCTTTTAAAGCCTTTTTAGCACACAAATCCGAATTCAAGTAGGGGATTTCATAATACTTCTCCGATGGGAACTAAGAGAATTTCATAAAAATAGTTATCAAGTGGTAGTTTTCTCACGAACTTTTTCTTTTTACTTATTTTCAAACGCTAAAATATGTGGATCGCATGAAGATTTGAGAAGGCATTTGAATTAAGTTTTTATTTAAAGGTGTTGGTTGATCAGATTATATTTTATCAAACGTACAATGCATTGGCTTCCATTTAGAATTTTGATTACATTTTCTCAAAACGTACAATGCACTGTTTCTGTTTAGAATTTTGTTTTTGAATGGGTGAAACTTATAAAATAATATTTAAATTAAATTAAATTTAAAAGTAGAGTTTTAATACTATTTGTATTTTTGTTGTGAAGTTACATTAGTATAATTAGTTGGGGATGTGCATTGTCAACAAAACGATCGAAAATCAAATTTCACTTGTGGTTGTGCTTTGTATTAGGAGAGAAGACATGCTTAAAAATCCAATCAATTAAGGGTTGGTGTGGTCTAAGCTGGGTGTGATCTCTGGGTAACTTTAACGACTTAGATGCCCCTCGTCTATGACTCCTCAAGCCACATATCAAGCTTAGAAGATTACACACAACTTAATAAACAAACAAAAAATTATATTTTTGTTATATTTTATCAAAAATTGTTTTTTTAATGATAAATCGTAGGCAAAGTAATAAAGAGAAAATATAAGAATGAAAAGTCTAAAATTAAGATAAGAAGATAAATATATTTTTTTAGCCTTTAAATTAATGTGTTTTTAATAGTTGTTATTGATCATAGACATGGTACCATACTTAGCAATGCATATATTTTTGTTATAATTGTATATCATGAAGAGACTCTCAAATTTTAGTTTCTACGTTTATAATTATTCTTTTGGACAGAGAAATTACTTTTTCGTTGACGGTTACTATACGTATACGTGTGTGTGGGGATAGATTATTTAGAAAATTGGAAAAATGTAATAGAGCAACGTTAAGGGAGGAACGGAGGAACCTTGAATATGATGTAATCGTTGTGGATCTCTTTAAATTAGGGTCTTTAAATTTAATGATATTACTTCAAGCCTAATAAAAGGATGGTATTTGAGGTGGAAATTTATGAGTCTAGATTCAAGATAAAGCTCTGGGCTGAAATTTGATTGTTAATTTCCTAATGTATAGTGTTATTTTTCTATTAATCTATGTTGATAAGCTCAAATGGTTGAAAAACAATGGTTTTTGAGTTCACATAACAAAATATGTGGTAAAATTGTTGGAGGATTATGGAAGTGAAAGGTAACTTATATGTGGTAAGAATGTTGGAGGATCATGGAGGTGAAAGGTTATGGTGGTGGAATGTAATTTGAAAATTTGAAAGTTTATTTTAAATAAAAATTTTAATAAGATTTTTCATGAGGTATATTTTTTAGCTACCAAAAATATGATTAAGGATAATGAGAAAAAAAAAAAAAGAATTTGGCATGACCTGTGTAGGTTTTTTTATAAAAGATAGATATTGAGTTATAAATTGGTTATTTGTTTTGTTTTCTTTAGAAAAATGATTTGGAAAGATTCCCTTCATAAGTTTGAAATTATTTAGTGGGACAAAGATAAATATGTTTCCAGCCATAAATCCATGTCATGTTTTATTCTATGTGGGTTTTGGTTAGTGTGAAATAATTAGATCTTCCAAGACAAGGGATTTCCTCTAGGTTCAGTGGCTTATCATATTATAACTACCTATTTTAGTTATTGGAATAAAAAAAGAAGTCAAAATATCAATCTTGTTATAAACCTTTCTATGTCTTAGGGTTATTTTGATGGTACATCCTAGGGTACCCCATGTATGTGTGGATTTGGTTTCCTTTTGTATTTATATAATTTACATTATTTTCCTTTCAAATCAAAGTGTCAATCCTTATATAATTTCCATGTTAACCCTAAAAACCCTTTATTAATCCCTATATATGGAGTGATTACATTTCTATTATTTCATTGCTATATAGGCATCGTAACAGCTACAACAACCCCAAATTTTTGGCATACTTCTAAAATTTGGACTCCCCCTTTTTTAGTGTTTCAATGAATGAACATCCTTGTCTAACCATAAACCCAATGAGTGAAGAGTAGTTTCAATGAAAATCATTATAGGTAACTTGCTTAGTGCATCCTTTTGTGGTCTGGTGCATTGCGCTCATCCTTGGCATAACACAATGCTATTCGTTAGCAATGTGCATTATTGTTCCTTAGCACGATGCATTGCAAAGAAAATACTGCCAGTGCAATAACCTCTTCGTAACACGCCCTTCGAGCCCCTTCGCACCACCTTAAAATTGTGTGCAAGTATGATCCCATCAATGTATTTAATGAGCAAAAAGGCCCTCACACCTGTGACAAATCTAGAAATAGGATGAAAACTAAGTCATTTGTACATCGTTATCTTGTTGTTGAAGCTCTCATCTTGTCATGGCAAGAAATCATTATAGAGTGTGCTCTGTTGCTTGAGATCACGCTACCACTAGGATTTGGACCATTGCGTTAGCCATCAGGTAAGCTCTATGTCCTTGTCATTTTCCATATTTTGGCACTTTTCCTTCTACACGATCCTTCAGCTTCTAGCCTTTGACCTTCCTATTCCCACCATTTCGCTTTATATATAATTCAGTACCGCTTTCACATATTTTGGCCTTAACTTTCCCTCGCCCTCTAAACCTACATTGTTCTACACTTATTCATATTTCTCTCTTCTATTATCCTATAGCACAAACTGAGGCTTCATGCAACAACACCAAGCTCAACCAATTTCCTCGCAAACCTTTATGCAATAGTGAAAATCCTTCTCAACATATAATTTCCCTTCCCCTGCACAACGACGCTTCTAAACTGAGTTGTTATTACAGTTTCTGTTTCCACCACTATTCTTATCCTTATGCTATAACATGTAATCCATTCCCTTTATTACATGTTAGCCACTCCATTTATGCACTACGGCACATGGCCAAACTTATGAGGTGCTTGAAGATGAAGAAGACAACGAAGTGTATCATAATTTCAAGAACTCTTGGCTCCACAAAGTAGAAGCACACCCTATGATCCTACCATGTTCTAAAACTATTGAATGGATAATCAAGTGCATAGATAAAAAACATACTATTAGTTGGGATAACCATGGTTTTGATGCAGTGGCGTATATATAGCCCCGAATCGCAAAATATTATAAGTTTCCAATCTATAAGGTGTCACTTATATCTAAGTGATTTAAAATTTTTCCTATAGCCATCAAGGATGTCATACATACTCGAAGGTAAGATCCCAATAAGTTCTTGTATTGATTTGATGGGGTATACAAGACCAAATTGCTAAGAAAGGTATATCATATGGTATCAATAATGTGTTGTAGTTTGTATGGTATGTGTTATCACTCCGCCAGATCTCTAAGGTTGAAGAAGAGATCCCAACATAGGTAACCACAAACCAATATTTCAGCTTGGTATCTAGCCCTACCAAACCATAGAGGGCTCTCTCCACAAGGTCACAGCCAAGAGGGCTGGATAAATTAGGGTTTTAGGCTAGGTATGACTTCAGGGATTTGATTTGATTTGATTGGGTTGTTGGATGAGGATATTAGGTCAAGGAAAATGAGATGGAATTTCAGCCCATTCGATGGGGGAAAGGTAGGTAGAAAGCTTAGCACTTAAAGGTGATTTGGTGAGATGGTTTTAGACTGATGTGGAGCTAGGGAGAGCATAGGAGATGTATTCTTCCTAAACTAAAGAAAATGCACAATTTATGACAACTTTCCCAAAACAGAGCATGAAATAAAATGTATTATGCCTATCAACTTGAAAATTGTCATATAATAGACATGAAATGGTTTATGAGCTTACAAAACATTCATACAAATGATAACAGAGAAGAAACAATGCCAAACATTCATACCACATGTATCCCAAAGAAATAGCTGCAACTCTTCATTAATTTCTGGCCAAACTGGTTACACTATGATCCTTGATCAATACAATAGCATCCAACTGATTCCAACCCTTGCTAAGAGTGAAGAAAGGGAAGATATAAACATCAAAACTACATTCTCTCATCCTCAGGGGTCAAATCCCTGAGTTGAGGATGAGATCCACAAAATTCTGAACTAAAAGCTGGAGTTTAGGGAGCTCTAAGTGATTCCTCCCTAATTACATTGAAACTTATTCATTTGACTTTGATGATTACATTTACATAATGAATCTACCCCTAGGTAACTTATCCATATCATATTTACATTTACCATCTTCGTTTACATAGGTGAAATCATCATTTTCAAAATTAAAGTCAAATTTGCAGTGAAAATTCAAAAATATCAGTAAACTGTCAAACACGCCCTCTCTTTGCCAGACATGCCTCCCTTTGTCAAATGCGCCCTCCATCTTGCAGGTTATTTTTTACTAGGTTGTAGGTGTCCAAATTGGCTCCAAGATGGCTTGTTTGAAATCCCTTCAAGTCTACTTTCTAGATATGCCTTAAGTTTTCAAAATCAAGCTCATTTTCCCTGTCAAAACTCAATCCTCCCAAGATTGCTCAACGTGCAGCACCAGGGCCAAAAATGAGGCAAAAACATGATTTTTTTCTTGTTTTTTGACATTTTTACCGGCTAGTTTTGCAAACCAAGGTTGGAAAAGTGGTTTTATTGGATGTATTTTTCATTTGGCATCCAATGGTGGTGGCCTTTTGGTCAAAATATGGCTCTAAAAAGATCGCAACGCCAAGGCCGTTGCGCGTTTGACACTTTCTCTATCACATGACTGTCTTGAAACATAATAAAAAGACAGAATTTTGCAAAAATGACCCAAAAAATTTCAAAATTGGTGAAATTATTTTTTATAATGTGGCTAGGCTTGGAGTGAAGCCTCTGCAAGTATATCCAACTTCCTTTTCTCTTCTTGCATGGTCAAAGCCTCAATTTTTACATTGGCCCTTTTGAGCTTGGTCATTGCAATTTTGTCCTTTTGCGCATAGTGTTTGACCTTCCTCCTCAGTGTATCATTATATATGTTTGCCTTCTCCAAAAGCTTTTATAGGTTCTGGTTAGCCCTATCAAGCCATGTCTCCCAGTTTTCATTGATTACCATTGCAAGTCTTTCATTAAAGGTTAGCTGATCAGCAAGCTCAGCCTAGTTTTTCCTTTCTAGTGCTAGAGCTCTTTTCATCCCTCTAGTTCTAGGTCTACCTCTTGGTGCTTGTTCTTCTTGTTCTTCAAGAAAACCATGCATTTCAAGTGTCTATTCTAACAAAACCTTACCTTTTTCTACCTCCCTTTGAGCTGTGATGTATTTCACCTCATCAATGACCTGTTTTGTTTTCAACTACTGGTTCTCCTGCTCAAGGAAGTTTATGAAAAATTTGGACCTATCAATATTAGTTTGGAGCTCTCTAATCGTGGCATCCTTTCCCTTGATGACTATCCTAGTGATCACATCATCATCATCCTCATCTAGGTCAACAAGGTCAAAATTTTGTTCTGTCTCATGGAGGTCATCCTCATCATGAATTGTTGCCTCATGTACATCCTCCTCTACCATATTTTATTTCCCCTTCTATACCTGCTTTGTTGGTGAAAGAGGTAGGGCCCCTTCCACAATCTATGGAGTAAACACTTGCCTATGACCCCTCTGGTAGGTTTTTTCCAATGGCTCTATCTCAGACTCATTAGCCTGCTTAGGCTCATGGATCTCAGCTCTACAAGGTGATTTAGTCTCAATGTGAGATGGAGATGATGGTGGTGAAATAGATGAAGGAGACTGATCTGATGATGATGCATGAACTATGGGTTGAGATGGAGGAATGGATGTGGAAGGATGAGATTATGAAGGTACATGTTGGGCATGCTGAATAGGTGGATAAATGAATATATCATTAGCTATGAATGAACTCCATGGAATGTTCAATTCTTTGAGGTGATGGAGGACTATGATTTTGATGAGGGAGTGATGGAAAATACTGTTCATTTGGTGTTCATACTCTCTCTTCTAGACAATAAATGACATATTATCAATGCTCTGGAAGAGGTAGTAGGGTATGTTGAGCATCTTGACCCTTGCGAAGTGCATAAATAGCCAGATGTGATAGACATACAGTCTAGAAAATATACCTTCACATGAAAAGTATTTCATGATGATATTCATCATGGGAGCATATCTCTCCAGGAGGTAAGAGAAAGGAAAATTCCTCTTTCTCTCATTCTTGTACCTAGGTTTGATGAAAGGCTCATAGTAATTCTCCTCCAAGTCTTTCTGTTTCAACCATTTTTCCCCAACATTTGGGATCCTGGTGGCAGCTGAGATGATGGCAGTTGACACAGTGAAAGTGACACCAGCTAGAGTAACTCGATTGTCATGGAGAATAGAAATGAAAATTCTGGTCAACATAGCATGGTGTTGTACCTTCTAAATTTTCTCACAGAACTCAAAACATTCAAAATGTTTGAAACATGTCACAACCATAGGAGATGCCAATAGTTCCCTAGTATTTGTTGGCTCTAATTTGAGTATTATTCCCCCTTTGTGTCGCCTCTTCTCCTCTGTTTCTTCTCCCTCATTGTATGGTCTGTTTTCTTCTTCTGCCATGGTGTCTTAGTGTCAAAACCCTAGGGAGGTGTGATGATGGTGGAATGTGATTTTTAGGAATAGGGAATGGGATAAGGTAATTTAGGGAGATGGGGGTAGGGATTTATGAGTTAAGGGATGTAACAGGGAGTAGGGATGTAGAGGGGTTTGGAATAGGGAATTAATTACAGGTGTAGGGAATTGGGAGCCTAGGAAAATTGCATACCTAGGGCTTAAGGTTTTAAGGAAATGAAAGCTTAGGGAAAGGGAATGTCAATGTAGGGATTTGGGAAAGGGTATATTGCAATGTGGGAAGGATATGAGAGTGCTAGGAAGTGAAATTGAACTGTAATTGGGTATTTGAGGAATAATAGGGTTTTAATTTTGAATAAAGACACCAAATTCCCTTTAAAAAATTTCACACAACACAAAATGACCTAGTGGAGAAGAGGAACAGAGAAATGGTAACTTACTTTCTTGTTGGAGGCTTGAGGAACCAATGTTGAAATATTGAGGGTGATTTTGTGAATTTTGGAGGTGTTTCTAACATTTTTTGAGGAATATGGGCAAGCACACAGCGCCACAAGCAGGTGCGCCCTCTCTTTAGCAGGCGCGCAACGCAACAAGAAAACGTGAAGCGCCTAATGAAGGTGTTCAATGCAACAAACAGGCATGCAAAACCACACACAGTTGTGCCCTCCCTTTGGTAAACACGCAGCGCCTCCCCTGTTTTCCTAATTTCACCCAAAAAAATTGAAAATCGTGCTTTTCTTGAGGATGCTTGATGGTAGAGGAGACAAATGAGGTCTCTTTTGATGTCATGAAGGCTCTTATACTTGATTTAAATTGATCTTTTGATTTAAAACCTACTTTCTATTATTTCACTTTCACCTTTTGAAAACTTTAGAAAATACCTTTACACTCTTACTTTTTCTTTGCAGGTTGATGATGCTGGAGTTTGGCACTCTTTACATTGCTTTGTTTGGTGTTCAATTTGGCATATGGATTTGAATTGGCAGCTTGGTAATAGTACTTATTACATATAATGAACATAAAATTACATTAAAATAATAATAAATTGCATCTCTATTTTTTAATAAAATTACATTGTAGAATAAAAATCATAACTTGAAAGTAGAATTACAACTTTGGAAATCTTCATTGGAGATCATCTTTCATGTTGGAAAATCCTTTTCAAATGATAAATTAATATTTCTTTAATCACTCTCATAATTTTTCTTGCCCTATGCAAATGAAATGGTGTTTTATTTGGACCTTGGAAAATGAAACCTAGTGATCTAATGGGACCTTGAATGACCAGACTCCATGGTGACTTGACTGACATAATGACATGATGAAATGGACTTTCATGACTGATGTATGCTCAGCAAGACATGAAGGTGGGCCAGAAAATATGAATTTTTTAGGAAGAGTGAAGTTTTATGACTAGGGCTACCATCAGTGAGTGAATTTTTTTGCATGACCTAATGGAATGATAACAAATTTATGAGTGGCACTCCTAAAATGATATGAAAATATTATTTTTTATCACTGATGTCAGTATGCAAATAATGACACTAACATTAGCCTTATTGGGGATGATAGCTCTGAAAGAGGTCTCAAGAACCACAAAACTCTAGATTTTGCAAATCAGTGCCTCTTCCATTGGGCCAATACGGTCAAAAACTCAAACTAAAAAACTTGACTGAAAAAAATAACTCGGAAAAATAGACTAACACAATGAAAACTCAGGTGACTGAAAATTGACTCAATACTGCCTTAATTAACTGAAAAACTGAACTTTTTTGAAAATAGTAGAAAATCAGTGAAGCTCCATGGCATTCACTTTAGGCTTCGAACACCAGTGACTCTCTACTTCACACTTGGAGAAAATGTAACTGATATTTACAATGAAATGGAAAAATGAACGAGAAATTTGTTTCAAAAAAGATAGTGTTTCAAGAGCCTACCATTAACTGGTCCTCATAAACACTCTTGTTCATTCATCTCTTCAAGAAAATAAGCATTATGTCACCAACAAGCTGAAATCTGATATGGCCCTTTCCATAAATTCTCAAATTTACCATGTTTACCCTTCTCTTCATTCTTGGCATCCCAACGAAGTACCACATCTCCTATCTTGAAGTTGTCCTCCTTAGTCTTCTGATCATAAATCTTCTTTATCCCATCATGAAGTTTTGAAGTATTCTGAAATAATTCATCCCTTGTTGAAGGTGTATCATTTGATTAATACGGCGTTGTATGCCATTTTCCTCACTCCCTAATTCTTCAGCAATTTCATTACCGGGACTGCTAATGATGAAGGATACACAATATCGACACTGTATACAACTTGAAAAGGAGACATAGTAATATACTTTTTATTACTCACCTGATATTCCCACAATGCATTAATCATCTTCTTATGCCAATTATTTTTATTCGCCTCTAACATCTTCTTAATGATTCTGATCAATGACTTATTAGAGGACTTCACCAATCCATTACCTTGTGGGTAGTAGGTTGTACAGTGTCCTAACTTAATGTTATATCTATCACAAAACTCTATCATCTTCTTAGACTTGAATGTTGTCACGTTATCTATGGTAATATTAGTAGGACAACCAAAACGGGACAAAATATTAGTTTCTAAAAACTGAACGATGACAGAATATGTTGCTTGCTTGGTCGAGATTGCTTCAATCCACTTTGTAAAGTAATTTGTGGCTGTCAATATCCACTTTTGTTGAGCGAATGATGTTGGGTGAATCTCACCTATGAAATCTAGGCCCCACTATTGAAATGGTGGATGGACTGAAATAGGTTGAAGAGGTAACGTGAGAAACTTTCTCTTACCCTGAAAAACTTGGCATTCATGGCAGCTCATTACTGGTTTGTAAACATATGAAAAATGTGTCGGAAAATAATATCCTTCTCTCAATATTTTATTGGCAATGGTCTTCCAATATAGGTGGCCCCCACAATCTCCTTTGTAGAAGTCATTCATCACTTCCTTAAATTATTCTTCGACCAAACAGTTCAGCAACACACCTTCGGGATCCTTCTAGTATGCAATACTTTGAAGCTTTGAGTTTCAAAGATATGCCTTGGATATTATTCATGCCTACAGGAGGGTTTAGGTGTTGCAAAATATAAACAACATCAGAATATCGTGGAGATGACAAAAAGATATCAGATACCTGAATGACATTCACTTCTTCTTCATTTTCGGAAAAATCTGAAATCAACTTGATGTCAAGAGAATGAAGATTTGACTCAGCCATGAGCTTTGCTAAGCCCTGACCTTTGATCAGCTTGGTGGGCTTTATCTCAAGTTCATACTCCAGTAAAGTTGTTATCCATATTCCTCTCCTACCTTTCGAGTCTGTCTGCATGAGAAATTCTTTCACAGCTGCATTAGGTACATAGGCAAGAGTGTGTGAATGTAATATGTAAACTCTAAAATCTTTCAGTGATTTAACCAAAGACAAATTCTTTTTCTCTATGATGTTGTAGCGAAGAGATGCATATCTGATATTGAGACTGAAAAATTCAATTGGTAGCTCTGTTTTGTCCCTTTTATTCATCAAGATTGTTGCCATAGTGTGCTCAGAAACAAATGAAAATATTATGAAATCACTAGTATAATCGAGACTTATCAAAACTGGGGCAGTAGTCAAGGAAAACTTAACTGAATGTAAATATTTCTAGCCATCTTTAGACCACTTCACATCATTATCTTTTTTCAACATTTTTGTCAATAGTCTAAGATGCTCCGCTAAATTAGGAATGAATCTACGTAAGAAATTCATCTTACCGTTGAATTCTTGTACTTCCTTTTTGCTGTGAGGGAAATCAATTTTCCAAATTTCTTGAACACAGGAAGGGTCAATCCAGATCCCATCCTTGGAGATGATGTGACCAAGGATTTTTCCTTCCTCCATAGAAAAAAGGCGTTTCTTTGGGCTGAGATATATCTCGAACTTCCTGCATCTCTCGAAAACAATTCTCAAATGGTGAAAATGTTCATCATCAGAATGTGAAAACATTGTCAAATAATCTAAGTAAACAACCAAGAAAACATCTTTTTCATTGGAAAATGCTATGTCCATGGCCCACTAGAAAGTGGCCCCTGCTTTTTTCAAACCAAATGGCTTTTTGGCATATATGAAGGTGCCCCAAGGTGTAGTAAATGTTGTCTTGTATTGATCATCTTCATGCACCAGAATTTGGTTGTAGCCTGAATAACCATCCAACAGTGACATCCGGGAAGAACCAACAACTCTTTGAAGTATACGGTCCATCTTCGGAAGTGGATAGTTGTCCTTGAGGGACACTTTGTTCAAGTTTCTGAAATCTATACAGAGTCTAGTCTTCTTTCTCACTAGGACCAAATTTGAAATCCAATTAGAGAATCTGATCGGGACAATGATACCGGACTTGAAAAGTCGATTTACCTCTTTTTCAATTGATGGCAGTAATCTGTGATTTATCCTTCTCAACTTTTGATGAAAGGGCTTTTGATCGGACTTGATCAGAATAGTGTGTTGAATGATGTTCTTGTCATACACATTTAAATATGCATATTCCCATGCGAAAACATCAAAAAATTCAGAAAGTAATTTAACATTAGATCTAAGAATTCAGTTCCTTGTTCATGTGGCACTCCCTATATCGGTGAAACAATTTGTTCTATTAGACAGAGAATCCAGGAGCACGTAGTAGACATTAGGCACAATCGATCCCGCACATCGGCTCTTGCGGAACATGTGGAAAAATCATGTAACCATGTTTGCATTGAGGAATCCAAGGTCATCGCTAAGGTTGATCACTTCCATCATAGGAAGCTTAGGGACGCCATTGAGATTGAACGACATTCTAAGGATCTTAATAAGGATGATGGGTGGAAATTGAGTAAGAGTTGGACTCCTGCCCTCTCGAGATGATTTCCCACCCCTCTTACTCCCAGTCTCAGTTTTTCTATATATATATATATATATATATATTTTTTTTTTTTTTTTTTTTTTCTAAATTTACATTTGCCCCCCTTATTTCTTAATATTTTATTTATCCTTGATTTGATATTATCCTTTATATTATATTAATTTAATTATAAATGTGATATTTATTTAATCCTTCAAATTAAATTTTAATTCTTTTTATAATATTTATTATTTTATTAAATAACTAATTAACAACTAGTTTTTAAACGGCTAGTTTTCAAATGGCTAGTTTTTCAGCTACTACTTCCAGGCAATGATGCATCCACTCTATTTATTCATTAAGATCCATGAGCTTTTTCACCTTGTCCTAAGCATGAACCACATTAGTTGGTTCGAAACATCGGCCAAATCCTAATAATACGATTAATCCTAAGTCATTTATCTAAAGTAATTTAACATATTCAGCCTTTACCTTGGGAGATAAGGACTTGGATAGTTTCACCATATTTGGTTTGTCGGCTGTCCCGATGTTTACATCTTCAACACCCTTTTCTGTAGGAATCAATGTAGGCTTCCTTTCTACGTCATCTTGGTCAAACAATTCTTCCAAAGGTATGAGACCTTCTGGAATATTGTTGTCTTTCAGCTGTAGTATATCCATCTGAGTTGCTTCTATATCTTGGTCATATTTATCAGAAATCTGATCTATAGAACAATTCTCAAATTCTTCTTCACCTTGGAGAAATTTGTTTATCTACTTATCATCCCAGAAAAATTGCCAGTATCACAAGTTATCAAGAACAGTGGGTTGGTGCTTCACATGAATCTCAAATTTCTTGTTTGAAAAGATGGGGATTTTGAAATTTCTTGCAGCTTAAGCCAATGAATCTACCATGAGATTTTGATTCCTTGCTACCACTGTAAGTATACACTCCTGAAAAATTTTCAAAATATCAACTACAACATTCCTATACTGTCTCATTCGAGGATGGTTAGCTTGATATTCACCTTTGACTTGCTTGATCACAAGTTTTGAATCACCATACACTGTAATCCTTCTTGCACCCAGTTTCTTCAAGATCTTTAAGCCAGTAATCAGTGCTTCATACTCGGCTTCATTGTTAGTGCAATGAAAAGCTAATTTATAAGAGCACAACCTTACATTTGTAGGGACCTTATTCTGCTAATGAAAAGGGTTGCAAAACCAGATTCCAATACCTACCCCATATTTTCCCAAGGCACCATCAAATTCCATGGACCATAGACCATTCTCATCCTTCTCATCCTCTAAATATTGAAACTCTGATTTATGTTTTAGCTAAATTTTCTGAACTGTCTCTTCATGATTTTTCAAACTTTATTTCACTTTATCCAATGGTTGTTCTAAATATTTCACTACCTCTTCTAATTATTGTTCTAAATTTTTCAATGCTTATTTTGATGGTTTTTCTATTAAGCTCAGCAGATTCATATTTTCTTTTGCTATAACTTCTGTAATACAATTATGGATCTTTGGAACATCTTATACATCTATTAATTGGATATCTACATCATTTAAGCCACTATCATTAAACAAAATGAATGACTCTAAATCTGTATGTACAACATTTATCAGATGATTGCTTAGCTTTTCTTTGCTTTTGATCATATACTTCATCTTAGTTTCACGGTATAATTTTCTTAATTTCCCGAAAATAGGGATAGTTGCATAAGAAAAGTCTAATTGCAATGTACCTCATAATTTTTCCCCCCCAGGATCTTGAAAACAACATGCCAAAGCGTGGCGGTATGTCAGCTACCACCACATCCATTACAACATTCTTTGCCTGAATCTGCTTTAGGGAGACTACCAAATCTTTAATCAGAACAATACAACAGACTCTAACTGAATCGAAGGAGTATAAATCATGGTAGGGAAGAGTGACGTCAAGGCCTAACTTATCCATTATGTCTTTTGGCATTAAATTGTGGGAGGCTCCAGATTCTAACATGGAATTATGTAAAATGCACTAGTGGATTCTTAGACTCAAGTAGAAAGGAGGAACCTTGCTATATTCTAATTAACTGTCAATAGAAAGACCAAAAATGAGTTTGGGCTGATCATCTTCGACATTTACCATGTCGGACAAAGGATCTACTTTAATCATCTTGGCAACATGGGACTTGTACTGGTTGTTCTTAACAAGCTCGATTAAGGGGATAGATACTTTTAACTTTGAAATTTCGGTTTCTAAACTGAAGGGAGTAGTTTTGTCTACCTCTTTAAT
Organism: Pinus albicaulis; assembly: GCA_034641835.2. Classification (NCBI taxonomy): domain Eukaryota; kingdom Viridiplantae; phylum Streptophyta; class Pinopsida; order Pinales; family Pinaceae; genus Pinus; species Pinus albicaulis. Next base: position 637,826,705 of record CM076576.1, read on the forward strand.
GACAATGTCTCGTTTTCCAGCATGGTCCTTTGATGGAACTTCTTTATTCTGATTCTCCTTTTCCTTATTGGCTAAACTTATGGATGGCTTATTTAATTTATTCTAATTTTTTATCACAGGATCTTTTCCCTTACTCTGATTGCTCAGAGGATTCTGCCTTGTTTGAGTGTCTTTCTGCTGAGATGTTCTCTTTTGAATGGGATTAACTCGTACATCTCTACTCCTCAATGGAATCTGCCTATTTTGTGAACTAAGTGCATTCAAGTACCCCCACTAGTAATCATATGATTCAGACTCTAATTCATGATCATTAGAAAGGATAAAATCTTCATCTTTAGGTTGATCTTTCTTTTCAAAATACTCCTCATCTTCATTCAAAAACTTAGGCAGATCATCATCTTTGAAAAGGAGGTCTTCCTCAAAAATTGTTTCTTCATATTCTTCTTCTCCTTGAGCATAGTTCTACTGCAAGGGTGTCCTGATTTGTTGTTTCTGCTGTGGTGGTTGTTTAGGAGCTCGTTGTTCTCTCTGGTTAATCCTTAACTGAGGCTGTTGTTGGCCTCTATAGTCAGGATTTCTGACCTCAGGCTATCTCTCCGTGATGGACATCCTGTCAACCATCCGTTCAATATTTATTATCAATGTATCCATCTTAGCATCGGAAGATGAGGTGGATGGCTCATCTTTAATAGTAACTCTCCTTTCATTCCTAACTCTAGCTCTCTTCATCAGCATATTTTCTTCAACGTTGATCGCATTATTTTTCATATCTTCCACTGTAGATGGATTTCTTTCCCTTAATTGGTAATCCATGTCAGCATAAAATGCATCAGGATAACGTATGAGAGCTAATATTGGAGGAGGCTTGATCTCAACATGAATTTCATTGCAAATCTTATTAAAGTGAGTATTGAAATCTTCGACTGATTCATTAAGATTTCTCTTAATGTTCTCATACTGAGAAAGAAACTGTAAGTGATTTTTCTTTACCTCCCAACGGCCTATAAAAAAATTAGTGATATGGTTTGGAGTGGCAATGGAATTATCATTTAGAGACCTAAACCAAACTTTGACATCTCCGGAAAAACTCTAGGTTATAATCCTCATTTTTGCATTGTCAGCATCGACATCCTCCAAATCTATGAAGTCAGTGACCTTAACAATATGTTGTCTTGTAGATATGGTGGATTTTTCATCAAACAAGGGAGGTATTTGGACATAACCCTGAGGTAAGTCAGTCAATTGGGTTGGTAAGATAAGTGGGGAAAATCTTGCCATGATTCCTGTTGAATGGAGTATTGGATTGAAAACAGGAGGGATTGGTTGAATAGGTAAAGGAACATAAGTTGTAGGTAATGAAGTAGTAGGTATGAATGATGAAGTTGAAGGTGTAGATGAATAAACTACAATTGACTAAGTTTGAGGTTGAGTTGAGGTAGAAACTTCCTCTTGATGGTATAAATGGATCAAACCTTTTATGTCAAGGTTAGATTCAGGTTTAATCTCTTTGAAAAACCAATCTTTCAAAGGACTAAGTTCTAATTCAGACAATGACTTGACCTCATATAATCTTAAAGGATCGAATAGTATGTCAGATAAAGACGTTTTGGACTTGGATTTAAACAATGACAATTCAAATTTAAGATCATATGGTATATATTCAAGATAAATTAGTTTAGTAGGTATAGAAACTGATCTTACCAATAGAACTGGTCCTAATTGAATATCTATAGTTTGATATCTACGCCTTCGAAAGATCTTATTTGGATCATCTACCAGATCAACTGGGTTAGGGTCAAGATTTTCTCTGGTATAATTTTTTGGAAGCCAACTCTACAATCTTAGCACTGCAATTATCGAATAATCCTTTCTGAAACTTAAACCTATCATCCAAAGGATCAAATTCCAAAATTTATTGTCATACACCTAGGGAAAATAAATCTTTCGTTCCCTGGCAACGACACTAGTATGTTATCACTCCACTAGATCTCTAAGGCTGAAGAAGAGATCCCAACAGAGGTAACCACAGACCAATATTTTGGCTTGGTATCTATCCCTACCAAACTGGAGAGGGCTCTCTCCACAAGGCCACAACCAAGAGGGATGGATAAATTAGGGTTTTAGGCTAGGTATGAGTTCACGGGTTTGATTTTATTTGATTGGGTTGTTGGATGAGGGTATTAGGTCAAGGAACATGAGATGGAATTGTATTCCATTCGATGCGGCATGGTACGTAGAAAGCTTAGCACTTAAAGGTAATTTGGTGAGATGGTTTTAGATGGAGCTAGGGAGAGCATAGGAGATTTATTCTTCCTAAATTGAAGAAAATGGACAAATTATGACAACTTTCCCAAAACAGAGCATGAAAGAACATGTATTTTGCCTATCAAATTGAAAATTATCATATAATAGACATGAAATGGTTTATGAGCTTACAAAATACTCATAGAAATGATAACAAAGAAGAAACAATGCCAAAAATTCATACCACATTTATCCCAAAGAAATAGTTGCAACTCTTCATTAATTTCTAGCCAAACTGGTTACACTATGATCCTTTATCAATACAATAGCATCCAATTGATTCCAACCCTTGCTAAGAGTGAAGAAATGGAAGATATAGACATCAAAACTAAATTCTATCATCCTCAAGGGTAGAAACCCCAAGTTGAGGATGAGATCCACAAAATTCTGAACTGAAAGCTGGAATGTAGGGAGCTTTAAGTGACTCCTCCATAATTACATTGAAATTGATTCATTTGACTTTGATGATTACATTTACATAATGAATCTACCCCTAGGTAACTTATCCATATCATATTTAAATTTACCATCCTCATTTACATAGTAGAAATCATCATTTTCAAAATTAAAGTCAAATTTGCAGTGAAAATTCAAAAATATCAGCAAACTATCAAACGCGCCCTCTCTTTGCTAGGCGTGCCTTCCCTTTGTCAAACGCGCCCTCCATCTTGCAAGTTGTTTTTGACTAATTTTAGGTGTCCAAATTAGCTCCAAGATGGCTTGTTGGAAATACCTTCAAGTCTACTTTTTAGATATGCCTTCATTTTTCAAAATGAAGCTTATTTCCCCTGCCAAAACTCAATCCTCCCAAGACTGCTCAGCGCGTAGCGCCGAGGCCAAAAATGAGGCAGAAACGTGATTTTTTGCTTGTTTTTTGACATTTTGACCTTCTAGTTTTGGAAACCAAGGATGGAAAATTGGTTTTCTTGGATTTATTTGTCATTTGGCATCTAATGGTGGTGGCATTTTGGTCAAAATATGGCTCAAAAAATAGTGTTGCGCCAAGCACATTGCGTGTTTGACACTTCATCTATCACATGACTCCCCAAAAACATAATAAAAAGACAGAACTTTTCAAAAATGACCCAAATCCTTTCAAAACTAGTAGAATTAATTTTGATAATGTGGCTAGTCCTGGAGTGAAGGCTCTGCAATTATATCCAACTTCCTTTTCTCTTCTTGCATGGTCAAAGCCTCAATTTTTGCAATTGGTCTTTTGAGCTTGGCCATTACAATTTTGTATTTTTGGGCATAGTGTTTGACCTTCCTCCTCATTATGTCATTATCTTTGTTTTCCTTCTCCAAAATCTTCTCTAGGTGTTGGTTAGCCCTGTCAAGCCATGGCTCCTGGTTTTCATTGATTACCATTGCAAGTTGTTCATTCAAGGTTAGTTGATCAGCAAGCTCAACCTCTTTTTTCCTTTCTAGTGCTAGAGCTCTTTTCAACCCTCTAGTTCTAGGTATACCTCTTGGTGCTTTATTCAAGAAAACCATGCTTTTCAAGTGTCTCTTCCAACAAAGCCTTGGATTTTTCTGCCTCCCTTTGAGCTGTGATATATTTCACCTCATCAATGACCTATTTTGTTTTCAACTGTTGGTTCTCCTGCTCAAGGAAGTTTATGACAAATTTGGACCTATCAAGATTAGTTTGGAGCTCTCTAATCTTGGCATCGTTTCCCTTGATTACTATACTAGTGATTTCATCATCATCATCCTCATCTAGGTCAATAAGGTCAAAATCATGTTCTGTCTCATGGAGTTCATCCTCATCATGAATGACTGCCTCATGTACATCCTCCTCTACCATATTTTCTTTACCCTTTTGTACCTTCTTTGTTGGTGAATAAGGCAGGTCCCCTTCCACAATATGTGGATAAAACACCTGTCTATGACCCCTCTGGTACGTTTTTGCAAATGGCACTATCTTAGCGACATCATCCTGCTTAGGCTCATTGATCTCAACTCTACTAGGTGATCCAGTCTCAATGTGAGATTGAGATAATGGTAGTGAAATAGATGAAGGATATTGATCTAATGATGATTCATGAATTGTGGGTTGATATGGAGGAATGGATGTGGAAGGATGAGATGATGAAGGTACATGTTTGGCATGTTTAATAGGTGGAGCAGTGAATATATCATTAGCTATGAATGAACTCCATGGAATTTTCAATTATTTGAGGCGATGGAGGACTATAATTTTGATGAGGGAGTGATAGAAAAGATTGTTCATTTGGTGTTCATACTCTCTCTTCTGGACAATAAATTCCAACTTATCAATGATCTAAAATAGGTAGTAGGGTATGTTGAGCATACCCTTGCGAAGTGCATAAGTAGCCGGATGTGGTAGGCATACAGTCTAGTAAATCTACCTTCACATGAAAAGTATTTCATGATGATCTTCATCATGGGAGCATATCTCTCCTAGAGGTAAGAGAAAGAAAAAATCATCTTTCTCTCATTCTTGTACCTAGGTTTGATGAAAGGCTCATAGTAATTCTCCTCCAAGTCTTTATGTTTCAACCATTTCTCCCCAACATGTGGGATCCCGATGGCAGCTGGTATGATGGCAGTTGACACAATGAAAGTGACACTAGCTAGAGTAGCTTGATTGTCATGGAGATTAGAAATGAAAAGGCTGGTCAACATAGCATGGTGATGGACCTTCTGAATTTTCTCATAGAACTCAAAACATCCAACATGTTTGAAACATGTCACAGCCATAGGAGATGCCAATAGTTCCCTAATATTTGTTGGCTCTAATCTGAGTATTCTTCCCCCTTTATGTGGCCTCTTCCCCTTTGTTTCTTCTCCCTAACTGTATGGTTTTTTTCTTCTTCTAACAGTATGTCTTAGTTTCAAAACCCTAGGGAGGTGTGATGATGGTGGAATGTGATTTTTAGGGATAGGGAATGGGATAGGGTAATTGAGGGAGATGGGGGTAGGGATTTATGAGTTAAGGGATGTGACAGGGAGTAGGGATGTAGAGGGGTTTCGAATAGAGAATTAATTACAGCTTTAGGGAATTGGGAGCCTAGGAAAATAGTATACCTAGGGCTTAGGGTTTTAAGGAAATGAAAGCTTAGGGAAAGGGAATGTCAATGTAGGGATTTTGGAAAGGGTATATTGCAATGTGGGAAGGGTATGAAAGTGCTCGGTAGTGAAATTGAAATGTAATTAGGTATTTGAGGAATACTAGGGTTTTAATTTTGAAGAAAGACACCAAATTTCCTTTAACCAACTTCACAAAAAACAAAATGACCTGATGGAGAAGAGGAATGGAGAAATGGTAACTTACTTTCTTGTTGGAGGTTTTAGGAACCACTGCTAAAAGATTGAGGGTGATTTTGTGAAGTTTGGACGTGTTTCTGACAATTTTTTAGGAATATGGGCAAGTGCGCAGCACCACAAGTAGGCGTTCCCTCTCTTTAGCAGGCGTGCAACGCAACAAGCAGGCGTGCAATGCCATAAACAGGTGTTCCATCCCTTTGAAAAACGCGCAGCGCCTCCCTTTTTTTGCTAATTTCGCCCAAAAAATTTGAAAACTGTTCTTTGCTTGAGGATGCTTGATGGTCGAGGATGTTGTAGCTCCTAGAGACAACCTTGAGTTGAAAAATACCAGTGCCTAGGACAACTTAAAATCAGATGATAAGTGTGGAAAATTTCATAAATGCCTTTGACAGAATATGGGTCAAGAGAATAATGATTTTGGTGGTTCAAGAAAGGGGAAGACCATTTGAGCCTGATTCATGTGAATTCCCCAAACTGTGAGAGGGATCGGGGTTTGTGAGGCTAGATGGATTTTAAATGAGCCAAGTATAAAACAATGAGAAAATATCTTAAGAATATGTAGAGGCATTGAGAGAGAACGGAGAAGGAACCCACAAGAGACATGCTTAAGAGATTTAAGAATCTGTCTACTATGAACTCAAAGGAAACGAATATGAATGAGATATGGACAACAACAGAGGCTCATGGAGTGCTAATTAAGGGAGTGCAGCAAGATTAATACATGAGCGTTAACACCTGAGCTTTATGCAGACATGAATTCATGAATAAAATTGCAGACCACCGGCAGCTACATTACATGAACCATCAAAGAAGAATAGCATGAAAGATGATTACACATAAAGAGGAGATTACTGATAACGGAAGGAAACATATACATATTATTTTTTGCTCCATCTGGAATCCAAATATCAGCTTTGTATTCATATTAAGTTTAAACATCCCTCCCAAATATGTGTCTCGGGGCACAGGGAGCACAATCATACAAAACTACAGCAAAATTCTTCAAAATTCCTGAACCCTTATTTCATCTTAGAACTCACTACATATAGAGTTATCCTCGAGGGTTTACCACTGATTATTCTATCATGATCGACCCACAAAGGTGAAACCAAAATATCCTAACTATCTATCAGAGCGTGCATCAAGCAATCACTCCTGCAACAGAAAAATCAAAACTGAATTGGGTAAAATCGGGATTTTACCAACAAAACATCACTATCTAATCAGTAAAAAGAACAAAACAGTTGGCCTGGGAGGCCAAATTCTAGAATCTTCAAAGGAGTGGCGAGGAATGGTTGAGAACAGGTAAGCGGTACATCCTTCATCATATGATTTCACCTGATGTTTGAAGACCTCCACTCTCTAATGCTCATGATTTCCACTTACCATTGTGGAATAGCAAGTTGTGTTGTGTGTGTTGAACTCTTTAGTGGAGGTTATCCTATGGAAATTAAATAAACCTTACTGCAAGTTCCACCCAAAATCCCATGTTGTGTTTTAAATTTCAAACAGGAACCAGATTTCAGAGGGGGCATGAATGGCGGAAGCGGAAATGAATTTAGCGGGACTTTTTATCACTGAAATGGGTGAAAGATAGGCCACAGGAGGGCTATTTATGACGTGGCAAGGTGGTGGGACCCGCGCCCACAAATCGCAAAGCGCAAGTTTTATGTGGGAGCAGGCAAGGGATAAACGTTAAATCTTGCGAAGTGCGAAGTGCGAGAGTGGGGTAGATGATGTGGAAGATGGAGGTGGGGCCCCACATCGCAATTTAAACAAGATACTTTGTGGGTGCTTAAAAGGTAAGTTACAAACTATGCGATGCACAAAAATTTATAATCGTCGATCTGCAAAGTTTATATTTAGCGATGTGCGATGGATGATGGGGAAAAGGTGAGGTGTCAGGGAGAAATGGCCCCACTTTAATCACAATTGGGGAATCAGGAAAGTGGATGGTAAGGTTTAATGATTTTTAAGGGAAATGAAATGAAAGGAAGTGTGGCAGGTGAATGGGTCCCACTTCATCACATATCGCATTTCGAAAGGTTTGTAGGAGACAGCAATTAAACGATTTTGGGATTTGGCCGATGCGAAAAGAAATTTGAGTGTGTAGTCATGAAACAAAAGAGAATGACTTGGGGAACATAAAAATGAAAAGGGATAAATGGTATTTAGAGCGTTGGAGTTCAGAATTAGGAAAAATGAAGGGTAGAAAGGGGGGTAGATGGAATGACTTAGGGCAGTAAGGATTTCTCTCACCATCACACTTAATCAGCGACACTTTCCTCTTTCAACTGAATTAAAACGCTGATTGATTCATTTGAAGCTCTTTGAAAGTTAGGATTTCCCTTCCTTTTTCCTTCTCCACTTTGTGTGCAGTCACAAGCCAACAGAGGAGACAAATGAGGTCTCTTTTGATGTCATGAAGGCTCTTATACTTGAGTGAAATTGATCTTCTAATTTAAAACCCACTTTCTAATGTTTCACTTTCACCTTTTGAAAACTTTAGAAAATACCCTTTACACTCTGACTTTTTCTTTGCACGTTGATGATGCTGGAGTTTGGCACTCTTTACATTGCTTTTTTTGGTGTTTAGTTTGGCATATGGAGTTGAATTGGCAGCTTGGGAATAGTACTTATTACATATAATGAACAAAAATTACATTAAAATAAAATAAATTACATCTCCGTTTTTTAATAAAATTACATTGCAGAATAAAAATAATAACCGGAAAGCAGAATTAGAACTTTGGAAATCTTCCTTGGAGATCATCTTTCATGTTGGAAAATCCTTTTCAGATGATCAATGAATCTTATTTTAATCACTCTCATACTTTTTCTGACCTTATGAAAATGAAATGGTGTTTTATTTGGACCTTGAAAAATGAAACCTAGTGACCTAATGGGACCTTGAATGACCAGACTCCATGGTGACTTGACTGACATAATGACATGATGAAATGGAATTTTATGATTGATGTATTCTTAGAAAGACATGAAGGTGGGCCAGCAAATATGAATTTTTGAGGAAGAGTGAAGTTTTTTGACTAGGGCTACCATCAGTGAGTGAATTTTTTTGCATGACCTAATGGAATGATAAAAAATTTATGAGTGGGACTCCTAAAATTATATGAAAAGAGTATTTTTGATCACTGATGGCAGTATGAAAATAATTACACTAACAACAGGAAATATGTAGAAATGTTTGAAGAGAATTTGGTGCCAATGATGTACACATATACTCAAGATGGGAGTATATTTAATTGGGAAAAAAATCTAGCATCCTCCATTACGATAAACGTAAAACGAGCCTTGAAGCCACTAAAGGGAAAATAGCCTAAATTTTAACATATATGTTGGATTCCATATGTTCAAGGTGTTATTTTGATTCATTGGGATGGAGGTGGAACTTTTCTCCAGACATACCACTTGTTCACATATGTTGCAGGATTCTACGGGACTTTGGCTACAGGGGGATGTACCATCAAATTGTTGAGAATTTTTTTTCACCCATGTATCACATACTCTTCAACACATAATCTCCATGTATGTCAAATAGAGATAGAGAAGCATTGTAGGATTTTTCTTATTGGTTCACACTAGAAAATTTAACGTATATTTGGGTATTTAGAGCTTGTAAGGCTCCTTACCAGCTTCCTATCTTTGTTACAGATAAACTAGTCTTGCAGGAAGTTGCATACCAAGTCACAATAGGACTTATAGGCATGCTAGTGTGTGCAAGGAAGGCACCCTAACTTGTTTTTCCGATATATAGGCACATATTGTGTTTGAAGTTTTAGAAAAGTAGATGTAAAATCCAGTGATCTACAAAGTTTTAATTTTGGTGAACTAAGTTTTCATATATATGATTCTAGGTGAATCATTGTAGATCATTGTAATAAATAAAGTACAAATCCTCACACACACCAAGCCTATATTAAGAATAAGAAAAATTCAAAAAACGTTTACAATGTTGCAAAGGCATTAGATGCACAAAATGGGATTGGTAGTTCTCATCTCATGAATTTTGTTGAAGCTACAAACAGGAAATCATCCAACGATAAAGATACTAAGGAGAACAAATTTTCTCATAAAAGATAAAGGGAGAAAGAGGTAGTGAAGAAATAAATAAAAATAAAGTTGAAATTTGAATAAGAAACTGAGAAATAGGAAGAGGAGAAAAAGAGGAAACAAGAAGAGGATAGACTGAGATAGGAAGAAGAAATACGAACAAATAAGAATAAAACATAAAACAAGAAGAAAAAAAGAGAAGGCAAGAGGAAGCAACAAATAAACATGAAGAAGAAATATTTGCAAAAGAAATGGCTCACAAGTAAGCACAAGAAGAAATTAGGAAAATATAATAAGCTTGAAAGGAAGCACAAATTATATTTCCTCCCATGGATGTAGATCCTACCACCCCACTCACCGAAGGACTTGGAGAGATGGGCATCCCAGATGAAGAATAAAATCAAGTATTATACCTTTCAAGCTTAATATTTGATCGTGGTTCAAATAAGATTTTTCAAGAAAGGTGCAGATGCTTAGCCCGAGAGCCATACAAAATAATCTTAGTGACCATGGAAAGAGATATAGTGGCAGATATTATAAAAAATCCTATTGTGATATCTTCTACATGATCTCCATTCTCTAGTGCAAGAGAGAAGAACATTTAGCATCTTGTGAATAAGGTGAAAGAATTAGAAAAAAATATAGCCAATTCTTGACAACATAATGAAAGGCTCAAAAAATAAATCCAAGTCTTTACAGACTCAAGCTGTCACGGGGAGGATTTCTGGACAAATACATTAGAAGAGATAAGAGTGTTGGAATACATCATGAAACAATTACATAAGGAGATGTTTATTCTTCAAAAAGTGGCACCCTTGTTAATGGATGTCCAAAATGAGCTCAAGGGAAAAGGTGCATTGTTAAAATTAGCCTTGATTTCAGGAGACCTTATGTATGAATGGGGCACAAAGTATCTTGATGCACCAATTGAATTACTTATAAAGGATAGAATGGGTAAGGAACGAGACAAAGCAAGATTTAGGATGTCTATGCAATCCCTAGAGAAGTTGGGAAAATATGTGGCTAGGACATTATGTATCTGTCGGAAGCTTTGTAGAATTAGAAGTCCTTATCAAGTCTCATAAAATAGCTTCCATCAGAGCATGAGGAATAGTAAGACTGGAGCAGGAAATATGGTAAGAAATTCAAGAGATGATGGATGCAATAAAAAAAGTTGTTGCTAATAAGGACCTGAAACCTACAAGAGAGGCCATTGCAAAACATGTGGTGGAACCTACGAAGTTGCACATAATGTTCTATGTGATTTCAATAGACCACAAACATATATGATAACAATGATACTCGATGCTCATGAATGTTAAATAAGATTAGAAAGGTTGATATCCAACAAATTCAAATCCATTGCGGCCGATTTCAAAGTGTGGCATGCTCACCTAACTCGAGAGGTACAAATTGAAGCATCACCTTTAGCCATTATGAGATTAGTGCCATGAAGGGAAATAATTTTATCATTTTTATTTTCATGTAATATGTAAAATAAAATAAAGTTAAAATTAAAAATCAAATAGAAATTAGAATATAAAGGAAAAAGGAAAAGTCATATGGAAAATGAAAAGCCACGAGGGATGTTGGCACGTCATAGGAGGTGAAGAGTCACCCCACTTTGTATAAATATACACGCATGGCTAGTTACAAGGAAATTTTAGTTTTGGACTCCTTAGAGTACTTTGGAAAGGAAAAGATTTTACATTCATTTAGAAGATCGAGTGACAATTTTTCATTTCCACTATTGGATCTCATGGATACTTTGTGTACTTGTGCATTGAATATTTTAGCTTCAATATTGAAAATATCATTTGGGTTGAGGAAAGAATTCCTCTCATGTTTCTTTGAAAGTTGTGAGGCCATTCTTATTTTTATTCGATGGTATATGTTTTATATTCATATGTTTATGATTGATGAACTATGTTGTTAATTGGAAACATACATCTTACTTTGGGTTGTTTGTTGATTTACATATATGATTTCACATTAGTTATTAATTGTGAACTATTTTACAATTAATAACTAATCTACTTACTGATGCATGTATATTAAATTAAATTTTTCCAACACTCTTTATTTAATATGCATGTTCACTTTATCCTTCACAAAAATATTCTATGTATATTTTGCTTAAAGTATTTCACAAGTTGTTCTAACTTTCATCTCATCGAAAGTCTTAGCATTTCCTTTCTTCTTGCTATTTCTCCATCCAAAAGATAATTCTCACACAAAATGATATGTCTGTTAGGCCCACATTACATATGGGACTCTTATCCCAAATTATTTGAGTTCTAATTGGGTCTTCACACCAGGGAGATCCCCTTATCATTGGTGGTGCATTTCGTTCCGTCAATAGTTTTGGAAATAGAAGGAGGGCTTGAACCTTCGTATGGATGGTATAGCTCCTCACTCTTATCATTCTCAAACCTCTGGAAAAGACAAAAATCAACCTATTTCCCCTCAACCTATTCCTAAGTCATTTTAATAACCTTATCCTTAATATTTACCTCCTTCGAAGCGTCATGAGCATTTGTACGAGATCACTCAAGAGGAGTTGAAAGATCTTAGGCCATTCACTCGAGAGTACCCAAAATAGCTTGGGTTACTTCCCATATCTAGTCTTTTGCCTCATAAGAATGTAATAATGATAAAAAAAACTGATCATCGTGTACTAATTGATTCTGTTAAAGATTTGGTTGATGCTTCACTAGTTGATTTAACAAAATCTATTGAAAGGCCTCATTTATTCGAGCCTTATGATGAAGAGAAGGAAGTATCACTAAGTGGTGGAAAATAAGAAGGTGGAGATAATCATACCAACTCTAATATATAAGAATAACCACTGGACAATAATATGGCTAGCGATCAAATGGAATGGATGGCCCAAGGGGCTTTGAACATTCAAGGTTTCTTACATGAATTTCCCTGAAATCCAGAAATGTTACTCCCAAAATTTGACCTAAAGAAGTATACCTCTATGGAAGACCATATTCAGAATTTTTGTCTCACCTCAAGGCTAGTGAATGCTCAATATGAGGAAGTGGCATGTAGATTATTCACTTACACTTCTAGAAATAAAGTTTCCACATGGTACCACATTCTTGCAGTAAGCTCCATTACAAAATTGGAGAAATTTAAGAAGTTTTTCATGGATAAAGTTGCATAAGAGAAAATTTTAGGTATGTTTTTAAGAGAATTAAGAACTTTAAATATGGACAAAAAGATAAATTCAAATATTTTAGCCAACACTTCACTACAATACTTAAGAAATTTTTTGCCAATGTACCACTACATGATTTTGTAGCAAGCGATTATTATAGTTTAACCCTACATTCTAACATAGCAATGTTTGTGAAAAGGGGAAAGAAAACAAAGTTGGTAGAAAATTTCATTGAGGCACTGACAATTGAAAATGATATTATCTCTATTGGTGTGCACCACACAATTAAAAAGGATATTCTCTCTATTGGTGCGCAAGGCACTCAAGAAGACGTAAAAGATAATGGTAAAAAGCCCCAGACAACTGCAAATAAACCTATCGAGAAAGAGGCTACTGATATAGAGAGTATGGTTAAGATGATGAATAAATTAACCAATGAAGTATCAGATATGAAGATAAGTGCTAGGAAAATTTCCTCAATTAACAAATATTTCAAACCTTTTTTAAGGCGAAACAACAATTCTCAAGCCAAGTCTGTGTAGAGCTCTAATCTGAATCTGAATGTTGAATAGCTTGGAATGGATAAATTTTTCTCGTACCATTCAGAGAAAATATGCCCACAACGGATAAATTAAATGACCCTAGTGATCAATAAGTTACTCGATGATCATTCAACAAAAGATCAGTTTGAACAACCAAATGAAGAAGAACCCACCCCAGAGGATGATGAATCTAAAATTGGGTCAACAATGTTATTAAGTATGAGATAATGGAAAAAGATACTCAAACAATAAAACAAGTTTTAGTTGTAGAATCCCAACCATTCAAGGACCCTAAGTATTACAACCTACGAAGTAAATGGATGGTAGTTGAATCTAATCATAATGATATGGGTAAGAATTTTTTAAGACATATATTTCCCCCAAAGACCAATAATTAGAATCTGTATTTTCAATCCATAAGAATTAAACCGACCAAATGTGTCTTAGGAAATACTAAAACAAATTATAAATCACCTAAAGCATCTTAAGTCCTCTCAAGCTATAACTTCAACCCACACAACCAAGGACAAAAATGGGGGTGGTGCAATCTAGTATAACATTGTTAAAGATATGAAGAAAATCAAGTGAATGTGACACTATAGGAAATGGGTCAAATTCCTAAGCAAAGAGAGTTGATAATACAAACTTTCACACCAATTGCTCCTCCAAGTAAATATGGTTCTACAACTTCCAATTCTGAGAAAAACACATCAATTACTCAAACTAAGTATACAAATACTAACGTCCTTGGGGGGCACCTCAATTGGTTATCGGAGAAATGTGAAATTTTTGTAACTCGAAAAACCCAAGTTCAAATCCCCTTTTTGTGATCTAGGGTGTGGGGAGGAGGAAAATTCGTAGACCCCCAGAGGTTTGCTAGTAGTTACGTGTCATACGGGTCATTAGGTTCCTCTGGGTTACAAAAAAAAAAGGATACAAATCCTGAGAAGTTCGTAATCAATGCAACAAGTATTTAAGTCCATTCACAATCACAAACACCATCGTTATTTCTGACATTTGAGATTTTTAATTATAATGTGCATAAATTCTTAGTGGATTTTGGTGCTTCAAATAACATGATGCCTTTGTTCATTTTCAAAAATATCAATGCCAATCCAGAGAATACTGATGCTAAAATAATACAATTGGATAGGTCTTAAGTAAAAGTAGTCGATGAACTCAACAATGCACTCATCTACTTGTCATCAGATTCTAGAGTAAATCATTTCATCAATATTTTGGTGGTCGATATACTAGAAGCTTATGGAATTGTTTTGAATAGATATTGGTCCAAGAAAATTCAAGGCTACTTTGCTACATATTGTTCTAACTTGTGGCTCCCTTATAAAGGAAAGAATAATAAAATAAGAGTTAATAATGAGTTGCACATGAATTACATCATGAATGAATTGGAAGGACATAATGAGCCAATCAGCTTTGCTTAGGAAACATTAGGGAATATTTTTCTTGAGTAAAAATTTGGTTGCTATACAACACAACCATCTCAAGTACTACCGGACAAAAAGTCAGAGCTCCTTCCTTGGAATCTGATTGCAGTAAATGGAAATTGTATTATATATGTAAGTATATTAGTGTAGATAAGAACAATCGTGTAAATATTAGTAATACCTGAACTCTATACTACGACGGAACTAAAACGTACGACAGAGTTGGTGCACGTTGCATCTTGATGGACCCTAAGAAGAAGAAAACGATCATTTCTTATTGCTTAGAGTTTGAATGTACGCAAAACATGGCAAAATATGAGGCATTGATTTTTGGGTTAAAAAAGGACATTGATCTAAAGGTATAGCATCAAGATAATTGGTGGTTCTAGACATAATCGCCAGACGAGTGCACAATATAATCCATTTTTTATCACCTCATCTACAAAACTACCAAAAATAAGTACGACAACTCATTTTTTCATCTAAATCTTTTAAAATCATTTTAGTTCCTAGAATTAATGATGTTGTAATTGACACCTTAGCTAATGTAGTAGCTCAGTTTACTCCTCTTAGAGATGGTTTTTCTATTGAAAATGTTTATAAACCCACAATCCCTAATAATGGGACTAAATTTTTTTATTTCAATGATGATTAACAGATATTGTAGTTTCTCACCTATTCATACACATTTAAGGATGTGATAATTGATGAAGAAGAACATGATAAATCTCTATATGACGAAACCAAGCTGTGAAAATGAAATCCTATGCCTAGAGGTGTTATGACATTAGAAAATTTATAAAATTTGCAAAAACATTTCATAAAGCCACTTAACACTAAGACACAAAGATCAAAATTTATGCACAAACAAATAAATATGGGCATAGATAAATCTCTCATGTTCATCAATCTCGGTACATGTTGCATGTCATATGAATTCTAATCATTTAAACAAATTTTCAAGTAGTGCCGAGATGATTTTTCCTATACCTACAACGATACTAAAACTTATGGTATTCATATCATCCAACACATGATTCCTATAAAAGAGGGTGTCAACACATTTCAACAAAAGTTACAAAAGGTTATCCCGCCCTTGGAACCACTCATACTGGTAGGCCAGGTATATGGTAACTCCATAATTAGATTCTTCATTAAGATAGTTGTAATTAAACACACTTAGAATGGTGACCCTTGGGATTCATATTCCAAGGTATTTCCATATTATACATATTCTATTTACATATTTACATGATATTTTACCAATCTTGGAGGATTAGGTGTCAATAGTTAAATTTTCAATCTGAAAATCTACAGCTGCAGTGATAGATTTATTTCTCCTACTTATTAATTCAATAAGTTATTTATAGAAATATATCAATAAAATTCAAAATAAATACTATTGCAACATTCACAATTATATATGTAGAGAATTAAATAGTAAATAACATAAGCATAAGAACCAATCACATGTACAAAGTTATCTTTGGACAATTATCCCCGGAAAAACCCAATGTGGGAAAACCAGTGCAGAAGATGAGGGTTTTATAAATATTCTTCATCAAATGAATATTTACAAGGAATACACTGGAAAATAAAATCTAAAAACACCTAAGACATAATTCTTGGCTCCTTTCGACAATTTCCTGACACCCGGATCAGCCTCTGCTTCCCTATGTGCCTATTTGTGTGTTTCTCTATGCGGTCCCTACGTTGTACTACATAAGTCTGCATAGGCTCTACGTGGGTTCACTGCATTACAGATATGCACTACCTCCTGTGGCCCACTGCATCCCTCTGTCCTCAAGCTCAGTCACTGTTGACTCCCTCCTTCTCCTTCTGCTTCTACAAATCTTCGCCCTGCAACTCTCCCACATATATCAAATTCTATTCCTTCAAAATTGATCTCCTTCCTGTAATGAGTGTATGCCCAACTTACTTTCCAAATGACCCTTGAGCCTTCTTTTATAATCTTCTCATTGATTAATCAACGACCCATATTAGAAGTCTAATCAATGGCTAAGATTAAAACTTGACTTGATCTTCGTTTTCTAGAAGAATCACACTATGCCTTATTAATACCCTTTAATTATTTTATTTCCCTAAATTTAGACTTAGGGTCTCCATTAAAATAATTAATTATTTTAATAAGACATGAACCGAGTGAAATTTCCACAAACGGTTTCTAGGTTCTTTGGAATACTGATGTCCAAGTCTCCTCACAAATTTTGATACTTAGAACACTTTCTGATGCTACAAAAATCAACACTCCCTATTAGCGAGGAAAGTGTTCAAGCAATATGCTTGCTACATGTTGCTCTACTTTTGAAGCATCCTCTGTGTCACTGATCTCTAGACATTGCCCCTCATCTGTTGTGCTACTTCCTTCTGTACTGCTTCCCATAACAATTCCACTTCACTGCTGCATTTGTACTGCAGCTCCCTCTGAATCCTGATCCTATCCATTCCTGCTACTGGAATGGATTCTTGTTCATCCCCATATTCTCTATGAATTAGACAAACTTAGTCTTCCCCAAAGCCTTAGTGAGAATGTTTGTTGCTTGTTCTCCTATTGGAGTGTACTGCAACAGTACATCTCCTCGTTGGACACAGTCCCTAATGAAGTGACACCTGATGTCAATGTGCTTCGACTGATCATGAAACACCAAAGTTTCAAAGAGATTAATGCAACTCTACTTATGACATAAAATATTAGTCACTTCCATTTTCTCCTTTAGTAGGTTCACAAGAAGTTTCTGAAGCCCCCGCTGAGATTAGTGCCACAAATTTTTGTTTCCTACTGCCCCAGGAAGTCATTCCTGATCCTTGACTGAAACAATACCACTGGTACTCTTCCGAGCTACTAGACTCCAACCCAATCTACGTTGGTGAACCCACTAAACTTGAAATCACTGTTGCGGGTGTACTTCAATCCAAACTAGGATGTTCCTTGAAGGTACCTAAGAACATGCTTGGTTGCTGCCCAATGAGCCCTCTTAGGTTCTACCATGAACTGACTAAGGGTATTTACAGCATAACAGATGTTTGGCCTTGTATATACCAGATACATTAAAGATCCTATGAGCTGCCTATACAGAGTAGGATCAGCCTCATCATCTTCAGATGTGTCAATTTTCTTCCCATTGGTGATCATTGGAGTCTTCATGGGTCTACAATTCTCCATATGAAGTATCTTCAGAATCTCTGTAGTATCTCTTCCTTGACCAAGAAATATCTCCCCCTTTTTTTTCCAAACTTCCAACCCCAAAAAATAGTGCATTAGCCCTAGATCCTTCATGTTGAATCCTGTAGCCAAATTATTCTTGCAGTCTTTGATGAGCCTCAATGATCCTGTCATAAATAGATCATATAAATATAAAATCAGTATTAGGGGCTCACTCCCTACCCTTAGATAGTAGAGATTGGGATATGCATCACTCTTGATGAATACCATCTCTTACAAGTAGTTGTCAATTCGACCATACTAGGCTCTAGGAGCCTGCTTTAGCCCATACAAGGCTTTCTTAAGCCTACACACATGAGTCTTATGATCATGCATATTGAAGCCTTATTTTTGCTCAATATACACCTCTTCTTCTATCATCCCATTCAAGAACGCAGTCCTGACGTCCATCTAGTAAATCTCCCATCCCATCTGCGCAGCAAGGTATATCACGGATCTAATAGAGGTATAGCTGGCTACTGGGGTGAAGGTTTCCTCATAATCTATCCCTTCCTTCTAAGTATACCCCTTAGCCACAAACCTGGCTTTAAATTTCTCGAGGCTACCATTTGCATCATACTTGACCTTGTAGATCCATCTTGATCCTACAACTGATCTCTCCAGAGGTCTGGGACCACTTCCCAGAGATCATTCGTCACGATGGAATTGTACTCTTACACCATTGCATCCACCCATACCTGGTGTTGAGTTGGTTCCCAAAAACTGGAAGGTTCCCCAACTTTTGCAACCAAGGCTTGATACTTCTCAGGCTACTTACGTTGTCTCTTCTCATTTCGGGGGACTCCGACAAAGTCTTTTGCATCCCTCAGAATTTTTCGCAGTTCCCTGCTTGTTCTCCCACTGGGGTGGATTTACCTACTCTCCTTCCTGAAATTCCTCGGGATAAATGTCCCTTGGATCCACATGCCTTGGAGAGGCAGCTGAATTATCTGTTGTCGGGTTTTGAGGTCGAACCAACGGATCCTCCTCAGACTATGTAGCAAAAGACAACTCGCATGATGTTTTGAAGGCCCTCTCCTCCATCAATTTCACATCCCTTCACACCAAAAATTTCCTGCTCTTAGGAATATAGATGTGATATACCTTTTCATTCTCATTGTATCCTACCAGATACCCCTTTTCTGCAGTCATATCCAACTTCTTCCTCTTCTTAGTGGGCACATGACAATAAGTTGTACTGCCGAAGATCCTAAAGTGACTCACTTCAGGCTTGCTTCCAGTGATGACATTTTTTTCCCGTGAACTTTCCCAATGCAACATGAGGGATCCTATTCTGAACATACATAGTTGTATTACAAGCTTCAACCCACAGAAATTTGGGCATGTCTTGATCATACAACATCACCCTTGCAGCCTCGACAATAGTCCTATTTTTCCTTTCTGCCACACGATTATGCTATGGATTATATGGAGTGGTCCACTCTCTTCTGATACCTTCCTTTGCACAGAACCCAGTGAATTCCTTGTCTATGTATTCACCACCATTGTCTGAACGCAACACCTTGATCCATTTTCCTGTCATATTTTTTACCAGAGCTTTAAACTCTTTAAACCAACTGAATACTTCGTCCTTGGTCTTCAAAAATTAGATCGAAGTTTTCCTGGAATGGTCATCAATAAAGGTGAAGAAATACTCAGGACCACTAAGAGCTCTAGTGGAAATTGGTCCAAAGATATCTGAGTGTATTAATCCCAACACACTCTTGGCCCTATTATTGCTTCTCTGATACGCTGCCTTGGTATATTTACCCAATATGCACCCTTTGCAGACATTGCCCTGCTTGGTGCTCAGTTCTGGAACTCATGTGATGGATTTATTGGGAATTTTTAACGTCCCGTGATGAAAATGTCCCATTATTTTGTGCCATAATTAATTTAGGTATATTTCATCAGCGCTGCCAATTAGTTCCATTGGGGATTCGAGCTACAACTTGTAAAGTGTGTTGCTCCTTACTCTGATCTGTGCTTTATTATTCCAACTGGGATGTTTGACATAAACCTTGTTGCCAATAAATTAAACGTCATAACCTTGGTTTTGAAGTTGAGAAACTGAGAGAAAGTTCATCCCCAGCCTGGGCACATGCAGTTCATTAGTGACCCAAAAATTATTTCCAGCCTCGGTTTGAAATACTACAGTACCTCTTCCGATAGGCATACATTTTTCTTTATTACGCATGGTAATTTTAAAATTCATCTGCTCCTCTCGGTAGTCGGAAAAAAATTCCCACACTCCTGTCATACGAGCAGAAGCTCCACTGTCAATATACCAGACCTCAAGAGAGGCAGTGATTGACACACAAGCAAATTCTTCTTCAATTCTGGATGCCAGAATAGAAACATTGTGATCCATTTGTTCTATCATGCTTCTTTCCCTCTCTAGAAAACTACGTGAACCTCTCCAAGCTACTGCTCGTTCCTGTTACTCATCTCTAGCTCTGATACCATGTGAAATTTTCAATCTGAAAATCTACAGTTGCAGTGACAGATTTATTTCTCCTACTTATTACTTCAATAAGTTATTTACAAAAATATATCAGTAAACTTCAAAATAAATATGATTTCAACATTCACAATTATATATGAAGAGAAGTAAAAAGTAAATAACATAAGCATAAGAACCAATCACATGTACACAGTTATTTTTGGACAATTGTCCCTGGAAAAACCCAATGTGGGAAAACCGGTGCAGCAGATGAGATTTTTATTAATATTCTTTAGCAAATTAATCTTTACAAGCAACACACTCATAGATAAAATCTGAAAACACCTAAGACAGAATTCTCGGCTCCTTTCGACAATTTCCAGACACCCAGATTAACCTTTGCTTCCCTTTAAGCCTATATGTGTGTTTCTCTACGCAGTCCTTGCGCTGGACTGCGTAAGCCTGTGTAGGCTCTGCGTGGGTTCATTGTGCTGCCTCCTGTGGCCCACTACATCCCTCTGTCCTCGAGCTCAGTCACTGTTAACTCCCTCCTTCTCCTTCTCCTTCTGCAACTCTCCGCCCTGCAACTCTCCAACTGAGATCAAATTCTATTCCTTCAGAATTGATCTCGTTCAGGTAGTGAGTGTATGTCAGGCTTACTTTCCAAATGACCCTCAAGGCTTCTTTTATAATCTTCTCGTTGATTAATCAACGACCCAGATTATAAGTCTAACCAACGGCTAAGATTAAAACTTGACTTGATCTTCGTTTTCTAGAAGAATCACACTCTGCCTTATTAATACCCTTTAATTATTTTATTTCCCTAATTTTAGACTTAGGGTCTCCATTAAAATAATTAATTATTTTAATAATACATGAACCGAGTGGAATTTCCACAAACGGTTTCTGGGTTCTTTGGACTATTGATGTCCAAGTCTCCTCACAAAGTTTGGGACTTAGAACACTTTCTGATGCTACAAAAATTAACATAAACATCCCCCCCCCCCCCTAATTTGAAGGGGTGTTTGTAAGTTCGAGCATCATTTTGAACCTTTCAAAATTTAATCCTCCAAGAACTTTGGTGAAGATGTTTGCAATCTACACGTTTTTGGAACAATGGCGTAGGTGAGTAGCCTTTGCCTTAACATGATGTCAAATCCGTTACACCAATTTTTGGTCATCTAACCATGTATAATTAGATGGATAGGTAAGATAAAATTAACCACAATAATTGCTTTCACTAAGAAATAATTTAATAAACCATAGTTTATTAGGTTACTTCTGGTCCAAATAGAAAACCCTATGAGGAATAATTAAATAAATCTTTTTTTATTTGAATTTCCTCTAGGAATAAATAATTAAATCTTTGTTTAATTATATTCATAGTTATATTTAACCCAATTAATGAGAAATAATTAGATAAATCATTATTTATCTTATTATTCTCTAGGAATAATTAATTAAATTATTATTTAATTAATATTCCTTGTTAAATTTTACTAAATCATTTAGGAATAATAAAATAAATCATTATTTGTTTAATTATTCTTTGATCCCATCCTTGAAATAATAAATAAATATTTATTTGTTTATTGTTTCTAAATAAAGGGATTTAACCAATTTAAATTCATTTTCCCTCCAACGAAATATAATAAAATATTCCAAGCAGTTAGATCTAGATCTTGGTTAATAATATTTTATTATGCACCATTATCAAGGATAACGCAATATTTTGTTATAAATAGGAGGGTTTTCCATTCATTCCCTACCTTTGATCCTTTTATCTTGGTCAGACTTTAATCCTCTCATCATGGGATATCTTTGATTCATTTTATTTTCTTTTGCTTATTGAGCTCCCTTTGAGTTCTACACGTCATGGGTATTCTACAGCCATTGAGAGAGAAACTCTTAACCTGAAGCATTTGAGGACAACCAAGAACCCATCCCATTGAGGCAGACTCTTTGTGTTCCATTCCCAGGTGTTACATAATACAAAAAAATCTTTATAATTCTTGTCTTGTCCATTGGATATTTTGGAGAAACTCTTATTTCATTTTGTTGTTTAGCTATTTTATTTGCATAGATCTGGGTTTGTTTCACATTTAGTTCGACTGTCTACTGCGGATCTAAGAAGTTTGACAACCATCTTTGTTGTTAGGGTTGTTTTTCATGTGCAGTTAAAGTGATCTCTTTTTGTACACTTGCGTTAATATTTCATACTAACAATTGGCGACTCCACTGGGTTTTATTTAGATTTTCCTACATGGACATCTACTTCAGTACCTAGGGTTTTTTATTCAACTTTATTTTTTAGCTTCTTAATTGTTTTTTTTACCTTTTATGCCCTAAAACGGTAAAAAATCTAACTTCAACATGTTTCTAGGTGTTTTCCGCAGGTAACAGGTATCAGCCACAACAGACGGCAATTTTTTTCCAAAACCTACAGCCGAGACTTCTGGAAGTGCAGCTTTCACTTTTCAACCCCAAACCTGCAAGTTCAAGGCTCAGATAGCCGCTATTGGGCCAAAAACTGTGAGTTCACCAGTCAGCAGGTCAATACCTACGAGCTGCAGTTTTTTGTTGGGTTTTTTTCTAAAATTTTCAAGGTTTACCGCAAGTAATTTTTAGGATTGATTGACCTCTATCTCCAACCATCCTAAGCCTGGATATGCCCAGTTAAACTGGGAACAAGCCTCTTAGGGCTTCAGTACGCTTCCACCTTTTTAGGAAGGGTTTACCTGAGTAGGTAGTCTGAGATTTTACAGCACTTTCAGCCATTTTTCAGTGTCTGGTCCCTCTTTCTTTCAAATCCATTCAGATCAGCTATTATATCATCCAAAAATCCCTCTTGAGTCTTGTTTGACCTCTCCCTTAGGGTCCCTCTTGTTTCCCTTAGGGTTTTAACCTCTCACCTCCCTTTTTGCAGCAATTTTACCTCTAGTTTTTTATTGTTTTCTGCACCTCTTTTTAGCAGATCCGAGTCATTAGATCCCTGTCCCTTAGACCTTAGGTCTTGTGGCCTTATTTTGTGTTTTGATTCAATTTCGCCCACCTTTAGAACAATTTCTTGGGAGCCCTTATTTTTGGGTTAGAATTTATGCATCTTTAGTTGTTATTTCACTGTTGCTTTTAGTTTTATTTACAGTTATACAACATTTTTTATTTTTATTTATACAAAACCATCTGGGCTTAATTAAAATTAACACACAGATCACACACACACACCTAAAGTAAAGAGCGCTTGGTTTACACCACCAAGCTAAGACATAAATATTGTAATTAATTTATTTTCCCCTTTTTGCCTTTGTTTATTTCTCTTCCATATTTTTTGGGTGTCTGTGTCTTGCAATCATTGCACCCCTAAGGCATTTATCTCAGAGACTCCTAGGCCTTCATCCTCATTTTCCATTAGGAATACTTACTCCACCTCGCCGATGCTGAGTCAATCTTCTGTCGAGTCCCTTTATTGACTCTGATTCTAGTCCATTGGGCCCTCACTCTGATTCTGAACCCGACTCCTCTCTACCTCACACTAGAAAATTTGGCGAAAATTCCGACGGCCAATTCATCGCTATTCCGACACATAGTCATCGCAAGAGCGACAGTTCGAGGGCGGCAAAAATGTGGTTTTCCATACCGTCGCAGTTCCGACGCAATTAAAAAGTGTCGCACTATCGAAACTTTTTCCATCGCTTCCAAACAAGCGTCACGCTTCCGACGTTTCCCAATCCGTCGCACTTCCGACCTTTGTAAACTGTCGCACTTCTGACGAAATGTGGTCCGACGTTTTGAACGTCGCTCTTCCGACGTTTGTAAACTGTCACAATTACAGCGAAATGTGGTCCGACGTTTTGAACGTCGCTCTTCCGACGTTTGTAAACTGTCGCAATTCCGACGCAATGTGGTCCGACGTTTTGGACGTCGCTCTTCTGACGGTTGTAAACTGTCACAATTCCAATGAAATGTGGTCCGACGTTTTGGACGTCGCTCTTCCGACGTTTGTAAACTGTCGCAATTCTGACGTAATGTGCTCCAACGTTTTGAACGTCGCTCGTCCGACGTGTTTATACTGTCGCTCTTCCGACGTTTTTAATCTATCGCAATTCCGACGCTTACAAGGAGTCGGTATAGCGACGGCGGGTTCAATTTTTAAAAAAAAAATGAAACTTTAAAAGAGGAAAAACGTTGTTTTGAATATATTATATGAAGTAAAACAGTCCATGAAGTCATTACATTTTCACATTTGAAGATTGGAACCCACATATCCATCCAGAAAAGTGGAAGTCCCACCCCAGACAATGATAGAAAAATACCCCATGTCACATACAGGGACATGATATAAAACCCAGTAATGGTCCACATGGAGATTATCGACAATCTGAGAAAGCATCCAAATATGCCCGAGGCATCTATAAAAAAGTGAAATAGCAGTATGTAGAATAGTAAAGCAATAGATAAAGTACCGACGTCCATTGTTCCAAATACAAATTAAAGTACCCAAAATCCTTGAACAGAGAAAAACGCTAATCATGTGAGGAGTGTGATATGTCCAAAATCTAAAAATACCATCAGACCATATCAATAAACCAGCAACATAGACCAGCATCGCTAGTTTTGAAGGCAGAGTGATAAACATTAATCATTTTTTTTTTCACAAGAGAAAAAACGATGTTTTGAATATATTATATGAAGTAAAAGAGTCCATGAAATCATTACATTTTCACATCTGAAGATTGGAACCCAAATATACATCCAGAAAAGTGGAAGTCCCACCCCAGACAGTGATAGAAAAATACCCCATGTCACATACGGGGACTTGATATAAAACCCAGTAACGGTCCACATGGAGATTATCGACAATCTGAGAAAGCATCCAAATATGCCCGAGGCATCTATAAGAAAGTGAAATAGCAGTATGTAGAATAGTAAAGCAACAGATAGAGTACCGACTTCCATTGTTCCAAATACAAATTAAAGTACCCAAAACCCTGCAACAGAGAAAAACGCTAATCATAATCATGTGAGGAGTGTGATATGTCCAAAATATAAAAAGACCATCAGACCATATCAATAAACCAGCAACATAGACCAGCATCGCTAGTTTTGAAGGCAGAGTGATAAACATTAATCATTTTTTTTTCACAAGAGAAAAAACGTTGTTTTGAATATATTATATGAAGTAAAACAGTCCATGAAGTTATTACATTTTCACATCTGAAGATTGGAACCCAAATATCCATCTAGAAAAGTGGAAGTCCCACCCCAGACAGTGATAGAAAAATACCCCATGTCACATACAGGGACTTGATATAAAACCCAGTAACGGTCCACATGGATATTATCGACAATCTGAGAAAGCATCCAAATATGCCCGAGGCATCTATAAGAAAGTGAAATAGCAGTATGTAGAATAGTAAAGCAACAGATAGAGTACCGACGTCCATTGTTCCAAATACAAATTAAAGTACCCAAAATCCTTGAGCAGAGAAAAACGCTAATCATGTGAGGAGTGTGATATGTCCAAAATATAAAAAGACCATCAGACCATATCAATAAACCAGCAACATAGACCAGCATCGCTAGTTTTGAAGGCAGAGTGATAAACATTAATAATTTTTTTTTCACAAGAGAAAAAACGTTGTTTTGAATATATTATATGAATTAAAACAGTCCATGAAGTCATCACATTTTCACATCTGAAGATTAGAACCCAAATATCCATCGAGAAAAGTGGAAGTCCCACCCCAGACAGTGATAGAAAAATACCCCATGTCACATACAGGGACTTGATATAAAACCCAGTAACGGTCCACATGGAGATTATCGACAAATCTGAGAAAACATCCAAATATGCCCGAGGCATCTATAAGAAAGTGAAATAGCAGTATGTAGAATAGTAAAGCAATAGATAGAGTACCGACGTCCATTGTTCCAAATACAAATTAAAGTACCCAAAATCCTTGAATAGAGAAAAACGCTAATCATGTGAGGAGTGTGATAACCATCTACAAAAACCTAGGCTCTCTTGTAAAATCAGGCTCGCTTGATTCAAAAATTGGTAACCATCTGTTGCATCCGATATGTAAGGTTCAGGCTCGCTTGTTTCCATTAGTAGCCCGCTACAACATCCACCCTGTTCATAGCAAAAAGGTTCCTGTACTAGATATACAGAGAAAGAGTATAATATGTAGACCATATAAACATGGCTCTGTATTTCAAAAAACAGGTTTAAAATAGAAACAGGGCAACATTTTTTTTTCTAAGTAAAGTTAATCTATTAACAGTGGGAATAAAATTACACCAAAGTCAAAATCATTGCCCAGACTCATGGAAAATTTGTCATCAAAAAATCAAAAAATAAATAAGACTGCCCTCATACGGGGAAACCAGTCTTGAATGTTTAATTTACAGAATTCAAAAATATTACAAAGGTCCAGCACAGTAAAATAATCTAAAATCAGCCCAATTAAGTGGGTCACGAAGCAAGAAAAAAAAATTAACCAAACTACTCCTCCGGCTCCTCGACGATTTTGCACCATCCTTCGGAAGGTCCAGGATCGCTAAGTGCTACCTCCACATTCATGCCACGGCTCCCCTCCTGAAGGCCCAAATGTTGGCCGGCTTTTTTCGAGCTCAGACCTGCCGGACGGGTGCATTCTTCCTCCGTTTGGGCCTCCTCGTGGAAAACCACAGTGACTGAAGCTATAATTCGTGGGTGGTTGAGAGAGCAATTAAAGGAAAATTGCGCAGTGCGCGTCGTGGAAGAAGGTGAACTAGCGGTGACGAAACGAGGAGCAGGGGAATCCATACGGTGGCCAGATCCTACAACATGACCCCGCCCACTCCTAGTATTTGGATAGCGACCTACGTAATAATCACTGGACTGGCCAGAAGACAACTCGGTTGAGGGGATGGAGGGAGCGCGCAGGAGTTGACCTCTAGTGCTCCCCCTGCGGCAACGCATCCTTTGACGCATGCGAGGCATGGGTGCAGTCTCACTAGAAGTGGGCACAAGAGGAGACCGAGAAGCAGAATTAAAAGAAACAGAGGAACACAGACAAGGACCATACCGAGAGAAATGCAGATATGCAGCAAGGTCTACACAGCAGTTCAGCTGGCCACTTCTCCTTCTCGTCACAGTGAGCAGGCAGTGTAACCAAGCAACCGGCTCATCTGAAAAACCATAGCGAAATGCCATTTTATCGACCCGAATGCAATGCAATCGAAGGACGCCCGTCATAATTAATCTCTGATCATTAATGAGAGCCAAAGGCCGGATCATATTGGAGCATGCAGAATCGCTAACAGGAGTGGAGGTCCGATCTTGAACAGTGTTAAAACTTAATGCGATTAGATGTGAAAACCTTGGAACTTAATTGAACAACGTTAAAACTTAATGCGATTGATATGAAATCGCCACATCCATGTCCCATCGCCTTAAACGCCATCGAATGCACCTGCAGCCGGGAGCAAGGCAAGTTCTGATTGAGGACACGTGGCAAAAATTAATTGGAGTGGATCTTTGTTTGGGCCGCTCGCGCAGTGGAAATCCGGACCCGAAAAAGATTAGGGCGAATTTGATAAGAAATTTGCGTCACAACTCTCCCTCCGTACGCCAGCCCAACTTCGGACCCGAAAAAGATTAGGGCGGAATTCATTTGGTTTTCGCGTCACAAAATTGGCCGACGTCAGCAGGCTATTTTGGAACGCTAATTTGGTTTGAATTATGGTTTATCGTCGTTTGAAGTCCGGCGGGCTCGACTTAAGAACAATTTTGTTTGATCCCATCTTATAAAATTTGTGTTGGTTTTCTTTGATAATACACATATTTATAATAAATCATGGGAATACCACACTAGTAAACATGTGGAAAAGTTATATAAATTGTTGAGAACAATCATTTTTATGTAAAAATATCCAAATGTGCTTTTGGGAAATAAGAATTCGAGTATTTGGTTCATATTGTTTTAAAGGAAGGAGTGAAGTTGGAGCCTCAAAAGATGCAAGTTATTACAAAATGACCTATTCCTAAGAAAATCAAGGTTCTTAGAAGATTTTTTAGACTTACATGATCAGTATGATGATAATTATGATAATTTCACAAAACAATCACTAGCTATTTTGAGGGATGAGATATTAGAACTTCAGCTTGATGAGAATTTTTTAAGAGCTTTATTTCTTCTTTTGAAATCAAGAAAATATTCTCCCAAACTGAAAATACGTGTTCTTGAGATAATTTCTGAAAATTATGAAAATGAAATTAAACTTTTGCATTCTCAAATTCAGTCATACAATTTCCGAAATCCTAAAGAATTCTTTGAAAATCTTCCTTCTCCTAAGCAAGAGGAAATTGTACTATCTTTTGACTTGCATATTGAGGATGATTATTCTTTCAATCACAAGATAGAAGAAATAGTTTCAAGGCTTAATATTCAGAATACAACTGAGCAACCAGTCATTGAAGGCCTAGAAGTAAATAACATACATCATACTTTTATTGATCCTATATCAGATTATATGGAGAATATTTTTAGCCCAAATCTGCAAACATGTTTTCTCTATACATCAAAAGTGGCCTTTACACATCATATCATTTATTATAAAGGCACATGATCATAATATATTTCCAATTTTGATCACAAGCAATCAAGTTATCCATTTATTGTTACAGCTACTTGATTGGCTTCATTGGCATTTTTGTATTACCTGATTCAACAAGATTTTTAGTAGATTGAGTAGGTAGATGAGTGCCAATAAGCTCAGAATTTTGAGCATTTTTTTTTTAGTTTTCAATTTTCAGCTAGTTTTTCATTAAGTTGGTTTGAAAACTTTTGTGTGTTGTTTTAGTTTCATATCAGATTTCAGTTTGCAGAAGACAGAAGACATTTACAGGTTCACCAAGGTCAATGGATGAGGACAACTGACCTGATGTTCTTGACTTTTCACCAGGAAAATCCATCCCCAAGTGGAGCCAGTGTTAGACTCCTATACCAATAGGTGTCATATTTCATGATTGACTTGATGGGCTATGTAATATGTTCATACCTTTTCTTGTTGCAAAGGTTTTCCATATTATCAAAAAATCAAAAAAATTTAAAAAATGTAAAGAGGGTATACCCTAAAGAAAAATCAAAGGGTAAAAAGAATAAAAATGGCCAAAAAAGTAAAAGAAATGAACTCCACCAAAAGAAAGGCCAAGGAAAGTGTGCAAGTCTAAATGCCACTACTTTTTGCTCTTACGTAATAAATAAAATTGTGTGCAACTTGTATCCTATGCCACAATTTATGAATAGTCAAACAGTTTAAGCTTGGCTATTTCATGTTTTAGAGATAGAGAATAAAATCTGACCAAACTGTTTAATCTTGGCAGATAAGTAGATAGGTAGAGTAAATAAAAGGAGCTCAATAGCTTAATCTGAGCCCTTGTATGTAATAAGGTTAGACTTATATAGATTTCTACATGTAAAAGAAAAGAAAGTGTGATAAGGGTTTGCCAGTCTAAGTGCACCCTAATAAAGAAGAAAAAATGGTAGAGTAAAGTAGGTAGGGTAGGTAGATGATGTTACAGAATTGCATGTGATGGAAAATGACTCTAAATGTGTTAATATTTACTTTCATCACAAAGTGCAAAGGCAAACACTATACTGGAAGAAATTCAAAGCAAAGAAAATTCAAAGTTATTAACTTCCCTTCTCATCTTCCCCTAAAGATTTCACTAATTTCCCCTAAGTACTAAGGTATTTGAAAATTAGAGGGGCTCAAGGCATTTCCTTGACTTTTGGAGGGACCGGACCCTCGGCCCAATAATTGGAAAAGCCTAAGTACTTGAAATCATTCTTCATAACATTCACTCATTTCTAAACATCTTTTCCTAAGTAAAATCCCATTTTACTTAGGAAAATTATGCATTATTTCATAAAAAACCCTCAAAATCACATTTTATTCTAAGTCTAAGTGATGAAGTGATTATAATACAATTTGCTTTTAAATCTTCACTTTCTTAGTTATATTAATGTATTTTGAGTTTACATTGTCCCCTTGTCATATTAACATTGATTTTATGTATTAAATCCTTACAAAAATAACCTTCTCCTATTATATATAACTCCTTTTTATATAATATCCCCAAAAACCCATTAATAAATTTTAGCCAAAGTTATTTATTCCCACATGCTTAAATAAAAAACCCACTTTATGCCCCCTTTGGCTAAATATATCGTAATATTAAATTCCGCCCCCTATAGTAGTTAGATTAATCTGATTTAATTATCATATAATAAAAGTATATTGAAAAAATAATTAAAACATGTTTTATTACGTGTTTTAATACAAAAATAATTCTTCCCCTGTGTATTTTAATCCCCCGACTCCCTTTCCCAAGGTTAAAACTATAAACCCTTTATAAAATCCCCAATACCTCCCTTAACCGCTAAGCTTGGTTAAATCATTTCCCGATCACTTTCCTGCATTTTTATAAACAAATTGATTAATCCTCATGATTAATTAACTCCGCCAATCAGATTCCCCCCGATGAGATTAATTAACGTTTAATTGCGTCGGGCCCTCCATATTAAATCCCCATCACTTCCACGTCCCCATCGTCGTTCGATCAACCCATCTGAGATCAACGGTTATTAATGATATCGCTAGCCATCCGCGTCCGAACAATAATGCGCGATGGCCCGGCAAATTTCAAATAGTACCATGCCATGCGTCAATCATTCTATGGAATCACTCGCCCTCCGCCCAAAACCATTTTTCCCCAAAAGCGGTGCAATGGAAACCGCTTACCACTTGCCTCCCATGACTCATCCTCCGTACCTGCTGACGTCATCCATTAAATAAATAAATAAAAACCCGTCACCCTTTGGACTTTGTGAATGAAACAATTTTTCCCGCGTCTTTTCATTATTCTATGAACAACCAAAGTCTCATGCAGAAAATTTCAAAAACAAACTGTCAAGCGCCATCAACTGTATTTTGTTGAAGACAATTGCATACCATTAATCCAGAGTTCGTACGCCATAGCCTGTACCTGTTTAATCACTGTTCATCTCCCAAAAAACAGGTATTTACCCTAATTCCCATTAAAACTCTGTGAAATCCTAGCTTTTGTTTTAAATTTCGCACGAAAGACAGAAACAGAGTTCAATTTGGTCTTGTTCAATCCCCAGAATTGTAAATTGCATTCCCAAAACTTGTAATTGTGTTTGTTCTTCACAAAAACCCAAAATTCATTTCTGAATCCACAAGAACTAGAAATGGAGGTTCTAGTGGCTCTGAATGTCGCACCTTTGAATGCCTCTCACAGAGATTTAGACTATCTGCCCCTAGCAGATAGAGATTTTCAAATTAAAGACCTCGTTCTTAGTGATAATCCTCTTCGAACCTTTTTCCGCTGCAGAGATAACTTTATAAATGGTTCTGATATTATTGGATTATGGGAATCCAATCTCCCCATGTATCTTCTCCCCTCAGTCCATATTTTTCCTGAGTTAATTCATTATTGCCATGCAAACTATGACCCCAATCAAAGAGCAGTTTTGTCCCTGAGTCAGAACATCCTTTTCCCAATCACTACTCAGTCGATAAATGAAATGCTGCAATTTCAACCTGGTCAAGCCCTCACTCCCCTATCCATGGGAGAATTACTTGAAAAGTCTGCCAATTTGTCCCATGAAGAGTTAAATCGCATTTGTCAAACCTTCATGTTACCAGAGCATCAGCCCAAAGGCCCTCCCCCCTATGGTTATATTTTTTTCACTGATGTGGGCAGGCTTATTCTGAATATTATATCCTTTATCATGGGTTTCAATACTAGTGAATATGTTGATCAATTAACCCTAGTATTATTGTCTATATTTACCCCTGGACAGTCCCCTGCTGTCAAGTATGATTTTGCTTCCTACATTGCTGATAAAATCCATGATCAGTTCATGATATTTGAGAATGAAAAAGTGTTCAAATATTCTTTTGTTATATATCATCTCATGATTTATTACCAATCAGAAAGTTTCCCTTTCCATGTTCAAAAACTTGATGCCAAAGGAAATCCTAGGTCTGTGATATTTTGGTCTGCCATCACCCATAATTCCTCTGATTCTCCTTACTCCTATAATGAGTTTATTGACCTATTTGTACACCTTGCAACCACTTTGTTAATAGGAGTTTCCCCTCCTAGAGTCAATAATGAAATCAAGAAAATTCTACATCTCTCAAAACAATATAGGGTAGGTGACTGGTACTTGTATCAAAATCACACTGAGATCAGAATATATGGATGTGAATTTTGCCCATTCAAGTTGCCCAAATATGTCCCCATGAGACTCTTTGCACTAGAGTATTTCGGGCAGATGATTAACTCAGATATAGTTCATTTCTGCAATGCAAAGAAAAAGGCTCAACTCAGGATCAAAATTCAATTAGGTCCCTTTGTTTGTAACTCTAGAGATGCTGGAAAGGAAGCAGAAAGAATCTTAGAAGAATATCTCAGATTACAAAAAAAAATTTACTGGGTGCCTTATGACCCAAATAGCTTTATTTGTGATAGAAGAATGAAAAATAAACTATCACCATACATTCATCACAAAATTCCAGAAATTGAACAATATGCCAATATGGATGAATGGATGGAAGGAACATTGGTAGAACAGGATAGTGAGCAGGTCAATGTTGAAAATGTAATGAAATACCTTAAGAAAATGCTTGACCTAGAATCTTTTGGACAGGTGTAGATACCAGGTATTGGTCCTTCTTCTGCAGGGACTTCTCAGCAAAATTTACAGGAGATCAGTGCATTGGCCACAATACAATCTAAAGGAAAAGAAAAGGAGCCTGACATACAAGTATTTGAAAAATTCACAATGACAAAGCAACCTGAGACTTATAAAGAACAGGGTCAAGTAAAA
Source organism: Pinus albicaulis (assembly GCA_034641835.2). NCBI lineage: Eukaryota > Viridiplantae > Streptophyta > Pinopsida > Pinales > Pinaceae > Pinus > Pinus albicaulis. The sequence continues at coordinate 637,860,101 of CM076576.1, forward strand.
ATTCCTCCTATTCAGATCAATGAGCCAGAAATTTCAATTTTACAAACTCCTATCAATATAGAAAAAGGCAAGGAGAGAGATGTTGAAGTTGCTACCCCTGTTGGTGGATCTTCAGAACAGCCTCATGCTAAAAGACAAAAATTAAATCCTCTTCCAGAAGTAGATTTTGTTCAGGAAATTCCTAATAGCCAGAGAAAAGATTTGGATATTCAACAAACAGGTACAGTCAGTGGGGCATCCACTACTTTACAGAGAAAAGAGCTACAAAAGCAACAGAGTGTTGAAATATCTTCTTTCAAACCACCAGTTAAAGATGCAGGAGATATAAAGAAAACCTTTATCAATATAAAAGCCAGGAATGATCCACTAAGACTCCAGGTTTACAATCAGTATTTGAAGATGGCTCCTAAGAATCAAGAAAGATTGATGTCATCTTATGACATTCAACAAGGCAAAATGATAATGAGTCACTTCAAACCAAAAGTGCAGCAGCCTCAAACAGCTGCAGATTATATTAGAACAAATTTTGAAGTCTTAGCAAAGGATATTTATCCTTTAGATCAGATTGAGTTACATAAGCAGACTGGTGAAATGATCTATTCTACTCTGACCGATAAAGCAATGGCAACTCAGAAGTTGCAGGATTCTTTGGAGAACACTAATGCACAATTGCAGCTTGAAAAAGCCTCTTCTCAGACCAAAGACAACAGGATAAAGACATTGGAGGAAATAATCATTGGATTGGGTCACAATCCTAAAGATGTCAAAGGTATAGAGGCCCTAATCAAGAAAAAATATGATGATATTGCAACTTTGAGAAAGCAGTTGAAATTGCCAGCTTCAAGACATCCACAAACTGAAGAGATGATAAAGAAAAATTCTGAAGAAGAAATGATGGACTTGCTTTTGAAACTGAATGAGCAACTAAATGAAACAGAAAAAGAGCTTGAACGGGCATTAAAGAACAAGCAGTCTACTATTCCAGCATCAACAACAGAGGCAATTACAGGTACAGGTACATCCACAACAGGTCAGCCAACAGAGCTATCACAGGTAAATACTTCCAATTTGAGTTTTGAAGAATTAATAAAGTCAATGAATGAATTGAAACTTCAAGTAACAGAACTCCAGCACACAAAGTTACAGCTTACTAATTTAGAACAAAGATATGATCTCTCAAAAATGAGTGTTGCTGATAAAACAAGAGAGGTCAAAAGATTAGAAAAATTGGTGAAAGCATTGGAAAAGGATCTCACATTGGAGAAACCTTTAAAGGAAATAAATGAAATTCTTTGGGACAACATTATCCAATCAATAAAGGATGTCTGGTCTTCAATTCAGATTATGTATGAACAAAATGATTTAATCAAATTGGCTATAGAAGAAGTTCAAAGTACAAGAGAAGAATTGGGAAATAGGCCTGAGGAAGCCAATCAACTCATACAGTTTCTAAACACTCAAACCAGACACCAACTTGCAGAACTTGGTATTCAGGATAGGACCGGAACAATTTTGGAAATAAAAAGAGTTTTTACTAAGAGAACCCTTATGCAGAATCTAGAACGAAGGTGCTCATATATGCAAGAAGAAATCATTTTCTTCAGAGAAAGATTTGATATTTTGTTGAAAAAAGGATTGCTCGGTCCTATAGTTTCAAAGGATAAACTAATGGACTTTGAAAGCTATGTTGAAAAATTGGACAAGTATGCTGACAATCAGGCCAATTCTTCAACCAGTACATCAGAAGCAGCATTGCCAACAGGAAAAAATCTTCATGACAGATTGGAAAATTTATTTTATCTTGAGCATGAAGTAAAGCATTTGTTTCCAATTCAACCTACCTTTTTCAAATATACTGAGGCTGATGAAAAATTGAGAAAACTTCAACGGACCAGAATACCAGAAGATAAATGGTGGGAAAAATTGTTGGAACTTTTGTAAAATTTATCCTTATATGAAATTTTGCCTATTTACTACAGTATACCATGATAAAAAGGATAAACAGAGGTCAAAGTGTATCAGTGAAAACAAAGAGTATCAATAAAGCAAGGCAGTCAGAACAGAATTACTGAGGATGACAGCAACGGGCCAAAACATAGGGCCTGCCTCCAACACATTCTCAAAAGAAGGAAACAGCACAACATCAGTTACTTTTTATCTTATCTACGAGACCATTTGTCTCTATTTTTATTGTAACTTATTCATGAGTCACCCTAGATTATATCTCAATTTGTTATGAGATATTTTTGATAATTTTTTGTATAAATACTCCCTTAATTGCTCCTGTTTTACTAGTTTAAGCATTTTGATTATTTAGTAAACAATACTTGAATGCTCTTTATTGATAATCACTCAATTTCCCTCTTTGAATGTGTTGAAAGATTCTTAATTGCCTTTCATCCATTTTAATTCCATCTCATTCGCTTTAAAGTTCTAAAATTGTTCTCTATTTGATTATCTTGCCCTGTAAAACCATCTTTTGTTTAGAAACTTAATCCAGTGAAGCCATCTTTTTGACTCCATAGCCCAATGGCCTGAATTACTTCAATCTTGCCCTCAACTATCGAATTCCACCACCTAAATTCAATCAAAACCCTTGAACTTTATAACTAGCCTAATATCTTTCAAAACAAAGCTAAATTTTAAAGAGAGAGCCCTCTCTGGGTACAGATTGGCTAGATGTTGTACCTAAAATATTGGTTTGTGGTTACCTCGGACCCCTTTCCTCTTCTCTACAACTTCAAGGAAAATCTGAGTGATAACATAGTTAGTGTTAGACTCCTATACCAATAGGTGTCATATTTCATGATTGACTTGATGGGCTATGTAATATGTTCATACATTTTCTTGTTGCAAAGGTTTTCCATATTACCAGTATTGATGGATCACCCCACACCATCCCACCCACTAGAAAAAGTGAAAAGGGAAACCCGAGAAAACTTCTGAAATATCTCAAGATGACTATATGGGTGGTTCTTATGAATCAACCAACCATTCATAACATGCTCATCAATCCAAACCATGAGTATTATGTGACGATATTCAAGCAGGCACTGAATCGGATTTCTGAAGCTATGTTAGAGAAACCCTAAACTCTCACTAAAAATAGGTGAAATGTGGCACCACTCAAAGATTGACATGTGCCAATTGGTACAAGTGGTAGAAAATTGGCATGCTCAAACAACGAGGTGATGCAGGAATGACATGAGGGAGAAAATATCAGAAAAGCCCCAAATCTAGAGAACTAAAGCTCATCACCAACTTGAGATTGACAACTTTACATGATGTAACCTATGAAATCGTAAATGGAGAAATCATAGTAACAATAAAGTAACCTATGTAACAATAAAGTCGGATTCATCCTGGGAGTGGTAATGGGAAAAATCATAGTGAACAACAGGAAACATGCAAAGTTGCTTACAATCAAATAGATGAAAAAACACATACAAAAAACCTAGATAATAATCATGAACAAGCTTAATATTGAATTATGAACTGTAAAGGAACTTACAAAATGTGACATTACGAACCTGGTCAAGCGCACAAGCAAAAATATCCTGGACATGACCCTGGTTGACAAAGTTGTATTGCTCATGATGCAAGAGGATTTGTACCTGCACTGCCAAGTCAATCAAAATCCATCATTATCTATACAATAAATACAAGTAATTGATGTAGTATTTTTTACTCTAAGATGCATTCTTATGATAATGTTAGAACATATGTTGAAAATGTCAAAACATACATGAATAAGCTCCTTTTCGTTTCAAGAACAATTTATTGGAGTCGCATGAACTTGGAACAAGCCTCCCACGATCTAAAAGAGTAGCAACTAAGTCAACAGTGACTTTTTTGTTGCTACACTGGATTGAGGGAGGTTTTCTCCAAGATTAAATCGCTCCAATAAATTATTCTCTACTAAACAGGGCCAACCACGTGAAGATGGAAGCTCTTATGGCTCCTCCCGCGCCCCCCCCACATCACTCTAAATTCCCCAATACCCAATCTATATTTCATTTTTTACTTTCATGAGCATAAAAAAAAATATTCAATAACTAATAAAAAAAACAATTCAACAAAAATTACGCAAGGAAACATTGCAATTAATGCTTGACATAAAAATAGTATGATAAATGAGTTTTTTATATAATGCAAAAAACGTTCCAAGTATGGTAACGTTTGTCTTATAATAATACAATATTTTACATTATCGAATTTTGTTTTTCTTCTTCCTATTTTTAAAGCTCCTAATTACATCATCAATATCATCATGCTCTGCTCCTGTTTCGTGCCTTTCGACCCGCACTGCTGACCTAGTTGCGTAGTCACGATGTCCGGTCTCATCCAGTGACGGGGCATCGCCTACAAAAACAGATAATATTAAATTTTAATTGTCAGTTTTTAAATATCATTGAACTAGTTCGGTAATATTAATAAAAAAAATTGCAATGAGATTATTTACCTGGTGCACCAGTTGTCACCGCTAACCTAGTTGCGTAGTCACGATGTCTGGTCTCATCCAGTGACGAGGCATCGCCTACAAAAACAGATAATATTAAATTTTAATTGTCAGTTTTTAAATATCATTGAACTAGTTTGGTAATATTAATAAAAAAAATTGCAATGAGATTATTTACCCGGTGCACCAGTTGTCGCCGCTGACCTAGTTGCGTAGTCACGATGTCTGGTCTCATCCAGTGACGGGGCATCGCCTACAAAAATAGATAATATTAAATTTTAATTGTCAGTTTTTAAATATCATTGAACTAGTTCGGTAATATTAATAATAAAAATTGCAATGAGATTATTTATCTGGTGCACCAGTTGTCGCCACTGACCTAGTTGCATAGTCACGATGTCTGGTCTCATCCAGTGACGGGGCATCGCCTACAAAACAGATAATATTAAATTTTAATTGTCAGTTTTTAAATATCATTGAACTAGTTCGGTAATATTAATAAAAAAAATTGCAATGAGATTATTTACCTGGTGCACCAATTGTCGCCGTTGGGACTGTTGCCCTGTCTTCCTCTCTGGTGGTAAGATCCTCAAGGGAAACATTCTCTGTCATTTAAACAAAAAAAATTATAAGGACAACCATCAAGGTATAATTAGAAAAAATTATAAGTGGAAATTAATTATCGTCACGGCCCTCACTGATAGTAGCATTGTCAGCCTGGTCCCCACTACAATGATCAGGTTGCACGTGAGGATCATCTACATCTGGCTCTAAAACTGGGTTATTTGCCTCGTTGGTAGTGCTTCTCCCCTGATTTAAACAAAGTTGTTAGACATTAAATTTATGGACGAAAACAAACATATTGAAAGGTTAATGTTTTACCTTATCAGGCATTCTGGATCTTGGGACCTGCCCCAAGCTTCTGCGACGTTCAACTACAGCTTGATAGCCGAAATGGAAAGTGATATTTGTATCTTCCTCTGTAGTTTCTGTTCCGAAGTCATCACCCTACATTACATATGATTGTGTATTTTTAATCATATTTGATAGGATTACAAAAACGTTGGAAGGCGATACAATTAATTATAAGATGTTTAGCTACTTAATTACAATTCTTGCAGCTAATTTCAAGTAGCCGCCCTGGCCTAGCTTGTGATGGCCCTTTTTTTCAATCCTATCTTTGGTTGCCTTTGAGGTGTCAGGCAACCTAGCATCAAAAGATTGAAGTCAGATATGACGTAGCACACTTTTATTTTAGATATAGAGAAAATTAAAGCTATTGAATTAAAGTTGTAATTTACCTTGTGGTTCCAGTTGGCATTTTTCCTTCTTTCTTTGCCCTTTTCTCTTTTCCGTCATGGATGAGTGCTCTCCACTCACTCTCTGGAACTGTGAGAGGACGCTCGTATCTAGGGTTAAATTGCAATTGCATCCTATAGGTGTCCCTGGTATATTTCAAATATTTTCCGGCTACCCGAGCCACCGCTGTTCTGTCAAATGTGCCGACCCCAAAAAGGGCTTCTAGATAATCTAGAAGTTCTTTTTTCAGGTTGGAATTCTGGGAATTCCACCCTGTGCGTATGGTTGGGCCAAAATTACCAACGCATGGCTCTCTAGAATCCTGTAGAACTCATTGTTTCCTACACAGAAAAGAAAAAAAGAAGAAGATATTATCATTAATTTAAAAATAAAAATCATGATAAATATGTTTTAGATAAAGTACATGAAATAGTTAAAATATTAAAATTTACCTGGGAGTTGTACATTCTTTATAGGGACACCCTCATCGTTCACCAACAATGTGCCATTAATGGTCCCTGTGGAGCTGACACGTGTAGCTCCAGGAAATGCAATAATGTAGTTGGCCATATCAGCCTCATCATTGCCAACACGTTCAGCGGTTGGATGGGTGTCTACTTGGGCAGGGTGTGTTTCTTGGCTGGCACATAAAGGAGTAGAAGGTGTACGAGAGGGTTGTTGGGAAATCTCTTTCCCTTGTGTCCCACTACCACAAACACCGGGTTTCGCAAGTGCCAGAAAACGCTACGTACAAAAGAAATTTTTGTTAGTTTAGTCAATGTAAAAATTAAAAATCAAACTATCACAATTCATCTCATGTAGAACAAAAAAATTATCCTTTTGACTTTTTATTATTACCTGATATCTTTCTAGCTGGCTCATAAGATGTTTTATCCTCTCTTCTGTTTCAGGTGTTTGAGGCGCATCTATCAAAGTATTAAATTCCAACCTTGCATCTCGTGCCTTTTTTTGCAACAAGAACACTGGAGATAGGGATGAAGAAAGCTCTTCCTCAAAGAGGGAATCATCAGGCGTACCATGGCTAGGTGTCTGCATATTTGAATAAAATTAATATTATTTCAATTATGTAAATAACTAAAATACCTGAAGATAGAGCAATGCTGGCACTTTACATGTTCTTCCGCTGGCCTCTTTCCGCGATCATCCCGTCTCTGGGTTGTTCCTGCACTGCTCTCATCAGTCTGCCACATTGCAATAAAATTATAAATGTAAAAACTTGAAAACACAAAATGAAAACTGAAATAATTTCTAATAAGACATCGGACGACAAAGTTAGAGTTTCAAATATGCCTTGCATTGAATTCAGTCCTGGAAACATGTCATTGCACATTAAGGCACCCAAACAAGAGACGAGTTGACAATGAAGACCTTATTGAATATATCGTTGGAGCAACTTCTAGTAAACTTGTTGTGAAGACCTTGAGGACATTTTTGGAGCAACATTGTTGAAGCTGATGGTATAGCATTGTTGGAGACGATCTTGAAGGGCCTTGAAGTGAAGCTTTTGGAGCAACTATTGAAAATCCTTAGAGCATTTAAGTAAGGCACTTTCTATCTTCCATCACCTTTTTCCTTTCAATATCCTTTAAACGATTTTGTTGATATTTAATGTTTGAAATCACGTTATAATTCCTTGATTATATGTGTTTGGGGACTTTCCTTTTGAAATTACCCAAAAATACCCTGGCAATTTTATCTTCAGGATGCATGTCTGACCCTATTGTTCAATATTTTGATTGATAGTAGTAAACATAGAGAGTTAGGGAGCTCTTGACTTGGTTTGGTTGGGCCATTAGATCCCTAACATCTACTAGGGATAACCCCCCTTGAGTTGGAGGAGAGCTAGCCCGAAGTGAAAAGAGGTTGGTGAGGTGACAATGGGGCTATTGAATTACACATGGTATCACACTTTAGCTTTAGGAATTTATCTTGAGAAGTGCGAGATTTTGCTATATCAATTCTCAAATTCTTTACAACACTATTGTTAAGAACTAATAAGAAGTGATGTTGAGGGGTTTTTGGGTATAAGAAACAATACCATTTAAAAACTAGGGTTCTCAGTCCTTGGCATTCCTTCACCTGGGCCTAGGGGCACACCAGAATAATTTCACACTAAACCATGCAAACTTAAAAGTAACTTAACAGATCCATAAAGTAATAATAATCATAATTCCTAATTTCCTATTGTACGATATGATGCAAATTATTCAAACATGAAGCAATGAAGACATGCAATGTCTGAATTTCAAGATTGATGAACCAATACAAGAAGTTAGAAAATACAACTTTGATTCAATACTCTGTGTCCTAACTCCAGGAAGGAATCTAGTTTGTAGTACAGAACATGCATCGTGTATTATCAATTCTTAATTGACAACAACCAAAGGTCATCTACCTCATCAATTCCTTCCCATTTTGTGTTTTTATGTTATATTCCTTATAAAAGTGTCAAATTTCTCTCAAAGTAAGCAACCACTGAATAAAATAAAAAATAGTTGAGATATGATTGATAAATGGTCATTTATTTCTTGAAAGGATCTTCACAATTTCTTTGGTTGTTTTTCATCTCAAGAAACAAGAAATGACCTAAGAAACTATCGTGATGTAATATAACAAAAACACGGTGCAATGGCCATTTTCAAAGCCAAATGATGTCCATTGAGGACATGGCCTTTATTTGGTTCCTATTTCATAGGAGTTTCGGGTAGAAATGGAACTTTGTTGTACCATTTCCAGTAGTAAAAAGGGAAAACCTTCTTTTTCCATGGGAAATAAGTTACCTTTCCTTTTTCAAGATAATCTAAATCACAAAAAATATGAACTATACTGCACACATTCTTGGATAATGTGAAAGTGGAAAAGGAATACCCTACACAAGTGATGCACACATGTACATTTGAACACTAATAGATTTTTGTAGTTGAAATGCAATGCTTGTTTTCATTTAAAATTAGGGTTTTTAAAGCAGGGAGAAATAATGGCTGCCAAATTAATAAGCGTTTCTTTGGGAAAAATTTAAATCTTGTATTGGGTGATGAAGATAATAGAGGGTATTGAATCTTGATTCTTGACATCTAGAGAGAACCCTACAGCCTAACACAATCCAATGGAATTGACCAAAAAAACCCAAATAGAGTCAACCATACTATAGGAGGAAGGGCATGCAGTTAGAACTTACCATTTTGCAAGAGCTGAGGGCGAATGTTGTTCTGCAAGAGCTGAGGGTGAATGCAAGGCGAATTTTGTTCTGCAAGAGCTCAGGGCGAATGCAGGTCGAATGTTGTTCTGCAAGAGCTCAGGGCGAATGCTAAGGGCGAATGTTGTTCTGCAAGAGCTCAGGGTGAATGCTGAGGGCGAATGTTTTTCTGCAAGAGCAGAGGGCGAATACGCGCGTGATATCAGACGTTAATGTAGCACACATGTACATTTGAACACTAATAGATTTTTGTAGTTGAAATGCAATGCTTGTTTTCATTTAAATGTAGGGTTTTTAAAGCAGGGAGAAATAGTGGCTGCCAAATTAATAAGCATTTCTTTGGGAAATATTTAAATCTTGTATTGGGTGATGAAGATAATAGAGGGTATTGAATCTTGATTCTTGACATCTAGAGAGAACCCTACATCCTAACACAATCCAATGGAATTGACCAAAAAAACCCAAATAGAGTCAACCCTACTGTAGGAGGAAGGGCCTGCAGTAAGAACTTACCATTTTGCAAGAGCTGAGGGCGAATGCTGTTCTGCAAGAGCTGAGGGCGAACGCTGAGGGTGAATGCTGAGGGAAAATGTTGTTTTTCAAGAGCTGAGGGTGAATGCTGAGGGCGAATGTTGTTCTACAAGAGCGGAGGGCGAATGCGCGCGTGATATCAAACGTTAATGTAGCTATTGCGACGGATATGAAACAATAAAATCATTTTTATGTAGCGCGCATATAAGTTTCGTATTTTTATGTAGCGCCCATATAAGTGTCGTTATACCGACGGCGGAAAAAGCGTCGTTATTGCGATGGGTGCCTCCAAACGTCGCAATTGCGACACTTAGACATTGTGTCGCACTTGCGACGTTTGGATGTCGTCGCAATAGCGATGCTTTGGGCCATAGTGTCGCAATTGCGATGTCTTCCTCCAAACGTCGCAATTGCGACACTTTTCTAAGTGTTGGTATTGCGACACTTTTCTATAAACGTCTGTATAGCGACGGTTTTGGGCGGGATGGAAAAAATTTGGGGAAATTTCCGATATTTGGTCAAAAGCGTCGGAACCAAGTGTCGGAATTTCTGCCAAATGTAGTAGTGTCATTATCCCACCATGTCAGGTGCCAATGCAGGTATTGATCCTAATGCTAGTGGTAGCCCTAGACCTAACTCTGTAGTTGCTAGTAGTGGAACCAATACCAGAACCATCCCGACTACTCCCTTGCTACCTTTTATGGCAGGTTTGAGCCTCCCCGATTTCAGCTAGTTAATCAATGACCCTATACACCATAATCCAAGTTGGCATGTTATGCCAATGAAGCTTCCTTATGACATCTCTAAGTTCGAAGGAAACACTAGAGAGGACCCTACTAATCACATCTTCTCCTTCCACATGTGGAGTTATTCCAACTCCATTATTGATGACTCCATCCGTCTTCGGTTATTCTAGCGTAAGCTCACAGGTGATGCTGCTAAGTGGTATGTCGACTAGGCCTCTAGCTCTCATTCCACTTTTGCAACTCTTGTGAAAGAATTCCTATCCTACTTCCAGTTACCTCTCTGATATGATACCGGTATCGATTTTTTGACTGCATTCCTTCAGACTTCTACCACTCGCCTTTCTGACCATGTCCAAGAATGGCATTGAAGGAGGATCTTATGTCGAGCTCCCACATTTGACGATTGTGTCTATATGGATTGGTTTCTCTTGAAGCTTTTTCCCTCTATCCGTAAATATGTCACATCTCAGTTTCCTCAAAAAGAGGAAGAAGCTCTCCAAATCGCCTTGAAATATGACCTCGTCTACGCTTAGTCTGGTTATGTTTATACTGTCTTACCAGATCTTCCTAGACCTAGTGGTGCCAATGCACCGGGAGCATCTTACTTCGCTTCCAGTATTGTTGGAGCTCTTTCACATCCTTATACTCATCCTCCCATGGGTTATGGTTTCCCTTGAGAGAGGCCAGCTCCTCTAGCACTGATCCCACTCCCAGAAACATGTATCCAGGACATAGCACATTTTCCCCATTTCATCATCTGATTCCAGGGCCTGCGGTTGCTCAACATATTTACCCCAATGTTGATAAACCTCCTTATTATCTGTATCAACAGCCTAGTGCTCTAGCCCCTCTGGCATTAGCACCCTGGCCTCCTATTCCTTCTCAACCTCCACCGTAGAAGCCACCTCCCCCTCCGAGTCAGGTGTATGTGCAGCAGAGCGCTACCAATCCTCCAATATCTAAGAAAAATAGGAAAGAAAACCAAAATCAACCAACGCTAGGTAATCAACGGCGTCAACCTAACCAGTCAAACACTAACAACCAGCAATAGGGCACTCATCCCAAGAAGGACAATCCTCTTCGTACAAATAAGCCTTATTCTTGTTGTGGTGTGCATGGCCATTATACTCACGATTGTCCCCTTTTACCCCAAATGCATCAGTTGTGGGAAGAACAAGTAGCATCTAGAGGATAGCAAGCCTTGGTTTCAGCTCCTCTAAATATTGCACATATCCCTTCCCTCAGCAAGGGTATGTGACTGCCCAACCCCCTCAAAGTCAGGCTTCCCCTCAAACCTCTCAGTTTGGTACCTCTAATTACCATATTCTAATGATGAATTCTGACGTGATTAATACCACATATGTCAACCTTCAAACTCGGTCGTGCCAATATGGCAAGCCACCTGCTTCCTTTGCAACTGAGCCCCAAACCACTACTTCCACAAAGTCTAGTTCGACACTGAATTTTCCTTTACAGATCCCTTAGCCATGGGTAGAGGTCCTTCCCAAGATCTCCAAAGGGCCATTACGCCGAACAGCTGCTTCTTCCAAACCCACCCATAACTACAACATAATAGATGACTTGGCATAATCTCTTGTTGCTATGTTAACATTGGAAGTCCTCCGGTCATGCCCTTCACAACGTAAAGCTCTATTATCTGCTCTGGGCATTATGGATCCTTCATATGATAATTTGATTGTCTTTGATGTTGACAAGTCATAACATCCCCCCTTACTTTCATCCATCGCCTTCCAAATACCTGTCAAGATCTGGAATGCCCATGTTTCGCATTGTATCATTGACGAGGGGGCATCCACCTGCGTGATGTCTACCTTTTTTTGGAAGCAACTCAGATCACCTGAGTTAGTCCCATCCACTATCACTTTGCGTTCTTGGGACAGTCACCCTTCTCAGCCCCTTGGCATGTTCCACAATTGTCCTGTTACTCTTATAGGAAAGACTATTTTCATTGACCAGTTGGGATCCATTCCACTAGGCCATTACCCCTCCAGTCAGATACAGTTTCTCTCTCCCCCCTTCGGAGTCTTTCCAGTACTTGTTATGGCTATGTTGAGCCTTCCCAATTTGACCCTATGGATCCCAGTTTGGTACATCGATCCCCCAGTTGAAACCCCGCCTGATTAGATCAAATCTTATACTACTTTGACCCTATTCCAACAGGTCGGCACAACCCCTACCTTTGCTTCATTGCCCCCGCCACCTCAACAGGAATCTACTCCTATTGCGAAAGCATCTAGTTAGGGGGAAAAACCAGGAAGAAGGAACCTAAGGACAAGGCTGCCCAAACGACTCATTCTCCTCTTGAGCCTCCAAAGAAGCCACCTTAGTTCTCTTTGTGTGATTTTGTTGGGCATGCCACCCATAACTATCCTAAACTTCCTCGTCTCAAACCTATGGTCAATGAGTCATTTCCTAAATCCGATATTCTAGAGGTCCATGTTACCTTACTAGATTCAACTAAGAAACTCAAATCGTTGCGCACATGCCACCCTTATTCTTTGTGTGATCTTTATGGCCACTATTCTCACCTCTACCCCTATCTCGATGAATTTCACAACACCATTGAACTTTTTCACGAAATAGAGGTTGCTCGTAGTGGATCAGGTACCCCTGTACTTGTGCGTTCTCCTTCGGTAGAACCGGTGGACACTGTTATACCTCCTCCCGATGTCGATATGACATAACCTTCAGCCACCATCCTCTATCTGTCATCATCCATGAGATCCTTGGTGGAACACCCCTCCAAGGAGTTTCCTTTTGTTTCAACTAAACCTCCTTCGGCGATCACCCTGGGCTCAACATCGGTAGATGTTTCATCTACTAACTCTTCGTCTACCCACTGTAGTGATGCATATGTGAACCATATCTCTCATGATGATGCGTCAGGTAGCCCCACCATGTCATGTGGTATTTCTTATACCAATCCCCCCATATTTCACTCTTATGAAGACATTATGGAAGCAATGACCACCCCTGACTTTCCTTGGGATGATATGCACCACTATGCATACTTCCTTCCGTAGGAGTCCCTTGACTAGTATGTTGTGGAGTCCAAAGACCTCATCCAAAGTGAAGTCGATTGGATATATCCCCCCTTAAATCGAACCCCTACATTCGAACCACACACACCTTGTGGCCATTACATTGACACCCAATGTTTGGGTAAGGGGGCACCCATATTTGAGAGTCCAGGAGAAGAAATTCTCCACAACCCTCCTAGTGCATCTGGTAGTGCCGACTCTAGTACCTTTATTCTTCCCCATTTATAATAACCTCTAGAGTCTCACATCACTTCATATCACTTTATGGATGATCCACTTAATCATTCCTTCATCTTACATTATCCAAATCTTGGGGGGAGGCCCCCAAGATCTAAAAAAAAATGAAATGGATCTGACAAGATCTACAAAATTAGAATGCCAAAAAGAAAAAGAGAACACACTGCAAATAAAACCACAAAGAAACTTGTTTTATTAAAACAGAGAATAACTGTAGAAACTACATTGTGGTGGAAAATCTGTCCTTTTACAAACTGAGGCTTGTTATTTATAGTCTTTTTTAAGTTACTATACCATGCGTAGATACCATAGGTGGATACCATTGGTCAATACCATGGGTAGATACCACTTACAATACCATGGGTAAATTCCATGTGTGGATGAATACCATGGATGGATACATACCATGGGTGGATGAGTATCATGGATGGATGTCACTTACAATACCATGGGCGAATAAATACAATGGGTGGATGAACACCATGGGTCGATGAAATTTACAATACGATGGGTAAATTCCATGGGTGGATGGATAACATGGGTAGATGAATACCATGGGTGGATGCCATTTTCCATTCAGATCATTCCTCCCTCCTTAAGAAGCAATGGTCCCCATTGCGTGAAGTTCCCTCCTAAGAAGCCTTTTTTGAATATGAAGAGCCACTGAAGAGAAGGGTTTTGTGTAGTTAACCTGTAACCGTGATGAACGAATATCTGAGGATAGAGATACCATGTAATGCTTGTGACCAACTGTGATATTGACAATGTGCGGCCAAGCAAATGGAATTCAATGAAGTGTGGGTTTGTGAATGAACCAAAACCATGAAAAATGAAGATCTGAGGATAGAGATACCCTGTAATTCTTGTGACCAACTGTGTTACTGACAGCGTGCAGCCTAGCAAATGGACTTCGATGAGAAGGATTTTGTGTGGTTGACCCACGACAGTGATGCTGATTGTTGATGAAGTAGCAGGTGCCTACATAGCTTGGGGTGGGAGGGTACGTCTCCAAATAACCCAAGCCGAACACTCCTACGCTGAAACAGATGAATGTGAAGCAGGTGCCTATGAAAGCAGGGTGGGAGGGCACGTCTCCAAAGGGAACCCGCTCCGAATGCTGCTCCATATTTAAATTGAGCATAACTCGGTCAATATAACTCGAAATATTTATTATAACCTGTTTTTGGAAATGGAATGATCATTCTGCATCTTCTCATGTATTTGAAACCGCTATCTAGAGACTGTAGACTCTCAGATTCACGTTGGAATTGTCTCGCCGTCACAAAATTTCTGAATAAATATCTAATTTTAAATCAACAATAACTCCCACATCCGCACTATGATTCAGCTATTTGTTTTTTTGAATTTGAGTATTTTCTCACAAGGAATCCACATATGGTCTTTGTTTTTGTAAATTTTTCAGCAAAATTTTCAGATCGGATCTGAAAACTCGCTGCCCAAAAAAATTCATGGAGTTTGCTGAAGATTGTTGCAAAACATTGAAACTGAAATATGTTTCAAACCCTCATTCCCATGGAGGCGTAACCTGGCTCTAATACCACTGATCCAGATCTTGAGGGGAGGCCCCCAAGATCTAAAAAAATATTGAAATGGATCTAACAATATCTGAAAAATTAGAATGCCAAAAGAAAAGAGAGAACACACTGCAAATAAAACCACGAAGAAACTTGTTTTATTTAAACAGAGAATAACTGTAGAAACTACATTATGGTGGACAATCTGTCCTTTTACAAACTGAGGCTTGTTATTTATATCCTTTTTTGAGTTACAATACCATGCGTAGATACCATAGGTGGATACCATGGGTCAATTCCATGGTTTGATACCACTTACGATACCATGGGTAAATTTCATGTGTGGATGAATACCATGGGTGGATACATACCATGGGTGGATGGATGTCACTTACAATACCATTTTTGAATAAATACAATGGGTGGATGAATACCGTGGGTCAATGACATTTACAATACCATGGGTAAATTCCATGGGTGGATGGATAACATGGGTAGATGAATACCATGGGTGGATGCCATTTTCCATTCAGATCATTACATCACTAACCCAATCCCTCAGACATTGTTTTTGACTAACCTCTAGCTAGAGGCATCATTCCCACCTTAGCATACCATATCACATCCCTCCACCACATATGCTTGGGGGAAGTATCCCATGCTTGGGGGCATGATGGCACCCCTGGCCACCTTCTCACTTGATTTTCATAAGTCTTGTCCTAGACCCCACCGATATAGGTATGGTCGATTATCCTCCCATTCCTTGGATAGTTTTTCTTACCAACCTCTCCAGTGAGCCATATATCGTAGATGTTTGATACCATATCTTCAAATATTATACTTTATATGCTACCACACTTACAACTTGGTCCCCATGTTTGATGGGTGCGCAAGGATGATTCCAGAAATCCTCTAGTAGTTCATTCCTATATTCTTTACTTACATTGATTCTTCACTAGGAACCATCTTTCCAAGAAGCATTCCAACAGTCGGTAATTCCACCTACCTGAAAGTCACGTATCTCGATTCCAACAATTAGTTTGTCCGCTACAATCGTCACAAGATTTAGGGCCTTCCCTTATTAAAATAAAAACCCTAATTTTTCTTTCACCAATTACAACTAAACCGTAGATCTGTTTGACGAACCGTCAGCATCATTGGAAAGCTCTCTCCAAGTTCTAAAATTGGTATTTGTTCATTTTTGGTGATTTGATACTTCATCTCGAAGCCTTTTTTCCACGAAGAGTCACTTCGCTGCCTCTCAAAATCGAATTTCTGTACTAGCGCCACTTTTACTTAGGGCATAACTTAGCCTTCACACTTGTTGATGGTTGTTTCGATTTTCGTCATGAGTAGCCATATTTTTCTCATGCTTTTATGGTCCCCATCGAGCCTATTCTGTGTGGAAACATCATCGAGTCACCCTTTTTTAGTGCATCCGAGTTGAATCATCATCGCATTCATGGAGTCTGTCCCGAGTCCCTTTTACCTCCTGTCATAGTATTCCATCCATTCATGCTTTTTCCCTCTCTCATGTAGCCCATTTTTGCCCCCAGTCCCACTGTCCCCCATCCCCTTAGGACTCGAGTTAATGGTTATCGGGTCATCCATGCTTTTTATGCTTTGACAAGGGAAGTCATCCGTTTTCTACTTAGTATCCCCCATTCTATCATCATCCTTGGTTTCAGTCCATCAATTGATCTGCTATATTCCCTCATGCCTTAGTTGAGGACCCTCATTGCCTCACCTATGGTAGACCTCCTTCTGTCGACATCAACACATTCATTCCAGAAGACAGGTCTAGAGGGTGGTGTATCTTGGTTCCATCTTCCATTATTGTTTGGTGCCTCGAATCAGGAAAAGGGACTCCTTATTACCCTTCGACTTGATTGTTTCTCATCTGCTCCACTTCAACATGATCGATATTCTTATACTCGATAGTTCAGTGATCCAGCAGATTGATCCAGTGATTCTCGGGTGTGTGTGAGATTTTTCAGACCTCATGAGGGGGTGGCCCTTCAGGTAGCCCCTCACATACCCGGATGACCTCATTCTCTTCTATAGCCTCAGATGTATCTCTACATATTTGATGTTTCGACCCCAGCCACTTGCAGTGCCTCTCGCATGCATGTATCACTTAGATGATCCATTTATATTTTTAGAGCCATTTTCCTATTTATCAGGGCTTCTCTGGTTGTTATTATATCTCATGTACTCATATATTATTGTATTCAATCCTGGTTCTTGTCCCAGGTGCAGTATGTATGTCGGATCCATTATATTTTTGTTTGGCCCATGTTTATGCCAGCATATCATGTACTTTATAGCTTATTTTCATTTTACTGGGCGAATCATTATTCTTTGTACTTTGTTATCTCCACGGGCGTAGGTATGCCTCCCCTGCCTCATTGTATACAGGTACTCAACCATTAAGGAGACTTATGGTTGTCAGTCTCGCCCCCTCAGGGTTATTATCCTCTCATGCTTCGCTTCGCCTATGTATCTCTCTCTCTATGAATCCCCTTCGGTGTCTAGTGATTGTGTTCTTACAAAGTACTTTGGTCATACGATTAGCTCCTAACGCTCGCACGTTGGGGGGGAAATCTGTCATACCAATTTTTGGTCATCTAACCATGTATAATTAGGTGGATCGAAATAGACCATGTAAGACCAATTTTAGCACAGTAAAACTTCTTTCACTAAGAAATAATTTAATAAACCATAGTTTATTAAGTTATTTATGGTCCAAATAGAAAACCCCATGAGGAATAATTAAATAAATCCTTTTTAATTTGATTTTCCTCTAGGAATAATTAAATAAACCTCTGTTTAATTATATTCTTGGTCATATTTAACCCAATTAATGAGGAATAATTAGATAAATCATTATTTATCTTATTATTATCTAGGAATAATTAATTAAATTATTATTTAATTAATATTCGTTGTTAAATTTGACTACATCATTTAGGAATAATAAAATAAATCATTATTTGTTTAATTATTCCTTGATCCCATCCTTGAAATAATAAATAAATATTTTATTTGTTTATTTTTTCTAAATAAAGGGATTTAACCGATTTAAATTCATTTTCCCTCCAAAAAAATATAATAAAATATTCCAAGAAGTTAGATCTAGATCTTGGTTAATAATATTTTACTATGCACCATTATCAAGGACAACTCAATATTTTGCTATAAATAGGAGGGTTTTCCATTCATTCCCTACCTTTGATCCTTTTATCTTGGTCAGACTTTGATCCTCTCATCATTGTCTATCTTTGATTCATTTTATTTTCTTTTTCTTATTGAGCTCCCTTTGAGTTCTACACGTCTTGGGTATTCTACAACCATTGAGAGAGAAACTTTGAAGCTGAAGCATTTGAGGACAGCCAAGAACCCATCCCATTGAGGGGAATCTTTATGTTCTCTTCCCAAGTGTTACATAATACAAAAAATTCTTTATAATTGTTGTCTTGACCATTGGATATTTTAGAGAAACTCTTATTTCATTTGTTTCGATCGTCTATTGCAGATCTAAGAATTTTGATAGCCATCATTGTCGTTAGGGTTGTTTTTCATGTGCAGCTAAAGTGATCTCTTTTCATACACTTGTGTTAATATTTAATACTAACAAAATTAAATGATACTTTTTATTGATATGCTTGGTTTGATCATGGAATTTTGGATTCTTGACCAATTTTATTCCACAAGTATTGCCAATTAGAAGAGTAGAGTGTACTTGTTTCTCCTACAAATCTTCAAGAATTTTCCTGAGCCACATAATATCCTTAGTTTCTTCCATAGTTGCCACATATTTTGCCTCTATTGTGGAATCTATTATAATGTATTGTTTGCATGACCTCCAAAATATAGATCCTGACCCAATGTAATATTCCTAAATTAGCATGCAACTAATTGGAATATTATTTTTTTATTTTTCTTCTTAGGTTGAAGAATAAGAGGGTATGGAGACCCATAAATATCCTTAGTAGGAATAAAATCCCTCTTAATGTGAAAAGGGATAATTTTAATAGCTGGATAAAGCACCCTCATGTGTGAGCAAGGGCTAATGCATGTGGACAAGGTCAAGTTTGACCAAATCAACAGTGCTGGTATGGAGGGAGTGGATTCATCAACAGACAGCAGCAGGCAGAATGGTGATAGGCATCCATGATAGTAGTGACTTAATGAGTAAATCTGGAGGCAGGCTATCACATTGCTTACAAGGAGGGCAGCCTTTAAGGCGGCTGTTATTGATTATTGATTTTGTGGTCTCAAGACTTCTGTTTCCAGCTTTGAATGGTTTTGCTGTTGCTTAGCAACAGGTGTTCCCAAGCGTAGGATCCGATTCTTTCCTATGTAGTCTTCCAGAAAAGAGTAGCCACTACACTCCCACATTCCGGCATTCCTCGCCAAGCTCATTCTTCCGCCACAACGTAGTTTCGTTCGTAGCTGTGCGTGGGCAGAAAGGTGTTGGAGACGAGAGGCCGCCTTCGTTGTTTTATTTTCGTGATGGGCATCCTTTCCATTGGGAGGCCGCAACAAGGACTGGAGCTTCATTTCAATATTTTGCTCACCCTGGGCATCTATTTCCACCTCCACCGTGCCCATCATTAAACTATATATTTATTTATATCCGTAGATAGGTTTATGTGCCTGTTAGAGGGTTAGATCTTCAAATGGTTAATGGTCCTTTCACTTGGAGGATCTATTGGAGGAGATCTTGGTTAATATTTCGGCACGTATTCAAATGCACTTCCATCCAGCTATTTAGTTAAAATGCAATTCATCCCAGGGTTGTATTCGATATTTTGTGTTTTGGGGTATTTCCGGAATACTTCCTAGGTTGTCTTGGAACAAGCTTGAGCATAGATCTCCAGCTCCAACACTCTCAGAGCTACAGCATAGAGCAGCATAAATTACATTTTTTTATACTTTATATATTTATGCCTCAAAAATACACTATCTTTGCCCATGGCATTTGTATGGTAGGCTATTACAAAAATATTATTTTCTTAGTAGAGGTCAATAAGTTGTTTAAGTGACTTGATCTCAAAATATTGTGCCTATTATTTGCTGATATGTTTAATAAGACACAAAATTCTGGTCTCATATAATGTGTATTTGGATTTAATCACTGCTATTTCTCTGTTTTATGGTGCAGACCATATTCTCCTTTTTCCTATTTGGGGCACAAAGGTATTCATCATGACCTTGGCTCAACCTCCTGATCTCATTATGCTACTGAAGAGAATACAAAGAATATAAAGAGATCATAATGATGAATAAATTAGTTTATCCCTATCTGCTGAATCTACAAGGGACCTCACCAAGGATTTCAAGCAAAGAAGAATGGAGAAAAGAAAATGAAACCACAATAGGGTTTTGGGCAGATGAGAAAAAGGTCCATGTACTTATCTGGGCAGTAAGAAAAGAATTTGTATTTCTCATAGAGATCCACAAAGAATGAGGACTGTGGTTTTTCTTTTGAAGAAGATAAAATGCATGGAGATGGAGTGAAACTTAGACTTAGATTATGGTGTTATACCTTATGCATTACAGATTCAATCAAGGAGTTTTCAAGGATGATCTAACTCTCCATACTATTCACACAAAGGAGCAGCATGATCCCTTGGTGCCATAAATAGTAAATTACAATAGATTTGAGGCTTACATTTGATGGGTCATCCACATGCATAGAAAAGGTTTGGGGAATGGAAGGGACAATTCTTCCAGCCACATCCAATAGTAATAGAAGCTATTGATTATGGGGCTACTACACCTTAAGGGTAGAAGCAAATACCAGGAGCCTGCCATTGAGTCATGCAAGACATCACATACTTTACTCAAAGGTTGGATCAAGAAGTTTGACATGGAGAAATCACAGGCAGGATCACCACCATCAGAGCATGATTACTTGCATAAGGAGAAGGGATACTTAAAATCTTGAAAGGACCTGATCTCTTTAGAGTCCCATGCACTATTCAGAGATGCATGAGAAAGAGGAGACTTATACCAGCTATGTGGGGACATAGAGGGGGCAGCCATCATCACTGTGAGGTTGGGGAATTTGACTATATTCTGAGGAAGGAACCCCTTGGTGTTAGCATGTGATGTCTCACATCAGCACCGAGGTATGCACACAGCCGTGACTTTTCAGGGTTTCCAAGACAAGGTGTTGAGGATTGCAGAAGATATCACTTCCATTAATCAGGGTCGAGATACGTCGTTGATTTGGAGCAACACTACTGCTACAGAGGACCCCTGATAGAATCAAGGAGGATGACAGTTATCTATCCGTATTTCATTTATGAGGCCACACAACCTCGGGGGTTAGATAAGAATTTTGGATAGATAGGATGATCATTGTCCTAAATACAATCCCACGTAATCCAGGTATGGTTCGACATTGAACCTAAGCATGAGACACTCGATGCACCATCATGGAGATCGTTATCGTCGTCATGGAGGAATAATGATGGGTTAGTCTGCATCCATTATTAATATCTTAAATGACTTTCTTGCATGTATAGAAAATATAAAGTATGGTTGTGAGAGACATCTTTATCTCCCATTATTATGATTAATCTTTCTATTTACCTTCATAAAATAATGAGAAATATTTTTCCTCTAAAGAGATTGGAACCTTATGGACCTGGGAACATATCATTGATGATGTATTCATATGGAGATCTTCAGGACCCAGATTTGAACATCCCATGAAAGGTAGAGATATTGATTTGTTTGAGGATGTACTTCCGTCAGAGGAATAACAATATTACGCGGAAGGAGGCACCCATACTCAGAATAGGCAGACGAAGACAAGGAGACAGAGCCATCGGCGATTCATGATGATAAAGGAAGAGGTGCGAAGGCTTCTGCCACTTTGAAAGAGACTGTCACCACAAAATAATATCCATCTGAGGGGCATAGTAGCCAGACTCAACACATTTTCATCACATGTAGTACAGTTTAATGGTGTAGCATGTGATTTTTTTTTTTTTAACAACGATCATTTCGTTCCATACCGTAGTAGTAATGGAGATGTGGAGCGTGAGCCAGTGCTGTCTTTGGCTTCTCCTTGCAGCATAATGACGCCCATAATTTTCATGATGAGAGGATGGGGGCCACACAGTAAAGGGACATCTTTGCTTGAAAATAGGAGGAAAAGCCCCATACATGAGACTTCCAGACTAAGAAAAGGACATCATAGATGATTTGGTATGTATACAAAGACACAGAGTCATAAGACAGATCCTTATCACTAAGGCAAAAACGATGTCACTTTGGGAAAGAAAAATTCATTATTAGTTCAACAAGTATGTATCACCTTTACCACACTCTCATGAGGAGATTTTCATGGGAGGTTCATCCATGAATCCATCTTTTCCACGCACAATGCATGGTATGGCACCACATGTTTGTACTTTATTGTTCATTCAACAAAATACTTTTCATTCTTCTGCCATATTGTGCAGTATTGCTCCACAAGAGTGGTGCCACTTTTTCACATGGTATTTATGTACATCAACATTATGATGAGAAAGCCTTCTCATTACTAGAACAGCAGGTTATTTTGGTTATGTCAACATATATAATCTCATTTATTACCTCCATATGAGGAAAACAAACAGGTACAAATGGGTAAATTGATGGAGGAAAATCTGGCACATGATGTTCTCAAACAAGTTAGAATGTTGTAAACTATTTGGGAAACTATTATACCATTCAACATTAATACTAAAACCTTTTTAGTACTCTTTCTGTATTTAATTTCATGTGATGATGTTTTCTAGCTATTCACTAATAAGAGATGCTTGGCAAGAACCAAAAGGAGGGTTCTTGAGGATCCCACTGCCTTTTTCTTCATGAGTAAGTCATTATTGCAGCCCAAATTCAGCAGCATCCCCACACTTATCATGGAGAGAGAGACGGGGTAGGGGCGACACCTATCCATCATGTTGACATGTTCTGACCGCCTGCGGGGTGAGCTGGCAGGAAGAGTTTTTCGATGAGCCTCATGTTGGAGGTGACTCATTTTCATGGATGACAGTTTGGGCGAGCCTACACGGGAATGATGGTTCCCACCATATTTCGATTCCATGCCTCACAAGGCCCTCGGACAAACATATTTTTGCCTCCATGGGTATTCCACTTTTTCATGATGATAGCTGCTTGGGATTGTCACCAGAAATCACTGGCATACTTTGGAGTGAGCAACTTGAGATTTATTGAAGTAGGTCAACATCTTTGTTCATTGGAGAATCACTGCTATGTGATATTTACAGATGAGGAGAGTGAGCTCTTAAGTTATATCCTGGCAAAGCTTTCTTGAGGACAATGTTTAGAGGGAGACCAGATATTCCTGAATTAGCATGCAGTCAATTTGAATATTAACTTTTTATTTGTTTAAGAAGAATAAGAGGGCATGGAGACCCATAACCTCCTTTTAGTGAGGGAATAAACCTCTTTAATGGAAAGGGATCATTTTACTATCTAGATAAAGACCCTCGTGTGAACAAGGGATAATGTGAAGTGGACAAGGTCATTGAGACTCAAATCATCAAAGACTGCAGGCAGGAGCAGACTGAGTCAATGAGAGACAATTGCTAGAAGGTAGCCTGGGAGAAAGCCTCCAGAAGGTGACTTTAATGAGGACCCAAGGTGAGAAGGCCTGCTATTGTTTATAAGGATGGAAAGGCAGCCATAGATGGTTATGTTATTTACCATCGATTTTAAATCATGACTTTCTTGCTTCCCCCCAATTATTTAGTTGAGATTATTTCTGTTGTTAGCATGGTGTGTGTTGTGTCTCAATCTAGTCTCCAAACGAGTTCATTTAATTGTCAAATCCAGATTTGTAAACTCATTTAAGTGAAATGTACCATATAAAATTAGGTTATTTCTAGTGCGTTGTGTGTAGTGTTTTGTGATGTTTTAATCTCGTGTTGATTTATGATGTTTTTGGTCTGTTTTATGTTTACAATGAAAATGCTTCAGAAAACTAATGAAAAAGAAATTGGTGGTCAAGAACACGCTGAGCCTAATGTATGGAATGGCAAATGTAATCAAAACACCGAAGCAACATCTAAACTATGACTCGAATAGAAACAAGAGCTTAATGACAAATGACAAATTCAGACTTGAGAAATGATCACTAAATATAAAAGTTTTTGAATTTGTATGTTATACTTCAATTGCGATGCAACATCTATTCTAAGCTCATCTATCTTCACGTAGACTAATTCGGTTCATTCTCGTACCTTCAATTGAATGGTCACATTTGTACCAAAGAGTTATTGGTTTTCAAGGCGAAGTTCGTTGGAGTGAAGAGTCGTTATAGAGGAATTTGCGATATTTCTGACCAAATAGATGCTATCTTTCTGCCCAAGGTTATGGATCACTGGTGGTTTTCGCAACAAAAAGATATTTGCAAATAATGAGGGTCGTCTTATGAATCCTATCAACTAAAGTACTACTCAGGCAAAGGGTGACAATGTGGACTATGAGATGTAAGTGCAATGAATTGATTTAAACATGAGCTATGATGTTTTAAACTAGAACAATGTTAAACCTATAAGCCATCATCAAACTTTAAACAATAGCTTGACATGAATTGTACGTAAAATGAAACTCCGGAGTGCTCTAATTAACATGCATTATTCTATGATACATGGCCAATCTTTTTGTTCATCATTAGTGATATTGGAAAAGTTCCTTCTTGTGAAGAGGTAGGAATACCGATCAGAACTGAAGGGCAATTGAAAGCAAATGAATCGAAAGCAATTAAAAAAACTAAATTATCACATCACGGTCATATCTCAACTTCTTAAGGATGTCTTGGGCGTTGTTCTTCTTGTGAAGATGATTATGACAAAGGCAACTGTGATAGGTGAAGACTAAAATACAACTAATTCCTATGATACTATAGCTATTCATCATTCAAGAAATAAGGATCTCGTTGGAAGAATGTCTTCTTGTGAAAGAACTCGAATGAATATAACTACAAACGTATCTAGTTAAAAACAAATACAACTCCTATCCTACGCATCATAAATAATAGAAATACTCATCATTTTAATTTATTGGAAAAGTGTCTTCTTGTGGAAGAAATGGAACGAATATGACTACAAGGTTAAAAACAAATACAAATTTAACTCCTATCCTACAATACCATAGTCATTTAAACATTCATCATTTGAATCGTTGGAAGAGTGTCTCTTATGGAAGAACTAGAATGAGAAAATAATGAAGGGATATAAAACAAAACAACCACATTAATTCACATAAGAATGGAAATATTGTATTTAGGAAAAATCACACTAGTTTACGCAAAAAAGAAATCCGTTCTCCAGGCGGTATTCTCTACCACTCGACGGCATTCAACTCCAAATTAAATCACGCCTTCAAGATAATTTTTTTCTCGCTCCATTAATGATGCAATAGTTTGAACATAATGCGCCTATCTTTCAAAGATTAAATACGTAGTTTTCACAAAATCTAGCAGCAAAATCTAACACAAAATTTCTAACTAAGCTCTCTTACCATCCAAGAGTTTATAAAGTAAATGCAAGAATAAGAACGTGAACACTTAGGAACATGTCTTCTTATCCAAATCATCCCAGAGCTCAGTGGTCACATATAAAAGACTCTAATCGAGACAAATTCTAGCAGGGAGTCTTCTTCTTCACAAATGTGTTCTACTGCATAACCGTACTTAGAATTCATTTCCTTCTTCCATGACGAGCAACACACCATGTAGGTAACGACGGACTGCGTCACATGCGTTTTCCGCAGGCCACTGGAACATACTCAAACATAAAGGTAGTCACAGCATTCCATTATTAGCTACTTAATGTTCGATTTCCGGGGCAGTCAAGTTCCACAAATGCTTAACAATGGCAACAATCAAAAATTACCAAGTCATTGCATAAACCATTTTAGCAGTTCTTAATTATTTATTGATCACATCAAGCTAAAGGAAATGGACAAGGGAAAGTCTGAGAGTGTTTGAGTGTGAAGGAAAGCACAAATTTGAGGCTCAACATACCCCCATCGTTGTCTCTTCGCATGTCCTCATGCAAATTATCCTATGAATTCAGGCTTCACACATCTAACTTCTCTCCTTGTCTGAATTCGTAGGCCTTCTGGGTTTCCTGATCACAAGTTTGAACCCGAGGTTTGTGAGTGCTCGATCAACTTTTTGTCTCGGTTTTCATCTTCTCATTGGTCCCTCCACTTGTTCATATGCGCAGGATATGCTTATTCATGTCACCGAGTTTGACGATCTTGAGAATTTGGTCACGCAGATGTGTTCATCCACAATTCCAACTCACACTTCATCTCTTTAATATATCAATTTAGTCAAGGATAATCGGGGCTCTTCTTCTTCCAAGCTCAGTTCTCTCTAAAGCTCACATAATCACAGATTTCTATGGATATGATCAATTCCTGTGTGCCTTCTATGAAATCTCACCATCACATTTCTTCCATGATGTTTTCCATTCAACATTGATTACCTGCAGCCACGTGATTGATGCTTTCTTCAGCTTCTTCCTTAACTGTGGCCTGTTGAGAGGACCCCTCCTCTTTCTTAAGAACATTCTGGATTATTCTTTCTCAGTGCTGGCTCTCTTGATTCGAACAACTTCTCCAAACACCTTCAACGTTTTCGAACTGGGTTCATTATTTCACTCTCGTGAGCCCTCCATTTCTGCCTCTTTTCGTGGCTTGTTCTGATAGTTCTTTGAGCTTTTCAAACACTTTTGCTGAATTATCCTATGCATCATTTGTTTTGACAGATATGTCACTGTATTCTAATTGCAACCATATGATAACAGTGTTTACCTGTAAAAACTCAATTTTCTCCACAGATGCCATTTTCTGATTTTGATACAAGAACATGGTAACGAAATTCTTCTCCAGAAATGAACATTAGTCTAACATGGTAGACACAATGTCCCATTCTACCTCATAAAATAAACTTTGTAAAAGAAGTATATGTTTTCCATTTGTTTTTCTCAAGGTCACATCAGAATTTTCTGAACACATCACATCCATACCAGTGATTTTGAAATTTGTTTCCAGTCACGGGGAAATTTTTATTTTTAAACCTATGACATCTTCTCCGGCTTTCTAACAAACTCGTAGTTCTCTGCCATAAAAATTTCACATGTTAAACTCAGACATCTCCTATTTCAACCTCATCTTCTGGAATGATCCTACAATGCTTGTACTTCCTTATACAGCCACTAAATTTTCTCCTCTCTTAACTAAATATCCTATTTAACAGAAGACCAGTTCGTAATCCTTCTTAAATATTTTTGATCTGCCAAACAGCCCTTACTACAGAACCCATGATGTTTTTTCAACACTGAATTATTAATTTCACCACCTACAGCAAATAATGTTTCTACTTTCTTTTGATTAAATGGTTTTCCGGCTCTAAATAAAAATGGTTTTAAATTTTGTATATAACACTTTTGATTATAATAGCGGTCACTTTCTTCTAAAACTTCTGTTTACATGCTTCCTGTTGATAATGAAGAATGCCTTTTAAACCTCAATTTATGTGCTCGTTGTAAACTTAATAGACATGAAAAGCAATTTCAATTTTTTTAGTTACCAGGCGTGTCTCCATATTTATAGAGATATTTCGTGCTTTTTTGTGCAATATCTATTTCAGATAATGCAGAAGAAGACTTAAACCCTAATCACCTAAAACATCGTTTCTGCAAATTAACGATTTCTTCAACCCTGAATTGCTCGATATGTCGATATGTTTCTAAAATCAACATCAAAGATTCTGTTTCCCGCAGCACGATTTAAACCTTAATCGTTTATCATAATTTGGTTTTTTCATACCGTACCTGAAAATTTGTCTTTCCTGTAGCAATATGTTTTAAATCACAGCGTTGCCAGACCAGGCGACAAAGAAAATAAGCTCCACCCCTGCTCTTTAGTGATATGCTATCTGTTTCCATTGAGCCACACCTGTTATGCTTCCTGACCATCTTCTTTTTCCGCTTCCACGATAATAATGCTTCGCCTTTAATGAATGATTTGCTGCCGGAATGACGTTATAGAAATATCGCAGACAGCGGTGAGTGAGGTGAGGATCAGGCTTAATTTATTTTCTGATAGACGCTTTTTCGAGGATTTACCTTTAACGGCAGAAAATTCACCGCTAAATAACTTGTTAATAGCCCAGAATTTCGGCATTGCTGGTCAGCCACCGCCTGTAATGCTATCGATAGAAAATCGAATGAAGATTTAATACGCTAAAGTCTGGTAGAGGGTTTTGTTTTGGTTGACCGGCAAATAACAGTGTTAACCTTCAATAATCCGCGAATCAACCATAAGCAATTTTTATGAATCACATCGCATCAAATTTGTCATCGCCTTTATCGATGCTCGTAGTTTTATCTTTCTGCCACTGGAGAATTCACACTCTTTGATATTTATTCATGAATTCACCTGATCACTTATTAGAATTTCATGTTCACTATGATACCAGAATATAGTCATAAAAGACCTATTTTACCAGAGAAGAAGTGACCACCTTTAATGTCCAACGAGCTGTGACATTGCAGTCTCTAGAAGATTTTAACTGCAGAAATGAAATGTTTCAAGATGGTGAAATGTTTAAGAAAAATGACAGAAAATGGGATGATGACTACGGATAATGTGAATAAAGGCTTAGATTCCGCTCAGGAATGAAGGAATATACATAAGACCAAATTCTATATAATATTTATTCACTAAAAAGAAGATATCAAATCTATGTTTAGATGAAATGAAGTGAATAACAGGAGAAATGAACAGATGTAATGGAGGAATTAGAAGATGGATGGATGGGGAAAGAAGGATGGACAGTGAATGGAGAGATGAAATGAACTGCATACTATGGCACCAATCACAGATTTTTTATATTAAATTTCCACAGGCCCAAAATGTAGTAAGTTAGAAAGTTTATACTCATTTTCACCCCATTTTCCAGATAAACATACAACTGGGAAGCATTTATTACAATGGATACCCTTTATTTTTTGTTTATTTTATTTTTTTAAAAAGAATGCTTCAGAAATCTTCATCCATTTTAATAAATAAGAGACTCTCTCTGTTAACTGCCATCATCTCCTTGGAACCTCCATGTCCCCTCTCTTGAGTACTAGGAGTGAGGTTTGTCTCATGGCACATTCACAGTGTTGAGACTCCTCCTTCATCCATAGTTCTGATTTTTAACGTCTCATTATTTAAAAATTTAATAATTACATGTCTGGTTAAATGTGTTCAAATTTCCTCAAACTTTTTAATTTTGAACTAAATGAGCCAATCACCTCTTTAAACTTTCTTGATGTACTGCCATCTAGCCCTTGTCATGCTGACTAGAATTGCTTTCTTAACCGCATCTGTCCCTGATCTCATCCAATTCATTAATTTTCTCCAGCCTATGCTTTTGTGCTCCACATCTGTCCTAAATTACAACCACTTGAATGTTTGGATTTGGAACTTATTAGGAATAAACTGCTTTCCACATAAACAAGCTCATACAGTGATGGCCCTGTTGTGTTTCCTGTGCAGTTCAGCAGGGTCACATGCCTCTGCAGTTTCCATTCACCCAATCTCTTTCATGCAGACAGTACTTTTGTTAGATCTTCACACTGACAGGGATTCCACCCATCATTTGTTGTGATGATAAGAGATGTTTCAGTCTGATTGCATCATCATTGTTCACTACTTGATAAACTTGAAATTCTTTGATTCATAATACCTTCTCTAATACCAAATTGAGTAAATATCTCAAAAGAAAGTAAATCATACATCTATTAGCAACAAGAATGGTTTAGCTTCACCAATTTCATAATATAATCAGTGCAACCTAATATAGTTTCTTTTGTTCTAATGGAGACTAATAGTCCGCAAATCCAATACCATTTTTAAAAGGTTCAATGCAATTTTAGGTTGTAATACATTCCACCTGTTGGTAATACTTTCATCTCATAAATCCTTTCACACCTTTTGACATATTCCTGCAGTATCTTTAAATAAAGATGCACAATAATGATCCAAGTTACGGATCATATATGTCCTCTTTATCCTCGTGCGGTTCAATAATAATGTTCATCAACATACGTTTGTAATTTCGTGATCTCATCTTCACTAATACACCTTTCAACATCTAAATCCAATCCTGCTTAACAACTCATTAATAATCATAATATCTCTGTAAATTACCATTAATGATTTTTTCTTTATCTCGTATTCATAATTGAATAAAGTTCTTCCTAAAATAAAATACTTGATAATATCAGCAACCACATGGAGTTTATAGAAATCATAAAACATCTGCGACTAAATTGATCTTCAACCTGAGTAAGCATCTTGACATTTAACTGTAGACAGTAAGTCACCAGCGTTTTGTTTTCCAGCTCATCTAATAAGAATGTTGGAATCTTTAATAATAAGCAACGATCTGACAACTCCACCATTAGTATCGATTTTTGTCCATTAAATATTCAATGTAAGTGAATAGATCGCCATGAATGAAAGTTTCAGTAGTTCATATATGGTTCAATTTGTTAATGCGTTAACAACAACAAAAACTCTTTTCAAATAATAAGAGAAGGCATCAACTCAAGAGTCAACTCCACTCATATAGACAGGCATAGGAATTTTAATTTCATGTCTCCACATCGTCTTCTTGAGTCAGATTTTTGGGCGATTCCGCTTAGACATAGCACTTCTAAGTAGGGTCCTCGAAGATAGTGCCTACCTATTTCGTGGTTTCAAAAGCCAATCCGGTAAACGAAGTCCACTAACGGCAATCTTTATATAATTAAGAGGAGATGCCATTTTGGTGAAGTTTCCTTTGTTTAAATTCCAGAAAATCTCTAAATCCTGGTAAAACTTACATCTTTGATAATCAGAATTGATGAGGTTGGAATAACTTCAATCTTCGCTCATCAATCCCTAATTCCATCCCCTAAATAAAATGCCAAAATAATACTGTGAATATCATAAAACATTTTTTTCAATAATTTGGCAGGAAAGGTTTGCTTCTTGACACCTTTTTTTAACTTTTTCTAAAGTTAAAGCTTTTTCAATGGTATCTCACAATCAGAATCATTCATTGCACACCTCCGCCAACGCGTATTCAGACCACAAATTTCATATCGCTTTTTTGAATGCTTACAGTGTATCAATAAACTGCGCTTTGTTATCGGCAGGCATAGTACCTATGATGTATGTAAAATGTAGTTTACTTCTATCTTTCATACACTAGATTTTGATTGCACGACGAATCCAACCAGGAATTAAAAGTATTTTTACCTCTCAAGAATGTATTCAATATTCGATCTACATAGAAAGGTGGTGGTGCCATTTTAAGATAGCTGACCTGGGTTTCCTTGAAGCCAACACACACCCTCCATTTTCCATTTTTCTTAGGTACAATTAGCTAAAGGAAAACCACCGGACTATCCAACAGGATACATAATATTTTGCCGTTCTTTTTAATTTTTCTTGACAATTTTCAAGATTTGATCATCCAAGTTTTTACAGCTGTTCTAATGGTTTTGCACTTCTTGTCTTCATACAGATGTATTGAGGCTGTAAGTTCAGACTCATCCTTTCCGCGTCAAAGGCAGTATTCACGGCAGGCAAGGAATGTCTCTGAAGATTTGACGTCTTTTCTTGTGAAATTTTTCCGTGCTGTTTATGTTCAAGGGTTTCAACTTGGTGCACCACTTGTAGAACTTGCCACTCATTATTCATAGAACAAGAGACATCTGCTCAAGGACAAGAACCAATGGCTGGATCTCTCTGAAAGATTCTTGTTTTCAAAGCCTGGAGAAGATTCAAAACTTTTCGTAGTATCTACTTGATTATCTTCACTAATTTCTGCTCAGAAGATAATAAAATATTCTTCATCTCTATCCATTGAGTGTCATCTAGATTCTAATTATGTCCTAGTTTAGTGATATAAAGTGAAATCTCTTTCATGAACTTCACATTGTACTATACATAATACCTAGACTACATAATTAATAAAAAGCACTACCAGAATGCAACCAAGGCCTCTGAAGGACACAGCATACTTCAGATTATTTCTGGTGTCAAGATTCATGAAATCACAGGGAAAATTCAGAGTCAGGGATATCTGAATGAAGCCTTTGCCATTCCATCTGCCTGACTGCCATACATCTGAATCACACCAAATAGTGGTGAAATAGAATATTAGGAAGTTTCTGCTTGTCCAGATTTGTTCACCATGATATTTACTGCTGCCTGCATTGTCAGAGTGTTTTTGAAATTTCATAATTCCATCATGAATTTATAACCTGATTTCCTGCATTACATGGGTATTTGGAATAGTAGTTCTACCTGTAATTATCATAGCTATGGTGCTGCTGTCCCACCAAATAATCTTTTGTTTTTCTTATTCTTTTTCTTTGTTATTCCTTCACACTCTTAACTTTTTATTGTTTTAATAAAATTGGGATTTCTTAATAGCTTTGCAATAATGAATTTTGCTGCAAGTATTTCACCTATCCACAAATCATAATTATAAAATTATTATTGCTTTCACCTTGTCAGACTTGTGAATTTTTCTCCTGCGTGAGCATAAACATGTGGACATGCTTCCAATGACTGTGAGCTAAGTTATTTGGACCTTTTTGCCTAGTTTTTTCACCAAGCTGGCCCCAGTGATGTTTCTTCCAAGACTTTTATTATCCAGGGTTCTCCTGCATTATTCTGTCTTTACAGGATCACAAGGTTTTTTCTGGTGATCCTTCCTGCATCTGTTGAACATCACCAAGGTCAAAGGAGTAATTTTTCATGTTGAAACTTTTGCTGTCCTTTCCCCCATCACATATGTATTCTGAGGACTTTATTATTAAGTTTGGTGTATGGGCCTGTTTGTAATTTATCAGATTTCTTGAGAACTACAGTGGAAGTGGTTGATTTCTGATGAGGTTGCCCTGATGAGATGTCAAGGAACCTTGTTGAAAACTTTGTTGAAGATTTTGAGAAAATTTTTGTTATAATTTTGATGACAAAATTGTGTATTATGTGGTGGTGATGAGATGGTGGATAATTTGTTAATAGTGTGGGATATACATTTCCTAGGGGGACCTTGTGATCTCATGCCTGAAAGTTGTAGTGATTGATTTTGAAATTGGGGCCATGGGTTGCTGCCATAACCCTGCTGTGAGGTTGATGAATATTTATCCATGAAATCTCAGGACCCAGACCCCGCCAGCATTTCTGGAGACAGTTACAGACTCTCATTAATCCAGGAGTTTTCTGTGCCACCTGAGACCTGCAATATGTTGGACACCCTGTCTCAAGGTTTCTCACCAACAATTATGTTTCTACAAATTTACATCTGCATGACACTTCATGTTTTTTCTACATTTGGGAGCAGTGATTGCCATACACCGCATTCAGCCTTTTTCATTTTTTATACCCTGAGGGTGTCTATTGTTCACCATGACCTTTAAGATGTCATGATTTGAATCATCAAGCATGTGTCATTTCCGATCTACTACCGTTCTTAAGGTATTTATCATTTTTAAGAGCGCAGATTCCCTTGACTTTCTTACGCTTTTGGATTTCCTCCGAGCAATATTATGAATCGTATATTTTGCATGTGAGTTGTGACATATCCCCTTTTCCCACTGCAGCATGATATCCAACCATTCATCCTTGAATGGTTTTCAACAAAAGAGATTCTCTTAAAGTGGTTCTGGATCTGTAGGTTTTCCATTTGTGCTCTTTTAGCGGTTGGTCAACTTCTTCCAACAATCTTCAAGTTTTCATCTTCTTTTGTAACATCTTGAACACTTTCCTTACATTAATCTGCAATAATCCAAGTATTCTCTGTAGCTATTGTTTCTATGTCTTCCTATGTCCTAGTTTTAACCACTGTTGGGTTCATAAACCACTTCTGCTGTCGTCTTCGATTTGGGCAGTTAATTTCTAATTTTTGACATCTTGAAGATAGTCATAAGTCCATAATGTTATCTCCTCAAATCTCTAATAAGAAAGTTTCTGTGATCCCTACTTTTAAGTCCAGAAGTCTTGGGATGTATGTATGCAATGTTTTTCATGCTGTATTATTTTCCATCAAGTATAGGGAACCCAAAAGAGTTCTTATTTTACCTCTCTCTGACCCACCTCTACCTCCTCTTCCTTCTCCTCACTCTCGCCTCCCCTACCCTCTCCCAACATTGTGTGTCTTCCACACAACCCTCCTCCTTCCTTCTTTCCATGTTGACTCTCTCTGCAGAATAGAATGTTCATCTTCATTAGAAGGCTTTGATCCTCTTTCATGTATAAAGCCTGAGACATGTAATGTTTCCTTCGAATGGAATAGGTGGGACCTTAGGATCTTCCAGAAGTCCAGATCGCAGGGAGTGAAGATGGTTTGAGTTGAAGGTGTACTAGCTCTGATTCAGATGAACAAGTGTGCCCTAGATGTTTGGGAAACCTTCAGCTCTTCATTGGTTACAACCTTCCCCTTGAATCTCTCCCACGCATAGCACTGTTTTTGATGCTAAGAATAGAAGTGCCATCTAGTTTTCACTTCTGCAATGCAGCCAAAACAAGTTGTGTTCAATTTGCCCCCAACTGAGTTCATTTAATGTCAAACTGATTTGCAAATCATTAAGAAATGAAACAAGGGGTACCTCAGTGCTTGTTTAGGTGTCATAGTATTTTACATGCCTTGGTTTTTTATGTTGATTTATGAATGCTTTTGTCTTTTAAGTTTATGTTTACAAATAAAAATGTTTAGAAAACTGAATGGAAAAGAAATTAAGGGTCAGAACACAATGAGTTCTGGAATAAGGGAATGGAAAATTGTAATCAAAACACCAAAGAAATTACTCCAAAACTAGGACTCAATAGAAACAAGAGTTTGAAATGATGACAAATGACACAACTAGACTTAGAACACTCATTTAAATATGCAAGTTTTCAATCTAGATAGACACTAATCATGATGCAACATTCTCTTATTCTAAGCTCATCTATTCCAGTTAATTAATCTTTGCCTGATTCTGTGACTTCACCTGAATGTCACAGAGGCCTATACTCAAAGAGTTATTGGTTTTTCAAGGTAGTTCTGAGGAAGAGCTCGGTTATGGAAGAGGAATTTGCAGATACTTAGACTGTAATGATGTTATCTTCTCGTTCCTAAGGTTATGGATCAATCGTGCTTTCTAACAAAAGATATTTGTACACGAGGGCTGCCTTTATGAACTTATCAACTAAAGCAGTGATTTATTGTGCAAAGGGTGAGCAATGTGACTATGAGATGTAAGTGCAATGAATTGATTTAAACATGAGCTTAAGATGTACTTCTCTGAATAACAATGTTAGTTCATAAGCTATCACTAAACTTTGAAACGGTAGTCAGATATTAATTAAATGCAAAATGAAACTCCGAGCGTTCTAATTAATGATGCATTATTCTATGAGGTTACACAATCTTTTTTGTTCATCATTATGATATTAAAAGTTCTTCGTGGAAGAGGTAGAAACAATTCTGATCGTGAACTTGTATGTACAGTGTTAAATGAACTCGAAAGCAATTAAAAAAACTAAATTATCACATCACGGTCATATCTTGAACTTCTTAAGGATGTCTTGGAAGAATTTTCAGGGAAGTATGATGGGACAAGTAAGAACTGTGATAGTGAAGACTAAAACTACAACTAATTCCTATGATACTATATGACCATTCATTGTTATGATCACTGTTGGAAGAATGTCTTCTTGTGAAAGAACCGGAATGAATATAACCATAGACTGTTAAAAACAAACATAACCTATCCTACAAGACTACAGTCATTAAACATTCATCATTTTAATTTATTTTAAAAAGTGTCTTCGTGGAAGAATCGGAACGAATATGACTACAAAGAGCTAGTTAAAAACAAATACAAATTTAACTCCATTCCATAAAGTCATCATAGTCATTTAAAACATTCATCATTTTATTCATGGAAGAGTGGTTTTCATGGAAGAACTAGAATGAGTACGACTACGTATATAAAACAAAACAACAATTCCAATATAAAATAACGGAAGACAAATAGAAAACTATCTAGCTTTCATTTAAAAAGAAATCCGTCTACAAGGGGCTCCTACCACTCGACGGCATTCAATCACCAAATCACGCTCAAGATAATTTTTTCCTCGCTCTCCATTAACGATGCAATAGTTTGAACATAATGCGCCCGTGTCTTCAAAGACGAATACTGTAGTTTTCACAAAATCTAAAGTAAATAAATCTAACACAAAATTTCTAACTAAGTTTCCTCGGCCTACTCAAGAGTTTATAAAGTAAATGCAAGTAACAATAATTACAATAATTAGAATATGTCTTTCCTTATCCAAATCATCCTAGGAGTCTTAGTGGTCAGAAAGAGAAGACACTGATCATTACCCCAAGAGGGAGTCTTCCTTCACAAATGTGTTCCCACGTGCATAACTTACTTCCAGACTGCCTCTCTTCCATGACGAGCAACACACCATATGTAGGTACTACGTGGATCATGCCCATATGCTTCTCCAGGGCCACCTCGAACATACTCAAACATAAAGGTAGCTTCGTTAATCATCGTTGTGGTTACTTAATGTCGCATTCTGCAGCTAGTTCCGGTCAAAATGCTTAATAATGCAACAATTACAAAAATTCGAACAAGTTACCATGTAAACCATTCTAGAAGTAATTTTAACTATTTTTATCGATCAATTGGGTTTAAAATGGAAATGGAAAAGGGAAAAATGAGGTAAAATGAGGTGGAAGGAAAGCACAAATTTGTGCTCATCAGAAAATTTTAATCGCATCCTAATTTTCCAGCACCGTAGTGAGTATTGTACTCATTCGTTATTCTGGGCATCATTCAAGCTCGCCCGCCCGCCGCGCTCGTTCGCAGTTGCGTTGTAAGCGGGCAGCGGGTGGAAGGCCGGAGAGGGGGGTCACTTTCATTGTTTTATTTTCAGTGGAGGGGCATCCTTTCCATTAGGAGGCCAACAAGGAAGGCCCTGGAGCTTCATTTCATATTTTGGCACCCGGCCAATCTATTTCCACCTCCTACAGCACAGTTCCATCATTAAACTGCGTTATTTCTTTGAGCGTCTGTAGAGGAGGTTTCAGTGCTTCAGTTGGAGGGTTAGATCTTCAGTGTTGAGATTAGCCTTTCACTTGGAGGATATAGTGGAGGAGATCTATACATTTCTAAATCAGATTCAGCCACCTCCATCCAGTTATTTAGTTGCAGCTGCAATTCAACCCTAGGGCTGCATTCCGACATTTTTGTGTTTTGGGTATTTCCGGAAACCCTTCCTGGGTTGTCTTGGAAATGTGTTTGGGAGCATAGATCTCTAGCCCCAACACCTTCTGATCTATACAATAGGAGATATACATTTTTATATCATTTATGTAGTAGTTTAGGCCCTAAAGGTGCATTGTCTTGGCTCATGGCATTTGTACGGTAGCTATTTCTCATGTATTGACATATTTTCTTAGTAGAGGCTTGTTTTGTGTTGCTTGAGTGACTTGATTCTCAAGATATTGTGCCAATTATTTTCTGATATGTTTAATAAGATGGTTGTACATTTGTCTCATATAATGGTGTATTGATTTACTCACTGTTATTTCCATGTTTATGCACTATATTCATGCTTTTCCCATTTGGGAATATTACACCCACGACTCATAACATAACCTGAAGTAGATACTAAATTTTCCTTATCTCCGTCAAAGTCTAAATCTGAGCATCCAGTCAAGCTTAAATCATCCACTTGTGTATATTTGAGTCCAAATTCTTAAGTTCCCTTCAAGTACTTTAGAACTCTTTTTGCAGTAGACCAATGACTCTCTCAAGGTTTTTGAATAACCCGATAAAGGATTCCAACAACAAATGAAATGTATGGTCTGGTAGTAGTGAGGTAGTTAAGACTTCCTATGAGTTGTTTGTACTTAGTTGCATCCCCAAATCTATTTCCGTCTTTAGACACGAGCTTTAAATTTTGTTCCATTGGTGTGGACAAAGCATTGCATTCATCCATGCCAAATTTGTTCAAAAAAACTCCAATGTATGTCCTTTGAGAGAGGAATATCATTTTTTTATGTCGGGTTACTTCAATACCCAAATAGTAGTGAACAAATCCAAAATTTGTCATGTCAAATCGTTTCCTCAACTATTTCTTTATGGATGCAGCTTTATTTTCAATTACTCCCTGTCATAAGTGGATAATATACATGTTAGTGTTTGTTTTTGCATCCTACCACCAGTGATCAAAATATCTCTTTTCACATCATATTAGGGTCCCATTCTGAAATTTTTGTCATTCCATTAGGTCATCATGTAAAAATTCGGTCACTGGAGGTAGTCCTAGGTCAGACCTCACTCTTTTCAAAAATTTCATCACTTTTTGGCTCATTTCACCACTTTTCTGAGTGTACCATCACCAAGAGTTGTCATTATTATTTCAGTCATTTTCATCATGGTTTCATTCAGTCAAAGTCTCCATTAGGTATTAGGGTTTTAAAGGTCATCGCCTGCACCAACAACTGGAGGAAATGTGGGTCCCAAGCCAATTCATGAAATTTCATCAAGTATGAGACCATTTCAGGTCATAAACATCATGTCTCCATCATTTTTCAAGAAGTCATTCCAAGGGACAAATCATTTGCCACACATAGGGCCAGTTTTTCTTCAAAGTATGTTTTTGACCAAATGGAGATGAATTTCACAAAACTAAAAGAGGTTTTTGTTAATCATAGAACATGAAAGAAAAAAAATCCTTCAGTTTTTACACATGTGTTATGGTTTGGGCGAAATGTCAAAAATATAGTTGCTACAAGAGGGTTTCTCCACTTCTGGAGCGACCTTCGGAAACTCAAATTTTCTCCTAGCTGGAGTATCCAAATGACTTGCTTGATGAATCAAATGATAACTAGGTAGAGAGAGATTTCCAATGAGCTATCATGAGCTCAATTTGGAGTTCATGAAGGCCTCCAAAAGTATCCTGCAAGAGCACGTTACACTTTTTTCACCCTCATTCTGCACTTTTTGACCAGTCTTGGGAGATTCAACTTTTGGAGGGATAAAACTTATCATTTTTGGAAACCGAGTACATTTTTGGAAACCAAGTACATTTTTCGAAACTAGATAGGAAAATATTTCCAATAAGCTATCCTAAGCTCAATTTGGACATCGGAAACCCCCTCAAAAGTTGGCTTGATGTTGTCGTTGCACTCCTGACACTGGTGCTGTGCTCCTGACCAGTGACTAATATTTCTGATTTTTTCTCAGTTTTTTTAGTTTAACCATGGAAAATCATGATTTTACTAGTGTAAATGATGGATGTAAATTAAATTAAGTTTCTTTTGAGTTACTCAAGGGTAAATACATTAGGTAAAAGTATTTTTGAGGATGAATGAATCAGTTTCACCAAAGTTACGGATGAGTCAGTTTGACCTCCCTACATCTTAGGTTTGTAGTTCAGACTTTTTTGGATCAGCTTCACAACTCATGGATTCGACCCCTGAGGTTGGGAGAAGTTGTTTCATGTCTATATCTTTCAATTCTTGACTCATTTCACAGGTTGGATGTTGTTGTATTGATCAGAGACACTAGTGTATTCATATTTTGGCAGGAATATATTGGATGAGTTGCAGCTATTTTGGTGGGATTCACGTGGTACTGTACTTTGGCATAGTTTCTTCTTCTTTTGCATATGTATGAATGTTTTTTACTTTCCATGTTCATTCCAGTTCTATGATATGTTTGATTCTCAAGTTTAATAAGCAGAATACATCTTTTATGCTATGTTTTGGGAGAATCACCTTAGTTTGTTTCATTTCTTCATTTTAAAAGGAATTCATAGACTATCATGCTCTTTTTAGCACCTCACCAGTATGATCCTACATACCTTGCCCCATCATATGCCTGCAATTCTGATCTTATTTTCCCTAACCTAGTTACCTCTCTGACCTAATTCACTCATCCAACACTCAAATCAACCAATCAAAACCCTTGTGCTACTACACGTAGCCTAAAACCTAATTGATCCAGCCCTCTTGGTTGTGATCCCTTGGAGAGAGCCCTCTAATTCCTAGTAGGGCTAGCTACTTGGCGAGAGCTTGGTCTCTAGTTATCTTTGTTGGTCTCTTCTCAACCTCAGAGATCCGGTGGAGTGCTAACACTACATACACCACAATATAGACAAAAGTTTTTCCAAATTCCTTGACAACTAAAGTTTCATCGTCAAGATCAAATTTTTTGAAATTTTGTTTCAGAATATGCTCAGTTAATTTCTCATGCTAGGCTCGTGGTGCTTGTTTGAGGCCATACAAAGATTTGATAAGCTTACATACTTTGTTCTCTTGTCCCTTCACAACAAACTCTTCTAGTTGAGACATAAAAAGAATTTTCTTTCAAATCTTCATTCAAGAAAACAATTTTTACATCTATTTGATTGAATTTCCATCCATTCTGAGCTTCCAAGGCTAAAAGATTCTAGATGGTAGACCATTTTGTTGTCAGGGAAAAATTATTCTCATAATCAACCCATTCTTTTTTTGAAAATGATTTTTCCATGAGCCTTTTTTTCTGGTTTTCAAGTGATCCATTTGATTTATACTTGTTCTTGAAGACCCACTTGCAGTCAATCGGTTTGGTTCCAAATGGAGAGTCTGCCAGCTTCTAGGTTCCATTGTTTATAATAGAACCATACTCCTTCTACATTTTTTCTTTCCATTAATCATGAGAAGTATCTTATTTAAATTAAATTGGTTCAAAATTAGTGAAAAAATTAATTCAAAATCATAAGAAACATCCATATCAACAGTTGAATCAAAATCATCCACATAACTTCCATTTTTTTCTAGTAGAACTTCTCGTTCATGTCTTTCCAACCTCATCGGGATGAACACTTTCGACTATCTTAGTGATACATTTTAGAGGACATTTCTAATATGTTCCATGATATTTTGTTGATTTAGATGGGGTTGAATCAAGATTTTTCCTTCCAATTCTCTCAAACACGCCATTGAAAGTTTCTTCTTGATATGAATAAGTGGTTGAAGCGTCATGAGGGGGAGAGAGTGCATAATAATGATATTCTACAAATTGATCCAGGATAGGTATCACCCCTTCAATATGTGGAATATCATTATCAAATTCCTGAAAATATTTTGCATGCATGAATTTTTCCAAGCAATCAACTTGTCGCTCAACAACATTGTCAGTCTTAGAAGATTAAAGAAAAATCACATCTCTAGGCAATATAAACATCTTATTTACTTCGTCGTAGAGATGATATGCTTTGGATTTTTCTGAGTGCCCCAATAAGATACAATTTCAACTCCTTGCACCAAGTTTATTTCTTTATTCCTTAGGGATCAAAGCATAGGAGGCGCAACCAAAAATCATGAGATGCCTTACTAAAGGAAAGTATCCATACCACATTTAATAAGGAGTCTCGTTTCTAAGAGCATGAGATGGACATGTGTTTTAATATACATTTCACATAGAAATGCATCAGCCCAGAACAAGATCTTAACATTTTTTAAAAGCATCATTGAATGAACCATATTCAAGGTTGTCATGTTAATTCTTTCAGCTACACCATTTTGTTGAGGATTATAAGACATTGTTTTTTTATGTTGAATCCCATGCTGGAAAATATATTTTCAAATTCATTTGAAATATATTCTTTTACATTATTGGTGTGAATAGATCCAATATGAGATTGTGTATCATTTTCAATCCATGCATGAAAGTTTTAAAAGCTTTACATTTATTCTTCAACAAATATACCCAACACATTCTGGTATATTCATCAATAAAAGTAATGATATATTTATTTATATTTACAAAAGGAATATTCATAGGGCCACACAACTTAGAATGAATCAGTTCAATCGTTTTACGTGCTTTCGAAACAAAATCATGAAATGGTTGTTTTCTATGTTTTCCTAAGATAAAAGCATCACATTGCTTTAGTTTCCTAGGAATGGTTGGAAAACCAATAGCACTATTTATCTTTGGTAAATGAAGACTATCATAGTTCATATGTCCAAATATTTCATGCCATAAAAGACTAGATGGCAATGTACCTTAATTATACTAAGAAATGTATGCGTAGTTTTGTTGCCTACATTCTATATGCATATTTATATTTCTATCATGACAAGTGAGTTGTCTAATGATTTTCTCATTTCAATTTTTCCATCAAAGATATGAATGGAGTGTCCTTGCTATGAATTTGAATCAAGGACAACAATTTTCTTCACATCTCTGGGAGATAGAGAACATCATGCATAATAAATTCAAGGAGTCTGGGAAGTTTGAGCCTGATGGTGCCAAGTTTGAATGGCTTGAGTCTTGACGTTTATAAATGTAGACTACTCCATCTATATTTTCACTGAATTATTCAAAGAAATATTTATGAAAGTTCATGTGGTAGGTTTCACCTGTATCAAGAAATCATGCATATTTCCACGAAGAAAATGAAGTATTAAAAAATTATTTAGTTACTCCAATATTGCAATGTGTCACAATATAATGACCAGATTTAGATGCTTTACCTTTCCTTGGATCTAGTGTTTTACCTTTCTATTCATTTATTTCTTGCGTAAAATGACCCAAGAGAGCTTGCATGTGGATGCATCATGTTCATTGTAGTTGTAGCATATACAATGAAGATCAGGTCTTCCTCCTTGGTAATGTTTTCCCCTACCTTTGGCATTATTGTTTCCATGTCCCCTTCTGCCACCTCTTCCACTAGTAGAATCATGTGTCTGATTCTTCTCTTTTTTTCAAGGCACAAAACTTCTTAAAAATATTGAGAAATTTTCGTCCTCTTCCCAAAATCTTTCTCTCTTTCTAAAAAATTCTCCACAAGAGAGTCAAAAATATTATATTTAAGGTGGGAACTAGCTTGTAATGATTCAAGATAGTGATAATATGTGGTATGTGTTTTCTTGAAAAAATTTATTAGAGGAACATCCATTTTAACTCCATTATCTTCTACATCATTCATAATAGAGGCTAGGGAAATGGGGTCATCATCTTTCAATTCTAGATTGAAGCATTTGAACATTAGTTGTACTACCTCAAGCTCTAAGTGTGAGTCATATAAGTCTTTTGAATTCTTTAAATAATTAAAGGCATTAGTAATTGGTGCAATGTGATGACTAACCTCTTCATTTACTGATGCAGCAATGAAGGCATACACCTTGTTGTTCTTGTTCTCCCATATGACGAGCTCTTTGTCGAATGTGTGCTTTACAAGTGAATTTTCACCTTCTCCTTCACATACTCCTTCCCATAGTTCATTGAAAATGATGGTATGCTTTATCTTTCTATACTATTCATGGTAGTTATCCTTACCAGTGAGAGATACTCCAACAATGGAGATGAGTGAATGCATCTCTACAAAGTTCTGAGCTGGGCCCTGAATAGTCAAAATGTTTACAGTAATAGTATTTGATAAAAAAATCTCACAATAAACAATAGAGACCCATCATACCATTTTGTTTCCAATTATAATTAAATATTAGACAAAATAAACCCAAAAATGTGTTGAAAATTCAACAAGAAATGTGTGTCTAATTTAATTTTCCCTTAATTAAATTGGACAATAAAATGTAATCTTATCTCATAATCACTTGTAATAGTTAACTAAGTGTGATAAACTCATTTAGATCATGAATTTTGAGTTGAGGTGGTTGGTGAGGCATGCAGAGTGATTCTATTATTTATGGAGTTCGAATTGTAGTCAATTCATTAGTTTAATGCATGAGAAATAGGTTAACTGAATTTATTGAGTTAAAGTCAGTTGAACTAATTGTAACTGTTTGTTGCACTAGTGAGAGATCAAGTGAATTAATAAGATTTAATTCACATGAAGTGATCTGCCATGCAGCTGATGATTTACTATTAATAGTTGCATGCATGTCAGTTCCAGTGGAGACCCAGTTGAGACAAAGGTTAAAGGGATGTTAACTATCAGTTGTATCATTAGTAGGTTGCCTGCA
This sequence comes from Pinus albicaulis, assembly GCA_034641835.2. Classification (NCBI taxonomy): domain Eukaryota; kingdom Viridiplantae; phylum Streptophyta; class Pinopsida; order Pinales; family Pinaceae; genus Pinus; species Pinus albicaulis. The sequence goes on from CM076576.1 coordinate 637,904,255, forward strand.
TGCAGTAAGACAACCATTGGATTTCCCATGAACATTGCGCAGTTTTGGAAGGCTGAATTTCCTAAAGGGTAGGGATTTCATTCCACATGAATTACGTAAGCAAGGAAGGTTGATTAGAGGTAGGAAATTGGCTAAGATTTGGTTGATTATGTCCGGGTCAGTGTGAGACAGTTGTGAGAGTGCAAGAGACTCTTGTGAGAAGAGTGCATTGTAATTATTTCATGATTCCATGGTGAATATACAATAGAATATAGAGGAGTTTTGAGAAGCAAGCTTTCCCCAGGCAAATATCTGTGTTGTGATTTGATTTGCTTCTTTCTTTACTTGTTGTGATTGGCAATCTTGTTTATTTTCCGCAATTGATTTGTAGAAGGATTCAGTATCTAGATTTAATACATTGCTTGATCGGATTGAATCCAACGTTGTACATGTGTTTGTATAATTTTTACATGGTATCAGAGCACAGGAAACCACTATAGTGAAGAATAAATTGAGTTTGTGACTTAATATAATTCGATTTTGCAAAAGTATTCTTGGTGTGATAGGCAGATCAGGGTCGAAATGGCTTTTAATGGCTTGAGATTGGAGTATGGACTCAAGGGAAGTTCCAATTATATTGTGTGGAAAGACAGGATGGAGGTAGTTCTAGATGAAAATGGGTTGAAAAAATTCATTGATAATGAAATTCCCAAACCCACTGCAGCAGATGCCGCAAATATTGATGTTTGGAAAAATAAGGTTGTAAAGGCGAGGAGGATCTTATTGGAAGCAGTACGAGACCACATTGTCTCAAGTATCCATGGCAAAGAGACTCCATATGCAATGTGGAAGGCTTTGACAGATCTGTTTCAGAGCAGCAGTGATCATAGCAAATTGGCACTGAAGGACAAGCTCGGGAAAATCAAAATGGAGAAAGGCAACGCCATTTCGAAATATTTAACCAAGTTTTTCCAATGTTGAGATGAGCTTAGGAGTGTCGAAATTGCTGTCGCGGATGATGACTTGGTGAGCCTAGCTCTTCTAGGCCTTCCCAAGAGTTGGTATAGTTATAAAGACTCTGTCAATGGAAGGGAGAAGCTTCTAGATTGGGAACAACTTTGGTCGGATTTGGTGCAAGAAGAATTCAAGTGGAATACCAGGGATGGATCTTCGTCTAAGACAGATGATGAAGAAAATTGAACTTTGGCTGCTAAGGCGAAGAAGGTGAAAGGAAAGAAATCCTATTCCAAATCCAAGTCCGACAAAGAAGGCAAGAAGCACAACATGTCCAGAGTGAAGTGTTTTCATTGTCACGAGCATGGACATTATGCCACTAATTGTCCACAAAAGAAGAAGAACAAGAAGGCTTCAGGATGGCTTCAGGATCTGTAGCTATTGAGGCTTTGGCCTCGTAATTTGAGTTTGACTTCTCGCTCATCGCATTCATGGTGTCAAGTGCGATGGGACCAGTTTGGTACTTGGATAGTGGTGCATCTTTCCACATGACGGGAGACAAAGAACTTTTCAGTAGCTTGGAGGAGAAGGACCTCCAGATGCATATCGAAATGGGTGATGATGGGCAGTACAGTGCTACCGGGATTGGTACAGCTACCTTCCAGAGACATTTAAGTAAACCCTTCTCATTAAAATATCTAATTCATGTACCAGTCTTGTAAAATAATTTAGTTTCAGTTGCAATGTTGGAGGATAGAGGCTATGATGTGGTTTTCAGTGAAACGAAAGCTTTCCTTCGACACAAAGCCACAAGACAAGCTAAGAAGATTGGGATTCATGTGAAGAATCTCTATAAACTTGATGTAAATGGTTGCACAGCATTGATGAGTAAGGCACACAAAGTGGTGAGTCGGGATGAGAGTGAGTTATGGCACAAGATATTGGGACATCTACACCACAGAGCCTTTACAGTATATTTATATGGGTCTTCCCAAGGGTACTCTTACGCAGGTAGAAACATGTAAGGGATGTACTATGGGGAAGTATGCAAAGGCCACTTTTCATGAGAAGTAGAACCAAGCAACGAAAATTCTTGAGAGAGTTCACTCAGACCTGTGTGGACCATTCTCTACAGCTTCGACAGCAAAGCACGGGTATTATGTGATATTTGTTGATGATTTTTCTAGAAAGTGATGGATCTACTTCATGCAGAAGAAAAATCAGACTTTCTCAAAATTTTGTGATTTCAAAGCACTGGTGGAGAAAGACACAGGAAAGCATGAATGCTCTTAGGAGTGACAATGGTGGTGAATACATCTCCAATGAATTCAAGAACTTCTTTCGAAAAGAATGAATTCAGAGAGAGTTGATTGTGCCTCATCACCCACAATAGAATGGGGTCGCAGAAAGAAAGAACAAGACAATTGTGGGTGTGGCACGAGCGATGTTGCACGATCAGGGCCTATCATTGCATCTGTGGGAAAAGGCATGCAACACAGGGGTATTTGTGAAAAACCGTAGTCCTCATCAGATACTTGGCAGGAGTACACCAGAGGAGGCCTTTTCTGGTAATAAACTTGATGTTTCATATCTTAAATTTTTGGCTCATTTGTCTATTACCATGTGACTAAATATTCCAAGAAGAAGCTCGAACCAACATCTCAGATTGGGATATTTGTGGGGTACACTGATACTCCCCACAACTATCGGGTGTATTTTCCAAACATCGAGTTGACTGTTGTGAGATGGGATATAAAATTTGATGAGGAGAAAGCCATGCGATTGTCCCTTGAGAGGGAGATGGATTTGCATGCAGATGAGGAACTCTTGGTTCCAAAGAATGAACCTCAAGACATGGAGAAGCCACATGCGAAGGATCATCGAGTGGAAGAAAACACTCATGCAGATCCATCCACCAGAAATGGTAGAAGGCGCACCACGGAAGCTGATAGATTGAGACTTGATGTAGCAGAGCATGTAGGAGCACCTACTTCACTGCATAGACACAGAAAGTCTTCAGACAAGTTTACTAGACACATGGCTCTTATGATCAAGTGTATTGTGACAGAACCATCCTCCTTTGACGAATTAGTGCAGTAACCAATTTGGGTTGAGGCTATGTTTGAGGAGTATTACTCCATCATCAAGAAAAGTGCATGGGAATTTGTCCCAAGACTAGTCACAAAATCAGTGGTTGGATCTAGATGGATCTATAACGTGAAGCAGACAGCAGATAGGGGTGTGGAGAAGTACAAGGCTATATTTGTAGCCTGGGGATTCTCACAAGTTGAGGGGATTGACTATGAGGATACTTTCACACCAGTTGTGAGGTCCTCGTCTATTAGATCTATCATTGCACTCTCAGCGCAGATGGGTTAGCACATACATCAAATGGATGTGAAAACTATGTTTCTCAATGGAGTTATTGAGGAAGAAGTGTACATAGAATAGCTAGAAGGTTTTGAGATCTTTGACAGTGATTCACATGTGTGTCGACTCAAGAGAGCATTGTATGGGTTGAAGCAAGCACCTTGTGCTTGGTACACTAGAATTTACAGCTATTTCACCGGGTTAGGATTCACCAAAATTGAAGCGGATGCAAACCTGTACTAGATTGTGGTTGAAGGTAAGCTCTTGATTATCGTACTTTATGTTGATGATATAATTTTAACAGGTGATGAGCAGTTGATAACTTCTTGCAAGGAGGATCTTGCAAGGGAGTTCGAAATGAAGGACATGGGACTCCTGCAAGTTTTATACCCCATAACAAATCATATATTTAATATAAAATATTTTTTTGTTCTATTAATTATAGACGGAGCTAATTAAAACAAGATTGATAGATGCTTAAAAATTCCACAATTAAATTCTGATATGCCAACATATACTCACAACCCATATTTAACCCAATTTCAATCAATTCATCTTATGGTTCTTCTTTGTATGTTAGCACCTGTTTGAAGACATTCAATGATGATTTTTGTAAAACAACTTAAAAAATACAAAAATGAAATCTAGTTAAGTTGTTATAAGGAAGAAACAATTACTCACAAACATAGAGATCAACCATTTTCTTCCTTGTCATCCTGTTTTATGTGCTGAATGGGTTCCATTTTCTTTTCTTTTTTGCAAGAAAATTCTTGAAAATTAATATTTAATGCTAAATTGTTTATTTATTGTACCTAATGATCAAAAAATTCAATGATTACATATTACATTTGAAGCACGTAGTTGTATTCGTTCCACTAGATCCCTCAAACTTTTGTAAAAGTTTTCCCCCCTTTCGTTAACTTCCAGCACCACTCCAAATGAGCTAAGGAGAAATTCATTTTCATTTTCATGTTCTATTTTTTTTCTTTTCTTAGAACAACATTCCTTTTCTAAGTTGTTGGTCCTTGTAGAACATTAAACAGATGTGAATTAGTAGACAGTTTGACACATGTTATCTAATAATTTTAAGTATATTATTAATGATAATTAAAAAAAGAAACTCATATTGGATCGATAGTATTGTTTCATTCACCTTATTCATCTTTTTGCAATTTTTCCATTAAACTTTTACGCTCTTATGGTTGTAGATTAGAAATAATCATATCGAGCTTCGTCATTTTGTGGCTCTGCATGATACACAGTAAACAATACATATTAGTTAATACATATAGTTCAAAAATAATATTTTTTATAAAGAATTTACAAAGAACTTGTCTTTTTTTCTTTTCTTGATGTGTTAACAATATTTTTTTTACTTGATATCTTGTCAGTCATTTATTTATCAATCTGAAACCTGTAGCATATCATTCATTAATATATTTATAAATAAATTCTCAACTTTTCAAGTAGAAAATAAATCTCGAGACACCGGTGCGCCTTTCATGAAATCCGCACTGCCGTCGGTGCGTGGATATATAAACAACGCACCGCAAAATAGTATAATACACCATACAGTGTGTTCGGTGTTATAAATGCACCGCAAAAACAATATAATAGACCTAACGGTGTGTGGGGTATTATAAACGCACCACAAAAACGGTGTAATACACCGTACGGTGCTTTCCTAGTTAAAGAGAGCACCGATGTCCTATTTCAGATTTGGCGCACGGATTTAAAAAAATGTTTTCAATTTTTTACGACACAGTAGTTGCGCAGTGCGCTGTAATAATACAGAGCACCGGTGCGGTGGCATACGTAGGGCGCACCGATAAAGAAAAATCCATTTTTTCAAAAATTCACGCAATGGCCAAATGTATTGGGATCCGACTATGCAAGTCGTCCCGTGGGTTGGACGTCAATCTAAAATGAAAAACCCTAATTCTGAAATCACAGAAACAGGGAGAAGAAAGGGAAAAAATAAAAAAATGAAGGGTTCAAGGTAAAAATGGATAAAACTGCAGGAAAAAATAAAAAACCGCGGAGAAAAAAATAAAAAAAAGAATTAAATTTAATCACGAAATGGTTTGAAATTCTATGATAAAGGGCTTGAATCACCAAAGTTTTGGTTTCTGATTGTCTGAATACTTCTGTTTGAACGTATTTCACCATCCACAGTGCCCTCGTGCTCTCTTGCTCCAGGTTTGTCTCCTGCAAAAATCTGACTGAAAATTTTTAGCAAAAATAGTGAAATAATGAAAAGTGTTTAGTATTTAAAGAATTATTTTATCAAATTAGATTTTTGAAAATATTTTTCCACCCATTTTTCAAATTGCCGCTTTTTTTTAACTTAAACAAAATAGAGTCGCATTTTTTTTATTTGCGTTTATTCGTGTCCAGTGCACGGAAATGTGACGTACCGGTTCGTTGTATTAATACGACACACCGAGACCTGTTAGGATGATAAGCGCACCGGACTTTTTAAAGTTTTTTTTTTGTTTTTTTGTTGCATGTAAGTTCATAATAAAATAATAATAATTATAAAGTACATGAATTTATTTTCATTATTTTCTAAACTTTATATATGTAAGATCGTAATAAAATAATGATGATTATAAAGTACATGAATTTATTTTCATTATTTTCTAAACTTTATGTTACAAAAATTCGTATTATTCTAGGTTTGTTATTTTACAATTATTTGCAAATTTAAAAATTTAAATATTTTAATAAAATCATTTCACATTAATACAATTAAAATTTTCACATTAATAGAATTAAAATTTTACAAATTAATATTTTACATACAATTACATTAATTAAAATTACAATTACAATTTTACATTAATTTCACATACATGAATTACGATTAGAATTAGAATTAGAATTTTAATTTTACATATAATTACATTTACAATTTTACATATAATTACATTTACAATTACAATTACAATTTTACAAATATTTTACAGACAATTCAATTAAAATTACAGTTACAAATACAATTACATTTACAATTACAATTACAATTTTACAAATATTTTACATACAATTCAATTAAAATTACAATTACAAATACAATTACAATTTGTGAAATTTACATACAATTACAATTACAATTTTACAATTTTTCATATATACAATTACAATCATTTCAGAATAAATTAAATATTACAATTACAATTAAAATTTTACACTAATAAATATTTTACATACAATTACAGTTAAAATTACAATTAGTACAAATACAAATACAATTTTACATAGAATTAAAATTTAAATTACAATTACATTCACAACATAATATTTAATAAATATCATGGTCATTTAATAATATTAAATTAATTAATAAACATCATCACGATCATGATAACCATCGTACAAACATCATATTCGACTAATAAACACATTCAATTAACATCAAATTAACATTATATATTAACATCATCATAACACAAACACCAAATATACATCTCAATATAATTTCAAATAACTCATGCGCCTATCACATATACACATCTATCTGCAAGCTAAACATTAAATGAACATATCTAACATGACTAACAATATGCGCCACATCATGATGATCATCAACATGAAAATTAAGTACAAATGCAACATGAACATAAAATACATGGACCATATATATATATAACTGAATAATGTTAAAAATATACAACTGTAATATAAATGTCATGGATCAGGCGTTGGTGGTAGTATAACAACATCAATAACACTAGTACAAGTGGATGCGGCCTGCTCAGTAAAGCTGGGTGCAGCCTCGACAGTCGATGGTCGACTAGCCTACTCATGATCATGATGATCACTAGTACTGATGGATGCATCAATTGGTGGTAGTACAAAATGATTAATATGAGGCGCAGTAGTAGTGGAGGCTTGCTTAGTCAATAGTACTATAGCCTCAATGGTCGATGGTCCAGCTTGCTCATGATGATCGTGACTAGTACTCATGATGGATGCTACAGGCTACTGATTGGATGTGGCCGATGGTCCAGCCTCATCTCCATGATGACTAGTGTCAGATGCTGCCAGTGGAGCCTCATGCTAATCATCAGGCGCACCGCGAGGTGAACGATCACAAGATGCATCTAAGTCGCTGCTGGAAGACTGTCCATCACATGTTGCAGCTCGACTATGCCTATAGCTACAGACAATCCTCCTCAATCACGTAACAGCTGTCGTAGCTCCTACGACATGCCGCATCAGGCCATACATGTCACGCGGCATGCCTCTCCACATCCGTAACAGTCTATCATTGCCTTGTATCTCTCTGTAATGAGCGGGCCTGATGCCCACATCTGAAATCAATCCGTAGATTTGGCTGCCCAACTCCATCCGGTATCTGGTCTCAGGTCGACCATGCCTAGAAAAAGGCAGTACGATGCACCATGAGTCGCAGGATCAGCACGTCTCTCTGCTGCACCACCGGCCTCATCCTCCGGCACATCAGCCATCTCCTGATCGTAATCATCAGAATCGACACCTAGATCATGTGGTGGATCCGGCATCTCATCACCATCAAAAGAGCCAATGTCTGCAAAATATGTACAAGTACACAACAATAATTAGACAATTTCATTACACAATTTAATAAAAACAAGTTAAAGAACATGTTAGAATAAATATAAATAAAACAGTAATATTACCTCTATCATCTGGTGGCTCATCAGGAGTGAAGAGGATGTTGTGACACCCTCGCCAATTTAGTCCAGCATAAGGACATGGGACCATAATGAAGGGATGCAGCCTGCCAACACTGGCTAGTAAGTCCAGCGAATCATGTGATATCCTCGCTGGAAACATAGTGTCTCCCCTCTTGGGCATCATCTGCCCCCACATGCGCATCCAGACCTCGAACATCGGCCTACGAGGCTGTCAAACAAAACTAGGTCTCATCTCTGGAAACCTCTCAAAAAATAAACAAAACAGCTCTAAAGCAAAAGGGAAGTTGACCCTCCCTTGTGCATGAGCACGACATCTATCTAAGTTCGTACAAAACTATCGCAAAAAAATGGCAGACCACCTAACAAGTCGTGGTTGTTGTACTAAAGAATCAACGTAATATAAAAGCGAGCAACTAATGCGTTTTCTGTCATTGGTGTTGTGTGAAATGATCGAAGCAATAATAGAGAGGCACTGCACGTCCTATCTACCAAAAGCACCTATACGTAACTGACCTCCAGGTACCTAAAACTCTGAAGGAGACAGTACATGTGCTCCAATGTATCTCTGGGAGTAAAATAACTAACTCCCTGCTACACAACCAGCTGGCACGTCTGGGAATGAGGGAAAATCCACCCCTCTCCTCGACAGTCCTATCATAAAATAAATTTCCTCCTCAGTGGGTGTGTACCACTGGTTAGGACCAACCTGAAAAGCCTATCGGTGGGCATTCCACCTGCCGATAAGATGTCTCAAAAGCACACTATGGGCCTTTAGGCCGGAAATAGCCTCTTCATAGAACTTGAGGAGGCCTACCTGCATAAGGATCTCCTGTGTATCTGCAGTAATAGGGCAAGGGCATCCATCTCTCTCCCTCTCTCTCGCCTCCCATTGGCGAATCATGTCATATTGTTTTGCTTGTTGTTGCTGTTATTTCTCCTGTTCTCTCTAAATCATTGCCATATTAAATAAAAAAAAATTATTAAAACAGAAATGTATTTATAAATATACATATATAATTTTTTTTGAAAAAAAACAAACATTCAAGTCGGTGCTCCATAAAAACAGTCACGCACTGGTGCCGGTGCGTCCTAATATTTTAGTGCACCATCCCCGAGGCCCCTAATGAAACATACCGCACCAGATCCGGTGCAAATGTCTATTTTTCAAGCACCATGGACTGTATATAATTTAGAATAGAGGTGCGCTGACTGAAATATACGCCCTGATGCATATAGTCGTGTCAGCGCACCAACTTCATGACAATGACATAGTTTACGGTCTGGTCTTTTACCCGGCCGCACTGTTGCCCCTCTTGGAATGAAAAATGCGGTGCGATGACATAAACCAGGGCGGAAAATGAAGTCAACGCATCGCACTATGATTGCTGGGGTCAATGATGCGCCTGGATAAATGAGCGCACCGCCTTTTTTATTTTTTATTTTTATTTTAAAATTATTCGGGGTGCCTTCCGGCACCACCCCAGAAACGGTGCAGTTACCGTTAGCACCGGTAGTGGTGCTGCCTATAAACTTTACAGGTAGCACCGCTATCTGGTGCGAGCCGAACAGCTCGAGCACACCGCGCGACAAATTTTTTTTTTTCTTTTTTAATGGTTATTTTTAAGTTTATTTCAATTTCTAATCTGCTAAAAGGCTTAATTATATGAAAACTAGAAAAATACCTGTACATTTTTCCATCGAGGAGGCATATTGGCTGTAAAATTTGGAAAATAAAATTTGCCCACTGTTTTTCAAAATGCAAGCTGGAGATTGGTGGCCAATGCAGAGTAGCAGTGCATCCAATGGGTGCAATGAGAGCACTGATGTCAGGGCAGCTTAGAAATAAGGAAATAGCACCAGGGCTTGAGAGCTCTAGAGCACTGAGGAAAGTGAATAATGAAGTTTTTTGGCCATAATTTTTTTTAATTAACCCTGTTTTGGTGCGCGGGGTTTTATAAGCGCACCGATGCAGTTAAACAAAACTGCACCGGGCGGTATCAATTTTGGCGCATTGTTTATAAAGCACCGGGGCATTTCCCTAACCACGCACCCGGATGTTTCAGTTTCGGCGCGAAAATTTGATGATGCACTGGGGCGGCATAATGGTAAAGCACCGGTGCGTAATAGTCGCAAAGCACCAGTTTTTTGGCCTTAATTTTTTTTTATATAACGCTATTCCAGTGCGTGCAGTTTCTGGCGCACCGGTGCTCTTAGAGAAGAATGCACCGGCTCGTTTCTGTTTTGGCGCGATGTTTTATGATGCACCGGCGCAGAAGATTATTGATGCCCCGGTGCGTTACAGTAATTGGATGCCCCGGCGGTGTGTGTACTTCGCGCATGCTGTCTGGTGTGCCAATGTTCGGTGCGTTCTATATTATCGTGCGAACCGGTAATTGATAGTTCAGGGGCACTTGAAAACTGAAAAATCCAGGTTTTTTTCATAAATGTTTTTTTAATTTAACCCTTTACCGGTGTACATTGTTTATAGGCGCACCGGTACTATTTGTTACAAACACACCGGTCAGTTTGTGTTTTGGTGTGTTTTTTATTATGCACCGGTGCGGTTTCTGTCTACCGCACCGGGTGGTTTCGGTGTTGGTGTTGTGTTTTATAATGCACCGGCATGGACGAGTTGTGAGGCACTGGTGCTCTATTATATTATGACACACCGGGTGGGTGTGAAAGGAGTGCACGGTGTCCGGTGTGCCAATGATTTTTTCTGCACCGGTGCTTTATTTTTTTGAAAGCACCGGGGTGAGTTTTAACTATAAGAGCATCAATAAGAAAACATCTGCAAAACCCTCCGTCGCCAACCTCCTCTAGTAACCTCCGCTAGAAACAGATGTATGGGGTATTTTTCTTTGTGGTTCCGCAAAAAAATCCGCTAGAGGGTATTTTCCTTGAAGGAGGATGCCACTTCAGGAGAAGTAGTGGACACTACTATTTACAGGCATCTAGTGGGTTCACTGATGTACTTGGTGAACACCATACCAGACATTTTCTACGCAGTTAACCAGCTGAGTCAAGCTATGGTTAAGCTGACCAAGATCTTTTGGAAGGCAGGAAGCATGTATTGAGATCTCTCAGGGGCACTACAGAGTATGGATTATGGTACATATGGACAAAGGGAGTGAAGCTTCAAGGCATCACGAATGCAGATTGGGTAGGCATTCTATCAGACATAAAGAGCACATCGGGAGGGATCTTCAGCATAGGATCAACAACAGTTTCTTAGTACAGCAGAAAGCAGCGATATGTGTGTTGGGTATGTGTTATATTATTTCCACGACTAGTCACGCGTGGGGGGTCACAAGGGGGCGGCAGCGCCCCTTGTACGTTGCTTCGGGTGCAGCAGGGGGGGTCATAGGGGGGGCGGTAGCCCCCCCCCCCTATTTGGGGTCCGGGGCAGCGCCCTAGGAAAATTTTTATGGAACTTATTTTTCGATGGGCGGACCTGCCCATGGTTTTGTGCATGGGTTTGCACATGGTTTTGGGGCATGATGGTTTTCAACCCCTGGTATTTTGTATATCTGGTCAAGGGAACTACGGTTATGTTCTAATCTAGGGTTAATTGATTGGGGTTTATGTATGCTTCGGCATGTATATATATGTGTTGTAATACTAAAAGGAATATAATGAGAAATCAAGTTGGTCGTCCTGATTTTGGATCCAAGGGAAAATCTTTGTGTATATATATTTTATGTTTTATGCTCTCGCTATTGTTTATTTTCTGTTTTTAAGATTCATTTGCAGATAATTTCTGTACAGGTTTAAAACCTACACTGTGGCACTCAGTTCAGCCGAGGCAGAGTACATGGCAGCAATTTAGGCTACATGTGAGGCAATATGGATGAGAAAGATCCTAGTTGGTTTGTTTGCTTCTCATATGGATCTGATGGTGATACATTTTGATAACCAGAGTTGAATTAAACTCTCGGTTAATCCGGTATTCCATGATAGGTCCAAGCACATAGATATCTGGCACCACCATCTCAGAGATTGTGTCCAAAGGTGCATTATGTTACTTCAGTACATTCCCACGGAAGATCAGGATGCAGATATTCTGATGAAGACGCTCGCTAGGAGCAAATTCGAATACCATAGAGGCAGGATCGGGGTGGCAGATAATCCATTTCTTGTGGAGAGGGAGTTTTGAAAAGTCAACAAGAAATGTGTGTCTAATTTAATTTTCCACTAATTAAATTGGACAATAAAATGTAATCTTATCTCATAATCACTTGTAATAGTTAACTAAGTGTGATAAACTCAGTTAGCTCATTAATTTCGAGTTGAGGGTGGTTGGTGAGGCATGCAGAGTGATTATATTAGTTATGGAGTTTGAATTGTAGTTAGTACATTAGTTTAATGCATGAGAAATTAGTTAACTCAATTTATTGAGTTAAACTCAGTTGAACTAGTTGTAACTATTTGTTGTGCTAGTGAGAGATCAAGTGAATTAAATCATATTTAATTCACATGCAGTGATCTACCATGCAACTGTTGATTTACTATTAATAGCTACCTACATGTCAGTTCTAGTGGATACTCAATTGAGACAAAGGTTAAAGGGATGTTAAATTTCATTTGTATCATTATTAGGTTTCCCGCATGTAGTAAGACAACCATTGGATTGCCCATGAGTATTGCATAGTTTTAGAAGGTTGAATTTCCTAAAGAATAGGGATTGCATTCCACATGAATCGCGCAAGAGAGGCAGGCTGATTAGAGGCAGGAAATTGGCTAAGTGTTGGTTGATTTTGTCTAGGTCAGTGTGAGACAGTTGTGAGAGTGCAGGAGACTCTTGTGAGAAGAGTGCATTGTAATTGTTGCATGATTCCATGGTGAATATAAAATAGAAGATAGAGGGGTTTTGAGCAGGAATATTTCCTTGGTAAAATATATGTGTTGTGGTTTGATTTGCTTCCTTCTTTACTTGTTGTGATTGGAAATCATGTTTATTTTCCGCAATTGATTTTTAGAAGGATTCAATATCTAGCTTTACTACATTGCTTGATCATATTGAATCAATTGATATACATATTTTTTTATAATTTCTACAAAATGATGCAAGATCTTGATCTAAAAGAACCACTTTGACATAAACCAACTCACATATAAAATAAATCAACTCAACTAGAGGGAGGATACCATAACCATACAACACAAAGAGAATATGATACATTATATAACCAAAATATAACAAATTTTCATATAAAGCAACCATACATAAAATAAATAAATAAACATGTGTATAATCCACATTCATCCCTCTCCAACATACAATACAACAAATCACACTGAACACAACATAAAACACATAAATGAATGGACTGATAGACTCTCAACAATAGTTCAATACATATATTAATGGAACAACTTACTCTCAACAATAGTTCAACGCATATATGAATGGAATCAACTCTCAACTATAGTTCAATGTAGATGAAGCATATACCAAACAACCATACCAAGATTCATCCAAGAGACATCGAACTTCTCTACCTTTTCTTTAACTTCCACTAATGTGGTAATGGAATTTGTGGTATCGAGGGAGTCTTCAAATATTCGTGGGAAGAGAGTGTTGGACATGCCTTATGTGATCCACCACATCTCCAAATCCTTTTGCAGATCCTTTAGAATGGAGAAAGTGTTGACATTGATAAGACTCAAAATATTGTGAATTTGAAAAAAAATTGCAATCCCCTCCCCCCTACAAATATCTTAGCAATGAAAGGTTGGTTACAACAGATTCAGAGTCATGCACATAAAATTGGTTATCAAATCCCTGAGACCAGATTTCGACGATAACTCCAAATTTCAATTGGTGTGATCCTGTAATGGGTAAATAAAGGAAGGATAATGGTCGACGACCTATGACACACTAACTAACTGCATATTTTAGAAAAAAAAGATATCTGGTTGAACATGTAAATTACAGATATCTGGTCAATGGAAGTAAAAATTCAACTCATGCAATGGAAGTCGATTTGATTGTTTAAGAGCAATCGTGTATATTTTGTAGTGGGACGCACAAGGATAGTAAGGGAAGTAGAGATGGATTTTACTTAGAATATGAGAATTATTTTTGAGATTGTGCAACGACAGCTCTAAGATGGTGCAATAGTCACAGAGCACAGAGCGAAACCATTTAGGAGCAGATAATTGACAGAGGAGTTATAGGGCTGAGGAAAGCCAAAATAGGACTTGTGTATCTTCACTTTGATACCATGTCAGGCTAGGTATCTAGAATTAGATTATTCATTAAGATAATTTTCAATAAATACACTTAGAATTTTGAACCATAGGATTCATATTCTATACTATTTCCATTTTCTACATATTATATTTACATATTTACAATATATTTTTCCAATGTCATAGGATTATGTGTCAACAAATACAGAAAGAATGAAAGAATTTTTTGGATGCCAAGATTATCTTCGAAGTATGACATTCAAGTTGGTTTTTGAATTATTTCCCTGCTAGAAATAAGTCAAGGGATATCCTCTTACCATTGGCAGTGCATTTCACCCTGTTGACAATACGCTAGAACCTTTCTTGGTCCCATTTTATTATAATTGTAACCATTGTCTCCTATATATATACTAAGGAGACATAGTCTTAGAATCATCAAATATTATCTTATTATTTGTATTCATTGTAAAAGGAGTTTTTCCCCTTGAAGAGGATTATAATTATTAGGTTATTATCATTTTTAAGGTGCAAGGTTCATAACACTTGGTATTAGATTTCATGATCCTAAGGCTTTGTTGCTTCAAAGAGGCCATCATGAAATTTTCACCATAAATTTTTTATGGGAGGTTTTTTTTGGTGAAACTTTTAGAATAGTGAGAAGAACTATTGGGAAATGTCAGGTTCAAATTTCATATCTTGGTTTTGTTAGAAAATTAAATATTATAGAGCAATGCAACACATAAAATATGTGGAAAACACAAGCACACAAAACACATAAAACTAGAGAGACACAGATATACGTGGTTCACCCAATTTGGGCTACGTCCACCCCGAACATCCATTCCTTCCTTTCTATTATCCAGCAAAATGAAGAGACGCAACCTACAGCAGATCCGTTGTAATATCCTCTGTTCTCTCTCACATTCTCCCTATCTGTTTCTCACTCCGATAATACACATACAATACACAGCCGCAATACAATACCCTCATAAAAGCGAGGGGTTTCCTTCTAGGGCAAAAAACCCTAAACTAAACATAACTTCTACCATTAGATCATTCGCTTAATGAACGGCCCAGATTGACTAGAAATTACTATACTTTTACAAGGAAATTTTACATCTGTTTTTAGCTTCAGGGGCGCTGCCCCCGAAACCCCCTGCCAGGGGGGGCTCCATAAATTCGCAGTCACCCCCCCCCCCCATGCAGCGTTTAATTTTGGGCGGCATTTCCGCACCATTAACGTATAGGGGTCCAACGATGTGATAAAAAATAAACAAGATAATCAGGCTCCACACCCAAAAATCTCCCACTTGGAGACTGAATGTAGCAATTGCATCGTTGCTTCATTTGTTGGACAATGACTCCTCTTTGGACCTGGTTGTTTCTCATCTTCATTGTCATCCTTGAAGACCAATTGAAACTGAGCATAATCTCAGTTTCTCCCTGGTTACAACTTTTTTTAGCATATCTGCAGGATTCTGGCTAGTGTGTATCTTTTCCAACTTCAACTATCCATCTTAAAATACTGACCATATGAAATGGTACTTGAGCTGTATGTGTTTAGTCCTGGAATGAAATGTTGAGTTCTTTGTAGGATGAATGGCACTTTGGCTATCACTGTATAACGTGCCCATATCATGCTTCTTACCAATTCATCCATAGGCCTTTGTAACCAAATCATTTCTTTACTAGCCTCTGTAGCAACAACATACTTTGCTTCTATTGTTGAAAGTGCAACAACACTTTGGATTTTTGAAACCCAAATGACAGTTGTTCCACCTACAGTAAATACATATTCTGTAGTGCTCCTCATGTTATCTCTGTCACCTGCCATATCTGCATCAACATATCCCTGTAGAGCAATGTTTGAACCACCAAAGCATAATGCTTGATTTGTGGTACCTCTCAAATATCTGAGAATCCATTTTACTGCCATCCAATGTTCTTTTCCTGGATTGTTCATGTACCTACTTACAACTCCCACTGCATGTGCAATATCAGGCCTTGTGCAGACCATTGCATACATTAAGCTTCCAAATACTGATGCATATGGAACTTTAGACATATAGTCCATTTATTCTTGGGTCTTGGTGCACATCTCCTTACTAAGTTTGAAACGGCTAGCAAAAGATGTACTAACTGGTTTTGCATTCTGTATATTAAATCTTTTCAACACCTTTTGTATGTACTCATTCTGAGACAGTGTTAATTTGTGATTTTTCCTGTCTCTAGTTATTCTCATACCAAGGATTTGTTTTGCAGCTCCCAAATCCTTCATTGCAAATGAATTTGCCAATTTTATTTTGAGAACATTTATTTCCTGCATGTTAGACCCTGCAACAAGCATGTCATCTACATACAATAACAATATAATATAGCTGCCATCATTTTTCTTTTTCAGATAAACACAATGATCATAGTGACATCTAGTATAACCTTGTTCAGACATAAACTTGTCAAATTTTAGATACCACTGCCTTGGAGCCTATTTTAAGCCATACAAGCTCTTATTTAACCTGCACACCAATTTTTCTTTCCCTTTGACCTCATATCCTTCTGGTTGCTGCATGTATATCTCTTCCTCCAAATCTCCATGGAGAAATGTTGTCTTTACATATAACTGTTCAAGATGTAAATCTTCCGCTGCTACAAGACTTAAGATAGTTCTGATTGAAGTCATCTTAACAACAGGAGAAAATATTTCATTAAAATCAATACCTTTCTTCTGTGCAAACCCCTTCACCACAAGTCTAGCTTTGTACCTCTGTTTTCCTCCATCTTCTTCCTTCAGCCTGTAAACCCATTTATTCTGCAATGTAGTTTTACCTGCAGGCAACCTGACTAAGTCCCAAGTCTGGTTATGCATTAAGGAGTCCATCTCTTCTTCCATGGCTAGCTCCCACTTCTTCCTGCTTTCAACCTGCATTGCTTCTTCATAACATTTGGGTTCACCAGAATCAGTCAGCAATAAATAATATAATGAAGGAGAGTATCGTTCAGGGGGTCTACTTATCCTGGTAGATCTTCTAACACCACTTTTAGGTGTTTGAGGTGTCTGTTGCTGTTGTGGTGGTTGCTGCTGCTGTGGTTGTTGATTATTATTATTTTCAGGCACCTTTACTTTTTCAGTTATCTCATCAAGAACTGTGTATTCCTTGCTTTCTTTTTCTTGTTTCTTTTCCTGCAACTGATTCTTATACAAGACCTTTTCATTGAATATTACATCTCCGCTCCTAATGATTTTGTGATTTTCATAATCATATAAGCGATAACCAAAATCATTAGCACCATATCCAATAAAGGTACATTTCTTTGATTTTGCCTCAAACTTTGTTCTATTTTCTTTATTAATATGGACAAAGGCCTCACAACCAAATGGCTTTAAAAAAGAGTAGTTTACCTTTTTACCTGTCCATGCTTCCTTTGGAATACCACCATCCAAGGAACTTGAAGGCCCTCTATTTATTAGATAAATAGCAGTATCTACAGCATCTGCCCAAAATTGTAAAGGCAATCCTGCATGCAATCTCATGCACCTTGCACGCTCCATGATTGTTCTGTTCATCCTTTCTGACACACCATTTTCTTGTGGTGTTTTTGGAACTGTCTTCTCTCTACGAATTCCATGCTCTGAACAGTACCTATCAAACTCTTTGCTGCAATATTCACCTCCATTGTCTGATCTGAGACACTTCAACTTCTTTCTTGTCTCAATCTCAATCAAAGCTTTCCATTTCTTGAAAGTATCAAATACATCAGATTTATTATGAATACAATAAATCCATGTTTTTCTAGTTGCATCATCAATAAAAGTAACATAATAACGAGAGCCACCGAGAGATGATACCTGAGCAGGTCCCCATACATATGTATGCACAAGCTCTAATTTTTCGCTCTTCTTTTCTTTCCCAACTCTGAGAAATCTGACTCTCTTCTATTTTCCATAAATGAAATTCTCACAGAAATCCAAATCAACATTCTTCAAACCCGACAACAAATTTCTTGAGTGAATAATCTTCATCCCCTTCTCACTCATGTGTCCGAGCCTATGATGCCATAATGCTGCATCTGCTCCTTTGGAAGTTAAAGCATTAACAGAGTTAGAAATACCATTGCATAAATATAATGTACCAACCTTTTCGCCTTTTGCTATTACCAAGGCTCCTTTGGTGACCTTCCAAGTTTTATCTGTGAAAGTTGTCACACAACCTTCACCGCCTAACTGCCCTGTTGAAATCAGATTTTTCTTTAGATCTGGAACATGCCTTACCTCATTTAATAGCCATTGGTTTCCATTCTGCTATTTTACAAGAACCTTACCCATTCCAACAATTTTACAGGGTTTATCATCACCCAAACGGACTTGTCCAAAATCTCCTTGAACATAGTCATGAAAATATTTCTTATCAGGTGTGGCATGGAATGAGGCCCTTGAATCTACAACCCAAGAATCAGTAACATTTTCGAAAGAAAGAATCAAAGCATCTTGTAACACATCACCTGTCACATTTTCTTCATGATTGTTTTCTTGCTTTGTGTCTCCTTCTTTTCCCTTCGGAGATCTACAGTCTTTCTTTAGGTGTCCTTTATTTCCGCATTTCCAACACACTATCCCCGATCTGGACTTGGATCTGCCTTTCCTTGATTTACCACGATATCCTGATCTCTTTCCTCTTTCCATTCTTCTTCCCCTAGACTCTGCACTCAAATCATTACCCGATGTATCACCGAATCTTTTCCATCACATTTCCTCGCTAAGGATAGCACCGACAACATCATCAATCTTTAAAGTACTAGATCCAGAGACAGAGTTACTAATGGCCATAACTAAACCATTCCAGCTTTCTGGAAATGAGCACAAAAATAACAGAGCTCTAAATTCATCATCAAAGTTTACCCCTACAGAACTTAACTAACTGGTTACTATATTAAAATCATTTAAATGGTCTGCAACAGATCCACCTTCCGACATCTTCATATTAAATAAATGTTTCATAAGAAATACCTTATTTGAGGCCGAGGGTTTCTCATATAGTTTCGCCAACACCTTAATCAAAGCCTCTGTTGTTGTTTCCTTTGAAATATTGAAGGCTACCGATGCCACGAGGCACAACCGTACTGTTCCGAGTGCCTTTCTATCGAGAAGCTCTCATTCTGTGTCTATCATAGTCGTTGGCTTCTTTGTTTTTTCGCTCAATGGTAGGTATATATCTTTCTGATACAGATAATTTTTCATCTGCATCTTCCACAGCGGGAAGTTTTGGCCGTTAAATTTCTCGACCCTAAATTTACCATCTTCCGCCATTTCTCCCACTCGAACCAGGAACCCTTCTTTCCTATGAGTTTATTATCCAAATAGACCTTCGGCTCTGATACCAGTTGTTAGAAAATTAAATATTACAGAGCAATGCAACACATAAAATATGCGAAAAACACAATCACACAAAACACAAAAAACCAGAGAGACACAAATATATGTGGTTCACCCAGTTTGGGCTACACCCACCCCGAACAGCCAGTCCTTCCGTTATATTATCCAGAAAAATGAAGAGACACAACCTACAACAGATCCGTTGTAATATCCTCTGTTCTCTCTCATAGTCTCCCTATTTTTTTCTCGCTCCGAGAATACACATACAATACATAGTCGCAATACAATACCCTCATACAAGTGAGGGGTTGCCTTCTAGGGAAAAAAACCCTAAAATAAACATAACTTCTACAGTCAGATCATCTGCCTAATGAATGACCCAGATTGACAAGAAATTACTATACTTTTACAACAAAAAAATTACATTTGTTTTTAGCTTCGGGGGCACTGCCCCCGAAACCCCCCCCCCCCCCCTCGGACCCCTAGGCAGCATTTAATTTTGGGCGGCGTTGCCACCCCATTAAGGTACAGGGGTCCAACACTGTGATATAAAATAAACAAGATAATCAGGCTCCACACCCAAAAGGTTTACTATATTTTTGGATATATTCTCCAAGGAAGTTAGGGTTTTTGAATTCTCCTAAAATCAATCTCAAACATGTTACTTCGACATTTTCTCTATAATTTTTTTATTTTTTCTGTAAGGTTTTGGATTGTGAAACTTGGACCATAGTGAAGGGACTTCATCATGAACATTTGTCTCAAATTTTAGATCTTGGTTCGCTATATTTTCAAGGATATTCTCTAAAGAAGTTAGGGTTTATGCATGCTCTTGAAATCAATCTCAAAAAATTTAGTTCGACATTTGCACTATAACTTTTTTTCTATAAAGTTTTTGACTATGAAACTTGGGCCACAGTGAGGCAATATCATGGTGAACATCTAGTTCAAATTTTAGAGATTGGTTCACTATAATTTCGGATATATTCTCTAAGGAATTCCAGGTTATTGAATGCTCCTAAAATAAGTTTCAAATAGGTCAATTAGTATTTTCATAATAATATTTACTTTTTAGGCTTCATAAAGTGAAACTTGGACTATATTAAGGAGAAATCTTGGGGAATACCTGGTTCAATTTTCAAAATTTGGTTCGATATAATTTTGGAGTTATAACATATGGAATTTAGGGTTTGTGAAGAGTCTTGAAATAATTTTTAAACATGTTAGCTTGGTATTTTTTCTATATGTTCCTATCTAGGAATTTCCAGACTATGAAATCTTCAAGGATTTTAGGATACATATATAAAAACCTCGCGTACAAGTTTCAAAATTATATTTGAAGAATTGGACATGTGGCATGTTATCCAAGTTTTCTTGTGGGAATAGGCCAAAAAATCAACAAGTTTTGGGAAATTTACTGTAACTTTCAATCGGCACATCAAATTCAGTTCACACCTATGGAATTGCATAAAGTACATATGATAGTATTGTAGAAAATAATTTCAAATCCAAAAGGCCTCAATTCTCAGAGATATATCAATAAATCTTTAGGCATTCTGATATTATCCAAATTAAGGTATGTAGCTTACTAGTGACCTAATGGTTGATTAGAAGATCCTTTTTTTGTGACTAAAATTTGTGATAAAGAAGAGTGCGATTATTATTTTCCAAAATGCATCCAAATAAATCTACAACACCAATTAAATCTACTAAAGGGTCATCCTTGACTCATGAAGAAAGTGAAGACTTAGAATTTAGGTTGTCTCAATTAGAGAAGAAGTTTAATGAAATAGATGGTAGTATGTTGAAAAAGGTGGATTTATTAGGTTCTCAAGAAAATATTAAAAGAGAAATGGAAAAGAATATGAATTAAAATAAGGAAGAATTGAAATATGACAAGAAAGATATACAAAATACATCAGGGAATAAATCAAAGAATTACAAAACAATCTATTAAAATACCTCCCTAAAATGGATGTGGAGATACAAGGAAACTGGGAACATAAGGAGAAGCATGGTGTTGAGAATCAACCTTATATGGGAAGTATGTTATCAAAATTGGAGAACACAAATATTGAATTGTAGAACCATAGTCATGAATTTTCAATCCAAGATCCACATCAACAGGGTTTCAAGTCAGCACCAAGGAAATACTACATTCCCAATATTGATATGAGGAATTTTAATAGTACTAATCCTGTACAACAAATATATTAGATGGAACAATACTTTTGTCTCCACCAAGTGGCATCATTTTAAAAGTTAAATATTGCATCCATGTTTTTATAACAATACCAACATGTATAGTATCAATGGATTTATGAAAAGAAAAAGGATTATGTTGTATCTTGGTCCATTTTTATTGAGGAATTGTTAGCACATTATGGGAATATCAAGAGAAATTCATTCTTCATTCAAGTGATAAATCTTTGACAAAAAGTTCCAGTTATATATCTCATTCAATAATTTCAAAATTTGAGTCCCACAATGAAGAATATTTAAGAGCATAATTTGTTAGACCTATTTATGAGAAATTTAAAGGAAAAAATCCAACATAAAATTTGTCTCTTTGAACCTAAATCTCTATAGCATGCTTTTAGTCTAGTAAAAAAAGTTGAAAGTAAAATATGGCCACTAGAAAATCAGCCACTAATAACTATAGCAAAGATCACGCTCCCTCTCCTAAACAGACAAGGTTGACTCCTCGGAAAATGGATAAAAGAAGAGAAAAGGGACTATGTTTCCACTGCAACAACAAGTAAAGTAAGGGGCATAAATGAAATGAAAACAAGAAATTAGTCTCCATAGACTTTGAAGAGGAAGAATATCAATAATAGGAATAGTCACAATATCTAGAACTACAAGAGACTACTCCAACAATAACCTATAATGCATTGGTTGGCATCAATATTCCAAAAACCTCAGATTATAAGGATATATCAAAAAGTAACAGGTAATAGCGTTGATTGATTCAAGCATTTCCCATAAATTCATCAATTACAAATTAGAAAAGCTTCTAAATTTTTTCATATATCCAACACCATAGTTTCAAGTAATTATTGTAGATCAAGGCACTATAAATTGTTTAGGTAAGTGTCATATTATTAAGTTCAATATGGGCGAGTATATGTGGGAAACCCCCATGATTTAAATACAAATGGGTGGCTTTGATGTTGTATTAGGGGTCCAATGGTTACAATCATGTTGTAACTGCTAATACCCCCTCCAAAATTTTGGCCTATACCAAATTTTGGAGCCTTCCTTGATATTGTTCATTTTTGTCGCAAACTTTGAGGTTCATTTTATTGACTTTGTTAAAGTGTTATAATACCTTTCGCAAGATAAGAAAAGTTTCGTCTTTTGGCATGTTGATTGTCATATTGTATGTATGAGCTTATTCTAGTGGTTCCAAGAGGTCACCTTTGTGCAAATGATTTTTTACAACCTTGTTAGTATTTGTTGCACTTTTTTCCAAAGTTTTGAGCATTGCCGCACAAGTGTCATCATGGTCATCGTGAAGTGTATCTTTGGTGTCACACTTGTCATAATTGGTTGTAAATTTGTCACACAGAGGATAATTATTATTTTTTATATCATGGATGATCTATGTTGCTTGAGTCTTCAAGATATGCCAAGTATGTGATCACAGTCAAAGTTCATCATTGTTCATATCAATATCAACGGTCCCACACTTCGTCATTTTCTAGAAAAATTCTCGACCGTTCAACTTGGTTTCACCGAACTCCCCCTAAGCTGCGTACTATGCAGTCTTGGTCCTCAAGTTGTGACCTTGCTGCTTGGAAATGCACAGTGTGAAGTACCTGCCTCCCAAGTCTGCTCCATTGCACCATTTTTGTGACCAAGCCTTCACCTTGACCTCAAAAATTACGCAGTCATGGCCTCCAGCCCATCTTGAACTGCACATTTTGCAACCTCAAGCCCCAGGCTCATCCCCTAAGACTTGGAACTGCACACATCACAGTCACCCAGGCCTTCCTTAACACCTATAATTGTGTAGTAAGTTCTCCCAATGCCCATCCCTGTAACTTGTCCCACTGGCTACAGAAAATGTGCAGTCATGTCCCAAAACCTAGCTTGAACTGTGCATTGCATAGTCTCAAGGCTCAGGGATTCCCCTTGCTTGCTTGAGATGTGCAGTCCTTGAGCCTCCTTTTCCAACCTGTCACTTGTTCTAGGCTCAATTCATGGATCAAAATGCATCATCTTAGTCTATGTATTTTCAGATTGATGGCATCTCCTCATGAGTAAATTGCAGGAACATGTACTCTATCATGTCATGGTGAGATGATGAATGAAGAGAAGGAGGAGGCAAGCATTCTCAAAGACACTCGAGCATCTAAAATCACAAGGTGATTGATTAAGAAGAGATCGAAAGGACAATAGTTTGTGACCACTGTCCAAGACTTGATATCATTGAAGACTCCTTATCACCAAGGCATGCAGAGAAGAAAAGAAAATCTCTTTCATGAGGACACTCAACTCTCAGCAGCAGCAGTGGATTGAAATTTCCATTTCATCAAGCAGTCCATGTCAACAGTGTCATTTCATGTCATGTCATGAGTGGTCATATGCAACATCACTATTGTGCACCATGTATATTGTATTTAAAATGTATTGTAAAGTGGAAGTCCAAAGAACACACATGGAATGTAAAGGGTCATGTAAGTTAAAAAGTCATGGGAATTCAAACATTCATGAGGGTAGTCAAAGAGTCACCCTTTATTATATATACTCCCTCATTGTATGAGCAAAGGAATTTTTCATCTTGGCTCCACCAGCAAAGCATTAGATGGATAAGCTAGTTATTTTGTGGAGCAAGGAGTAACTCCAACACTCCACTATTGGATCTAGTGATGTTCATTTTACATATGTTTCTTGGAAATTTTACTTAATAAAATAATCCTTTCAAGGCTAGTACCTTCTTCATGCATGAATTATGAATGTTTGTAAGACTATTATGCGGATGTTTGTATTTCATACACTCCACTATTGGAGCTAGTAATGTTCATTTTACATATGTTTCTTGGAAATTTTACTTAATAAAATAATCCTTTCAAGGCCAATACCTTCTTCATGCATGAATTATGAATGTTTGTAAGACTATTATGTGGATGTTTGTATTTCATGTTTTCTTTCACATGTGCTAATATGGTTGAACTATTTCGGTTATTTTGTTACTTATCATATTGAGAATGTGTTGTAACGGTTATTGTTTTTGTCGCATCATTGTGGACAATTCCACTGGATACCAGACATATATTTCTCATTTTTTGGTTATAATTACCATCACATATGTTTTGTATTGTTCCATTGAATGTTAAACAAATCTTGTTGTATGTGTGTGTCTCTTCTTGGGTGGTACTATTACCTCTCTCTTAGAGGCTCACCTTTCCTTTCCCCCACGGTAGAAGGACTTTGAAACACATGCGATCGAACACTCACCAAGCACACCCCCCTTTTTTTCGAAGGCACATGTGCACTCCTCTCTCTTGGTGACAATTAGAGTCAAGCAAAATCTATAAGAATACATGGAAAACAGGTCGATATTCCAGATGGGGCTCCTACTCTAAATAGTGTGAGGTATAATTGGGACTTCACATCGGGGAGACCCCTTGGTTGACGGATTTCCAACACCGTCAACAATGGCGCTAGAAGGAGGGCCAGATGACAAGATGAGCTCGTTGAATTTGGTTTGAACCTCTTATCTAAACTGGCTCATCTTGAAATATTGCTCCAGGGGTGTTTTTCTAATTTTTACCTTTATCAATTTTTAATCCCTGATGAGCCTCTCTATCACTTGTCTCAGTTAAATTTTGATGGTGAAGATGAAACATCCATAACCGAACACATATGTGATTTTCTTAAATTTTTTGAATCTTACAAAATATATGATGACGAATTTTCTTATGTGCTTTTATTCATCACCCTTGAAGGTCATGTTAATCAGCGGTATAATACCTTGTTTCCTGATTTATTTCATTCCCTTCAGCATTTCCTTAGGGAGATTCATCAATCCTTTGGTAGGTATAACACTGAAATGTTTGTAGAAGAATCAATCTCTTAAGATTGAAGCCTAATGAATCAGTTGAGGAATTTTCTAATCGATTCCTTCACCTTTTCTATGAAATTTTGGAAGAAGATCTAACTTGAGATTATTTGAAACAAGATTTTGAGCGTTTCGTTCTTATAGCTTTACGCGGTGAACATGAACCCCTTGATTTTCCCACTCCCCCAACTCGTGTGAATCATGAGACACCTATAAATTCAGAGGAAGAATCTACTATTCCTTTTCCAGTTACGCTGAGGGTGCTTCTTGTGATGATAAAAATGTTGGGAGACCTTCTAATCAAATTCATAATTTATCTTCTCATTCTTCTTCCACTTTTCATAACTCGGATTCAATGGAGGAAACTCCATAATGGCTTATGAAGCCTATGGTGAATACTAAATCCTCCATTTCACAAGATTAGGTTGATGTTCATAACTCTAGTCTCGAATCTGATTTTTTTCATCCTCTCATCTACAAGTCATGACTCTTTGTACCGTGATCCCCTTGAGAAATCTGTTCCACTAGCTAGTTTTCCACACTCTCTTGATTTTCGTGTTGCTAGTTCAAATTTTGATCAGATACAAGGCCGTCATATTACACAGTTAGAGGAGAAGTAAGGTGAAAAACCTTTCAATATTGCTTCTATTTTCCAAAATCCTCCATGTGAAGATGGCATGCTTCCATTCTTGGATGATTTTCAACCTGGAAATATCAGTAATGAATCAAATGTAATCAATTCTTACGGTCAATCTGTAGCCTTGGGAAATAATCATTCTCATGAAAATGATTTTGTTGATGTGCGTTGACGAATGACCAATTGCACCATCTGATCTTTCGATTTCTCATGAAGATTTTAACTTAGATATAGAATCTAATTTGGTAAAATAAGATGTTCTTATCGAAACTTCCTCGTCATCTCACTACCCCTTGTGTTCCATAGTTTGCAATGCATCTACTTTCGAAGGAGATACTCCATGCTCTTTAGGTTCTTCACCCGATGATTTATCTTCTCAATTCACACAAGGCAATGATATTTTCCATGATGAAATTGAAAACAGTTAAATCATATAGCACTCTTCCTATCCCTCATCATCTATCGTCTTGCATGAAGGAAAATATTCAAATAAGCTTTCTCACGAAATTTCCCTGATTCATTTATCTTTGAATTTGCGATTAGAATAATCTTTTCTCTTAATAAATCTGGTTCTTGAATTTGGAAAATATGATAAATCAGTGAAAAATATAGTTGTCATTCAGTGAGCAGTGGAATTATTGAAGCAATTGGTAGCATCTATCATCAAACCATGCATGATTTGGTTCAAGCTTCAAAATGTTATTTTACAATCCTGGAAAGTTTGAAGACCGGTCAAGGAATCAAGGCACTTTAACTTCTGTTGATAGTTATGTCAGGGTCTTGAAACTCTGGTAAGCCCCCCGAACTAAGTTAGATTTGGTTTCTCTCACACAATCCTTCTCTTTACATGGTTTCACTTTATGTAAATCTCTTTCTCGAAGATGTTTGGCATTTCGAATGTAATCTTTCAAAATTTTGAGATTTTTCTTTTGACTGGATTCAAGAATATTTTTTGGTTCATTCATCTTCATGCAAATGTCTTGCATCAAACTCGAGTTTTGAATGTGTGTCTCTCATAGAGTCATGGAATTGTGAAGTTGATAATTCTAAAGACCATCTTTGGTTGAAGGCGTGATATCTATCACATTCGTTTCATGATCGATAGCTCATGGATTTCCTTGTGAGCATCATATCACAAATATGTTTCTTCATCACACCTGAAATCCTCTTGAGTGTGAATGAATGCTTGCTTTATTCTGCGAATCATGTTATTATCTGTTCACCATGTCCTGACTGGTTTCATGAATTTGTTGTGTTGGCATCCCTTTTAAATTCTTTTTATGATTACGATGTGTGTACATTTTTCCACCAGTTACGAGAAAATGGTTTGTCTTATTTATCTTATGAGTAACTTGATTCGATTGTTGAGAGCATTCGCAGAGTTTCCCAAACTAATTTATCTTAGTTAACTACAAATTGGGAATCATATGCTTTAATCATCCCATATGGTCATCTTTCGGCCACTAATGACTATCATTCAACCTATAATTTTTTCATCAGCCTATGCGATGAAAGTTGTTTTACATCCTTCAATGTTCATCATTCAACATCTCACTATTTGGATTTTTGTCGAGTGTTTGAGGCACTTTGGTCTTTGTTGATGGTTACATCAGGTCCTCACTATCTCGACGTGACTACTAAATATTATCATATCTATGTTCCATCACAATGTTGCCATCATAATCTTGTGCCTCTAATCGAAAATTCATCTTTCCAAATATTTCGGGTTTTTCAAGAGGCCCATCATGAATTTCACAATCCAATCGTTGAATGGTTGGGACAGTCTTATCTGGTAAGCTCCATCGCAAATAACAAATTCGATTTTTCCTCACACTTGCTAAGGATTTTGGTGCAGATGGAAACACATTCAAAGGAAGCTTCAAAGGTTTATTGAATTATGGTTTTCATCTAACTGGTAAGATCATAAACTGGTTAGAAGCGGTGGCTATGATCATGCAAGATATTCAAGTTTTTATCTTTTTTGTTGCACGTTACTTTTTATATGTTTTAATTGTTCATATCTTTGTGGATGCGATTCAGGAATAACTATGCTAGCTTCACTGGAAATTTCATTACACATGACCTTGACCTACCAGTTGTTAGGTTAGGAGTAGGATTAGTTGCATCTTAGTTTTCCTTCTCTTGCACCCATCCTGTCTTGTTCTATTTAGTCTCTCTTATCTTTTCTTGCTTTTCTCTTGCATTATGCTTTGATTTAGCTTCTTTTCTTATCTTCTGGTTTTGTTTCCTTGTTGTGTGTTGTATTTCCTTCTGTTTTTCTTCTTTTGTTTTTGTTTCTTGTTATTTGTCCCATTTTTCTTTCATCATGAGAATAAGTGTTGTCCTTGTCCATGTGTTGGTGGGATTCTGATAATCCCTGGCAAAATTTCCAGGCTGACCACAATTATAGCATATGATCTGTCTACGACCTCATCCAGCACCTCCTCCTTGGCTTTGGAAACCCCCGCGCGCTATTGGTGAACCTGGATATTTGCGACCTTCAGCTTGCACTCGATATGCTCCAAGACTCTACATCATTAGATCATAGCTTCAATAGTGCTTGTCATCATGTCCCACCAAAATACAGAAATTATATAACAATTGCTTTAGCAACTGGATGTACTTCAGCAATAGATGACAATAGTCGGTGGAGTGTTGGCCTGCAACTTCCCATAAGATAGACCAGACATTCGGTCCCACATTTGGTCCAATACTTAGCCCAAGCCTTAACGGACTTTGCATCCCGGTTCCCAAGTAATCTCTAAAAACAGGACATTGATCCTTATGGTGGTCCTCTGCTTTACACTTTGTGCACTATACTTATGCACGCATGTTGAGTCAAACCTCTTTTCCCTTCTTCAAATCTTCCATATGTAATATTTCCAACTAGGTTTGGATTTGTTGAACCCCTATGTTAGTATCTGCTACCGGCAAAGATTCTAGCTTCATCACAATCTCGAAGGCTTCTGCTTGGGTTGCGATCTTCTGTTGATACAATGGCAACCTAAGATGTGGCAATAGAACAACTATAAACCATTCCTTTTGCTACTCATCAAGGATCTCGAAGCTAACTTGACTTACAAGTGTCTTAAAACTTTGATCGACTTCCCACATTGTTTCAGTTACCAATTTCTTGATCTCTTTGATCTCTGTAATACATTGGGACAACGAATTCAGCTTCTTAAATTCAACATTCAACGCAACCTTAGTCTTGGCCAACATAGCATTTTGGTTCGTTGAGGAGTATTTCATATACCAGGATAAATCTCTATCATGTAGCGTTGTGACTAGTTGTGCTTTATTCATATTCTCATTAGTGATGTTATGTGATCTCCATATCGCTTTTGAAACAAACCTGAACTGCTCAGGATCATCTGATCCTTTGAAAACATGCATATTTTGTGCTTTAGCCATGATAAATGGGGGAGCTGGAGGTGGAGGTGGAGGAACAAAATAGGGATGGGCTATGATGGGAGTGGAAGGTTGGGGAATTCCAGAAGCATCTTGATGATCTTCAAATTTTACCAAAGAACTTATAGGGGTAGCAAGGTGGATTTCTCCTTCTTCACTTTCAAACCCAAACAATGGATTGTACTTAGACTCAACGTAATTATTATGATCTACCCTAAATCTCTTATCACGTCGCGTAGTTCCAGTTTTCTTTCCTCCGAACATAAATTTGATCGCATCTGTAGTACACTCTTTTCACAAAATAACATCTTAATCCAAAGCTTCAATGAGTTCACATACTTACCTTGCGGGCCTTTGAAAAATTTGCGCTCATCTTTGCTATAAAATACAGATGTATCAATCGCGAACTCAATAATAAAGCCTCCAAGGATACTATTGATCCAATAATCAACAACCCTTTCGATCTTGTTATCAATTTTCCTTAGTTGCTTGATCAGCTCTGGAGTCCACGTAGTAGGGTTATCATTCTTGAAACAGGTCTTTTTCTCAGCTAATCTTGAAACCACTCATATAGCTCGCTAGAAAATGATGAGAAAAATATATCGTGTTGATCTGTAAAGATATACATCTACAACCACTTTTCAGTAGATAGGCATGTATTTTTGTTTTGTTGTGCATCAAACTCGAGTTCTTTTAGATCTACCCAATCTTGAATTTATTTTTTAGAAGGATTTCACATCCACATATCCCTCAGTCAGATCCCGATCCTGGAAATGGAACCATTTTTTGGTTTGATGGGGCCTAGACCTAGGTTCAGGTATGGCTACGTGAACCAACAAAACCCATTATTATCGGCCCTTTCTGCAACGATTTTCTACGCAAACCAAAGTCTCACCCGAGGCAATATAGGGGGATGCTAGAACTAGGTTTCTGCATCCATAGGGACAATGGAGTGTGGCTTTAGGGCTTCTCTTCCTTTCAATACTTGACATAGCTTCATAGAACAAACCAGTTAATTCTACAGTCGTGGTTCAACACTTCTATTGAACCAACTTGCAGACTACGCGATCTTACTTTAACAAGCATAAAATAGCATAAAGAACCATAAACAAGACTTCGTGATGCAATTATAGGTTAGAATCCTTACTTAGCACAGATAAAATAAATTACAAGTAAAGAAAACATATAAACTCAAAACACAGATCTGTCTTCAAGATTCTTTCATATATTCCCAATACAAGCAGTTCCACCCTACACAATCAGCTGCAAGAGTCTGCGCACTCAACTGCATGAGCCTTTTTCTCTAACCCAAACCATATAACAGAGACTAAAAATAATCTTACATCCAAGTGCATTCTATTATCACATATCAGTATATCCTTAATATCTATCCTATACTCCTTATATATTCTTTACATTTACAATACCATGGTCTGAACACCATGGGCGGAGCTCAGCATATACAAAATATTCCCATTATTTTACAAACTAAGGGGCTTTAACCCACCCCAAATCCCCTAAGACTCTAACTTAACTCTGTGTTGCATGATCCACTCCTCAATCTTCGGAGTCTTTCTCAAACTCTTTCATCGAGGGGTACTATGTCCAACATGAACGCTTCATTTTAACCTAAAGAAGCTAAAACAAGAGATCATCATATGGGATCGAGCTTGTTAGGAAAGAGAAAAGAAGGAGATTAAGGAGCTAGAGGATGGAATTTCCCAATTATATAGAACTCGACCATATGGAATACTTTTGGAGGAGGATATGTAAAAATTTTGAACTCTCGACAGTAAGAAAAAAAACACTTATGAATGAAGAGGAAGTGACTTAGTGACTACGTATTCAGGCTCTCTGGATTGAATAATGGGAAAATATTACCAAATATTTCCATAAGTTCGCAGAGCACCAGAGGGTAACCAACACCATATGGGAGATGACTAGGGAATATGCTCTATCATTTCTTCATAAACAAGTTTTAGTAATTTGGCTCTCGGGTTTTTTCAAAATTTATTTAAGGAACCAGAGATTCCTCATATTGAAGCACAATTGAAGGTCATTATAATTTTTCCTAGAATGTGTGATAATGATTCTATTGAGGTTCTAAAAAATCAATTAAGGAATTTTTTCTAGTTCTTAAAAAATCCAAGAAGTAAAATCACTTGGGAACTAAGAGTTGGACAACAAAATTTTATTTAGAGTTCTTCGACCTCCTAGATCAAGATCTAGTCACTATCATGGAAGAGATTAGAGTGGGAGGAAGCATCCCTGGGGCACTCAATGCCATTTTCATAAAATTAATTCCAAAGAATACCAATCCACAATATTTCTTGGAGTTCCACCCTATATATTTATGCAATTTCCTAAACAAGTTGAATTCAAAAATTCTAGTTGTTTGTTTGAAGGAATAATTGTGAAAAGATATTTCTAAAGAACAGTTTGGATTCTTGAAAAACAGACAGATCCTCTACGCCATAAGATCAACATAGGAAGGACTAAATAAGATAAAATTCAAGAATATCTCAAGGTTAGTGTTGAAATTGGATCTAATTAAAGCTTATAATAGAGTTAAGTGGGTCTTCCCGAGCCTAGTTTTACTACATGGGTTGCCTCTTGATATTACTAATTGTATAATGGAATGTATCACTTCATAAATATTTGTGATATTGGTAAATGGCATACCAAATCAAATTTTTAGAGCTTCTAGAGGAATTATACAAGGATGTCCACTTCCACCTTTTATGTTCTTGTCTGTGGTGGAAGGCTTAAGTCTTCTTCAATCAAGCGACAAGGGAAGGGAGAATGAAAGGTATACAATTATCCACATTGATCAAGATCATAAGACTCCTATTTTTTGACGATGTACTCTTATTTGTACATGGCTCAATTGAATAATGGAGAAGCATTTGGAACATAATTTTGTTGTATTGTGAAGCTACAGGGATGGAAGTTGGTTCTTCTAGGTTAATTATGTTAACTAATTGAGTTCATGAAAGTCTAATTTTAAATTTAAAAAATTTTCTTCCTTTGTAGTTTTTCGTTTATATGAGGGAATAAAATATCTTGGGTATCATTTAAAGGCTAATAGTTACCAATTTGAAAATTGCATTTGGATGGTAAAGAAAGTGGAATGTCATATCAATCACTAGTGCAACTAATGGCTCTCTTTGGGAGGCCAACTGATCTTGGTAAAATCAGTTTTAGAAGCAATACCAGTTTATTGGTTGGTCCTCATTAGTGTGCTAAGGACAATTCTAAACATAATTATAATTTTATGTTTCCATTTTCTTTGGAAAGGAAAAATATAAAAAGGAATGCATTTGAAAAGTTGGAAACAAATTGCTTTCCCAAAGAAATTGGGAGGATGGGGGCTCAAAATAATTTTCATTTTTGCAAAGGCACTAGCTGACAAAATCCTTTGAAGGAGTATGTTTGATGTTGGCTTATGGGGAACTCTAATGCGAGACAAGTATTGGAATAATCAAAATTTCAATGAATGGTTTCTATCAAAGATGAATTCATGGTAGGGAGAGTCAAATATTTGCAAGGGATTTGTGTTAGTATTTGACATAATTAAAAAAAGTCTTGTTTGGTAGGTAGAAGATGGAAAAAAAATGGAATTAATAAAGGATTTGTGGATAGGATGTAATGTCCTCAAAATAATCTCCTTGAATCTGGTGATGGAATTAAAGTATAGGGGCATTTCTTTACTTTATGGAGCAATTGATCCTAGTGCCAATGAGATGTCCCTGAGACCTTGGAAATTAGCTAATGATATGGGCCTCTCAAGGAATCTAGCATGGGAATGGAAATAATTTGTCTTTTCACTTGCACATAATGGAATTAGAATGAACAGAGACTCAGAAAAAACCATGTGTAAAATGAAAAAAAATGTGGGTTGGTGATGGTGACACAACAAGTAGAGTAAGATTCATTTTAGTGGTATAAATTTGTTTGGAAGTGGCATTGTACTTTAAATATACACCAATTTCTATGGTTGATGGTAAATAACAGGATCCTCATGCAAAAAAATCTTCAGAGGAGAGGATGGGAAGGGCCTACAAGATGCTCGCTCTATTGTGATAATCAAGAGTTAGTGTCACACTTATTCATGGATTGTGTTTTTTTCACAGGAAATGTGGAGAAAGTTATTTTTTAGGAGGCATGTGAAGGGACGTGGTCAGGTATGTCGTTAGGGGAATGCCTCATAGAGTGGAAAAAAACACCAGCCTTGGAGCATCTTTCCATCCTTCCAGGTTTGTTCCTTTGAAATATTTTCTTACACCATAATATAACGACTAATAGTCAAGTCCTAAATATATGGAGGGTGGCGTACAAAACAAAAACAACAATGAAGGAACTCATCACAAAAGGTATAAGGAAGGAGAACATAATTATAATTAGGCCCATGATAGATACTTCAAAGGCTTGTGTTTTCTTTGATGAGGCCAAAATTCATATCAAGGTTGTATGTGAAGCACGAGTTGCATTTCACTTGAATAACCATCACACTTTCCTTCTTAGCCTGGGGCTAGGGCCTGCAACTAATAATAAAGTATAATTAATTGGGCTTTGGATCAACCTTAACTTTGCAATGTCTAGGCAGGTGAAGTTCTGACAAATATTTGGTGATTCTTGAGTGGTTATTGATTGGTTATTGGGGATCGTACATTGCACAAAGTGGCCCTAAATCCTTGGCAACAAATAATTTTCCAATTATGAGAATTTTTTTAAGGGCTGGAGGTATCACATATCCACAAGGAACAAAATGTTGATTTATATAGAAGATCAAAGGAAGCAATACTCCAACATGCAGGACATCTAGTGATTACAAAAAAATTCATTGATGTCCTTACAGTGAATGTCAACAACATTTTCATAAAATAATTTGTTGAAATTGTTGGGACCTTTCCTATTTTTATGTTTGACTACTTTAGATTCTAGATTGTTAGAATGCCATAGCTCTTGACAAACTTATTTGGAGGGTTATGATTGAGTAATATTTTTTATACTTTAATTTCATTGAATAACAAGTATATGATTTTTTCCATAGGAAAATATTCATAACATATTGGTTCATTCATAATGTTAATTATGGTGAGAGGGAGTTTATAATTATTTTTAGGTTCTCTAATAAAACATATAGAATTTTGATCAAGTTCCACATGTACTAGTTTTAGATTGAGCCATTTGGTATTAGTTATCTGCACATCAACCCATTATGTGTTTTAAGTGAACTTTTGTTTCCTTAATGGATTTTAAAGTTTAAGTTCATGGCTTCCTAACACATTCATGCAATTTGGTTTTTTTTATTTTTTTTTATTTTTTTTATTTTTTTATACGATTGATGAAGCTTCTCTTGATTTGTTAATGTGTTATCATGGGTATATTTAATGTTTTTTTACATTGTTTGAGATTTGAGGAATGTGAGTTCGTTAGGCCTTTTATTATCTTTACATGTTCAAAAAAATGTGATGTTAAGGCTTGCCTTGCAAGAGGATCATTTTCTTGGTGGATACATGTTAGTTATGTAGAGGATTATTTTCTTGGTCGATACATGTTAGTATGTAGATACTTGTGTTCGGGAAAAAGTATTGAATATCATTAATTATGTAAGTGATGTAATAAATTTAGGAATTAAATAATTATGTAGAACAAAGATAAAGAATCTAATAAATGAGAACATCTCATCAAACTATAAGCATAATTGTTTTCAATTTTTATATTTAAATAATCAAAAGTTCATATACAATTATAATTCGATAAAGAGGCAATGCCTTGGAATATATATGGGTGGGGAATAGATTCATTATCTCCAAATCCATAAAATTTTTGAGAACACAAAACCCCCATATTAACCATTAATGTGGACTATAACTTTCCACTAAAAGTGTGTAGAGAGAGAATCAATCCATCATTGGTTATGTGAAGGCTATATTATATGACTAGGAGTTGTCTATGTTTCATTGGGAAGAGGCATGTAACATTGCAATTTATGTGCAAGACAAGAGTCCTCACAATATACTAAGGGAAAAGACTCTAGAGGAGGCATTCATTGATTTGAAGCTAGATATAGGAAACTTGAGGATCTTTGGTTTTCCAGTACACATCAATGTTCCTATGGAGAAGAGGATGAATATGGAGCCTTCAAGGTAGAAGGGCATATTTTTTGGGTATAGCAAGACCTCAAAAGCTTGCAAGATCTTCATACCAACATAGAGAAATACAATTGTGAGTGGAGATTTTAATTTTAAGGAGAAATTGACATCTAGGAAGCCTCATAAGTTAACACCAATAGTAATAAAGGATGAAGAGAAGGGGGCTCTAAAGGTAGAGTAGCATGCAAAGGCTTCCAGTTTAGGGAGTCAATCTCTAGGTGGGGAGGATTCAGTTGCTCCTTCCAGATCTATCAGGAGATATAGTTGGTTTGAGTAGACATTGAGGGATGCTCATGAGCATCTAGAGGTTCCTAGGAGCACATTTGCAGAGAGAAAGCCTTTGAATAAGTTCCCGGTCTACATGGAATTGATTAGTAGCGTCATTAAAGAGGTAATATACTAGGAGGTTTGGAGGAAATCTATGGTGAAGGATTATGCATGGGACATTGTGCCAAGACCAAAGGGACAGCCAGTTCTAAGTGGATCTTCAGGAAGCACCTTCCTAGCTAATACGGAGTCATGTTGATGTTTGTAACATGAAGTAGGAACTTAGGCACAGGTCTAAGTGTCTAGACATGTTGAAGTCACCTAATTGAACCTTAACCTTAGAAATTAACTTAATCATTAAAGTAATTAACTTTTATAAGATAAGTGAGCTAATATAATGAAATGAAAAGGTTATTTTCATTACTTAATTAGATGAATCTCAATCATTGATTTCAAGTGATGTGGAGATCTAATCTCAAATGTAAATCACTTTGTAGTTTGGGGTTGTTGATTTGTAAATAACTCAAACTTATAAAAGGAAGGTTAGGCTAATGGAGAAGACATATCTTGAGCACAAGGCATAGTGATATAGTGATATGGCAGGGATTGGGTGGATAAGGACTTTCATCCAAGTGTGCATGGCTCAAGGAATTCTGCAAGGGGCGACAAGGGACAAGGAGCCAAATCAATCAACCAACCAAATTCTACAGAGGTTTTGATCAGCTAGATCATTTCTATTTTTTTTTGCATTTGTGTTTTTCCTCATAGGACCATTATCCTAAGAAGAGAGCCCTTCTATTGTAGATTATTTTTAATGAAACAATATATTTTAAAGGGCATAGATCATGTGTATATGTGTATGAGATTGGTTGGTTTGATTTTTTCTTCTACTATTATCAATTTTATTTATGTGTTCAAATATCGATTATATTTTTATTAAGTAGATCCTCATAATAATTTGCTAGGAAATAATTATCTAAACCATGAGGATTAGAAAATTAATAATAACAACAAACAAAAATATGATTACTAATCTTAAATACAACTACAATAACATCTAAATGTGTTTTATTTTTAATGATTTATTCGATTTTAAATATAATGAGAAAACACTATTATAAATATAATTCAATTAAAAAATAAATTAAAAATCATATTTTTTATTTGTTTGTTTATATAATCATTATTTACTTACTAATCATTTTAATTTATTTATAAATCTATTCTAATTTTAAAATTTATAATTCACTATAATATATTAACTTAGTTAAACAAAATATTGGCTTTAACCTAAATACATTTTAAAAATAACACCTAACAATATTAATTTCATAAACATCAAAATGCCAACAAATAAATGAAAATAACAAAATAAACCATAAAATGTAACAGTGAAACAAACTTATAAAAACAAAAAATACTAAATAAAATATTATATATATATATATAGTGTGTGTGTGTTGAGAGGTACTCTAGCTCAGAGTAAATGAAAATGAAAATAACAAAATAAACCAAAATTAATGTAACAATCGTTCTCTTCTTGGAAGATGTAAGCTGCTTATATTACCATAATATTGATACTTGTCAACATAGCGGATCTAACTTGGAACCATGAATATCAGTAATTATGTCAAATAGTATGGTTCTAATTACGTCAACAGGTTGTACACATCTAGCCAAGTGTTCAAGCTTGAAACCATTGCAATCATATTAGTTCAGTAATCATATTGGAATAAGCTTGGTAATCTACATAACATACGTTATTACTAGATAAGCTTAATGGGTGCTAGTAATGGAACTACTTACTACTTATGTGATATATAGAAACAAGGCACTCATATTAGCTATACTGGTAAGATATGGTAATCATACTACTTATCAATATTGGCTATGTTCAATGTTGGCTATGTTCAATGGATTCACCTCATTATGTGAGTTATAGTTATTGCTGTAATTGAATAGAGATGTTATAGTAATGATCATGTAACCATTACGTGCTATGTATTACTACAAACCTATGTAAGCTAACTATGAACCTTGTTGTTACCTTTGTTGCCTAGTTAATCAATATGATATGTGAATTAATACCATTGTTATGCATGTTCTCTATATGGAGCACCTTGTTCATCCTTTATTCCATATAGCCTTGCCATATGTCATCAGTCTCATACTAGTACTCATATAGGAATTAATGGCATATATGGTAGTCATAAACCCATTGTATGTATTGGAATATGATGTTATAGATACCACGTGTATGGGCTTACCAGGAATAAGTACAGTATATGCATAAACAATGACCTTACTACTCTTATCTAATCTACCGTTGTCTAGGAGCAAATTGAGATTTATGTATGAGATATGATATTGAATGAAGGGAATCGAATAGGATGCTACTAATATAATTGGAATCATATACGAATCATCACAGTGACATGGATAGGGTAGCTCATCACAATAATGGGAATAGAACTATAACTAATGCAGACATGACATGACTTACAAATGAGACTAAGTAGAGAACAAGTGTGATATAAGGGCTTATATCATATCAAAGCTTATGGTAATAGTCATATATGTATATGTATAAGAGTCAATATGCAGAAACCAAAATTAATCCAAAATTAATGGAACACTGAAATAAACTTATAAAAACTAAAATACTAAATATATAATTTTAACAAAAATAAGTATTGTGTTGAGAGGTTTTTTAGTTTAACATAGAAGAGAAGTTGTAATGTTTTGTTACGTTATACAAATATTTTGACAGAGTGAAAAAAAAAAAAAAAAAATGAAATACTAAAAAATAGTTCACTAGGTCATTCTTATTTAAGAAGAAACATTATTGTGGCTAGAGGCTCTCTACAACCCAATATGGGGTAGATGTCAACCCTAAATTTTTAACATTTAAAATTTAACAAATTTAATCTAATATCAATATGGGCCTTAATTAAAAAATGATATAGTTATTATGTATAAATAGAATATAAATTTTAACATTGGTTTTAGGGAAAGCTAAGTGGATTTGGTTTCATTGCAAGTTGGGAAGTGGAATTCTATAATGAGAAAGGGTAAAATAATTAAAGTAAAATAGTTAACTTAACGGTGAACTTCTAGAAATTGAATATAATATTTTTATTTTTTTATTTTATTTTATTTTTTTAATAAAATTACTCATTACGCTGTAAATCGTCTTTCTTTGAAAACATCTCTCCAAAATTGCTACGTGTACCATTATGAACCATTGGTTTTGATGTTAGACGATTGAAATAGTGTCTACCTTAGGATTAAATATTGTTATTATTAATCAGTTACAGGAAAAAACTGTTTTAGAACTAATTGACTTCATCCTCGCTCGATTATATGATCACGGCGAAAATCCGTGAACCTGGTGCAAAATATTGGCATGAACACTGTCACCTGCCAAGTAAGCATTGTTGAAATCTGTGTGGAAATCGAGCCACGGATACACAGACACCCTATCTAATTTCAATGCTTGGCGTTCAAGCCAATCAAGAGCAGTGAAACAATCGTCATAAGACGTAGGGAGGCGATGCTTGGGCGGTCTCCTGAAATCCGCCGACAGAGATATCACCTTGGCACTCCCTCCAATGGGTTCTATGCCACTAGTCAGAACTTTAGCTTTGAAGCAATTCCCAGGGAAAACGGTGGATGAACATGGATGCTCAGAACATGAGAACCAAGTGGCAATTGACTTCAACGCAAAATTAAAATCAAAGTTGGCAGTGTTGCAAACGCGTAGTCTACCGAGGCCGTGTTTTGATCCAGAATCCGGTAACGATTTTCAGAAAATCCGGCAAAGATTTGTCCAAAATCTTGTTTACAGTTGTTAAACATTAGTATTTTGAGTGTCCTAGGGGTTTTTGATAGTGTTGAATCCATTTCCACTATCAAAAATAGATTCCAAGCACTGCAACTACCTGATTTTTCAAAATTTAGTTAACCGGATTCCGGCAGATTTCTGCCGTCTAGGCCAAAACGCGGCCTCGATAGACAACTCCGTGTTGCAAAGTCTTTGTTCAGACCTCAAACTCATTTATCTAGATATGTACAGCGTGTCTTTAGATATGATACACAACCCTAAAAATTACGGTGTATTTTCTTTCCCCACATGCCTTTCCCTATTCCCATGAAAAACAAATCTGCATTAAATTTCTTACGCACTTTGTTTAGACTGCAGTCTTAATATGTGTTGTGCTGGTTCTGTGGCAGGGCTTGACATAACGGCAAGAGGATGTTGTGGGATGGGATTGACGGAGCTTGGCCCTCTCTGTAACCAGGGGAGTTTGACATGTCCTGATGCGTCCAAATATGTATTATGGGATGACAGTCATCCAACACAAAAGGGTTATGAGATCCTTACTGAACTTGTACTCATCCCAGGCCTCACTTAATTTCTATTGAATTGAGAAATTGATATGGATCTGAATTTCTTTATAATGCCGTCCATATCGTTGTATTTAATTAACCAGACATCTAACACACGGAGTTTAGTTTAAGTTGCGTGCATTAAATAAATTGCAATTATGTTGATTCTGGTGTGATAATTGAGTTGTATTGAGTGAGAATAACTCTTGCTGATGGAATAGGCTAATATCATAACAAACAGATTCTATTTATTCATAAAAAAAATGAATGAGAGTTGTGAGCGACTTCTTATTTTTAGTGACGCACATATATAAGCATGCTATGGGGCATAAACAAATATAATAATTTTCATTTTGAATATAAAAAATAAGAGTCATTATTGTGGTACAATTATTTTGTAATTTTTTTTTTCAGAAGAAAAAAGAACGCTGATTATATTAGAATATAAACAGTACATATACAGAAAAATCTCAGCTGAGGGAGTTCAGCGAGAAGTCCACCATAAAAGGCCAAGGAAATGGTGCTCATTTATAGAGTGAATGAGCATAAATTACATATTGGCCTCCACATAACGGGATATATTCCATCCCATACCAATATCCCCGACATATGATTTAGATATGAATATCAAGGGGAGGATGATAGAGCGAAACAACAAGAGAAAGCAATATAACTATTTAGATAAGAAATAAAACAGAGAGAAGAGATTGAAAAAGGTAGGATAGCAAAGGAGGCTAGATTATCATGTCCAGAATTGCTCCTCCTATGGAGATGCCATTCCTGAAACAGATGCTCAAAACCATTGCTCATGCTTCTCGGCCGACCGGCTCGCTTGTACAATGTTAATAGTCCTTGAAAACTCCATAGAAACCATGAGAAAAGCATGAAAAATGTTCTGATCAGGCTCACTTGAAACTAATAGGCAGGCTCGCTTGATGTTAATAAACCGGCTCGCTTGAATTCAAAACAGGCTATGAAGGTGAAATTGGAAATTCTTAATTTTTTATTATCAGAAAATATTTGAAAATATTTTTATTAAATTTAATGATCAAAAATTATATTTCTATTTAGTTAGCCTTATTATTTAGAATCTCAGTTTTAACATATTGATATGAGGATTTATTTTATAAAATTATAAAGTAAATACCAAGTTATAATATTAACCATATTAAAT
Organism: Pinus albicaulis; assembly: GCA_034641835.2. Lineage (NCBI taxonomy): Eukaryota > Viridiplantae > Streptophyta > Pinopsida > Pinales > Pinaceae > Pinus > Pinus albicaulis. The sequence continues at coordinate 637,945,909 of CM076576.1, forward strand.
CTAGTAATATTAATATTGGTTTTGGATATTAACATAATTATTTAAGTATAAAGTTATATATTATTATGATATACCTTCATTATAATATTAATATTAAGGAGAAGAAAGATTGAACAAAAGTAAAAATATCGTATACTTGAAACTTATGTTTTTATGATTTATGTGAGAGCATTTCCTCTATACTACTCTTTCTTATCTTATTGCTTTACAGTGTTTCCTTTGCAACATATGGTGCAATTGCTAGTTTAGGTGCTCTCCAGCCTAGGATTCTAGAGATGTGTAATGTTAATGTAAGAATTTTGACTCGGTATATATATGTGTGTGTGTGTGGGGGGGGTAGACATGTGTAATTTAATGTAACGTAATATAACCCTATAAAAAATAATAATTAAAAAGATAAAAATGACCCATGGTATTAAGAACACATGGTATTCATGTGGAATATAACATATTTAAGGGGGAAATTAAACTATCCTAGGTCCATCTTAGTTTGATGTTATGTTTCGATACATAATTAGATGTGGAAAATGATGTCATTGAATCCATGTATAAAGATAAAACATTTTTAAATGATGTCATTGAATCCATGTAGCCTGGAAAAGTAAAACGTTTTTATGGATATGTTCGCACTTGGTTGTTGGGTGACTCAAGAAAGTTTTTTTTTTAAGTATAAGGTTAAAAAATATTACACAAAGTACAAAACAATTGTTGATTCTTCATTCTAATGACTTCTTTGATAATCACTTTAATATAATATATGTAATATTTCTCTTAACTTATGTATAGTAAAGTGTTACAGAAATAGATCTAGGATGGTAGATTTAGAAATGAATAAGCTTAAATATAAAAGTGAGCTAGGGTAAGGGGGGGAAATGGGCGAAATATTAGGTAAAATGTAATTGTTATATTTTATCTAATATTTATGCTTACCTTCATCCATTTTTTACTAGCTTGCCAAAAATATTGGGTAAAATATAATACTATAATATTATATGGGTACCTTCATCCACTTTTTATTAGCTTGCCAGAAATATTGGGTAAAATATAATACTATAATATTATATTTAATCCAATATTTCCCCTCAATCGGTCCACTTTTTAATGTAATTTTTCTTTATATTTGAAGTTTAAAATTAAGCAAACTCAACTATAAAATTAGTAATAATATTACATTTTAATTCGTAATTCCCCCCACCCGTGACCACTTTTTGGTTTCCTCTCACCAAATCCATTTTTTATTTAAAAAATTATTTATATTTGAGGTTAATAAGTAAACATAACTCCTATGTAAACATTTGATCTCACTATTGTAGAGATGTTGTAATGTTTAACATTTGGACTTGGTCAAAATAAAATAAAAAACTTAAAATTAATATTAATATTTATATTTATAATTAAAAATTAACATAGATCCATCTCAACTCCCGATCTATCAAGGACCCAGAGAGATCAAACTTCTTGAGATGCAAACATCTTTTAAAGTGAAAAGAGATTTGATTCCCCTCAACCCTTGGTAGATCTGAGTTTAGATGGATCTAAGTTGATATATATATATATATATATATATATATACGAGTTGTATTTAGTGCGACTTTGCGACTTTTTGAAGGCTTTTCCAGTGGATTTTTCCAGCTTAATTCCTTTAAAATCTGGTCGGAATTCATTTAAAACAGAAATTTGATGGGTAACGTTGCATAATCTAAGTGTTAATCTAAGTGTCCTAGGGGTTTTTTAGGGTGTTGAATCTATATATACAGTCAAAAAAATAGTTTAAATAACACAAATCAAGATTTTACCTCAAATTTTTCACCGTATTCCGGCACCGGAAACTCCAAAAAGTCGCACTAAAGACAACTCCTATATATATAGGAGTTGTCTTTAAAAGCATTTTTTGGAGTTTCCGCGGCCAAACACGAAGGAAAAATACAGCAGAGTCTTATGCATCCAAGGACGATGCCGTCTAATACCGGGTGAAAATTTGAGGTAAAATCTTGATTTGTGTTATTAACTCAAAAAAATATGGTGTTGAATCTATATATACAATATGTATAGATTCAACACCATATTCAAGATTCAACACCGTATTTTTTTGAGTTAATAACACAAATCAAGATGTTACCTCAAATTTTTCACCGTATTCCGCACGGAAACTCCAAAAAGTCGCACTAAAGACAACTCCTATATATATATATATAACTTAGATCTATATTAACTCTGCATTTACCTAATGCCAAAAGGATTAAATCTTTTGCATTTATATATAACTTAAATCTATATTAACTCTGCATTTACCTAATGCCAAAAAGATTAAATCTTTTGAAATGCAAACTTCCTTTAGAGTGAAAAGAGATTTAATCCCTCTAGACACTTGAATTAAAATAAATCTAAACTAAAAATCTAAAAATATACAATATAATTTCACATCAAAATAGATAAATAAAATATAAAATAATTATTAAATAATATTATTTATCTAAACACCAAACAATTTACAAATATATTACCAAGCATATTTGGATCTTCATTGACTTTGAAATATATATATATATATATATATATCAATCCATTTCATATTCACATACCCTCTCCAACTAAAATAATATACAACACTTATTTTGGTTCTTTTCTCAATCCTTTACTACAACTACTTGAGTTTGGTCCTCAATCTTAAACCTCATTCCTCTTCATTTTTATTCAAAATTTGAAACACTTGTGGGGTTCTTTGCTCACCAAAAATGCATTTGACAGTTTTTTGAGTTTCAAGTTCATTGTGAAAAAGGGCACTGGAAAAGGCCAAAAGAAATGGAAAGAGTATGTATTTTTTTCTCTTCAAGAAAAGTGGAAACAAAAAAACATTTCATTTTAAAATGTGAGGCCTTCAAAGATAGGAGAGAAAAATATGTAGGTATTCTGGTGGCTAGCTCTTAGGATAATTTATTCAGCGAATAATTTATTGAGAAGCCGGAAGCGTTTATTGTAAAATGTCACATAAGTTATTTTTAGTCTCGTGAACGTTAAAAATACTTTCTGTCTTTCTTTATTTCCCAAATAATAAACCTCCATCCTTATCATCTTGTATATAAAAAGAAGAAAATATTTGTTAATTATTATATGCTGTAAAATAAGGTATACAAGAATTTTTTACGAGTGGGAAAATGGATTGTGCAGTGTGCTCTAGGGTTTATCTCTATAATTTTTTGTTTGGCGTCGTTATTGGTCATGAGCATGAGGGATACAAGGACGGCGGACAAAGGTTTGTAGTTGGCAAGCCCACTACACTCTTTGGCAATGGACAATGGACACTCTGGGTTTGTTTTTCTCGGGAAGGAGTGACAATGCTATAGATTTCTCTCAGCCTCCGCGGAAGAGCGATGGCTTTGCGTTACTGAATCTTCCATCGTTTGGGCTACGGTCGCGTCAGGTGTCATGGTACAAACTTTGTGCATCAGTTCCAAAGTTTGTTTTTTTTCCGAAAGGGGCCTGTTAATCCTCGAGAGCTTGCGATGGGAAAGTTATGGACTGGGGTCTGAACTCCATTTTCCCTTTGTCATGGGCTTATTCGTTTGCCTCACCCCATTGATTATGGCTTCCACGATATTGAAGTTCCCTTCCTTCATGGGGATCCTCTTTCTCAAGGGATTTTCTTTAGATTTTGCATCTTTAGTCTAGAGGAAAGATGGGCTGGTTTGATGGAAAGTTTCTTTGGGTGAAACTCATGAGACCGCAGTGCAAATCTCATTGAGTATATGGCTTGCTACGATCTTGGCTCAAGGAGTAGGCTCCCCTTTTCCGTTAGAGTCTCGGCTCCTGCTAAATCATAAGATCTGGTATATTTGGCTTGCAGGCTGCTGGATATACTCTTGGTGTTATATTGGCGACCATGAGGATTGATCCTGGGTCTCTCCTAGATTACTCTAAAGAATTACCGAATCACCATGTGTTAAAAAAAAAAATATGGGAAATCATTTCAGATTTTTATAAAAAATATTTATGGTAATACCATCATTTTCTAGATTGAGACTTGGATTTGGTGGAAATTTTGAAACAACAAATCAAAGGTAAGATGTTCTAGGACTCCTTCTATATGAAGGACTACTACATTTTGAGGGATTCTACAATTATGTTAATCGTGAGGCAACAAGGCGGCACTTCTGGGTTCCAGAAATCCGAGTGTTTTTGCCTTTTTCAAGGATGTAGTGCATGGGAAGGCTCACAACTCAGTGGAACAACTCCAAATCAACCTGGGACCCTACATCGTAGAAAAAATGGAACAATTTCCAACTAGGGGGGGTTATCTTTCAGAGGAAAATTATTTATTTTATGTTCTCCAATCTAAGGGTATAATGTGTAGTTTCAATTGTTTATATCCTATAGTTGATGCATTAAACGAGTGGGTCTTTTCTCTCTGGACTCGTAACTGTGATATTTATGTATGCTCCAAACTATTATTTATTGTCCAATTTGATACACAAAAAGCTCTGGAGACTATCACAAATGATGGGCCCTAGTTTTGGGGTAGCGTTAGGCTCTTCATTACCCCATGGTTCCTAGTGTTTGATGTCACAAATATGGTGATCTCAACTTTGTCGGTTTGGGTGAGACTACCAAATCTCCCCCTCCCCTTCTAACACCACAAGGTTCTAGAGGATATTGGAAACACCTTGGGAAATTTCGAAAAGATCGACCTAGAAAGAATAGAGAAAGATATTTTCACTTTTGTCTGAATTTATGTAGAGATAGGTCTACCTGATAACATTAATCTAAAACACAAAACATTATAGTGGACCTAAGTTTTAGTCTGTGAGAACATGGCATTTCAATTTTGAACATGATTTCAAACAAGACACCTATAGATCCTATGCCCATAGGCAAAAAAGTTTCTAAAAAAGAAGAGACGCGCCCATAAACCAAAGGGATGGCAGGCTTCTGATCCCCACTTTTTTTAGGAAGAAGAAGAAGAAACTATAGAGAACTGAACAAACCAAGCAAAAGTGAATGCACAAGCCCAACATGGTTCAGTATCTCACATGTAGAATGGCATTGAACCATAAGAGATTCATGCACCAGAACAAAATGAAAATGAGACTACAACACAAAACAGGATGAGAGTACAAAAATATCTCATATTTCTGAAAATTTTGACTCATACAAAGAATCTCCTTTCATAATTACAAATTGTGAAATGGCAATGATTTCAATTAATTTGAATTCAGAGAAATAACAAAAAGTGTAAAAATAAGAATAATAATAATAATAAAAAGTCAAGTAATTATTATCACATTTAACTTCAATATTTTATATGTATTTTGTATATACTTTCTCTTTTTATTCATTATATAATTACATAATATTTTTTTAGCATATATAAAACTTAATATTGTTCCATTGTTTTTACAATAAATAAATAAAGTTACTGATATTTTCTTTCAGAAAAATAATAAAAATATGTACTCAAAATAAATCAAAGAAATAATAATTTTATAATACTCGAAAATATACAAGTACTTACCTCGAAGTCCTCAAAAAGGTTGATTAAGACATTGCAAAGGATTGGAGAATGGACCTAGCAAATTAAAAACGTATCCACGTACACATGCAATTCACATGACATTAATGAAAAGTCTTCAAAATAATATTAAATTAAATATATCATTAACTTAGTTATATTTTTTAGGTTTACTCAAATGTAAATATACAAATTTAATCTGAGTTTTAATTTACGGGGTACTAACAATCGCATCAATGTCGGTGAATTAGTTTAATTCCAACGTTATTTTAATGGTTTTTATTTATATATCAAAGTAAATATATTATTTTACAAATTCGTTACCCAACAAAAAGTAAAAAGGAAATGAGTAGTTTATCATTCTTTTTTAATATTGAAGTTCTTAGTTAATGTGGATGATGGCGCTAAAACCTTGTTTCTTTCTTTTTATCATTGGACTTCTCATTGAAAGGTGAAAATTTGAAGAGTGATAAACTTATAACTTACAAATCCTCAAGGATTATATCATCCCAAGGCTTTGAGGCATGGTCCTTTTCCATTTGTAAATCCATGGTCACATGATTTTAATCAATATCCAATTGCACCATCTATTTTTTTTTGCCATGGGTCCTTTTTCTTTATTATTTTATTTTTGCCATTTGTCATTATTCAATTGCACCATCTAATTTTTTCGGGGGTCATATATCCTTTTTCTCTATTATTTTATTTTTTCCATTTGTCATTATCCAATTGCACCATCTAATTTCCTTTTTATTTTTGACATTTATCATTTTTCTCTATTATTTTATTTTTGCTCTTGGTCATTTTCCTCGATTATTGATGAGCTTGTTTTGAATCCCCTTATTATGCTAAATCACTTCACCTAGTTTATAAATTGGATGGCTTATCATTATGCTTCACTACTTTTAGTTTTGAATATATATATATATATATATATATATATATATATATATATATATATATATATATATATATATATATATATATATATATATATATATCCTTTGAGGAACTTGTGAAATCAAAACTATGTTTTTATGGGTTGTGCATTGGCTCACTATGAGATTGAAAAATGATATAAGGTTATCTTTTTTCTTGATTGAGGCTTTAATTTTTTATTTTTATTTTTTTTCTCTTGGCTAGAGGAGGAAACATTTTTGGGTTACTTTTGTTGAAGTATTCATATTCATGATTACCATTTTGTTTGAAAGGAATTTGTTCCTAGTCTAATGACTTACATGTATCCAACTATAGATTTGTAATTCCAAATCCTAATTAATTCTTTCTTCAATGTTTACATCTATATAGATCCATGAACAAGAGTGCATGCCCTTGGTTGGATTTACCTTTTCTAAAATTTTGATACCTTATTTTCAATCACATCAAGGATTGAATTGTCTAACCAAGATGGATGAGAGAATCTCCTTCTCTAGATCATATTCTAGAGACCATTTATTTAGATATAACCAAATAGTTCCTAAGGACTAAGGTAGATTGCTAGGTGAGATAACTACCAACGTGCCACAAAAAGTGATTTTAGAGTAACAGTTGATATCCTTGATACATATCTGGAGTTAAAACATCTAATAAGAAACTCGCATGGTGGTTAGGCTAAAACCTAATAGCAACTAACAAACATGGGAACATGATTCATCCACCCCCTTCCACACCATTAATTTATTTGTTAATATGAAAATATGTGGATTAATTTTGATCAATTATAACTTATGTAAAGGTTCTCTAAGGATTCTAGAGCAGGAGCAGGCAGTGGACTGGAGAATGAAATAGGGTTCTTAGGTTCACATTTTTTCATACCTTAGCACCTAAGGTTAAAACTTGATGTTTTTTCTCTTAGGGTTTTTCACGTTAAAATGTAGTTTTAACCTCTTATTATGTTTGGTTCTTTTATATATAAGCATAGCTACCACTTCCCTTTTCAAAGATAATACATCGTAGTTCTTACTAATTTGTATTTCTTTGTACACTGCAATATTTTTCACATTTGATTCATTCATTGAATCTGGTTCTCATTGTTATATTGATTTCAATATTATATATTGTGTTATCTCTACAATATTGTGGATCTTTCATTTCATTATCAATCCAATCTAGATAAAACACTATAATCCCAATAAGCATCACACTAAGTTTCATAATACCTAGATTATAGATATAAAAAAAAGGCTCCCCTCTCATTATAATTATGATGTTTAAATGAATGAGTTGTAGATGGAGAAGAATTTGGTTCAAGATGATTAGAAAATGCAATATGTGGTTCTTACAACTCAATAATATAAGAATCATTAGATGAGATAGATTTAAGCTATAACATATCATATATAGACAAATCAAACAAAAATGAAAGATTTGGTTCCTATAAAATAATCATTGCAAAAGTATTGAGATGATTTTCATCCAATGATGAAATCCAAAAACATCCAAGGTATACTCTCAATGGATCTCTTTCTAGGCTTAATAGGAGTAATAATGCATTTTTCATGTTTACCAAGTCCACCCCTATATAGTCCATCTATGAAGTAATATGAAACCAATTCCTTTTAGCAAAAAATGACGACTTATGGGTAGCCACTAATGCATGAAAAGAAGCATTAAAAAAAAAAATGGAAAGTCGTGCATGCCCTTCTCCAACTGAAAGACATATATTGCATAACTCAACTATAAAAATCATTCACCTACAAAGCACCAACTACACTCATTATGGAACATATTACTTTAGATATTCAATTACATAAACCCATAAAAAATTTAGACATACTCGCAAAAGACCATCTTAAATTTAATATATTGTAACAAAAAAAAATGAAATTGCAATCTAAATTTTGGTGTCACAATGAATATAAATTCTTTTAACCCACAACATTTTAGGAATGTTTTAATGCCATGTTATACTATGGACCTCATAACAGTTTGTTCTTATTTTATCAATGTTGATTTTCTTCTTTATTCTTAATAAAATAGAGATCTTTTTTATCTTTTGGATTAAGGTTGACCACCTCCTTATTGAATCTTAATTTTCTCTTATCCTCTAATTTTTTGCACGCCACAATTTCTCCTTAAATTAAGATGTAATAATATTTCCAATTTTAATGCTATTTTACAAAGTGACATCTTTCGTGTTTCCCCAATGACTTAGCGAAGGCTTGGAATATTTATGTCAAGATTAATTGTTAATTAACTTATTCATGCATCATAATTTAGTTGTTAATTGGCACAAAAGATCATTATTATTGGTTTTTATTCACAAATGTAGGCCAACTCATCATTTTTTTGTAAGTTACTTTGGACACCTAATCCTCCTAGGATTAGTGTGGGAGTTGAACAGTCAAGAGGATTCCAAGAGGCCTTGGAAGATGAATCCAAGGGTCAGTCCAACTTATGATAAATATGTGTCATTGTGAATAATAGATGCATGTAATGCTTATCTCTTTCATGTTGTCTTCATACCATGTGTGTGTCTAACATGGTATCAGAGCCAAAGATCTATTGCCTGCTCATGTGAATGAGCCACTTGTTTATGTGGCTTTTCTCTACTGCCATTCCTGCCTCCCTTGGTTCTGCACTTGGGCACTTTCTTCTCTTTTCACAGTCGACCTCCACTAGCATTAGAGCTGAAGGTCCTCTCTCCTCGACCCCATTTTCTCTCAATAGAAAGTCATACATATGTTGCAGCCTTACAGACATTGATGCATTGGCGGCCCTACGGCCACCACCGCCGAAAAAAACCTCGTTCTCGAGAAGTAGAGCGCGACTCCATTATAAATGTGAGGGGGAGTTGCAGCCACTTTCAACCATAAACATCTCAAATTATTCACTTTTCCTTGGAATTCAAATTGTCTTTCTTCGTTGAGAAGAATCCACGGATGTTCAAAATCTTGGCCGCTATTGTCGTGTTTTACTTCACTCGCTTGGGGAGGAGGGCTCTTCAGCTTTCGCCACCTGGGAATTTAAGTATGGTTTATCCTGCATATTTTTAATCAACAACACCAGGGCTAAGAATACATTGTAGAGGTATTTTGTGTACATTACAAAGGTGAATAATTATTTTTGTTGGAGAAATTAGTTTCCAAGTACATTGCTAGAAAATCTCACAATTGTACAATATCTACACCGGAATTTTTGGGTTGTCTGTGCGCAATAGATTTCAAGGGTGATTCCTTTGTGGCATGACATTTGGTTCTAAGAAAAATGTGCTACTGGAAAATTCTCTATCCTTGGAAAAACTGGGGTTAAGATTATCTTCTTTGTCCCTGGTTCTTCTCCTATAGCGGAAGAATGGAAAGTCTCTTTCCATCGCAACGAACCCTCCTATACACCCTTCGCATTGTTGGCTCCAATCCCCTCAAGTTCATAATCGACTATGCCATCACAACACTTGACTCTCTCATAGGTTAATACTTCGTCCACCCTACCATTACCCTTGCGCTCCTCCACTGAACCCAGCGTACCACTGCTATCCTCCAACGGACCCGTCGTAAGAGAGACGTTTGGCATTCCTCAAATACTCAATGATGCGAATGATCTGGTGATGGGTGGAAATTGTGGCTGTCGTGGAGGACCTTGAAGATTTGTTGCAACTATTATCATTGTTGCTTAGGAAGATGAATTGGCACCACAGGAGGCGAATAGGAAATGGAATAGATAGAGTTTCATGTACAACATGTGGTCAATAACGAGCTCTAAATAAGAAACCTACCCAAACGGGAAGAAATATGCTCATCCCCTACTCTGTTGTTGAACCAAGTATAGAGTCCTCTCATGGGTTTGAAGTCCATTAGATCCCATTGTTGAACAAGGTCTTCAACCAGGGGTAGCATTTTATCCATGCTACAACTGCCACCTCTCTTTTCTTTCGTGTTCAAAAGAATATTTAAATCTTTGGCCAAGATGATATTCTTGGGGGAGTGGAGATCTAAAAAGGCAGAAAGAGATTGCCAACATTCTCTTTTTTTAGCATAAAGCACCGGAACATAAAGACTGAAAAATGGAAAAGGTTAACTTACTTGTGTTATGCCTTAGCTCGGTAAATATCCAGTGCTGGGTCTCGAAGGAGTTTTCTAGTTGAAATTGGTCCTCCAACCATAGAGTAGAAATTCCACTTGAGGAGCCCCTTGAGCTTACTGCCTTTCCTACATTTTTCTTCCATTTCAACTTGTTGATGTCAAGAAGGGTGTCCCCTTCAATTTTAGTCTCTTGGAGCATGACACTACAAGGAAAATACCCTCTAGCGGAGGTTATAAAGGAGGTTTTTAGTGTTATAAAATTGGTCAAAATTGTCAAAAAAACATTTGCTACAACATCCATTTTTGGCAACGGAGGTTTTGGTGGAGCTTTTAATGGAATGTCAACACAACTAAAAAACTTGGGCGGCCAGAGGTTATTACGGATGTTTTTTTCATCAGTGCGCTACTAAGGTGTGAACACACTAGTGCGTGTCATATAGAAGGTCGGCCCGGGGCGGTCGAAGGTGCATGCACCAGGCCGTAAAGGTATACAACCACATTGGGTGCACTGTAGGTGATACAACGCACGAGCTAATTCTAATTCGGATTGGGATTTTTGCGGTGCCCATATGTCATATCAACACACCGATACGTAGTCTTATTGAAGTGCACCGGTGCGCAGTATCAGACAAACGCACCGATTATTCTAATTTTTATTGGTATTTGTGTGATGCCCATAGGTTTTACAAATGCACCGGTGCGTAGTCTCACATAAACGCACCAGTGCATAGCATCGCACAAACGCATCGAGATTTATAATTGGTATTGGTATTTGTGTGGTGCCCATAGGTCGTATAAACGCACCGGTGCGTTGTATCATACAAACGCACCGGTGTATAGTAACTGACACACACCGGTGTTCATTTTGTATTTTTTAGAAACATCAACCTGTGACAATGAATTTATTGTGATTTTTTAAAATTCATTATTCATCAAAATTCGACACATTAGTATTCATATTAATTAAATTTTTATTAATGCATTTGAATGTGATGTTTAGATTAATTTTTTATATCATATCATTATTATTGTGATTTTTTTAAATTCATTGTTCATCAAAAGATGACACATATCTTATAATAGTATTCATATCAATTAAATTTTTATTAGTGCATTTGAATGTGATGTTTGGGTTAATTTGTTATATCATATCGTCAGATTTCACATCTCTTCATTATAATATTTAATCATCCATAAATTTAATCAGTGGTGTTACATTTCACAGCGACAATGGAGAAATCTAACAGAAGAAATTAAAACATATTTTTTTTATTATTATTATTATTATTATTATTATTATTATTATTATTATATATATATATATATATATATATATATATATATATATGAATAAGACAGCCTTTGTCATACAAAATGGGACAGTTATTGGTATCCCTTTGTCTTTCAATTGGGACACTATGTCTGTTACATTAAACAAAATGTCTGATTTCACAAACAAATATTTCAGAAAATACAACGCCTTGCTTTGATATCCAAACATAATGATCATCATTCTTCGCTTGAACTGTTGTCACTGCTCAAGCTACTTCCATGACTTCGGTTATTTCCAGGAATTTTTTGTTCACGGTGTTGATTGTTTTCTTCTTCTTCACCTTCCATCTACAAACACAAAAATAAATTGTAATGAGTGTATATACATTTGTGAGAATAATGAAAATTGAAATATTAAATAATATACATCAATGTAAATCGAAAAGAAATGATGTACCATAGCAACAATTGGCTCATGAACTATACACATTCTTTCAAAACCATGTAGTATGCCATCTTGCAAGATTTCATCTATTAGCATAGTTCCATTCTTTGTTTCATGTAAGTTTTATACCCCATAACAAATCATATATTTAATATAAAAGATTTTTTGTTCTATTAATTATAGACGGAGCTAAGTAAAACAAGATTGATAGATGCTTATAAATTCCACAATTAATTTATGATATGCATATACTCACAACCCATATTTAACCCAATGTCAATCAATTCGTCTGATGGTTCTTCTTTATATGTTAGCACCTGTTTGAAGACATTCAATGATGATTTTTGTAAAACAACTTAAATTATACAAAAATTAAATCTAGGTGTTATAGAAGTAACAATTACTCACAAACTTAGATATCAACCCTTTTCTTCCTTGTCGTCCTGTTTTATGTGCTGAATGGGCTCCATTTTTTTTCTTTTTTGCAAGAAAATACTTGAAATTAATATTTAATGCTAAATTGTTTATTTATTGTACCTAATGATCGAAAAATTCAATGATTACATATTACATTTGAAGCACGTTGTTGTTGAGATGCCTCCTCTTGTGATGCAATTTTGTCCATTTCTTTGAGAATCTCCATGTACACCCTTTTGGACATTCCTACTGGCATATTTCCGATATCATCTCGTTCATCTTTTGAGATTTTCATAATCTTCCTGAAAATGTAACATGACAATAAACTATTTAATTTTTATATTGATATATGAAAATTAAATATAACAAAAGTGATATTTATAAATGATATTTATAGATAATTCTAGAAAAATAAATAAATGAACATTACTTTTTCATTCCTTCCTTTTTTTTGTTGTACGTTTTTGCCATTAAAATTCTGACATGTCTCATTGACCAATTCTCTGGAAACTCTTCCTGTAGTTTAGATAAATTTGGTTCTTGGAATCATTGGATTGATTTTTTTATTGTAAGTGGAAATAAATCTATACATTCTTTCCACTATATCCCTCAAAATTTTGTAAAAGTTTTTCCCCCTTTCGTTAACCTCCAAGACCACTCCAGAAGAGCTAAGGAGCAATTCATTTTCATTTACATGTTCTAATTTTTTTCTTTTCTTAGAACAATGTTCATTTTCTGAGTTGTTGGTCTCTGTCGAAAATTAAACATATGTGAATTAATAGATTGTTTAAAACATGTTATCTAATAATTTTAAGTATATTATTAATGAAAATTAAAAAAAGAAACTCATATTGGATCGATAGTATTTTTTCATTCACTTAATTCATCGTTTTGCAATTTTTCCATCAAGCTTTTATGCTCTTATGGTCCTAGATCAGAAATAATCTTATCGAGATTCATCATTTTGTGGCTCTGCATGATACATAGTAAACAATACATATTAGTTAAACTTACATATAGTTCAAAAATAATATTTTTTGTAAAGAATTTACAAAGAACTTGCCTTTTTTGCTTTTCTTGATGTGCTATCAGTATTCTTTTAACTTTATCTCTTGTCAACAATTTCTCTATCAATATGAAACCTGTACCATATCATTCATTAATATATTTTATAAATAAATTGTCAACTTTTCAGGTAAAAAAATATATATCAAGAAATCGGTGCGCTTTTCATGGTGTACACACCAACGTCGGTGCATGGTGATCTTATAAACGCACCACCCAAACAGTATAAAACATTGTACGGTGCTTTATGTCAACAAGGAGCACCGGTGCATTACATGTTAATGACCGCACCGATTAACACAGACAAAATAATAAAAATCGTCAAGTGTTAGTTTTTGTAGCATATGGTGTCGTGGAGGGGGCGTTGGGACCTATTATTATAAATGCCCCATGCAAACAAGGGACTATTGTATGGTGATTTTGGTCAACTAGGAGACCCGGTGCATTATATGTTACATGGTGCACCGACTAACACAATAAAATTTTATTTTTGCCAAACAGTGCGTGAGCGGTGCGCTATAATGAAATAGTGCACCGGCGCCCTATTTTACATATGGCACACGGATTGAAAAAACTTGTTTTTAAATTTTTTATCAAATAGTGTGTGTGTGGTGCATTGGGATAAGCCAGTGCACCAGTGCGCTAGGTTATGCAGGGCACACCGATTAAAAAAATTATGTTTTTTTAAATTCACACAAAGGCTGACATGGATTAGGATCCGACTATGTAAGTCATCCCATGGGTTGGATGTCATAGGCCTATATATATAGCAATACAAACCCTATAAATCTAAAATGAAAAGCCCTAATTTTTAAATAATAGAAACACGAAGAAGCAAGGGCAAAAACAAAAATAATGAAGGGTTTAGGGTAAAAATGTATCTTTTTTTGTTTTTGAAAATGAACAACAAATTGAAATTTTTTACTTACTGCGTAAAAATTATTGTAGAAAATGTAAAAAAAACAATAAAATTTAATCACGATATCGTTTGAAATTCTATGGTACAGGGTTTGAATCACCAGAGGTTTGGAATTCTGATTGTCTAAATAATTATGTTCGAAAGTATTTCGCTGCTCCATAGTGCTCTCGTGCTCTCTTGCTCCAGGGATGTCTCCTGCAAATCTCTGGCTGAAAATTTTTGCAAATATAGTGACATAATGAAAAGTGTTTAGTATTTAAAGAATTGTTTTATGAAATTAGGGTTTTTAAAATATTTTGCTACCAATTGTTCAATTTACCTCTTTTTTTCACTTAAAAAAAACAAAGTGGAGTTTTTTTATTTGCGACTTTTCGTCACCAGTGCATCAATTAATAACACCGCACTGGTGCGTCCGTTAATAATACAGCACCAGTGTGAACTAAAACAACACCGGTGCAGTTATCTGTACATAAGCACCGATAACAATAATTCCATTTTTAAGGCACCGAAATTACTTGTAGGTGTGTGTGCTAAAATTTATTGTTGATTTTTCTCAAATGAGGGGAGAAAATATCATAATTATATCGAATGGACAATTCTTCAAAATCCAGCTTGTTCCATAATATTTCTCAAAGTCTATTGCAAATTTCTCCCTATCCATCTCGAGACGTAATATTTACTTCTTATTTTATTTATATTTTCATTATCTAATTGAATTTATGTTTTTTATCCATGTCAATCAGCTTAATAAAATTTATAATGCATACAAATTTGATGGTTCATGCAGATACATAATCGAGTTCAGATGCACAAAATAATCAAACAACTCCAAAACGTCAGAAGCTCTTATCAAGAGTAGCATACCACAAGGCACATTTGGTAGATGAAAATGGACAGTCGCTTCACCTTACCAATTGTAACAATATTTCATCTTCTAGCCACAATCCTGAGATAATGATGATAATAATAATTGTTTGGTATATTAATGTAATTTTTAATTTCAACGTCAAACAAATTAATCATGCATTTTCAACGTTCTTAATAATTGATATCATATATTTTGTATTGATCATGTTCAAATATATTTTTTGAAATTATTAGGATTCTAGTGATGATGAGCGACCTACCTACCGTCTTCTGTTTTACCCCACGACAATTTCAAATCGAGAGAATGTTGAATTAAGGGAAAAAATCAAAGAGGAACGATATCAAGAATGGTTGAATCAACCACCGATTCAATTCCTGCTACGTCCAGATTCACCAATTAGGAACCACTGCAACAATAGTAGTTCTTCACAAGTTGGAAATGGAGGCAATCATATAGAGGTTGGTATGGATGATTACTTAAGGAATACAACTGCCATGGAGATAATTTTGTTAGATGCATTCCAAAACGATGATCAGCTAGGGGATGATGCTCATATTGCTGACACCTTTTTTGAAAGCCTTAAATTTGCTTCCACCACCTCTTTCTTTGGACTTGGCGGTCAGTCAAATTCTACCCAGTTGGGGACAATGATGTTACTGTACAACTTGAAAGAAAATTTTGGCTTGTCAAATGCATGTTTGTCAGAAATTTTGAGGTAAGTTACCATAAATTCCTCCCTTATATAAATTTTAGAAATATAATCACACAATGAACATTAAAAATGGTCAATTTTATGAACGTTAATAATTATATCGGCATTAATGTACATTTAATATTTTCCATGATGATTACCAACTATAGGTTCTTCAAAGATAAGGTTCTTCCGAGTGATAATTTATTGCCCAGTAGTTGCGAAGAGGCAAAGAAATTGTTGAAAATGTTGGGTGTTGAGTACATATCATATCATGCATGTCCAAATGATTGTATTCTATATAGAGGAGAATATGCAGACAAAGAGATATGTCCAAAATGTGGGCATGACAAGTATGATAAATCAAAAAATAAGGGTAAATCATGTGGTCCTCCTTTTAAGATACTGAGGCACATGCCTATAATCCGAAGGATTAAAAGGCTCTTTCATTGCAAAGAATTAGCTATGTTGCAGGGATGGCATGCCTCACAAATAAGTGAGATGGGAGTTATGTGAATCCCAACTTATTTAATAGCCATGTAGCATATAGAGGATACATGACCCAAAAATTTCAAGGATGAAGTACGAAGTCTACGACTCAGCATAGCCATGGATGGCATCAACCCATATTCCCTTCAAAACACCAACTATTCCGTTTGGCCTGTAGTAGTGATCAATAACAATATCCCCCCATGGTTTTCCGTGAATAATGAGCATCTTATGTTGGCTCTCACAGTCCCTGGTAGAAGACAAGTGAATAATATGGATGCCTACTTACAACCACTGGTAGATGAATTAAAGGAATTATGGGATGGGATAAATGTATACGATGTATCAAGACCCATCGCAACAGAGAGGAGTTTTATGTTGTATGGCATATGTTCTTACACGATACATGATTATCCAGGGTTAGGAGTTTGCTCTGGTAAATTACATGTTTATTGATTTGTTTATATACGTAACAATATTCTTTTGCATATTAGCTATTTAATTCGTTGTAATTGTTCTGATCTTCATGATATTCTTTAATGTGCCATGCATATAAATTGTATACAATAATCTCGCAGGTCTTGTAACAAAAGGGTATTTTGGATGTAAATGTTGTGGACCTTCTCTGAAAGCTAGATGGTCCAAGGACCTACGAAAGCCAGTGTATGATTTCTCCAGGGTATTCCTCCCAGAAGAACACCCTTACAGAAGAGTAACATCTGCTTTCAATGGTAAATGAGAGAGAACCCAAAGGCCTCCAATAACGACACCAGCTGAATGGCTTAGAGCATATGATAGAGAGAAGGAGAAGGAGTTCATAAAAATGTTTGATTCAAATGGGGAGCCTATGTTCGATGATCTAGAATTCTTCTACACCTATGTTGAGAAATTTCCCATTGGGATGAAAAGGAAAACTATCTTTTATAACCTCCCATATTGGGAACATCTTAAGATTACCCACTTATTAGATCCCATGCATATATTTAAAAATGTTTCATCTTCTTTATGGAGGCACATATAATCGAAACAAAGTGACACATTTGTTGTTAGGAAAGATCTTATTACTTCAAAAACTAAAAATAAACATTGGCCAAGATGATTAGAAAGTACAAGATCAGAGGTAGGCATTGGTCCTAGTTCATGGTATTCCAAAGAAGGTGATGTCCCATGGATTTTTAAAAAATATGATCTTTCTTTGGCAAAGGAAGTTATAATGGGTGTGAGGGTGCCATCTTCATACGTGTCTTCACTACGGCGCTGCTTCACCATGGATGACCATTTGTCAGGGTTGAAATCACATGACCATTTTAATATTCTAAGAGTGCATATAACGTCAAAAGCATGATTTTATTATTTGTTGTATTAATAAATTTTATCCTATGCAAGGATCATAAAGCATAACTAATTTTTTAAATTATTGCACGTGTTTATAACTTTACAGTGTCATTATCCTTTGTTCGTGCGTGGGTGTGTGAAACATGAATTCCCTCAAGACCTAGGACGTGCCATATCTAAATTATCTGCATTTTTATGTTGGATCACGTCAAAGGAGATTCATGTGGCTAGCATTCCACAGTGGCGTCAAGAGATAGTTGAGATTGTTTGTATATTTGAGAAGGAACTATTGATGAGTTTCATGGACTTGCGGGTTCATTTTCTAATCCACCTAGTAGATGAGGTTGAATTAGTTGGGGTGCTTTCTTGTCATTGGATGTTCTTCTTAGAGAGGTACATGAAGAAATTGAAAGGTTTTTGTTCGAAAAAGGGAAAAACCCAAGGGTTCTATTATGCCAGTGAGTATATCAAGCAGATCGACAACATACAGGGTGCAGTGGTTTTGGATGATGAAAGGGATGAAGACAAAAGAGAAGGGGAGTTGCCCCAAACGAATGGAAAAAAGTGCTTGATAAAGAGTAAGTGACTTATAATTTTTCAAATTTACACAAAGTAAATATTGATGTTGAACTTCGATATAATGTATATTTTTATATTTATGTACTATATAATGTCGGCTTGATTTCATTAGTGAATGTAGAAATTGAAGCAATCAATAAATTCGTTCTTTACAATTCCGAAGCGACACAACGGTGGGTCGCATTGTACGAACAAAAGAGGATGAAATGGGATAGTGATAGGAAATAATTCAGACAGTTGAATGGTAGAAGTGTGCCTTATCCCAATCATTTAAAAGAAAATATGCCAAAAATATGCCCCAATAGTTGGGTTGCTGACCAAGTCAAAGATAAATACGATGCAACCGGTCGTTACCCACGTGCTGAAGAGGATGTGCTAAATGTAGGGATTGGGTGCAGCAACTCGGTAATAATTTATTTAATTTATATGTACATTTGAAACTTAATAATGCACCTTTCAAATGTAATTACATCTATATTTCATATTTTAATTGTTGCGTTATTATAATACACATGACACTATGATTTTTTAACATTTTTATAAGTGCATTTGTTCCCATCTATGTGGGCATATGGACACCATTTTCGCACAGAAAATGTCGATGATGGACACATCACTGTTTGGTCAATTTAGTGTGTCCTAAATTGATGCATTTAATTTGTCAATCCGGGAATCGTAAGCTGATGAAGTGCTGCGCACTATATGTGCAAGATAACCTATTTCTTAACTTTTTGTCGTTTTTGGTTTTCTAAGGTGAGATGGAAATTCTAAAATAAAAACAAGTATGGTTATGTTTGTTCAAGGAAATGATATCCTCTATAATGATTTACCAACTTGGAACTTAAAAAGGAATTTGAAATTTACAATGACAAAACTTGAAAGGAAATGAAAATGTGCTGCTGAAATGGAAAGGTGCTGCTAATCTAATAAATCAAAACAATGAACTAGTGAGCATGAAACCAAACTATTCTTGCTGCTGTCTAAACACAAAAGAAACTATGCTGAAAGAAATCCAAAAGTTGCAATAAAGTAAATCTAAATCAAATTACATCAACTTGTCTTCTGATCCCTCATCATTAGTCCAGCTATGATTTTCGGAAATAACCATAAACAACTTGAGTAACTGATATCTAACTTGCAGAAAGTAAACTAATATCAAACCACACATTCATAATTCAATCCCTCACCATCAGTCCAGCTGTGGCTTTCGGAGGTAACCGAAGATGTCATGCACAATTTAATATTTCTAACTTGCAGAAAGGAAACTAATACCAAACTACACATTTCATAATACAATCCCTCACCATCAGTCCAGCTGTGGCTTTCGGAGGCAACTGAAGATGTTATGAGCAGTTTAATATATCTAAATTTGCAGAAGGGAAACTAATATCAAACTACACATTTCATAATACAATCCCTCACCATCAGTCCAGCTGTGGCTTTCAGAGGCAACTGAAGATGTTATGAGCAGTTTAATATATCTAAATTTGTAGAAAGGAAACTAATACTAAACTACACATTTCATAATACAATCCCTCACCATCAGTCCAGCTGTGGCTTTCGGAGGCAACTGAAGATGTTATGAGCAGCTTAATATATCTAAATTTAACTACTGAAGCAAATAAGCAAAATTGAAATGAACAAAGCAATACTGAAATTAAACAGAAACTATGAAAAGCAAATTAGCAGCAGAACAATGTTAGTTCCATGTCATTAGTCAAAAAGCTATGAAAATGCCCGGGCTGCCTATCTATAACCTGAAACAAGAACACTGATCAGTGATTAACAACATAAAACATGAAAGACAGAAATGGAATGGAAAGCATGAAAGTTTATAAACAGAAATGAAGCATATATACTATGAAAGATGCAATGTATAAACATGTGAATGGATTATGGCACAATGAGCTTTAAAGAAATAAAATAAGAACTATACAATAATGCACAGAACCTTGGCAAGTGCAGGGGCCCTCTACACCAGCCTTGGCAACAATCTTCAAGTACGAATTATGTTGGAAAACAGAGTCTTCTTATATTAAAATGCAGTCATAACAGCAAGGTAGTATTACGACACAAAGGCAGCGTAATTACATTACAGAGCAGAATAATAAAAGATAACATAGGCTAATCGAGACTAACTCTATATGCGTATGCAAACGCGTTATTTATAACAAAAAGAAACATAACTAATTCCTAAAGTTTATGTTGGTGGATAACACGTAGACCATTACGTCCACGGATCTAGGATCATGGCCGTATTGAAAAGTAAATCTATGAGGAGTGGATGTTTGAATTTGGCTATGGAGCCATGTACAGATGTCGACTTGTCCTCCGCAACTCAGAAATGGCCATATGAACCTTCACGTGACACGAAACAGAGTCCTGTCACCGTGAGACTCTATGGTTGACTTCCATTTGGACGCCTTTGACCGCAGCTTCTTTAGATGAGTTTGCTCGAACCAATAGGACACGAACCATGTCCACATCATTTTCTGACTTGCCCATGTGGCCCGTTTTTCCCGTAGACACCTGTAACATAGAGTTTCACAAAATGGCTGCGGAAAGTTGCAGCAGCTGCGGAAAGTGGCAAGATTCCGCAGCTAAATGAACAAAATCTAAATCAAACAACAGACACAAAAATATAGTTAAAAACCATGTTAGATGCTCTTTTTCAATTAACATACAATGATATTGACAACTTGGGAGGTTCAGGTGAGTGAAAAAGGTATAGAAAAGTGTATGGAAAAGATGCAGAATTGAGACTCAACATACCCCCACTGTGAAGGTGTTGCATGTCCTCATGTAACCAAAATTTTGATATTCCTTCCTTAATTCATGTGCCTTGACACTTCAGCCAGCACATCCAATCCTCTCCTCCTCTTCCTTGGTGCTGCCAACATTCTGGGTTTCTTCATTAAGCACCTAAATTTGATATTAACCAGTGCTCTGCTCAACTTCTGGCATTTCCTTTTCAATTTCTTGTTCTTCTTCTGCCATATTCCCATATGTAGCATGGTATTATCATGGATGATTTTGTCCAGTTTTCCTTGTTCTTTCAATGTCTCATTTTCATTTTTGATGTGTCGATTTAAAAGCTCTAGCTCAAAGACTTCCTGTTTTAGTGATTGGACTAAATCATCTTGTACTGTGTGAGGCTGGATGGACGAAGTACTGGGACCTGTAGCTGCCTTTTCCAAATATTCTATATAGTCATATACTTCCTGCTGCTTGGGGTCTATTTCAGGTGTCATTTTTATTGGGCTGTCCCCAAAATGCCGTGAAGGAGAGTTATTTTCAAAATCTGGTTGAGAAGGGCTTACATCAACATCTTGCTGAGAATAGGATGGAGTATGTTCAATGTCTGACTGGGAATGAAATGAACCAGGTTCACTAACTGACTGAGATGGACTATGGTCAGCTGGGGACTGTTCAGATGTCTCCTCTCCCAAATCAATGAAGTGAGGACCCTTAATTTGCGTTTTCCTCAATTTCCCTTTAAGTCTGCTGCTTCTTCTCACACGCTGTGGTGCACTATCCTTTTGTTTTTGTTTTCCTTTCTCTGTCTTCTTGGGCATAGATGACTATTTTTGAAGATAAACTAATCTTTCAGATAACACTTGATGATCTTCTTCTTCAGAAGAAGGGGTTTTATGTATAGCCTCAATAGTTTTTCTCTCTTTTGGTGTTATTGGCTTCTTACCCTTGATTTCTTTCTTCTTCTTCTTTGACAGTCTCTCTTCCTTATCAGTTCTTTCAATTATAGTAGTAGGAGTATTTTGAATTTCATCAATTGTTCTTTTTCTCCTACTTCTTCTTGCTGTGCTACCTTCAGGAATTTCTTGAGTAGGAGTAATTTGAGTTTCATCATTTATTCTTTTTCTTCTACTCCTTCTTGTTGTACTACCTTCAGGAATTTCCCGAGGTTCCTCAAAGAAATTTCTAATCAGAAATTGTTCCCATGTGTCTTTCTTCTCCTTTAACTCTTTTTCAATCAAAATTTTTACAAGACCGTGGTGATATAGATGTGGTTCTACATCTCCTAAGTGCTTCTGAACAGTCACAAACATTTTCTTCAAGCTATTTAATAGAAAATATGGGAGATTGAGAGCTTGATTATCTAGAAAATTCATCAGCAACCTGATATGGTACATATACATGGACCCAAAACGGCCTTCACAGGTAATGAATTTCTGAACAACTAGCAGCAAAGTAGCCCATTCCTCTTTCAATGCATGAACAGGGATTCCTCTTTTAAAAATGGTTATGTCCATACCTTGGTTTCGTAAGATTGTTCTCCATGCTTCATCACTGATGCTTTTATTTTTAAACCAACGCTCACCCTCCTGAAGAATTTCTGTGGCTGTTGCTATAGATGCTTCATTGACCGCAAACTTAAGGTCTCCAATCTCTGCTTCCAAGCCATTAAACGACCTTGCGAATGCCTTCGTCACTTCTTTATGATAACCTCTGAATTTCTGGATAAACCGCAGCCAATTTTCTTTCTTCAATATATCCCTTACTTGCGGATATCCCTCCATGAACTTAGGTCCTTCCGGTTCTGCTCTTAGCAATTTACCCATTTCTCTTTTCTGCTCTTCACAAATTTGCCTGCGTGAGGGTTCAAATGGAAATAGAACGGTTGAATGCACAGGAATGAGCACAATGACTGTGGGAATATATCAGAGCAGTGTATATATCAGAGAGTGGAAATGAGCACAATGAACGAAATGGAGTGAGGCAGAACGAAAAGGGGTTTCGTGAGCACAACAGAGATACGGCTGTGAGATTGACAGAGTATAACACATTCGGCAGCGTTTTGAAATTTGGTGGCTGCGAAATAAATGTGAGCACGTTTCAATAACGGCTATGGATTTATGCGGCTGTAAGAGTCCTTGGTCAAATCAAATATGTCTCATTGTCACCGGTGAAATATTGGAACATGAGTGAAAATCGAGGGTTTAATGATGAAACTGTTTGAGAATGAATGCGAGAGGATAATATGGAGATCGTGAAAGGTTACGGAATTGTCAATATAATCATTGCACATAATGGATAGAGCTTATGGTTCAGAACTATATAAAAATGTGTTTTTCAATGCTATTTGAAATAAATTTTATTCATACCTTTGGAATCTTTGCCTTTTCCTTTGGTCTTCAACTAATTGCTCTTCATTGGTGTCTTCATGATTATGGAAATAACTTCTGACTGTACATTCTTTTGAAAACAGAGTAGTAGCTGCGGAATCTGCTTCTGGCTGCGGAAACTGGAGTCAGCTGCGGAAACAGATGTCAGCTGCGGAAACTGACACAACTATTACTTGGATGAATGGAAATGAACAGATGACAAATGACCAGATGGAAATGGTCATGAAAAAGATTTTTATTGATGGAATGGAATGAAATGGATAAAATGAAGTGGAATGGAGTGAAATGAAGTGAAATGAAATGGAATGAAGTGGAATGAAATGGAGTGGGTGGTCACAAGGCTTGTGAAATGAAAGAGAGATTTTTTTTGGAAAATATAGAGTGTCAGGTGTTCCTGATTTTCACCCTATATTTTCTGTATAAGACTGCCAATCAGTGATTGGTTTTCAAGCTTATACCCTTTTTCTTTTTCTTTTTTTTAAAACTGA
The DNA here is from genome assembly GCA_034641835.2 of Pinus albicaulis. Lineage (NCBI taxonomy): Eukaryota > Viridiplantae > Streptophyta > Pinopsida > Pinales > Pinaceae > Pinus > Pinus albicaulis. The sequence goes on from CM076576.1 coordinate 637,970,148, forward strand.
AAACAACAAAAGCTAGGCTGGTGGAGAAGAAGAATTCTTCTGTACCAGCCTGATTGCAGAACTTTCTTGAAATATTTTGACAAAATTCGCTTTTGAGAGTGGCTTATGATAAACTTTCAATCTATGGCCATTCACAATAAGAGGAGTTTGAAACTCATCAATGGTCTTGATTCTTACCACTCCATTGCTAAATATCTTGTCAATCTCATATGGCCCAAGCCAATGAGTCTGAAATTTTCCTTGAAAATCTTTAAACTTGGAATCAAATAACAATGCCCAATCTCCTTCTTGAAACTTCTTCTCTTTTATGTACTTGTCATGCCATTTAGCTCTTTGATATTGAACTAGATCAGTTCTTAAAATTTCTTCTTGTCTGATCTCATCTAGCTCATTCAACTGCTCCATTCTATGCTTTTGGGCTTCTGAGAAGTCCATCCCCAACTGAACTGCTATCTTGAAGGTCTTGATTTGGAACTCAATGGGGAGCAAGACTTCTTTCCCATAAACAAGTTCATAGGGAGAATGTCCTGTTGTATTTCTCCATGTAGTTCTGTAGGCCCACAAGGCTTCGGGAAGCCTTTCTGCCCAATCTCTTCTATGTAGATGAACAGTTTTGGTGATGATACTTTCAAGAACTTTGTTTGTGGACTCCACTTGACCATTTTCTTGTGGATGGTAAGGAGTAGATTTTCTGTGCTTGATTTTGTATTCTTCCATCAACTTCTCCACAAAATTTGATGTGAATTGGCTCCCCTGATCTGTTACAATTTCTCTTGGAACACCAAAGCGAGTAAAAATATCCTCATAAAGAAAATGAACAACTGAATTTTCAGTAGCAGATACTAATGCTTTAGCTTCTACCCATTTAGTAACATAATCAGTACAAAACAATATATACTTCTTTTGCTTGGATGGTGGATTAATAGGTCCAATGAAATCTAAAGCCCACTTTTCAAAGGGTTCAATGAGTACCTGTGTTTGCAATGGAATTTCATTTGAAAGGGTAGGTTTCCCTACTCTTTGGCAGCTGTCACACCTTTTGACATATTGTTTTGCATATTTGAAGAGGGAAGGCCAATAATATCCTAAAGAGAGGATTTTATAGGCCGTCCTTTTGTCTGCAAAGTGTCCGTCGCATGGTTCATCATGACATGCCTTAAGAATATCAGGCATTTCATCTTCCCTAACACATCTTCTGATCACAAGATCTGGCCCTGTTTTAAACAATTCGTTAGAAATCCATGAATATTTTGAACTCTCCTGAATAATTTTTCGTTTTTCACTTGAAAATAAATGTGAAGGTAGTTTCCCTGTAACCAAATAGTTAGCAATATCTGCATACCAAGGGGTCTTAATAGTTACTGCAAACAAGTATTCATCAGGAAACTTATCCTCTACAGGAGAATCTTCTTTAGTATTCGGAATCCTAGACAAGAAATCAGCTACTGTATTTTGTTTTCCTGGTCTATCCAACACAGTAATATTGAATTCTTGCAAAAGTAAAAGCCATCTTGTCACTCTGCCATTAGTAACAGGTTTGTTCATCAAATATCTAATTACAGAATGGTCAATATGAATAAAAGTTTCATAGCCTGTTATGTAATGTCTAAACTTATTAATTGCATGAACAACAGCTAAAAACTCTTTTTCAGTCACAGTATAGTTCAACTCTGTGGGAGTCAAATTTTTACCGGTATAATAAATGGCATAAGGAACTAAATCTTTTTGACCCAACACAGCTCCTAGAGCTGTATCTGAAGCATCCGTAGAAATATGGAAAGGGAGTTTCCAATTTGGTCCTCTCAAGATAGGTGCTTCATATATTCTTGTTTTCAAAGTTTCAAAGGCTGATTGACAATCAGGATCCCATTTAAATTCACAATCTTTTGTAAGCAATTTGAAGAGTGGAGATGCTATTTTAGTGAAGTTTTCTATAAATATTCTATAGTAACCAGTAAATCCTAGAAAACTTCTAACATCTCTTTGACAATTTGGAATAGGCAACTTGGAGATGACTTCAACTTTTAATCTATCAACCTTAATCCCATCTCCTGAAATATGATGCCCCAAAACAATACCTTCAGTAAACATCATAAAGCATTTTTCATGGCTTAATGAAAGGTTTGTTTCTTTACATATTATAAGAACTTTTTCCAAATTTTCTAATGCCTCTTCAAATGAATTACCATAAACTGTAAAATCATCCATATAAACCTCTACATAATCATGGATTAGATCAGAAAAAATTCCTAGTACTGCTCTTTGGAATGTTGCAGGTGCATTACATAACCCAAAAGGAAGTACTCGGTAGGCAAAAGTTCCCCATGGAAAAGTAAATGTGGTCTTATCTTGATCTTCAGGTGCTACCTGAATTTGATTATAGCCACTAAAACCATCCAAAAATGAAAAGTAATTTTTACCTGCTAATGTATCTAATACCTGATCGATAAAAGGCAAAGGAAAGTGATCCTTCAAAGTTGCTTTGTTCAATTCCCTGTAATCAATGCATAACCTCCATTTACCATTCTTTTTAGGTACTATAACCAAAGGAGAAACCCATCGGCTATCTGAAATTGGATAAATGAAGTTTACATTGAGTAGTTTTTGGAGCTCTTCTTTCACTATCTCCTAAGATTTGGATTCATCCTTCTTTGAGGTTGTCTGATTGGTCTAATGTTTTCCTCAATATAGATGTGATGGATGCAAGTCTTAGGATCAATACCCTTCATGTCAATATACTCCCATGCAAATGCAGTAGAATGTTTTTGCAAGATTTTGGTTAGTTCTTCTTGTTGTGATTTTTCCATATGTTTGTTGATATTCAATGTTTTTCCTGGAAAAATCTCAATAGTAGAACTACCAAACTCTTCCATAGAGTAAAGAGACATTTGTCTTGATGATAAATATTCTATGTCAGATTCCAACCGAAATTGTGTGGGGTCATATTCTGAAGATGTCTCAAAATTTTCTAATGTGTTCAGAATTTGACTATCCTCACTGATTTCAGAAATGGTAAAGACAGGTTGTATAGTGTCCTCATCATCGACCCATTCATTGTATCCTACTTCTGTGATTGCTTTTGCTGGAGGATACAAATTGAATTTCTTTGTCGAATTACCATTAGAAATGTACATATCCCCAGATCTACAACTAATGAAAGCATCAGCTGTGGCTAGCCAAGGTCTTCCCAAGATAAGTGGGTGCCCTCCTAGATTACTCTTGGGAGTCAAAATCATAAAATCTACCGGATATTCCCAAGAATCTAAGGAGATTGAAATATCTTCTAATACACCATCTGGTTTAATAATTGATCGATCTGCAAGTTGCAGTAAAGTAGGTGTAAAAAGAAGGTTAGGAAGTTTTAGCTGGTCCATAGTCTGTCTACTCATAATGTTCATAGCAGCCCCTAAGTCAATCAATGTGTTTGGAATTTCTATCCCATTTATATGTGTCTTGACAATTGGACTTCCTGGATCTACATATTTCTGCATGGTAATTTTTCCCATCATAATATCTGCAATCTTTCCTACCAGGTGGATTCTTCTTGTGTCTTTTAGTTTCCTTCCTGGTATTTTGAAACTCAACTCCTTTATTGTTTTTGCTAGAATAGGAATCGCTCGAATGGCTTGTAGCAAGGGAATCTTGATACAAACATTCTTCAATTCATCTAGAAAGTCATAGTTAGGCAACAAGATTTGTTTTTCCACCCCCTTGTCAATTTGTAGTCTTTCAGGAAAAGGAGGTGTGGATGAAGATGCAGGTTGCTCAACTATAGGAGTTGTGGGTGTTGACTTTTCTTTTTCTTTTTGAATGCTTGAATTTTGAAGAGATTCTTCCTCAGAACCCTTATTAACTTGAAGAGAATCCTCCTCAGAGGTATCTTGCTCTTGAATATCTATAGAAGGTTTTTCTAAAACTCTACCAGATCTGAGTTGTACATCATTGAGAGGAACAATCATATAGGTAGGAAATTGTTGCCCTTCTACCATGTAAGTATTTTGAGGATTCTTATTGTTAGGATTTGGCAATGGCTGAGCTGGAAGTTGATTTGTCTTTTGTTGGTATGGGAGCATGAGTTGAGGATTTGGATTTTGTTGAGAAGGTTGTTGTTGTGGAAATGGAAATGAAAGTTGTGAATTTGGGTTTGGAAGTTGTGGAGCTTGTTGATTTTGAAAATATGGAGGATATTGATAAAATTGAGCAAATCTCCCATAAGGATTTTGCATCCCTTGTACCCATGGCTGATATGAGTTTTGATGTTGGGGCCAAGGTTGTTGCCAAGGATTCCAATTTGGTGGGGTTTGAAAATTCATAGGGTTGTTAAACCCTTGAGTTTGTTGTCCCTGCCAAGGTCTTCTTGCAACAAAACAGAGAGATTCTACTAAATTTGGGTCTTCTTGAAAGACAGCTTTGAGTCCAGGAATTGAAGGACAATTCTTGATCTCATGATTCTCTGAGAAAATCATACATGTTTCTACAACTTTTACATCCAAGGGACATTCCCTTAAAGCATGTTTCTTCCTACATTTTGGACAAAAGATGGCTAAAGCATCTGTTTCTGCTTTCTGCTTGTTTTGGATTTTAAGGGTGTCTAGTTGTTCACTAAGGCTCCCTAAGATATCAGTTTTGAACTCATCAAGCATATTACCAATCTCCGCCCTACTTACTGATCCAGTTGCAGATTTGTTAGCCCTAATAAAAGAAGGATCCCTAGGCCCTTTTCCTGTTTTAGATTTTCCTCTTGAGAGATGGACACATAGTTCTGTTATATCACGAAGTGGGAGTTGAGAAATGTCTCCTTTCCCCATCATGTTTAAAATATCTATCCATTCATCTCTAATGGCTTTTAATATGAGGGCTTTCAAGGTTTCATCATCTAAGTTGCTCATCTTTGCTCTTTTCAAGTTGTATTGAAACCTTTCAAGTAAGTCTTCCAAATTTTCATCTTCTTTTTGCATCATTTTGAATACCTCATCCTTGTGATTGGTGGGCATACAATAGTCCAAGTATCTATCCAAAAAATTTTGTTTCATATCATTCCAAGTCCTAATAAATTGAGTGGCTAATCCCATGAACCATTTCAAAGCAGATCCCTTCAAAGTTGAAGGAAACAGTTTGAGTTTTTGAGAGTCTTCCATATAGTCATAAGTTCGGCACACGACTTCAAACTCAAACAGAAATGTTTCAAGATCCTCACTTCGCAATCCATAAAAGTTAGGGAGGACATATGGTGAGATATTTTTCATCGTTGTATGAGTTTCCTCATCAACTATAGGGAATCCAAACAAGTTGTCTCCTTCCCTATTTCTACCATTATTTCCTTCACCATTGTTGTCTCCATTGTTTCCTCCTCTTCTACCTCTATCTCTACCTCCATCTATTACTTCCTCCGCCATGATAGTTTCTTTAGAGTCCTTAAAGTCCTCTAGTTCTTCTATCAAGGAAGGATGAGAGAGAATCTCTTTGTTTTCTAAATGGGATTTAGTAGATGGTATAGGAGAATTCTCTAATTCAGCTGCTCCTTGAGTTCCAAAAATCTTAAGGGGGTAGATGGTGGTGAATCTGGTCTATGCCTTGAAGAAGATGGAGTTGTGAAAATCGAACTCTTGGCTTTAGCTATAAACCTTCCCCTAGAATCTCTTGCTCTATGCATGTCATTTTTTATTTTTTAAAAAGTTTGGCTAATAATTCTCTTTCTGATCTTCCAGGTCACACTAGGTGCAAGAAGAGAGCATACTTAAGAAATTACTGAACCAATAACCCTCTTTTCTGATCCTCCAGATCACGCTAGGTGCAAGAGGAGAGCATACTTCAAGAAGTTATCAAGTTTTCCCTTCTTTTATGATTTTTTTTTTTTTTTAAGAAATTGGCTATCTAGTTACACTTCCCCGGCAACGGCGCCAAAATGTTTGGTCAATTTAGTGTGTCCTAAATTGCTGCATTTAATTTGTCAATCCGGGAATCGTAAGCTGATGAAGTGCGGCGCACTATATGTGCAAGATAACCTATTTCTTAACTTTTTGTCGTTTTTTGTTTTCTAAGGTGAAATGGAAATTCTAAAATGAAAACAAGTATGGTTATGTTTGTTCAAGGAAATGATATCCCCTATAATGATTTACCAACTTGAAACTTAAAAAGGAATTTGAAATTTACAATGACAAAACTTGAAAGGAAATGAAAATGTGCTGCTGAAATGAAAAGGTGCTGCTAGTCTAATAAATCAAAACAGTGAACTATTGAGCATGAAAACCAAACTATTCTTGCTGCTGTCTAAACAAAAAGAAACTATGCTTAAAGAAATTCAAAATTGCAACAAAGTAAATCTAAATCAGATTACATCAATTTATCTTCTGATCCCTCATCATTAGTCCAGCTATGATTTTCGGAAGTAACCATAAACAACTTGAGTAACTGATATCTAATTTGCAGAAAGTAAACTAATATCAAATCATACATTCATAATTCAATCCCTCACCATCAGTCCAACTGTGGCTTTCAGAGGTAACTGAAGATGTCATGCACAATTTAATATATCTAAATTTGCAGAAATGAAACTAATACCAAACTACACATTTCATAATACAATCCCTCACCATCAGTCCAGCTGTGGCTTTCGGAGGCAACTGAAGATGTTATGAGCAGTTCAATATATCTAAATTTGCAGAAAGAAAAATAATACTAAACTACACATTTCATAATACAATCCCTCACCATCAGTCCAGCTGTGGCTTTCGGAGGCAACTGAAGATGTTATGAGCAGTTTAATATATCTAAATTTGCAAAAAGGAAACTAATACTAAACTACACATTTCATAATACAATCCCTCACCATCAGTCCAGCTGTGGCTTTCGGAGGCAAATGAAGATGTTATGAGCAGTTTAATATATCTAAATTTAACTACTGAAGCAAATAAGAAAAACTGAAATGAACAAAGCAATACTGAAATTAAACAGAAACTATGAAAAGCAAATTAGCAGCAGAACAATGTTAGTTCCATGTCATTAGTCAAAAAGCTATGAAAATGCCCGGGCTGCCTATCTATAACCTGAAACAAGAACACTGATCAGTGATTAACAACATAAAACATGAAAGACAGAAATGGAATGGAAAGCATGAAAGTTTATAAACAGAAATGAAGCATATATACTATGAAAGATGCAATGTATAAACATGTGAATGGATTATGGCACAATGAGCTTTAAAGAAATAAAATAAGAACTATACAATAATGCACAGAACCTTGGCAAGTGCAGGGGCCCTCTACACCAGCCTTGGCAATGATCTTCAAATACGAATTTCGGTTGAAAACAGTCTTCTTATATTAAAAAGCAGTCATTACAGAAAGGTGATGTTACGGCACAAGTGCAGCGTAATCACATTACAGAGCAAACAACTAACACAGACTAATAGAGACTAACATCGACTAACTCTATATGCGTATGCAAATGCGTTATATATATCAAAAGAAATATAACTGTCTCCTAAATTTTATGCTGGTGGAGAACACGTAGACCATTACGTCCACGGATCTAGGATCATGGCCGTGTTGGAAAGTAAATCTATGAGGAGTGGATGCTTGAATTCGGCTATGGAGCCATGTATAGATGTCGACTTGTCCTCCGCAAGCTCAGAAACGGCCATATGAACCTTCACGTGACACGAAACAGAGTCCTGTCACCGTGAGACTCCATGGTTGACTTCCATGTGGACGCCTTTGACCACGGCTTCTTTAGATGAGTTTGCTCGAACCAATAGGACATGAACCATGTCCACATCATTTCTGACTTGCCCATGTGGCTCGTTTTTCCTGTAGACACCTGTAACATAGAGTTTCACAAAATAGCTGCGGAAAGTTGCAGCAGCTGCGGAAAGTGGCAAGATTCCGCAGCTAAATGAACAAAATCTAAATCAAACAAAAGACACAAAAATATAGTTAAAAACCATGTTAGATGCTCTTTTGCAATTAACATACAATGACATTGACAACTTGGGAGGTTCAGGTGAGTGAAAAAGGTATAGAAAAGTGTATGGAAGAGATGCAGATTTGAGACTCAACAATCACACAAGGCTGTGGAGTGGAATTCGAGTTCGATCAATCTAGTCGATCTAGCCACCGTGATCAAACCTAGTACGAGGGATGTTAGGTTACATCGGAAAGATACAAGAGATCATTGAAGTGGATTTCTCTTCTTTCCAAAGTGTTATTTTTAGGTGCAAGTGGTGGGACACATTTGATCGGAATAATGTAGAGGAAGGTCACAATAGTAGGCTAATATGTATCAACTCTAGAAAGATGTGGGATGAAGCTAAGGAGCCCTATGTTTTTCCCAAACACTGCAACCAGATGTTTTTTTACCCAGATGTGTTGGATAGGGATTGGTGGTTCGTATTGAAACATGACCCTAGATCAAAAAATATTTTTGAGAACAATAGTGTTATCATGCCATGCGATTTGGAAGATAATGAGGGTAATCATGAGAACCGAGAGTGATATGGTACATGTGTTATTTCATCAATATTTATACTTTTTAAGATGGGTTTTTATAAAGAAGAGGACTTAACTACCTTATAATTATAAGTTGACTCTTTTTTTAGAAACATTATAATATGTATTTTGAATTAATTGGTAATTTGCATTGTGTTAATGTTAAAATCAATATTTCACTTGATAATTTTCAATTATGTTGATCTCAAAAACAATGGTGTAATGTATAAAGTTCTTTTTTTGTATGTAAGATCATAATAAAATAATGATAATTCTAAAGTACATGAATTTATTTGCATTATTTCTAAACTTTATTATGTTACAAAAATTCATGTTATTCTAGATTTATTATTTTACAATTATTCAAAATTTTACAAATTTAAAAATTTAAAAATTTTAATAAAATCATTTCACATTAATACAATTAAAATTTTACAAATATTTTACATACAATTACAATTACAATTATACAATTTCACATACAATTACAACTATAATTTTAGAATTTTACATACAATTACAATCATTTCACAGTAATACAATTAAAATTTTACAATATTTTACATACAATTACAATTTTACAATTTTACAATTTCACATACAATTACAATTAAAAGTACAATTACAATTTTAGAATTTTACATACAATTACAATTTTAGAATTTACATACAATTAGAATTACAATTACAATTTTACAATTTTACATATATACAATTACAATTACAATCATTTCACAATAAATTAAATATTACAATTACAATTACAATTTTACAAATATTTTACATACAATTACAATTTTAGAATTTTACATAGAATTAGAATTACAATTACAATTTTACAATTTGTCATATATACAATTACAATCATTTCACAATAAATTAAATATTACAATTACAATTACAATTTTACAAATATATTACATACAATTACAATTATAATTTTAGAATTTTACATACAATTAAAATTAAAATTTCAATTTTACAATTTGTCATATATACAATTACAATTACAATCATTTCACAATAAATTAAATATTACAATTAAAATTAAAATTTTACAAATATTTTACATACAATTACAATTAAAATTACAAATACAATTTTATAATTTTATATATAATTAAAATTAAAATCATAATTACAATCACGACATAATATTTAATAAATATCATGATCGTTTAATATTAAATTAATTAATAAACATCACGATCATGATAACCATCGTACAAACATCATATTCGACTAAAAAACACATTCAAATTCACTAACATCATCGTGATCATGATCATCTAACAAAACACATTTAGCATTGTATAACATCATCACAACACAAACATCAAATATACATCTCATGTCAAATAACTGCTATCACATACACATCTATCTGCAAGCTGCACATTAAATGAACATATCTAACACGACCTAACAATATACACATCATGATGATAACCAACATGTAAATTAAGTACAACTGCAACATGAACATAAAATACATGGACCATATATATATATATATATATATATATATATATATATATATATATATATATATATATATATATATATATATATATATATATATATATCAAAAATATACAACCATAATATAAATGTCAAATATCAACTGGTGGTACATCTTCAATAGCAGTACTAGTCGAGGCCTGCTCAGTCAATGGTGCAGCCTCAACAAGCTCAGATACATGCTGATCATCACGTGTTCGTTGATCTGGTACTGGTGCCTCATGCTGATCATGATCAACTATCGGTTGCTCATCGTGATAACTCAACATGGTCGACGGTTCAGCCTACTCGTGATCATGAGTACTACTGGACGCTGCAAGATGCTAACTCGACGTGGTCGATGATCCAACCTTCGCTCCATCATGACTGTTGGTCAATGTTGCAGGCTGCTCATCTAGCGCAGCACGAGATGAACGATGATCACTCCCCTGATCGTGATCATCATATGATGCATCGCTACTCACGGACTCTCGACATGCTTCATCTCGACCATTCCTATAACTTCGAAGGGCCCTCCTCAACCGCGTAACTAAGGTCGTAGATGTCACGCGGCATGCCTCTCCACATATGTACTAGCCTACCATTAGCCTGTATATCTCTCATACTGGGGGGCCTAACTCCCGCCTCAACAAACAACGCACAGATTTGGTCGCCCAACTCTATCCTCAATCTACTTTCAAGCCTATGCCTAGCAAAAGGTGGTACCGACGCACCAGAAGGAACAGGTTTTTCTGCACCAGCCTCATGATCCTCAGCATCTGCCATATCCTGATCGTCATCAAGATCAACACCTGGATCATTTGGTGGCGCTGGCATCTCATAGCCATCAAAATACCCAATGTCTGCAAAATATATATAAGTACACAACAATAATTAGAAATTTTCATTAAACAATTTAATAAAAACAAGTTAAAAAACATGATAGAATAAATTTAAATAAAACATTAATATTACCTCTATCATCCGGCAGGCTCATCATCTGTGAAGAGGATGTTGGCACACCCTCGCCAATCCAAACCAGCATAAGGACATGGGACCATAACGAAGGGATGGTCATCAACACTGGCTAGCAACTCCAGTGCATCATGCGATATCCTCGTGGAAAAATCAGTCTCGCCCCTCTTGGGCATCATCTGTCCCCACATGTGCATCCGTACATGCAACATCGGCCTACGAGGTTGCCGAACAAAATTAGACCTCGTCTCTGGAAACCTCTAAAAAAATAAAAAAAAATAGCTCTGAAGCAAAAGGGAAGTTGACCCTCCCTTGTGCATGAGCATGAAATCTATCTAAAGCTGTACAGAACTGCCGCAAAAAAATGGCAGACCACCTGACAAGTCGTGGCTCCTGTACTAAAGAATCAACATAATATAGAAGCGGGAAAATAATGTGTTGCCCTTCGCTGGTGTTGTGTGAAATTTTCGAAATCAGAAGTGAGAGGCACCTCACCTCCTCACTACCAAATGAAGCAATACGTTACTGACCTCTGGAGACCTGAAAATCTGAAGGAGACAGTATATCTGCACTACTGTATCTCTGGGAGTACACCAACTGACTCCCTACTGCATAGCCAAATTGAACCTCTAGGAACGAGAGAAAATCCACTCCTCTCCTCAATAGGCCAGTAATGAAATGGATGTCCTCCTCAGTGGGTGCATACCATTGGTTAGGACCAACCCGGAAAGCCTGTAGGTGGGAATTCCACCTGTAGATAAGATGTCACAAAAATACACCATGGCCCTTTATGGATGTAGCCTCCTCATAGAACTTAAGGAGGCCTACCTGCCTTAGGATCCCCTGGATATCTTCTGTAATAGGGCAAGGGTATGCATCTCTCTCCCTCTCTCGTGCCTCCCACAGGCGAACCATGTTATATTGGTCCACTTGTTGTTGATGTTGTTCCCTCTCTTCTCTCCTTTCACGTCGCTGAATGATTGACATATTAAATACAATTTTTTTATTAGGTGAGACATGTATTTAGGAATATACATATACAAAATTTAAAAAAAAAAAACAATCGGTGCACCACAAAAAACAGGCATGCACCGGTAACGGTGCATCTTCTTTTTGTCGTGCACCAGAGGCGGTGCACTAGAAAATTTGTAGCGCACCAGAAACGGTGCACCTAAAAATTTTCAGTGCACCACCCTTCTGTAATTCTTCCAAAGTCAACGATGTGGTGGTATAACAGACCGCACCATTGACTATCGACCAGTGTCGGGAGAGCAGTGCGTTGACCAAACTATACGCCCCAAGGCATATAGTTTGGTCAGCGCACCGCCCTCCTGACATCACTACATAGTCAATGGTGTGGTCTTTTACTAGGTTGCACCGTTGACCATGTCAAATTGCTGGAATGTGGTGCACTAACAAAATTACCTGCCTCAGGGTGGATATTTCCGTCAAAGCACCGCATTCCCGCTATTCGACAGTGTCAACGGTGCGACCGGGTAACTGACCACACCACACTTTTTTTAAATTTTAAAAAATCACGGTGTGCCTTTTGGTACCACCCCGGAACTGGTGCGGATACCATTAGCACTGGTGGTAGTGCGGCCTGTAAATTTATAGGCAGCATCACGAACCAGTGCGAGTCGAACGACTCGAGCACACCGCGCGTGAATTTTGTTTTTTTTTTTAAGGGGAATTTTAAGCTAATTTACAAAACCAATACGCTAAAAGGTTTAATTATGGAAAAACAAGGAAAATACCTGTACATTTGGTCATCGAGGAGGCATATTGGCTGTCGAATTTGAAAAACTAAACGTTCCCACCATTTTGCAAAATTCAAAATGGAGATGGTGGGAAATGGACAGCAGCAGTGCGTGCAAAGGGAGCACCGATGGCAGGGTGGCTCACACAAGGTAAAGTTGCACCGGTGCTTGAGAGCTCTGGAGCACTGAAAAGTGAAAAATGCAGATTTTTGGTAGTAATTTTTTTTTATTTAACCATGTTCTGGTGTGCGGGTTTTATAGGCACACCATTGCAGTATCTTAAGACCGCACCATGTTGTTTCAGTTTTTGCGCGGGGTTTTTGGACGCACCGGTGCGGAATATTTGTAAAGCACCGGTACGCTACTGTAATGATATGCACTGGGCGGGTTTGTACAGAGTGCACGGTGTCCTGGTGTGCCAATGTTTGGTGTGCACTGGTGGTTTCTCTAGTTGAACGCACCGGTGTGGTTTAGGATGATAGGCGCACCGGATGAAAAACATCCGCAAAAACCTCCACCTGCCCACCTCCTCTATTAACCTCCACTACAAAGGGATGTCTGGGGTATTTTTATAAGGGGTTCCTAAAAAAAATCTGCTAGAGGGTCTTTTCCTTGTAGTGTGAGGATTTATGGAGAGTCCATTTTCAGGAGATATTTGACAGCTTCAACTTTCGTTGGGTTCCCCAAACCTCTGCAATTCCAAGAGACTAAACGCATTATTTACTGATGGAGGGGTTGGGAAATCCTCCCTTGGGAGGCCTTGTTCTAGTGTTTCTCCCAATTGAAATCTCGATTGTGGGTTGACTTCCTTGAGTTTTTTGCCTTTCTGCCTCTTCTTCCCTAGCTTATTTATGAGATTTTCTTCCAACTCTTTTCAAGGGCCTCTCAAAGGTATCGTCCTCTAAGGAGCAGGAGTTATCCATTGACTTCTTTCTGATTATTTATGCATATGAGGGTGGGGAGGGGATGTTTGGGGTTACTTCGGGGAGGATTTCTTCTTCGTTGTATTTTTCAGAAGTAGGAAGTGTTGGTTGTTCCCTGCTGTCCAGAATTGTTTCTGGAGGGTCTACTGGAGTGTATCCTCTTCATTAGGATTTTTGTCTTCTGTCGAAGAGGGAATGAAACTCCCTTCCTCAAGAACCTCTCTTGTTTTTTGGGTGATGTTCCCTTTTGTGGCCCCTTTTCCTCTAGCTTTTGTCAGGGCTGCTTTCTGGACTAGGGTCCATTGCTCTCCCTTTGATTTCTCACTCTCTTCTTCAGCCTTCTTTTTACAGTGCCTTGCGAAATGTCCATAGCCATGACAATGCCTGCATTTGAATGGAATTTGTTCATAATCCAACTTCTAGATATAGGACCAATCTGTGACTATTAGTTAAATAGCTGACAACATCCCTACTTCTAGGTCTACCTCTACACATATGCGTGCACAAGAGTATTGGTATTTTCTCAGTGCTTGATCAATGTATTTTCCAAGAGTATTGCCAATGGTTTGGAGAGACTTTTGGTTCCAAAAATGTAGTGGAAGGTGAGGGAGACGCACCACACTGGGACCGTTGAAGGCACATCTTGGGAAGGATCAAAGTCAGACATCCATTTATTTAGATATAGAACTTGAGTACCTATAAAATATGGCCCATTTCTGAAAATGAGACTTCTGTCCTCTACGTTTTCAAACACAAAAATGAAAAATCCTTTGCCAACAAAGTGGATTTTAATACCTTCCTTAACTAATGGAGTCCAGTTCATCTGCACCCAGTCTTCCACAGCTTTGGGAGATGGCCAGAAACTAGTAAACTGCCCTATGAGCCCTCTTTCAGCAAGGTTTAATGTTGCTATGCATGTTTCTTCAACTAGGAGAGCCACAGAAGGGATGTTGTCCAGTTTCTTCACAAATTTCTGTTGCGAGTCTGAAAAAGGATGTTTGTTGCTTAAGGCAACTAGATTCTTGAATGTTTCCACTTCCGGTGTTCATGGAAGGGGATCATATCCCCCTCCAAGAGCCATGGCGGCTAGTAGAGAGCCTCAGCTAGGTAAGATGAGCCTGCAGACAGAAGTTCAAACGTGGGCCACTAGTAGGCCAACTCACCATTGTTATTAAAGAAAAATGACATTAATTGAAATACCCTATTAGTGGTTTGTAAAGGGATAGACTCTCACTTTTCTTAAAAGTCTTTGGGTCTTCAACCATTAATGTTTTTCCTTGCATCTCAAGAAGGTGAACTTTTAGCCAATTGAAAGAATTTTAGGTCTTATTATAGTATCAAATATAGTTTTAACTTAAATAGTATAGACAAAAAAGCCAATATTTCTTAATTTCATTGCTAAGGATGCCTATAATAAGATTATGTGCTTTTTAGTATTATTTAAAGCTAATACTACACTTGATTAGAATTTAACTTCTTTTTTTACAAAACCTGGAAAATATATGTATTAGAAAAGACTGCAAAAAATGCACATAGAAGATATACAAAGAGTGTATGCTTTAGAAATTCAAAGCAGAGATGGATGAAAAACAAAAAACAGTCCTTCCCCCATAAAAATAAAAAATGGAATGGATCCAACTCTAAACCTTCCAAAACGTAATCTTACTACTTCCTAGTTACAAGAGTATATTCTTACAAATTTCTTACACAAAATGATACAAAAATAGAGCATAATCAAGAATTGATCAAAATTCACCTTGTACTAAAACCAAGGGAGTTTGGAGTTTTTTGGGAGTTGGAACTTCTTTATTTTTAGTATTTCCTACCTCTAGTTAGAGAAGGGGAGAAACGCGACATTTTCTTTAACACTTTAGAAAAGGATGGAGAGGATGGGGTATTATCACCTTTCTTCTATTTCTCATTTTGTGTAGGCGAATCTTCTTTTTCTAGAACAGAGGCCTTGCCTTGAGAAATTTCTAAAGAACCATGAAAGTGAATTGCATTCTCTTTTGGAGAACATATATTCTCTAATTGCATTGGAGCTAATGAAGGATTGGGATCCTAAACACATTCTACTTCCTCTCGAGATTATAGAGCTCCAAATATATTATTGGAGCAAGATTCTAGCTTAGAGGGAGGCAGAGACCTAAAATAAAGTTGATACCTCCTTGGAACTTGATTCTTTCTCTTTCTTGAAAATTTCTCAAATCCTTGCTCATCATTATTCTGAGAATTTGGATTCATCTTAGAAAGTGGTGAAAAACCTTTAAAGGTTGGACACTATTTTGCAAAGTGCCCATACTCATGGCAACAGTTACACTAAAAGGGAACTTGCTCATAATCAAGATATTGGAGATGGCTCCATCCCTTCATATCAAGATGGATCACCTTAGGCAATATCTTATCAAAACATATTTACATGCATATTCTAGCATAAGTGAGAATACCACTTTTAGGCTTTTCATGGGTTATATAACAACTCAACTTGTTTCTTATTACTTTGAAATTCTCCTCGCCCTATAAAAAAATGGGGAGATGTGGAAGTCTAACCCAGATAGGGGCTAAGTATATTTCCATATTTATATTGAAATCAAGGGTCTAGAGGGATAGGGAAAATCTCTTAGAGCCCATGAATTAAGGCACATATTTGACTATGAGATCCCTAGCTTCTCTGCTTAAAAAAATAAAAGTGAAGAAACCTTTAATGCAATAAAATATTGCAACAAATTTATGATCAACCTAATTCCTAGTACTCTATTTAAAGGCAAAGTTAGGATTGGGTAAATTTACAGATTTATACTCTCTCCTTCAAGTCATTGATATTTTAAGGTGCCCCATAAGATCCTAAATCCAACTTGGGGACGACATCTAAATTTGGCACATTTGTTATTTTTAGAAATCAGATTTCCCCTAGAAGAATGGATCACTCATTGATAACTCGCGACTTCAAATTTTCCTTGAGGGACTAACAAATAGAACCCTTGAATTTTCACCTATGATCTACAAGATGACTTTTTCTAAGATTCATCAGATATATCATGAAGCTAGGAAAAAATCAACAAGAACCTTGCATGACAATGACACTTGGAGTAGAGGGAAACGATTATGGCTAGGAAAACCCTAGCCACTGTGGGAGCTAGACAAGTTCCATTGGGCTCATCCAAAATTAAACTTTTTATCTAAAAAAATATTTCATTTTAATTATATTACAATGTAAATATTTTAATTAAATAAAATAAATCCAATATTTTTAATTCACATATTTTATTTATTTATTATAAATAGAAAAAGCCACATCTTATTAGCCCAATTCTACTTAGAATAGTAAAGAAAATCACAAAATAGATTCATATATTCTTTATTCATAAGAAATAAAAATAAAACAAAAATGTATTTTAAAAAAATATCAATAAATAAATAAACAAATTATTTAAATTGTAAGATAACTCAATAGTATCTTAGTATATAAGATAGGAAAAATAGTGAACCATTAAAAATATATAATTATAATAAAATATATATATATATATATATATTCAACAATTTTTTTAATGGTACATTGTTTTGCCTATATATATATGGAATATTGGTTAACGTTAAAATTGATAGATAGTGAAATTGTTATGTGTAGGTAAGATTAATGTTGTGGACTTGGAGTGTGCCTTAAAATCACTTTTTCTTTGATAAGAGCTTAGCTTCCTCAAACGTAAAGAAACAAGTTAATGGCCCAAGACCCAGAGGCATTTGGAATAAGTGAAAATCTGCCCTTTTATGGACCACAAACGGTAATTTTAGGTGGTGTGGTTTTCCTTGAATAACAGTGATGAGTTAGCCTCGATTTGTGGATAGAAACCAATGATGCTTGTCCACACTATTAGTTTGACAACTGAGTTATGATATATTTTTCCACTTGCTAAAGAAAGATATGATTGGTAACTTTCAACATTTGATAAAAGTAGGTGTTAAAAGTGTTAGATAGTAAATTTGTTTTTGAGAATGTGTGTAGGTAAGATTGATATTGTAAGTTTAAATTTAGTTAGATTTATATGTTTGATAAGGTAAATGTGCTATGAGGTTCCAATTTACACAATTTTTGGTTTTAATGTTTAACAGGAAAAATAGCTAAATGAATATAGCAATGAATGTAAACACAATTTGATAGTGCAGAATATATATATATATAACTCTAGATTTATTTAAAGTGCAAACTCTTTTTAGAATGTAAATTAAAAAAAAAATACACTTTAAAAAATAAAAATTAATTCCTTTCAATACTTTATAAAATTAAAATTATTTAATTATTTTTTTTTAGCCAAAAAGAGTATTTATATTATATAAATCCGCACCTCGCTTATAGCAAATACATCAAGAATTACATATCAACTTCTTCAAAATTTCTATCATTTTTCTTTTATCCAAGAGATACACTAAACTTTCTTGAGAAGCATACCATTGAGCAACAAAGTGGGGTTTCTATAGGTATATACCTTACAGAATTGCCCCAACAAAACATAACATTTATAAAACATAAAATTATTGATTGATAATAAAGTCCTTGATAACTATGAACTTGATTTTATGAGATGATCTGTGTTGGGTTAAATTAAATTTTGATTTATTAGACTCCATTAAGGGATAATTGATGGCCTAATTTGGTCATTGATGCACAAATCTCTTGCTTTCAATTTGTATCCATCATAAGAAAGCTTGTCTACTTCTTCGTTACGGTCCTGTAAAACATCAAAGTATGTTATTGATGGAATGTATTTTACCATTTTTAGTGCTCTTTTCATGATATTTTCTAGATCTTTTTCCTTTTCCATTGAGCCCTTAACTAAATGTTGCAAAATAAGTAGGCAGTCTCCTAGATATGCGACCTCTTTCACCTATTTTCCTTTGGAAATCAAAAGACCATGATAAATAACATGAATCTTTGGTTGATTATTTTTCATATGAACGAGTCCCCATGTGATCTGGATTTGATCATTATATTTTTTTCCATCCATCTCGATTCATTCACAGTGGAAAAATTGGAGGAAACATCTCATGGGATTGTTTTTAACATTCCAGGAGAATTTTGAGGCATCAAACGATGTTTTTTGGGGGGTAAAACTTTTCATTTTAATGTCACACCATTTCATGTTATTCTACACATAGATATATTTCCAACGGCGTAAGAAGCGTGTCAATATGATTCTGTATGAAAACATAATGCACTCAGAAGTTGACCTTCCTATTTTCACACCTATAATCCGGGAGGATGCCATGTCATCCCCCATTAATCCTAGAAAATGGGATATCCACATGTTTTTGATGTAAAAGACTCTAGAAGAGTGTATATTATAACTCTAGCTAAGAGTTGATGTAGTCAAAATTAACCACTAGTAGATTATCGGGTTGTGTTATAATCAGGTTACTAGAAGGAAGAGGCATTTCATTCTTTCGAGAGAATTTTGTTCCATATTTGAGCAAAGATAGCCAAGAGGGATAGGAGGTAGAGCACACAGGGATGATTTTTGCATTGTATCATTCAGTTAGGTTTTCTCCCGAAAGGGTTTCCCATAACATATTTTGTGTCTTATGTGTGTGTGTGAGCTTATTTTTTCATTCTCTGTTTTTCTACATGATTTCAATTCACATGCATGCACTCATTACAGTAATCTAGAGATATTAAAGTTTAATAAAACTACAATAGTGTATAATCTCATATTCTTAATATATTATTATCATATCTGTTGTGACTAATTGTCGAGTGGAATATCCATGGTAGTTTACGGATCACCATGAGTACCTAAACACCTTGTCATCCTCAAGGATATAAAGAGCCCCTCACCCTCCTAACACTCCTAGATTTCGTTTGGATGCACCATAAAAATAGAGAATCATAATTGTATTTTATTCTTTCAAGTTCTGAATTCCACATTTGTCATTATAAGCTTCCAACGTTCTTCCACATTTTGTTGGTTCTAACTACCATCCATCTATCATTCTAATATTTTAACATTCTTCCATCCATACCTACCATTTTAACGAGCCATACTTGCTCTGGTTGATCCAACTCTTTCATAAGGGAGCTACAATATTTCTTTTGAGCTTAAAATTTGGCACACAACGATAATTCTTTAATTGAAATTCTCTGGGGAGAATTAAGCTTGTTATTAAAGAGTGCATTAATCCTGCCAAGCAAAAATTTCCAACATATAAATTTCAGAAGGGTTTCCCAATACATTTTGAGAAGATGTTTTCGTGTAAGCTTTCCTTTGTAATTTTTTTCCTAAGCTGGAGAAGAATTATTGCAGAGAAGATGACCATTTGACTCTGCTATGGATAGGATATGTTTCCTCCATCTACGGCCTTTTTGTCTACTCACATTCCAAAAAAAAATATGAGAGATATTTTCCACTTTATTCTTGCAAAGAGAGAATCTTGAGGGGCCATGGATGCCTCTCTTTATAAGGTTCTCATCTGTCAATACTTTCTTATGTGCAAGGAGCCAACTAAAGGAATTCAACTTTGGATTAACATTAACCTTCCATATTTGTTTCCAAATAATAAGCTTTGGAGGCATGATAGACTGAAAGATAAAATTTTCATAGCCTTTCTTGACTAAATAATCTGAAGAATTCCAACCGATTTGATATTGCACACAACCTAAAAGTCGTTCACAGAGCTTGGCAAGTGAGCGCTAGAGATTTGGTGGAACATTCCTTAAGTCCCAATTCATCCAATTTCCATCTTCGTCCTAATTGGAGATGTCATCCAATGTAAAGTTCCTTTGAGCATAAAAAATTTCTCACAGGAGGAGTTTAGGAAATCACTCAAGAAGCCGCTAGTCCATAATATTATCAATATATAGATTAATATTGTTACCATTTCATGTTTTCTAATAGAACCTCGAGCAGATGAGGTGGGATGTTGAAAGAAATAATTTCTAGATCGAGGAACATCCTTTCATTGTCTTGATGGATTCCAAGCATCGAGATCTTTTTTCTTGAAGATATTTTTCCTTCAAGAATACTTCCTACCAGTCCTCTTCTTGGGTGAAAAATCCCAAAACTAGTTTTGTTGTTATTTCCTTATTTATTAGCAATGGATCTGGTATTCCAAAACCCCCCTTATTTTTATAGGCCTTCACTAGAGCCCATTTAAGAAAATGGATTTTTTCAGGAGCTTGCCTTACCAACTTCCCATAGGAATTTGCAGGTTTCTTTTGCTAAATTTGAAAGTATGCTCTATGGAGAAAGTAGAGCTGAAAATTGAGCCATTAAGCTCCCCAAGAGTCGAATTTCCCTTTAAATTTTTCTAGGACTCCTTTCCATGCTTGAGATGAATGTGATTTCAGAAAAAATGGAATTACTAGATATTTGAATTCCTTCCATGATTCAATTGTTTGAAAACCAAAAATTATTCCAATTCTCCCTTAATGATACATTCCAAGTATAAGTATGAGATTTCCATAATTTTTTTTTGCTTCAAAAGGTTTTAAGAAAGGAATCCATTTTTTATTTTAATATTCTAGTTATTATTGTGGAGGCACCCCCAGTAAGAGTGTGTCATAAACAAATTGAGAGTGGTTGATGCTTTTTATATCCATGGAAAATATAATTCCTAAGAGGCTCACACTTCTCCTTTCATATTCAAACTTGTGGCTAAGAGAATTTACCATGCTAATATATAAGAAAGGATATAGAGATAAACCTTGACGAATCCCTCAAGAGGCTTGGAAGAAACCAACCATTATTCCATTGACCAAAGGGGCAATCCATGGAACTTTCATACTTAAAGAAGCCCATAGAGTAAACTTAGCACCAAATCTAAAATTTTCCACTAATTTGAAAATGAATTCATGACTTACTTTGTCAAAGGAATTTTCCATATCTAGTTTCATGATCATGCCTTTGTCTTCTTGATTTTGGTTGGATTTGGTTTCCTCTTGGACCATGATGATATTATCAAATATTTGTCTTTGATGCATGAATCATCCCTTATTTTTTGAGATAATTCTACTGAGATCACTTTATAATAGATCGTACAGGGTGATATCGACTGACATATTGAAAAATAAGCAAGATTTTGATATTTTTGCATTAGGGCTAACAAGGAAGAAAGTGTTCCCCCCCCCCCCCGCCCATATAGTTGTTCTATAAATTATAAAACACCATTATGCAAATATTAAAATTTATTACCTCCCAAAAATATTGGTAAGAATGAGTAGAGAATCCCTTTTTTCTGCTCCTTTGTCCATACTGAAGGAAAAGACAGCTTGGCAGGTCTCTTGAGTCAATGGGTTATTTTTTCAATGCATCATTGTCTTCTTATGAAATAGACTCAAGAATATTTCTAGCATTGAATATTTTGCTTCAGGGCTTCTAGGGCCTATGGATTTATACAATTCACTGATGTGACGAATCACCTACTCTTTGAGTGATGAAAATATGAAATTTGTATGCCTCTTGCAACAATCTCTTTAATATTATTTTTCTAAATTCGATCTTTTTCTTGCTTGTGAATTTTTTTTTGTGCTAATATCTCCAGCCTTTAAACAAATGCTTTAGGATTTTAAATGCCAAATCTATTCTTCCTCTTTGAGAGCTTTATGATAGGCTACAAAATTTTCTCTTTCTTGTTGCAATAGTTCATGTGCCACTAACCCATTCTCCATCTTATCGTGTATAATTTCATTTTTTTTCATGTACCTATATCTTTCCATATTTTTCTAATTGTTAGTCTTGAGCCCATTGTTTCAATGCAAGCTTCAAGCACTTCATCATTTTCTCCCATATCATAATTGGGCTTCCCATTACCCACTCGCTCCAAACCTTCTTTACTAGATCGTTGAATTTTGGCGAGTTTTCCCAAAACTAACAATAGCTAAAGGGTATTGGCTAGAATTCAATGTCTTCTGAGATATCAAGAGTGATCAACTTGTGATATGAGTTGATCAAAGGGAGGATTATGGAATTGACCAATACTTTTTCAGATAAGAATGAATCTAAAATTAAAAATATGTCAAACCAGGAAGCAATATGGCCTGGTCGAGTCCCCTTATTGCGCCATGGGAATTTTTTAGAGGAAGGATTTGTATCTAAAAAATTTTGATTTATGGATAAGGTCATCTAAATTTTCTTGGAACTGATCTTGAATGTGATATACCCCTTTTTTCTCCCACTGGCGTAGGGTTGCATTGAATTTACCACCCAATATGCATCCTGATCCAACAATTGTGTCCCCAAGGGCCACTAAGTAATTCTAGCATTCATGTTTCTTTGAATTGAACAAGCATGTAAATATTGAAAATAGAGAATACATGATTTGAAGGAATATGTAGAAAATGAGTAGCCAACCAGTGAAATGTCAAACTAAATTCTAGAAATTTGAGCGAAGATTGAGACTGCATGGTGGATATCCCACCTAAAGTTCCTCTTGCACTATCAAAAATAATCCCACTACCATTCCAAAAATTGTGCTAATTTTAGAAGACCTCTTGATCCCCTATTTTTGTCTCCTAGAGAAGGAGAAATAATGGTCTCTCTTTCCTGATCAAATATTTCACTTATTCCATCCCTTTTGTCTACCTCAATCCCCTACAATTCCAGGAGAGGACCCTCATTACTTAATTTTTTTATGAGTAGCCACTTGTTGAGGGGATGATTTGCCTCCTTTTTTAGTGTTTATATATCCCTTTAGTTTTGGATCTAAGATTCCATGTGTTACCATTTGCTTATTCTTCTCTATTTTTTCATGGCTTTCCTCTCTATTGGTATGTTGATCGGCCTTACGTTAGAGCCTTTCTAATTCATTTTCCTTCTCTGCCTTCAAATTATCGCAAGTTGAGCTTAGAAAAGAAGGCCAAAATTTGGAGCTTTTAGGGGAGATTAATTGTTCCTCTTTTGAGCAAGATTCTACTATTTTCTACTTTGGTATTGGATCATTTTCTAATGGCGACATGGATTCATCATTTTTCTCTGGTTCATGCCCTGGTCCCAAATCTTGTACCTAGTCTTATACATTGTTTTTGTGAACTTCCCCTTCTTCAGCCACTGAATTGAGAACCTCAAAGTTGTTATTTTTATCATTTTTTCCTTTACTAGATCCTTCCCCTCCCCCCGGAGTGGATGACTTAGGGGAAGCTAGTTTTTTCCCTTTGTTCCCATTATGATCTAGTTTCTTTAGCATTTGTTCTATAATTTATTTGAGCCTCTTCTCCTCTTTTGTTGTTGACATTTTTCTCCTTCATTCCCCTATTTTTACTGCCCCTCCTACTTCATTTTTCTTATTCTTACAAAGTGGCCATATTCATGGAAAAAATTTCATTTAAAAGGAAGCTAATCATCGTCAATCTCTGGAATATAGGTCTAGTTATCCAGGTTTATGGTTATTGTTGTTGGGATCACCTTATCTAGATATACCTCCATGCATATCCTTGCACAAGTGAATATCCCCTCTAGTGGCTCAACTTGATCAAATTATTTCCCAAATACATTTTCAATATTTATGAAATTAGTATCATTCCAACAGTGCATGGGAAAAAAAGTAAGCTTTACCTAAACAGGGACGACATATGGGGCATCACTTTTAGGGCTAAAATATCAGCTCCGTCGATTCATATATAACCCTTGGGTCCCCATGAAGTAAGGCCCACTTTGACAGATCAGGTCCTAATCACCTTTGTTCTAAAAAAAAAGGTAAAAAACACTTTTCCACATAAAGTCAACGTGACAAAATCCTTGATCATGGATTTCCAAATATTTTCAACCCACAAAATGTTGGGAGGGACACACCCCCATGAATTGGCCTACCAAGCTAAATTCAACTAGTTTTAGTGCTCTTTCTCTTGAATATGGCACAAAAACCCTGAGATTTGGATTTTTTTTTAATCTTCTTGACAAAATGAGAAGGATTTGCCTTCTGAAATTATGGCCCATTTGTGACCAATGAGTTAAAAGCAGTGATATCCAAAGCATGGGGTGGAAGCGAAGGTGGAGACCCACCAAATCTAGCCATCTAGCCACAAAAAAAGTGTTGCATCCATTGTAACTCTCAGAGTTGTAGAGGTAAACCTAGATTTTAAATGTGAATTTAATTCTAAATTACAATGTAGTTAGATGTCAAATAAATATGTTAATGACCTCTTTGAAATAAAATACCATTTCAAATATATATATATATATATATATAGAGAGAGAGAGAGAGAGAGAGAGATGTCAAATAAATATGTTAATGACCTCTTTGAAATAAAAGAAAAAGAGAGAGAGAGAGAGAATAAGGTTTACATTACTGCATGCAATTTTCCAAAATTCCCCTAGACTCACTCTTACCAGATTTGTTGGCCATAAGAGAGAAAAAAAACATATAGCAAATTGCCATTCCAAACTGAGTAACCATAGTTGAAATGACCAATGAAACCAAAATACACTTAATATTAGAATGCAGCCCAACACCATCAAGGATCAGAAGAGTTGACTAGAGTTGGTTTCTCTGGTCCATTGCCAAGTGATGAGCGAGCTCTAAAGTTACAATGTACGTGTTTTTCCATGTGCGTCATCATTCCTTCCAAACATTCCAGCTTTTTTTATATCTTCCTTTGACACCTCTGTAGGGTGGTCATAAGATCCCACATTTCCCATTGGTTGTGTTACAGGTCATTCATGAATCCTATGATAAAATTTCTATCATCGGGATGATCTCGGTTAATGTTTTTATAGGAGGAGAGTTACATGTCTGAGTTCAATTTTAAAGGCATACAAGGGGGGGGGAGGGGATTAATTCCACTTTTCCAGGTGACTATGTGGGATTAGGGTCTATCACTTCCCCCAACTCTCGATCCTCCATCCTATTCTCATCTTGTTTCCTCCTTGATCCAACTCCCCTCTGCACCCTCCCACATTGGTGTTGCATAGTCCACTTAATTAGATTTTAGAAAGAAAAAAAACCATGTATTTTTCCCCCAAGGAATACCACGCGTCACCACTAGAATGCCACTCAAACCACAACGCCACTCTATTGCAACATACCCACTATGTCGACTTGCCACATCATCCCATCTTGAGTTTTGCAGACCGGCCTGTGGCCAAGTCAGCCACCCACAGGGCTTTCCCCACAAGAAAATACCCAAACCCTGACCCATAAGATTCTTTCTAAACCACAATCAGACTTAAAACCCCGCCAAGTCTCTCAGGCGGACACCCAATACCTCATAGAACACCAAGCCCCTTGAATTAACCACCCTGAAATAAGCTGTAAAGCAGTGAATGTTCAATAATTCCCACCCCTACCCCTGGAGGTCCTCACAACCTAAAACATTCGAGCTTGGACTCCTACCCAAAATATTACGACACAAAAACATTGTTCAAACTTAAATCCTCATTCTCAACAATAAATGTAGAGCTCAGGCTAACTACCACAGAAGAGACAAACTCATTATATTTTTTAAGAATTAAACAGGAAATCTAAGCTATAGACTAGGAATACTTTAACAGTGCGCTAAAAAAAGGTTTGTGTGCCAACTCCCCCCAATATACCATAGTTTCCCACCCTTTTAAACCCTCATTCTCAGCAAGATACACCAAACATAGACCAACTACCCCATAAAAGACAAACTCATCACAATTTCTAAGTATTATAAAAGAATACCATGCTACAAAAAAATTTGAACCTTACTAATGGCCTGAACGTAGGTTTTCATGCCAATTTATCCCAACAAACCTCCATGCAAAGACTCCATGACACTAGAATTTTTTCTAGCCTATAAGAGGTACTTTGTGCAGAGCCGCCATCCCTGGATCCCAAATTGATTGTCTCTAAGCCTCCTTCGTAAACTTACCACCACTCCATCCTTTCACTACAGCATATCCATCCTCCACCTTAGGTTCCCATTCCTAGGTTAGCTTGAACAGAATGATAACTTGAACATTCGAAACATAGCCTACTCCCCCCTTGTGAATGCCCATACAAAAACTCACAAAACTAATTGTTGTGTGATGAAAATTTCTCTTATACACCACATCCAGGCCCTGGAATTTTCCACCCTCGCACACCTACATGGCTTAGACTTTCCCTACTTCACTTGAATGCATCGGCTGAGTTGGAGGGGTGGCAGGCTCCTCCATCGATCCCAAAGTTACCTTGGGCCACACCCCCATTGGGGATCCTTGTCTGATTCCAAAATATTATTCAACTGATTTATCCAACTGTTGTTAATTTGGGATGGCCAGTGGGATGTAAGCTTAAGGTTGGAATCTTAACTGCCTTAGTTGGCTAACATGTTTGTTTCCTTATTCCTAGACCTCCACAAGTGAGGTGTTATTGCATAAGGGAAGGATAGTATCAAATTCTATATTAGGCCCACAAGGAGTTGTAGACACCAATTGTTAACTACATTGGAGACTAATGATCCATTAATAAGCTTATGTACAACATCTATAACATGTTGTGAGTCTCTATCTACCTGAAGCTGAGGAAAGGTTGCTTCTCTGGCTAATATTAGTCCTATTTTCAGCACGTTGAATTTAGCCACTTTATTGCTAGTGTAACCACAATTTCCTACATATAAGCTTAAGGTATTTCCATGTGTGTCATGGAATATTCCCCTATACCCTACTTCTCCTAGGATTCCTTTGGAAGCCCTGCCAAAATTTAGCTTAATAAAACCTTCTAGGGGAAGGGAGAAACCTATTGAAGAATATCATGAATCCCTAATTGATATGTCATGCTCGGAGCCATTAGATCTTGAGAAAATTTCAGGTCTCTTATTATCCTTGATTCCTCCCCATCTACCTTCGAATCCTCCACATCCCAACATTCTGAAAATTTTGTTTCTTTCATGTTTTGCTTCATGGTTTTCCAAACAAAGTCTCATGATGACCTTTGATAATTAAATATAATTTATTTACGTTCCTTCCCTACATTCCAAAGGAGGAAGCCCAAGACTAATATGCAAGCCCCGTTGACAACCAAGTTCTTAAAGAGGGATACCTGTCATAATTCTATGATTTCCCACAGGCTATTAGGAGTTTGATACAGATGTCCAAATAAGGCCCTTACCCTATTCCATAAATCTTCCACAAATACATAAGTATTCAAAAGGTGTTATGCGCTTTCCTCTTATTTTTTGTAGAGAGGACATCATGATGGGCTTGTGAAACTTTTTTCCTGGAGATGGTCCCATGTTAAGATTCATTTCCTTCTAATAAGTAATAGGAAATTAGCGACCTTTGACCACATTTTTCCTGCCCATATCTTCTTCCATAGAGTTCCTAATGTATCTTCGAATAGCCTTCCAAGATTCCGTAGGCATACTTTATGGTGAACATCCCTTTCGATTTACAACACCACCTTAATTTATTATTTTCCTATGCCACATGGATTTTTATTTCTCTAATGTATTGTTCTAAGATCTACCAACCTTGCAAAGCTCGATCATTGGCCCAGCTGTCCATTTTTCTCCATTCCCACCATTGGGATTGAAAGATGGCTTTTTTCCAAAAGTATACAACTTGAAAAACGCCATGTGAAATGGTGAACTCCATGACTGGCCTAAAAACCTCTCTATTATCTAGGCACATAATTTTTTTTCGGGATTCCTCCCAAAACTTGGTTGTTCTACCATTTATGATATCCCTAAACACATGATTTTCAATAAAATATTTTTTTTTCCTATGCAATATTCCATATAGAATACCCAGAAGGGAACATTGACATTCTTACCTTTTCTGCTTAACTGTTGACTGGGCTATGTTTCCTACCCCCAAAAAAACATCATATCTCTTAACCTCCTTCGGCCCATATCCACCATATTTTTTCCCCCATAACTTTGTTGAGCATATCGGGGTCCCGCGATATTAGTCCTCCTCCCCATTTAGGTAGACATACCTTCTCCCAAGACACGAATGACCACTTCTTAGATTGTTGGGCCCCTTTCCATAGAAACTTTTGGAACCTGGAAACGATGTCCTTATATGCCTCCTTTAGAGATGGTAATATTGACCGATGATAGATCAAAATGGCTTGTAATCTTGACTTCAAAAGAGTGACACAACCTGCTAGTTCAATGATTGGAAAGCTCAATTATCCAAATGGTTGGAAATTTTATTTATGACTTCCTACTAGCATGAAGTCCTGAGTGAGTTTGTGATGAGAGGAATACTCAGGTATTTCACAGGCAAGGTGCCTACTTGGAACCCTAAATTTTTAGCCAGATTTCTCTGAACCATCTTGCTAGTGCTGAAAAATATGTACTGAACTTCTCCCCATTAATCAGAGTACAAGAAGCATCGTAGAAATACAAAATGATGATTTCCAGTGTTCTCATCTCTTGTAGCATTGATTCTCCAAACAACATGATATCATCAAAAATTGTTGATTCATTATGGGGAAATATTGGTCCAATATACAGATGCCTTTAAAGTGCTTGTGATTAATTATCGTATTTATGTATCTCCCCCGTTCTTCTATTGTTATGAAAAATAATAGAGGGGATAGTGGATCCCCTTGTCGAAGAACTATAGATGCTTTGAATGTACGAGTAGGTGAACCATTTAGCAAAACTGAAAAGAAGGGTGTGGATATGAAGGACCTTATCCATCTGATCCATTGGGGGGGGGGGGGGGGATCCAAAAGCTATTAGGACACTAAGAAAGTATTTCAAACTTAATCTATATTATGCTTTACATAGGTCTAACTTAACAACCATTCTAAGTTTCCTACTCTTTTTTAGCGATTGGACTACTTCATGTGTCGTGACAATTCCATCCAGCATATTCCTTCCCTCCACAAACCCCATTTGTTCTAGGGAAATAATATGTTTTAGCAAGGCTTAATTATTTTAACAATGACCATTCAGATGCTTTTGTACACTACATTACATATGGATATGGGTCTGAAGCCACTTGGATCTGTAGAAATTAATTGTAGATTTGAATCTGCTCATGTAATGTACAAAAACATAAGACTCACATCTACTCTACTCTTCTACGAAATAAAATTCACGATTGAGAATACATATCAAAAACATGCATAATGATTTAACACACATCCACAAAGATTTATCTGGGGGAAAGAAACTTCTAAAAACCCCTTCCTATCTTTATTTCATTAATCAAAGAATCTGGATGAATACAATATGCTTGCTCAAGGTTGAGCAAAATCTACACAAGTATCTTCTATCCTCTGTCTGACTAACTGACTTTGGCCAACACTTATCCAATTTAAAGCCTTCCCAAGCTCTTATTTCCTTTCATTTTTTGGTGAGGAATTAGCCCCTATTAATTAGGGAAATTACTCATTGATAGCTGTGCAATTCTTTTAGGCCTTCCTTTGAATACATGCACCACCTGTACAACTTGGAAAATTATACATATTATAGTACATTGCCCTTGAAATCCAATCTCAAATGGGTAACTCTAATTTTATTCATGCATGATTTAATTTAGGCCGATTGATATATTAACAGGTTAAACACTGAAGTTGCATCCCACTACTAGAGCTCCCTCTAGTTCCTCCAACAATTGGAACTAGTTTAATTGACATTAACTCAATTTAACTAAATTAAATTGTTACAACTAAAATTACCTCAACCTAGGCTCCTAAAAATTAGGAATCATTGTACACAAATCAAGTTAATCCCACAACTCGAATTAACGAAGCTAATTTAGTGATAACAACTCAGTTAACTCATTCAAGTTGTCTTGTGATGTGGAATTTCGTTCTCCTAATTTTATTCAAGGGAAAATAAAATCAAGAATTTCTTGTTGTATTTTCAATAGGATGACTTGATTTATTGGTTTTAGGAATTCAAGTGAGAAAATTTTCATTCAAACCAGACCATACTCATTGGGGGCATCTTGACTCCTCCACTAGGGCATGCATTTCTTTGTCGATAAAAGGAAAACATGCCTTGAAAAAATCTATCGTGAAGCCATCTACACCTGGTGTTTTTTTTTTTGGGAATTTCTTTCACTATTTCCTCCACCTCCTAGAATGAGATTTCCCTCATAAGAGTGGAATTTTTTTTGGGTTAATCAATTTGGGAATATGGTTGGTAACCCCAGTGGTGGTGTAAGCTTTGTCATTATCACCTTTCGTTAACAAATCCTAATAAAAGGATACTAATTCTTCCTCCATGTCTTCATGTTCCACCAACGTGTTGCCTTCCTTTTAAGTCAGGGAAAAAATATAATTGTGATATTAGTGCTTGATCATGGCTTTATTAAAGAACTTGATGTTTCTTTCTCCCTCTTGAAACCACTGGATTCTGGAATTTTTTCTCCATAATATTTCCTCTTATTTGTGATGCAACTCCAAGTCATGGATTAGCTCTCCCTCCTCCTCCACCAAGGTTTTAGTTATGCCTTCTCGTATGATTGCAAGTTGGATCTCTTCCATGCACACTTCTAGTTTTTTATTCTCTGAGTGAATGTCCCCAAATTCGGTCTGGTTCCATTGTTTTATTCTTAATTTACATTCTTCTAATTTGAGTTGGAAATTTTGCATCTGATTTCTCCCTTGGATTGAAATTTCCTTCCACCAACCCTCCATCTTAGACAAAAGGTCAAGCTTTTGGATCCAGAAGCTCTCAAATCTAAATGACCTATTATGCGTTGCCATTTTAGATCAATCTCTAGTTTTATTTTCCATTGGTCTGGCCCTAAGCTTGGTAGAATGGATGCCTCCACAAATAGATCCCTAAAAATGCATCGTCAGAATGGAGGAATCAGTAAATAAGACAAGCCACCTAGTACCGACCTCCATGGCGGTTGTTTCGGGAATGACTATTTTTTATCGTATCCACCTCTATGATCCTTATATCTTGGATTACTTCCTGAAAGAGTGACAACGTTGGTTCCAATCTCCTGGCACCCCCTTTTTCCTCCTCCAAACTATGTATTATGTTGAAATCACTACCTATTATAAAACACTCATCTTGATAATTCATTTTGATATTTGGCAAGTCATTCAATAAGCCCTCCTTTTTACTGGGTAAAGAGGGTCCATATATATCCGTCAAGCAAACTACCTCTCTTGTTATTGAGCATCTGAAATTTCCTAGGAGGATATTGGGGTATGCTACCCAGTCCTAGAAAACCACCAATCTTGGATCATATACCACCATTATTCCTCTCGCGCTGCCTCATGCTTCAATAACCATTGAATCACTGCCCCTCCAACATTTCTCCATGATTTCTCCTAACTTCATACTTGAAACTCATTTATCTTGTTAGATTACTATCTCGGTCTTCTCCTTATCTATTATATTCTTTAGGTACCTTTGCTTATCATTACTATTTAGGCCTTGAATATTCCAAGGGATGACTTTCATTGGGAAACTGATGTAGTTTGGAGGAAATAGTTTGAGATCTTATTAACCTGCCTTGAGTTTAGAAAAAACTTGTCGATCTCTTTGAGCACCTATCTGGTAGTTTTTTAGTTCAATGTAGCTATTATGTCATGTCCTTCCCAACATTAGAACCCTTTGAATCGCCTTCCATATGTGCATTTCTCTAGCTCCATTTCCCATATATATGGAGGAAGTGTTTCATTTTCTCTAGGGGTATTTCTTGAGCTTCTTCTCTAGCCCATGTTCAAAGGAATTCCATCATATTTTGATTTTTTACACTCAGATTAGCATGTTGGTCCTCCGCTTCCAGGATGGTACTAGTGGTGGCAAGCAACTCTTTGAGATCTAAGTTATCCAAGGGATCCTCCGTAGGTTTCCAATTAGTGTTTGGCTCATCTCCTAGATTAACTCCATGCTCCTCCACCTCCAATGGGTTCCTCCAGTTTCCCTTCCATCTCCACCTCCACCCCAGAGTCCTCAAGTTATCCAAATGTTGCAAACAAATTGGGTTTAGGATTTACTTAGTTTTTACCTTTTGATTTCTCTTGTGATGGCTTCATCATTTGATTGTGGGTAGACCTACCTTTTTTATTTACCACTTCTTGAAATCCATATGTCGTCTCTTACACCTTATTCTCTTAATTTTCCACAAGGGTTAATGGGAATTTTCTTATAAAGTGCACATACTCGTGGCATCTCTTGCATTTGAAGGCACATTTTCATAATCTAACGACTAGGTCCAGATCTTGTCATGGTACTCAAGATCTATCAACTCTGGAATGGTTTTTCATATATTCTTATAAACGCAAATTTGGGCATATGACGTGTGCCTCTTCTTCTTAGTGATCTCTGACATTTTCACAAAACCCAAAATAGTGTTGTTGATGCAAAACCCCAAATAGTGTTTTTGATGCCCTAGAGAATGTTTGGTTCCTAGAAATCCTTAGGAAGAGAGAAGAGGTGTACCCATACCTGGGCTGGAAGGAATTGTTCCTTCTCCTGGTTATAACATTCCTCCCAGAATCTCATAAATAACCCGATATTATTCATAAAATATGGGCCATTTTCAAAACCCTCTTTCGATCTTCCATATCTATGAAGATAACCGTGAAAAACACTTTTTCCCTCAATCTCAGCTCTGTTGGTCCTTTTGGTCTCCACTTTGATTAGATCCACTCCATAGTGTCATGTTCTCTGGGTCAAATGTCCATGAATTTGCAAATCAATGTGTGATCTTTCATAAACTATCATGATTTCTCCAATCTATTATTGGGGATGATGAACTTTCGATTAGTAGATTCCTTTAGGAGAGATCTCTGTTTCAATCATGATTTCCATTGTATGCCCAGTATAAGGGTTTCTACCTTTTCGTTGCATTCAAAAGAACTTGCAGTTCCCCCGTTTCTTATGAGATCTGGTAACTACGTTACAACAAGAGGGTGTTTCACCCCTCCCTGAGGGACCACTCATTTAGCCAATCATGATAATCTATTCATTGGAAATAACCCATATATGAATTTCCAAAGTCGTGATTCAACTTCTAACCCTCAATATTCCAAAAATTATGCAAAACCTTGGTAGAGCTCATTATTATTATTTTTCACTATAATATTAAATACCCTTTCAAATATTTAAAACAAAAGTTCATACATATATAAAACATATCTTTGCAAAAAAAAAAAAAAAAAAATCCTAAAAATCACATATAAATAATAAAATATAACCCATGAACATGTCTCTTTGAGAAGAGTGCACTTTTGACTATGGTCTAGTCTTCCTAATGAAATATTAACCTAAACTATTTAGCATATCCATGCATATTCCAATTTAGAAGGCAAATACAATATTTAACCCACACACCAACACACACGCATATATAACCCATGAGGTGTAGACTAGTTGGTTTAAGTGGAGTTAGTCCCCACCAAGTCTTAGGGTTAAATACCATGGGGATAGATTAAAGATGAAAGTTACTTTTGGGGGAAGTAAATTATCTCAAAAAGCATCCAAGCTCAACTGAGCTTTGCACAACCCTAGTGATAACATTAGATAGATTATTATTCCATCCACACACTAACCTCGACTTAAATTCATCCTCTATATAATTAAATTATTACATATAAAATTTTAATTATATTTTTATAAATAAAATAGTTAAATTATTATATATACACAATTTCTTATTTATAAAATAAATAATTTTATAGTAATTTTAATTTAAAGTATAGCTTTTAAATTATATTAGTATAATTAAAAAAAGCAAACCCAAATTAAGTTTTCAAAAATATCCCTTTACATGCTTATTAAACTCATCGAGTGTATACTTATTAAAGTCATCCGGCAGTTTAAAGTTAGTCAAATTAATTCCTCCAATTATTTAAAGTTGCTTACGATTATGGACAAACAAACGAATATAAAAGTTATAGTGAACAAGGGCATCACACATTTGATTATTAAATCGATAGGTACTCTTCTCAAGACATATTTTGTGTTTCTAGTGAATGGGTTAGGTGAAAGCCAGGGACAAATTTGGCACAAATTTGGCAGAGTAGATACTTTATTTTGTGTTTCTAGTGAATGGGTTAGGTGAAAGCCAGGGACAAATTTGGCACAAATTTGGCAGGGTAGATACTTTAGTCATCGGTTAGGTGAAAGTTTGGACAAATTTGGGAGAGGAGATACTTTAGTCATGGTTAGGTGAAAGTTATGAATAAATAGATGGTGTCGAATAAATTTGACCAATTGATCTTTTTAATGATTAATCAATTTTGTCAATGTATATTTTAATGATTTAATAAATTTGGCAAAGTAAATCTCAAAGGATGACTATCAAAGTGTTTTTAAATATAATAAAAAATAAAAGAAGAATATACCAAAATCCCTTATGAAATTAAAACTTGTAAATTATGTTTGTAGCCCCTTATACCAATGGGATGATCATTGTTTTTAAAGGTTTTAATTATTAATAAATTTTGTCAGTGTATATTTTAATGATTTAATAAATTTGGCAAAGTAAATACGTAACGATGACTATCAAAGTGTTTTTTTATAATAAAAAATAAAAGAAGAATATACCAAAATCCCATGAATTTTATGAAATTAAAACTTGTAAATTATGTTCGTAGCCCCTTATACCAATGGGATGATCATTGTTTTTGTTTTAGCCATAAGCCAAAATGTAATGCTCACACGTGTAAAGGCAAGGAGAGTATATATAGAGAGTGTGTGTTTAATTAATGGATGAAATGGTAAAAAAAAAAATTATGTTAGTGATTTAATTTTATTAGTGAGATTGATCGTTGAAGATCATCTATGATTATTAAGCAAGTTGGTATTTGTGGAGATGGCTAGGTAATGGAGTGAAATTCTAGCTAGGTGGGTTGACGACTAGGCAGCGAAGGTGCCTAGCGTTTAGAGCAGTTGGTTGGGGGTCATTTTTTGTGTGGATTGATGACATTCTAAGATTGGACGGTTGGTTTTTATTTCTTTAGAGAATGGCAGAGATAGACTCATCATGGACCCTAGAAGACGTGGATCTAGCTAAGTTCCAACTCAACAAAGATATGTGTATGGTAGGGAGAATCTTCGAGATATGAAGTCTTGGGATAGACGTAATGCAATGAAGGTTGATGGGATGAGTGACAGTGTAGGCCTTAGTCCAAAGCTGACTTTTAGTTTTTTTGTTTCACCTGATAAGGAAAACACTAAGATTAGTACAAACCCTAAGGGGCAACAAGGGTTTGCCGAGAAACTACCCATTGTGACTGGTGATAGGGAAACCATGGGTTTCCTCTGTATAAAGAGGCATTTCATTGCTCGAAGTCGAAGAGTCATAGAAAGCCAAAGGCTTGGAAGGCCATTGCAACCAAGAAAGAATTGATGCTCAGTAAAAATGTGAATATGGAGCGAGTGGACAGTCTGTCGAAGAGGGATTTAGTCAGTCATCTAAAGGTTTTGGTTATCAATAGGGTAGAGTTTTATTCTTTGTTGTAGGACACTTAGAAACCTTTCTTAGGATACATGTCGAGGTTCAATATGTTGATGAATGATTCGTACAATTTCCATTTTTTATCAGCCAATGATAAGGGAAAAAATTGAGTTATCCCTGGACTTTGGGTAGAGGGGTTCTGTGGTTGTTGAGTTGGACCATTTTGGCCCTTTTAAGGGAACATTAAAGTAAAATTTTCTTTTGCTAAAATTTTCAGGTCTGCCACTCGATAGTATGGACAAAAAACACCTTTGTGGAAATCGCCAATAACCTGGGAAGATTCGTCTTCTTTGATGAGAATTCGTTGCATGAAACTGACAAAAGGATTGGATCAGTGCTTGTTAAAATGGATGTAAGTGAGGTTTTTCCTAAAGATTTTGTCATCCATTAGGGTGATAGGAGATATGTTCAAAGATTGGATAACTGACATATACCATTTTGTTGTCTGTTGTGTCATAAGACAGGCCATCTGTGAGATTCCTATGACTTAGCCAAAAATTCTAGAGTTGACGATTTGTTTATAAATCCAAAAAAATGTGAAGTGTCACCTATTGAAGGGTTGGTGAATATGGATGATGTTTTTCAAGATTAGTCTATGGGATTGAGTATGTTTTGATGCTAAAGCAGATTGGAGATCCGGAAGGGGTCGTCGTCATTGATTCTGGAATGCAAGCAGCGAAGAATGATTCATTATTTGAGTCAAGGTTTTTGAGCCATCAAGTCAAAAGGGTTAAGGAAGTTGTATCAAATACAAGAAGTAATTTACTATCAACAAACTCCTCTTTCTTTGACTCTTTTACTGAATCAAAGTTTAATTTATTTAAAGAGGTTGATTCTAGTTTAGAGTCTAGCCCTATGGGTACATAAGTTGAGACTTGTCTTAAGCCCTTGGTGGTATAAGGGTTTGTAACCTTGTTCTAAAATTATGTGGTGTGATTTTTTCCACTATTTTTAGACCCGAGTCTCTGGACCTGTTAAGTGGTACTTCAATGGGGAAGGTGGGGAATAATGTAGAGAATGTCATGAGTTGCGGGGATGATTTGGATTCGAAAAATTATTTTGGATATTTTATAAATATGAATAAATTTGTCAAGGTTTTGCATCTTGTTATGGTCTAGGGGGATAAAGTGAAATGCATTTCTATCCATGTTTCGGAGGGTTCACATTCTCTTGAGGATGGAGGAGGGGTCAAAAACTTTAATGGAGAAAGTTTGCAGATTTTATGTAGTGAGGGGGTGGTTGAAATACATATTTTACCATCCTTTAGTAGGAAGAATGTGACCATAAGGAAAAGGAATGGAGGAAAGTATAAACAAGATTTAATGGGGGTGTTTGAAGGAGGTGTATTTACTAAGGAAGGATCTAGGTAAATTAATTACAAGTTTAGGAGATCAAAAATTTAGGGAGACGCCATCTGAGGAACTTAGAGAAAAGAAGCATCTTAACATGGGTTTAAAAGGATATTATTGTCTTTAAACATAAGAGGAGTGGGGGGTAGCTCCAAATTGAATGCTCTCAAGATATTGATTGAGGTTAACAAACCATTTGTTGTGTTACTATAAGAAACCATGGTTATTGGTGAGAAAGCTCAGGAGTTTTTTTTTTTCTGAAAAAAATTGTACATCATGGAAAGTGTGTATTCTTGATGTGATTGGAATTTCTAGGGACGATTTTGGCCGCGTGGGACCCTTTAGTAATTGATTTTTTTTCATATACTACTTATGCAAGTATTTTTCTAGAAGGTTTTATTAGAGGATTTCCTGTGGCTCTTAAAATTATAAATGTTTATCTCCCTCATAGTGTCAAAGTCATCTTCTAGTCAAATATTGCGGAGAGTGGAATTTTGAAGGACCCCTTAGTGATTTTGGTGGGTGACCTAAGTTTAACCCTTTCTATTAGGTATATTTGGGGGGAGAGAGCTAGGGTTGATCCTTGTTCTGATTTTTTTCAGCGACTCTTCATGGGTGCTAATTTGATTGATATAGTACCAAACCCTGTTGCCCTTAATTGGAGGAATGGGAGAATTGAGGGTTCCTTTGTTGCTAAAAGGTTAGATAGGTTTCTAATTAGAGGTACTTTTTGAAAAAGTGGGGGTTTTCAGATCATGGATATCAAATGTGTGCATATCTTACCATATGTTGGTTTTCTTTCACGTGAGTCTAAAGGAACCTACACTGAATTATCCTTTTAAATTTAATCATGGTTGGCTCAAAGATGAATCCTTCAAAGTGTTTCTTAGGTATTTTTGGAAAAATTATGTGGTGTTGACTCACTTGGAGTCAATGGACTCTTTGGTTGCAAAATCGAAAGCCCTTAAAAAAGTTGTGGTTGATTAGGAGAGGAAAAAAAAATGAAACAAGAATTGGTTGAGATTGACTTAGAGTATGAAGCAATGATGATGGAAGTTGTGAGTGGGTTTTTTAATGAAGAACATAAAAGACTATTTGGATTTTTAGATTCAAGGGAAGAGGTTATTTCAAAGTTTGAATAATCTTGGAGGCTCAAGAGCAAAGCTTAGTGGTTGAAGGCGGGTGATGATAATAATAAGTTTTTTCATAAATATGTTTTCCACAAAAGAAATTTCAATGCTATTTGGGATCTCTTGGGACAAGATGGATCACATTTACTAAAACAAAAAGATATGAAAGCAATTTGTTTTGAACACTTTAACAGTCACTTTAGTAACTAGTAGAAAATAATTTTTTTTCTCGATTACAAGTGGTTCAAAACTATTCTCATTTTCTCTGACGAGGAATCAAGGAAAATTGGAGATATTTTTACAATGTGAGAGGTGGAAGATATTCTGAAATTGTTTGCAAAAGATAAGATTCCATGTCCATATGGCTTGACAATGGAGATCTTTCTAGATTTTTTTTATTTAATGGGGGAAGAGATAGCAGCAGTGGTGGAAGAATATAAATTGAAAGGAACTATTTATGGGGATTAAAATGCCATTTTTATAGCATTAATTCCTAAACTTTCAAACCACAAGTCATTTTTTTTATTTTAGACTTATTTTTCTTTGTAATTTGGTCTACAAAATCATTACCAAGGTAATTTCTAATAGGTTGTGAGAGAAGTTAGCTGAATTTATATCTCTAGAGAAATTTGGCTTTTAAAAAATAGAAAAATACATGATGCTACAGGTGTTGCATGGGAGGGGCTCCACTCTATCAAAGTGAAGAAATTGGAAGAACTTGTGCTGAAAATTGATCTGGTGAAAGCTTATGACAAGGTCAGTTGGTCATTTTTTAGACTAGTTTTGTTGCAAATAGGCTTGTTTTTAGTTGTCTACAACATGTTTGTGCTTATAAATGGAGAACCTACAAGACCTTTTAAAATATCTATAGGCTTAAAACATGGATGCCCCTTATCCCTGCTCCTCTTTCTTATTGTGATAGAAGGTCTCGATAGATTGATCTCTAAGGAAAAAGTTGAAGAGATAATTAAGGGTAGTAAAGTTTCTAAAAAACAATTTCTAACACATCTACTTTTTGTTGATGATGTATTACTATTTGGTAGAGGGGAGAATAATGAGTGGAGTTCTTACAAAATAGTATTAACCCTTTTTTGTGATGCCTCGGATATGGTTATTAGCTATCATAAGTCTTGTTTTATTTAGCAGGGGGTGTAGACTTATATTTTTAATCAAATTCTTCTATTATTCCCTTTTATGGTGGAAATTTTAGAAAATTGTTTTAAATACGTGAGATATTTTTTGAAACCAAATAATTATCTCATTGAGGATTAGTGATGGTTGATGAAGAAGATAGAGACAAAGAACGATTATAAGATGGTGAACTGTATGTCATTAGGGGTCTCTTGGTGCTTGTTAAATCTATTTTGGAAAGTGTTTCGGTTTATTGGCCTACACTTCATAAAGTTCCTTGCTTCAGTATACATAAGGTAAGATGACGAATGATAAGTTTTCTTTGGACCAGGAGGAAAAGTAAATAATGAGTACATTTATCGAAGTGGGAATCTATTTTTTTTTCCAAAAATCAAAGGGGGTTGGGGGATGAAATGTCTATCTTGGTTTGGAGAAGCTTTATCCCTTAAAATTTTATGGAGAGGCTTGTTTGGTCTTGGTTTGTTGCATAGAATTATTTAGGACAAACATCGCAGGAGGATGATTGTTATTGTTTTGATAAGGTGGGGTGGTGATGCTGGAAACAATTCTTTGAGGATATGAAAAAGTATATGTTATTCTTTCAAATGGTTGAATAGTGTGCTACCTAGCAAGTTGGAAATGGTCATAAAATTTTAATAGGTATGGATCCTTTCATTGGTAGTAATGGCATATTTTTACTATCCAATAGCATGTTGATGTTGTTGGAATAGGAAGGTATTCATACTTTGGCACAAGCCAGGAAAGAAGGACAACATGGTACAAATTCATATTGGTTATCAAATATTGATTTAGGATTAGATGGAGAGCAAGTTTCAGAATGGAAAATATATGTTCAAAGTTTATGTAATGCAGGAATCGGAGTCACAAATGTGGAGGACAGATTGAAACAGAGTTGGAATACTAAGGAAGGAGTTGTCTAGGTAAAAGATACATATGAAGCCATTCATTGCTTAGCTTTGCATGTTATTCGAAAATGGTGGCATAAGAGGATTTGGGTGTGGAGAGTTCCTTTAAAGCTAAAATGTTTTTGTTGGCTATTGATGGAAAAATAAAATTTTAACTTGGGGTAATCCCAACAAGTGGGGTTTTTCAGGTCTAGGTATTTTTTCTCTCTGTGGTTCGGGGGAAGAATCTATTTCCCATATTTTTATCGGTTGTAGCATTACATCAGGTGTTTTGACAATAGTAGCTAGAAGATTTAAATTTTACAACACTTGGAGTGGATCCACTTTTGAAGATAGTATATACAGGTGGATATCTTCTAAACCTAGTCTATACAAGTGGATATCTTCTAAACCTAGTCATAAGAGTTGCCAGTCTTTGTTTCTTGGGGAATTTGGAAGAACTAGAATTTATGCATATTTGGAAATATGAAGATGTCAATATAGGTGGTTTGTAGTAAGATTTATGGATTTTATATGGAATTTTATAAGAGCAATAAAATAACGAGCCCAAGAATTGTTAAAGGTCCAGTTATCATTGGTCATTATGATATTGGATATTTTGATAGAGCATCGCAGAATGAAAGATATGGCAATGGAGTCATGATTAAATTTTCATCTTCCTAGGTTTTAATTCTATGGATGGGATGTGGTGAAGGGATATAAAGGTTGAATTAATGGTAGTTTGGTTATTGTTCTATTTTGTAGTGTTAAGGGACAAGCATTTCTTACATATGTTTGGAGATTCAAAATTGGTAATTGATTGGTTATTGAGTGTTTCAAGGTTGCAAGTTCTTTGTTTAGAAAATAGAAACATAGGATTTATGGGTTTAAATATTCCTTTCATGTTATATCATTTAGGTTCTTTGTTTAGAAAATAGAAACATAGGATTTATGGGTTTAAACATTCCTTTCATGTTATATCATTTTATCATATTTACAGGGAGCTAAATGGTCGGGCTGATG
The DNA here is from genome assembly GCA_034641835.2 of Pinus albicaulis. Lineage (NCBI taxonomy): Eukaryota > Viridiplantae > Streptophyta > Pinopsida > Pinales > Pinaceae > Pinus > Pinus albicaulis. The sequence continues at coordinate 638,011,652 of CM076576.1, forward strand.
ATTTGTCCAACAAAGCAATTGGATCTCGGGAAGGCTTGATATATTTTTAGGAATACAAGGATGTTGTACTAGTTGATAGTGGAATTTTATGGAGTTACTTATTTTTAGTGTCCTATTTTAATAATTAAACTTTAGGTGTGAGATTATTGTAATATTATTCTTAGTTTTATGTTTTACTTTATGGACAGTTAGACAATGAGGTTATTAGTGTTTAACTTTTTTTATAGTTTTTGGAAGATGTTGATTAGTTTTAAATGCCATTACAACTGATCTATGGATGTAAGTTACTTTTGATTCATCCTAGGAATAAGGAGGAGTTGAAATTTATTTAGTTTTATTTATTTATTTATTTATTATTATTATTATTATTTTCTGTTGAAAAAAAAAGAGATGAAATGTTCCTTTTTTCTGGGTAATTTTTCTAGTCAATTTTGTCTAAAATATGGTAGATATTTTTAATAATCATAAGTTTAGGTTGTTTAATTTGAAAAGTTCAAGTGTCTCAAGGGTTTTTTATGGTGTTGAAGATATTTATGCATTTAAAAGTGTATTTTAAACAATAAGAAATAACTATCTTGCTAGAAATTGTATTATCAAATTCTAGCAAAAAAATCTATTTTTTTTATTAATTACACTACTTATATATATTTATAAAAACATTTTTTTTTAAGACTACTTATTCCATGATCTATAACATTAACAAGGTTAAGGTATTTTTTATCATAGTGTTATTCAAGGTTAACGAAGTAAAAAAAAACTTGAATTCCTACTAGACTTAAGAAAAAAATGCCACTTGGACATATGAGAAAGTCACCAGTGATGGCTATGATTTCCTCTTTTTCAAATAATGACGGATAAAATTTCGCTTATTCTTCTACTACATTTACCCATTTACCTGGACTAGCCGGAGTGCCTGAAATATACGCAAAATCCACTATAATCGCATTAGATTCCACTCTAATTTGACGCATTGAAGCTTTTCCTTTGTGGATCCAAGATGAGCCATAATACGAAGAATATAATAAAAAAAGGTCCAGGTCCCAAATTGGAACTCGAATGAAACATAGACAAAGGGACAAGAGATTGGAAGAATGGGAAGGAAATTCGCCTTTTCTTTCCTCCTTAAACCTCACACGAATTCAATTATTGTCTAGCCTTATCAAGAAGAGGGGTCGAGGAAATAGGACGATCTTCCACACATGAATCCAATTGTGTCTTGCTTGATTCATGATGATGCTCACTTTGAGTTTCGCCATTTCCCTTGCTATATTATGAATGTAGTGTTACGATGCCTTTTCTAACTTATGCATAGTTTGGGTAGCCAATTTGTTCATGGAGCCTTCATTAGTTTGCATTGAAGCCATTCCCAAGGGGCGAGCCTTATTTCAGTTGCTATCCGCCCATTAATGCTCCCAGGCAGGGAATGGCCGCCACACGATCATCAACAGCTTTAATCTAACGGCGGCCATTCCTTGCCTGGGAGCATTAATGGGCGGATAGCAGCTGAAATAAGGCTCGCCATTCCCAAGGTCATATCATGATGGTAGTTGGAAGTCGATGAGGAAGGCCTCATGTCATTTGCCTCTCTCACAACAATGTCTCCAAGCATCCTATGTGGGGGAATATTTATAAAAATGACATGTTTAATATATCTAAGAATAAATTTCTATAAATTGTTTTATTATATTTATATTTTTTAAGTTTATTTTATGTTATGATATGAGTGAGTAGATTTTGGAAATAAGCTTTATCTCAATTTTAAAAATTCTAAACTTTCAAAGCAGTGGACATTTTATTTCCAAAAAGAAAAACTCAAAACAATTATTTTCATGTTAATATGGACTTAGTAAATCTTATGTTCAGTTTATTAATAGTAAAGTTAATTTTCTCTTAGATGAATGTTGTCTAAAAATATATGGTGTATAAGAATAAATAATCAATAATAATAATCACATTTTATAATGTAAATCACATTTTAGTGTGTGTTATTTTCTTATTATGATATGGTTGAAGGAGCTATAACAATTATGTAAAATGTAATTTTGAAAAGTTTGAAGAGTTATTAATGGATTGGTATGTAATAATCCACAAAATGAAAGTATTTGGTAGCTTCTCAAAGGAAAACCACACAATATATGTAGAGTTTAAAATATATTGTCTATGGTAAGCTTGCCATATATGAAACTAGGTAAGGCTTTGCTTTCAAATTTAAAAGGAAATCATATTGATCAAGAAGATAAAACTAGAATCCTAAGAGTTAGATACCAAAAATAGAGAATAAATATTATGTGGAAGGGGTAGTCAATACCTCGATAGGGTTACCCTTAAAGGTGCTAGCTGCATTAGAGATGAGGACTCTCATATTCCTTTTAGTTGACTAGGTGCAAAGTGTCACCCAAAAGAGCTAACTACATCTCCAAACGAATGAGATGTTGGTCGAACTCCAAGCAGTATACACCATGGGATTCGAGGGCATGAGCTACGAACAACTGCATATCCTAGTAAAGCTCCAAAGTGATAAAATTTAATGTCCCAGGTTATGCTAGTTCTAGGATCTTGAACTAGATTTTGAACCATGAATTCCACTGCCTCTTTTGAGTAATAGGCCCATTCCAGCTTGACCTCTTTACCCATAATGTAGAGACATTGCTCAATGACAGGTGGACAAAAGTGGTGAAAGCCTTTCGTTGCATTCTTCGCTACCAGTTTTGCCCTAGTTTCGTGCATTAGATATTTTCCACAACACCCCAAGCAAAGCCATTGTTTATGGAGACCATAAAATTAACCAAAAATAGAAAATATGTTTATGGAGAACACGGAATTAACAAAAAATAGAAAATACACAAAGAACTAAAAATGACAATTACCTAAATCTAAGGGAGAAATTCTTGACAAGAGACCATTGTGGACGCTACTCAAATACTTCATTGGCTTGTGATGGAAGGCGGGGCGTAAAAAATATGTTCACAAAGAATCATAGTGCTACTATCTACCATTATGTTCACAAATTCTCGAGCCATTTATCAGGAAACCTCCATTTGTACTAGCTAAAAATCCATTAAGTCATGTACCATCATGATATGTCATGGCATCAAGTCTTGAATGTGAAGGAGGGGCTACAACGCAGCACATGGAGTGGGGAGAAACTACTAAATCCTTGTTGTATGCCATGGGTATTGTCGATCTAGCATCCACCCAATATAGGGGGTAATAATTCTTTTATTTGATAAGTCTAAAAATTTTATATTTTTGGACATTTTTAGTAGTAATTGTTGGAATTTGATTATGCAATTGTTGATGAAATTGCAATTTTACATTGCTTAAATTGTATTTTTGAATGCATAAATCATTCAACATCTGGAGAAAACTTTCGAACACTTAAATTATGTAAACTCAACAACTACATTCTCAACAATTATTTTAAACATTTAACTTGATTTTAAACAAAAACAATTTAAATATTAAAAAAAAAAATTAAAGCCTAAATTTTTTTTAAAGAAACTTTCTAAAATTTCCTATTTTAATATTAAAAATTAGAAACTAATAAAATTGTTTTGTAACCATTTTCTTATTTTAAAATCTCTTATGTCAACATGGAAAAATTGAAAACTAATAATTTTGTTTTTAAACAAACTGATAGTAATTTGATATTAAAAAGAAAATGTGGTTTTCGGGCCAGAACACTTACACAGTTCTTTATGCTATGCAATTGTACTATATTAAAATTTCCAAAATATTAATATCCCATGTTTAGGACATTTTTTCCCAACTATTATAAATAGGTGTCTACCATATTCCTTGCATAAAACTCCTAATAACAATTTAAAGTTACGTAACTTCAAAAAAATTCAAGGCTTAGTAAATTATCTCGTAGATGGCAGTCCTGCATCTTCAATTTCTCATTGTAACTTAGCTCCATCATTCTCGTTCCATTGCTCCAGCCCCCTGTACTTTTCTGGGCTTTTTCTTCATTGATCCCTCGCTAGTCTCTACCTCTTCCAATGTAAGCTTTAGTCCACTGTTGTAATTTTCCTCTGCATCTGCCAGTATAATATCCATTGCTACCAATTTTGTTTTGACCTCAGCTTGAAATTTTTCCATTCTGCTTTGCTACAATTCATTCTTAGTATTAATTAATATCTATTATGTATTCCTTTTTGGTTCCTCTGCATTGTTCCTTTGGTTTAGTTCCTTCAACAACCCTTCCACTACCTCAAACAACCTTTCTAGCAGTTGGTTCATTTTCATTTGCTCTTTCCCATCTGAATATGTCCCTAGGTCTGCCAAGAAAAGTATGACTTGCACTACTTCTTGAATTACCATGCATGACGTCATTCATTTCTCATTTATGTGGATACTTGAAGATAATGCAATGTAGACCCGGATACGAATCACACCACGTTGAATATAACCCCCTTTGATTTACGCTTTCTAGTGCGCACTAGCATGAACACTCAACAATGTTGTTATGTAAATTTGATTATAAGCATAATAATTTCTAATATATCCATAGTTGCCTCTATTCTAGTGCCCCAATGCATTAATGTGGAATGCTACCAAATCCATACCCAGATCTCGTCGACTCTCCCGAGAAGATTGATACTTTTTTTTGTTGGTTAAGCAACTTCTATTAATTCGTCAAAACATTACATGAGATAGGAAGGGATATCACTGCTCTCCCGACCTCACTTCTACCACATTTGTTGGTCAGGAGGGCACTACAAAAGCTGAGAGAAAAATTCCAAATTTTACAAAGTAGAGATTTTTGGAGTTCTATGTGGAGAATTTTTTAATCGGAGTTTCAGGCTAAGTATCATGACCCATCATCAAAAGATTCACAGAAGAATCTTGGATATATCTGGTTTATCAATATGTAAATAAACAATATTTAATTTTTTAAGATAATGTCGTCTAAATTAAAATAGAAGTAAATTTAAAAAAAAAAAAATAGTTAATTATAAATTAGAAACAAAATGACCACAGAGCCCATAACATGTAGAGTATGATAATACAGCCAACTATCGTCAAGGATCATGAGGAAATTCTGGTGCATGACTGGAACCAGGTACTTCCATAGGTCTAGGATCCTCATGAACATGAAACTCCAGATGAGCAAGTTGATTCTCAAGCTTAGCAAGTCAATCATTTGTGCGCCTTTGACTCCGACTAAGAGAAGCCAAGTCGCCAAGGATGTGTCGCTAATTATGTTGTAGGTAATTTATAAACACTATCACTTCATTGTGGTCCTCATGCCATTGCCAACCTAAGTCTTCCAAGAGTGCAGTAACATTGCACATATGTAGGTCCAGAGATTCCATAAGGTCCACTTGATCATGAGATGGGACCTAGTCATGAGCTAGTTCACCATCGAAAGCTACATCCACACCCCCATCACCTTCCACTTCCCTCGCATGACCTCCATGGTCCGTTGGCTGGCCACGAGGTCCCAATCCTCACCGAGCCTGCCCACGTTGTTGAAGCATATTGTCAATTACAATAAACCTCCAACACTTGTGTCAAATTATTACCCAAGCATGGGAGATCAAAAATATTATCCAGTTTCTGTATTAAACAAGAAGAATGCCTCCAAGCACTACACAATCGACCATTAGGGTCTCTAAAAACCCAAAGATTCCCCTTATCTACATTGCCCGAAGTGGCCAAGGGACCAAGACCCCTAACATGGGAATAAAAGACCCAAAAATCCAAATTCCATCGCCTCGCCTCAAAGCAGCTAACAACGAGCCAACACATCGAAGCACCCTCCCATTCCATAAATATCCAGCAACAAGAAAAATTCCAATAGACCCTCACTCCAAGGTCCCACGCCCTACAATTTGATTCACCAATGGAGCCATGATGTATGCCATGCCAACCAATTGTAATCTTAGATGTAGGAATCACCAAACTAAAGAGCATGCATAGGTTGGAATCCCATGTATAGTTGACATTGCTCTCACCACCTATACAATTGCCCATAACCTGAAACACCAACTTTTGGAGCCAACTCACGAACCTAGTTATAAACGAAATGTTGAGCCTCTCAAACCTTCTTGGATCCCCTGACACCTTTCCGACATGCCACATGTGTCTTCCAACCATCATGTGTGAGGGTCAAAATCGCTCACTACCACATTATTAATGCCACACTCATCAACACCCATCGAGGTGAGAAGAATGATAGTTGATTGATAGCAAGATTACTGCCAAACCCACATTCCCAGTGTTCAAATGATTTCCAACTCTGTCTGTGTGTGGAGTGTATCCAAAATTTCATTTCCCAAAGCTGTGCGCCTTCCTGACAACCTCTCAACGCCCAATTCTTAATTTGTTTATTCAATAAGGGTCTTCTTAATCCTTTCTTCTATTCATTTATCAAATTCCTAGAATTTGATTAATGAATACCTAGATAAATTTCATAGGCCTAAAGGCAACCCTTATATCTCCCTATATAACAATTCTTTTGTCAAAATGGAACCAACGCACTCAACTATCCACAATTCATATGACACCCACGTCACATATTCAACCATTATACGCACATAATATCTCAAGGTATATGTACCGCCTTCGTTCATTTAACTGGAGTGACATTCGCCCATGTGATGTAATCGCATCTTATTAAGACCTCCCGGCCACATAACTGGATTACTTTTAATAAACAATTGTCAATTAAACAAACGCTGCCATACCTTAGTAAAAGGTTCCAATTAATATAATTTATAACTGGGCCCCAGCACTGACGTGGAACATACGACTAATTTTTACCTTCGTTAATCTTGCCTCCTTATCCGACGGCTGTTATCGCGTTGCTCGATCCAACGTATATCGCTTGATCAACATGCGCAAACAATAACGCACGATGGCGCGTACGGGAAGGTGGTTTTCCAATTTTGCTTGGGGACACGTGTCGAGCTTCCTATGGAATCGCTCGTGACTCCTCCAATACCGTCTTCCGTATAAGGGTGGTGCGATGAATACCGCTTCCAGCCTTCACTGTTCACCCAAACCGCTGTTATTGCTCATCCGCCGTGGTTCCACTGCTTTCCATGCAAGGTTCCATCCAAGTTCTGTTCTCGTCTATTTACTCCATCTATACAGAGAGACTTACCAATTAGGCACAGCACATCATTAAACTAATTACAGGGTATACGCGTTCCAATTTCCATACAGAGCTAATTTCTAAATCTCATCTAATTTCTCAAGGACTCAAGGCATTCTCCACAATTAAATTAACAATTTCTCACAAGTCCTGAAGTATGAACCCGTATTCCCACAAAGAATTCAAATGTACTGTATACACATAATCCAACCACTGATTTTCACATTTCCACCGGAATTCAATTGTCAAGAACACATGAATTTAACGCACAATTATATTGAACAATCCTACATTTATACAGTGAAGTACTTACAACATATCGATCAGATTTTACAATTTCTTGGCCCTTTTCCCTACATTCCTGTGCAGCCTCTAAGCAGGTCTATGCAGGCCTCGTGCAGGTCTGTGCAGCTCTCTCGACTCTATCACAGAGGTTTATTCTTATACAACTACAAAGGAATCGATTCAATTCCTTGATGACTTACTGACCCTTCAACTTCCTATAGTTCCAATTAGACTAACTTCCAAAATTGACTATCTCTTCAGGTGCCCCTCAATCATACGGGCAGTTACATTTTCCTTTCTAATTAACTAAAATAACCCAAAAATGAATATTTACATGGGGAAACAAAACATAAGACCCCCTCTTACATTTATTTATGTACAAAAGTTGTCTTGGCCTAATGCCCCTGCATCAGACTCCCCAGGTTCAAATGATTCATGATATCCTGATCATGTGCTTTATTTTTTATCTGCCTGGATTGTTCTGCAATTGTCCATCCGTTGCAGCGTCCTTCCTTCGCATTCCTCCTGGATTCCAAACTTCATGTTGTAGCTTTCCACAGGCTATACCTTTGCATCCTCTGTCTGCTTTGCTTGTGCTGCTATTTCCTTGTTTCCTCGCTGCTGCCCTTTTTTGAGGCATCTTCTGCATCAGGTTCCTTATCAATTCAATTTCTTTGTCTGATATTTCCTCTCACTGCAGGATGCTTGCTTCTATCTGCTGCATTCTCATCTCTTCAATTCTTACTGCTGCCCAAGCTCCTATGCTTACTACCACCCAATCATCCATACCCTCTCTACAACAGTAAAACTTTTGCTCCTCTGATGACAACACTTCAGCTTGCTGCTTCAGCACTCTCTCCAGCAACAATCCAAGCTGCTGCTCTGGCATTTCACCTTCTGTCAAATTGAAACTCTGGTTCTCCACTGCTGTAGCAGCCCCAACAGTCTGCCATACAGTCTTCTCTTTAATCTTCCCTTGGCTATTCGAACAAGCCAATTCTTCCTTGCTATCAATAGCAACAATATTTTCCTGCATATGAGACATGTTTGTCTCATCTTCGCTCAGCTGCTCATCCCTATTCTGCAACAGGTATTCTTTTTCTAAGACAACTCCAAGTGATGGATTGTCTTCTGCTTTGCTTGTCAACACAGCCACTTCATTAGTTTCAAAACTCCAAGACCCAATGGTCCCTACTGATGATTCAATCAGCAATTCTTTTCTATCTTCATCCCATTGTGTCTTCACATTCTGCAACCCCCAATTCTGAAATTGAGGTCTTCTCTCTTGTATGGAATCCTGCTGATCCAGCATACTCTCTAGCAGCTCAACTTCTCCATTCCATGGTTTAAAGTCTTCCACAGAATTCTCCTTCTCTTTCAATTGACTGCCCCATGCTGTCAACTTATCTCCATCACCAACAAGATCTGCACTCATCAAACATTTGTTAAAACAAAGTCTGCAAGGCCTCAGAGCCTTCCTTTCTTCTGTCAGCATCTCAATATGTTGTCCCAACTTTCTTTTCTCCTCAATCAGCACATCAGAATGATGATTCCAATTCTTCAAACATTTCCTGAGACTGTCAGCTAGTCTCTCTTCTGCACCATCCCCTTCAAGGATGTCTTTCTACTCTAGTTCATAAGAATGAACTTTCTCATCCATCTCTGCCCTTACAATTTGAACACTTTCTCTATGGGGTTCTATCCTCTGCTCATGCCACAATCTTGGCATCTCCTCCAAGAGAACATCTTCAACATCTTCATTATCTTCTGCTGTCACTATCTCCTCGGCCTTCATCAGAATGAAATCCTGATTTCCCTTCTCTGCAAAGACTCCAGCTACCAGTCCATTATTCTCCACATGGCCATTCATCAATAGCAGCCTGTTATTATCAGCATTAATGACAAATTCATCATCATCAACTCCATTGAAACAATCTCTTCTATCAAATAAGGAATTTATGAATTCCTCCTGCTGCAGTAGTTCAATATGTTCTTCATCTGAAAGATACTCATCATACTTTTCTTGGCAACATTCAGCTTCATCTGTCACATTTTTATTATGTGAACTACCTTCATTAACACCTGCATTCACACACAACTTGTCAGTTGTAAAAACATAAGACCTCATGGTCTCATTTGGTGATTTGGTCACCAAATATTTATGTTGTTCCAAGTCTTCTATATTTTCCAGAGATCCTTCAATCGTCTCTTCTTCAGAGTCCTCAAGTTGTTCAACCTCCAGCTTCTGGCCAATATCACAAACTAAATCTCTTCTGCTTCCAATATGTTGGAAAGCAGAATCTTTCTTCAACTGTGTATGGACATCTGCAAAACATGTAGCTGCTCCATTTTCTTCCTCAGTGACAACATCAGCAGTTTGTTCTTTCTCACTTGTTGTTCCTACAAACATACAAAATGTGTCAGATGTAAGGCTCTTGGACCCCTGGGTCCCACTTGAAGCTTCAGTCTCCAAGTCTTTCTCCAGATACTCAACCACTCTGAGTATTTCCTTCTTCTTATGAGCATTCATCATCTGCTCCTTCTTCCTTTGTAGCCTCTGCCACTTTATCTCTCCTTGAGATTCCACTATCTCAGCATTGATCTGGACAGATTTCAGACTCAATGTCTTCTTCTCACCAACAACCTCTGAAGCTTGTTCATCTTCCAGTGGTGTACCTGCAAACACACACAACCTTTTTGTTTTCAAATCACAAGACCTTTCAGTCTTGGTTGCTTCCTCAAGCACTCCTTTTCGAACAGGTCTGCACATGGAATCTTCAAATTCCATCTTTGCCTCAAGAACTCTGGGTTCTTCTTCCTCTGTGGAGTCTGTCATCACTTCACATTTGTTAGACTCAAGGACACAAGCCTTCACATGTCTGGACTTGTCCAATAACTCAGGAATTCCTCAATGATTTCCTCCTCAACAAGACAAGCTTCTTGTTGCCTCAAGTCTTCATCATGTCTCACAAGATCTCCTGCAAGTCTCCACTCTTCATCTGTGTTCTGCTCTGCTTCACAAGCAGAAATTTCTTCTTTCAACTCAGCTGCTCTGAGTTCTTCTCTCAACAGGGCAATCTTCTTCTGCCTCAACCTCTTCTGTAATGGTTGCCATTTCACACTCTTCTTCATGAGCCAACCAACTCTTTGGCTTTCTTCTATCCTTCTCTTCAATTCATTAATCTCTTCCCTGATCTCAGCAACTTCCTTCCAATATTCTTCATCTGTGATTCTCTTCCTCATGCCATTTGCTTTGGCATCTTCAGACACTCTTTTGCTGTGGTCTCTCTCAGAACCTCTGCAATCTCTACAGTCTCCGCTATGGCTCTCAGTAGCCATTCTCTTCTCTAGGAGTTCTTCACTCACAAGCTGCACTAAGCCTCTGCAACAACAAGCTCTCTTGCTGCAACTTACCTCACCAAGCTTCTCTCCTGAGCTCTGGCTTTTGGCAAGTACTAGTCCCTCTCTTTGGAACCTCCTGAGCACTCTCTTTGCTCTCTAGGCTTCACTCTGCAACTTTCTCAAGAACATCCCTTTTCTTCTTTCATCCAACCTCATTTGGGAATTATTTCAGGTTCTGCCACACTCTTTATGCACTCAGAATCCCTTGCTGGATTCTTCTATCACTGCTCTCAAGCTTGTGATCTACTTCTGCTGAGATGTCTTCCTCAATTGCTTGCACTCTGTATCCTGCAAACAATCCCTTCCAACCAGAGTTCAAATAAGGCTCATCATCTTACCTCTCAAGATCCTTGAATGATCTTGTTCCTGCACTACATTTACCTGCTGCAATCTTCTGCCTTCAAATCCAGACTCTTCTCATCTGGAGACCTTCACTGCATGTCAAATTAATCTGCAGTTTTCTCTATTAAACAGATTCAAACATCAACTATTCTTTCCTATTCAGTACATGTGCATTTCCAAAACAAACTCTTCAACGAGCTACTAAATTCTAGCTTTGATACCACTTGATAGTGGGATTACCGCCAAACCCACATTCCCAGTGTTCAAATGATTTCCAACTCTGTCTGTGTGTGGAGTGTATCCAAAATTTCGTTTCCCAAAGCTGTGCGCCATCCTGACAACCTCTCAACGCCCAATTCTTAATCTGTTTATTCAATAAGGGTCTTCTTAATCCTTTCTTCTATTCATTTATCAAATTCCTAGAATTTGATTAATGAATACCTAGATAAATTTCATAGGCCTAAAGGCAACCCTTATATCTCCCTATATAACAATTCTTTTGTCAAAATGGAACCAACGCACTCAACTATCCACAATTCATATGACACCCACGTCGCATATTCAACCATTATACGCACATAATATCTCAAGGTATATGTACCGCCTTCGTTCATTTAACTGGAGTGACATTCACCCATGTGATGTAATCGCATCTTATTAAGACCTCCCGACCACATAACTGGATTACTTTTAATAAACAATTGTCAATTAAACAAATGTTGCCATACCTTAGTTAAAAGGTTCTAATTAATATAATTTATAACTGGGCCCCAGCACTGACGTGGAACATACGACTGATTCGTACCTTCGTTAATCTTGCCTCCTTATTTGACGGTTGTTATCGCGTTGCCCGATCCAACGTATATCGCTTGATCAACATGCGCAAATGATAACGCGAGATGGCGCATACGGGAAGGTGGTTTTCCAATTTCGCTTGGGGACACGTGTCGAGCTTCCTATGGAATCGCTCGTGACTCCTCCAATACCGCCTTCCGTATAAGGGTGGTGCGATGAATACCGCTTCCAACCTTCATTGTTCACCCAAACCGCTGTTACTGCTCATCCGCCGTGGTTCCACTTCTTTCCATGTAAGGTTCCATCCAAGTTCCGTTCTCATCTGTTTACTCCGTCTATACAGAGAGACTTACCAATTAGGCACAGCACATCATTAAACTAATTACAGGGTATACGCGTTCCAATTGCCATACAGAGCCAATTTCTAAATCTCATATAATTGCTCAAGGACGCAAGGCATTCTCCACAATTAAATTAACAATTCCTCACGAGTCCTGAAGTATGAACCTGTATTCCCATAGAGAATTCAAACGGACTGTATACACATAATCCAACCACGGATTTTCACATTTCCACCGGAATTCAATTGTCAAGAACACATGAATTTAACGCACAATTATATTGAACAATCCTACATTTATACAGTGAAGTACTTACAACATATCGACCAGATTTTACAATTTCTTGGCCCTTTTCCCTACATTCCTATGTAGCCTCTAAGTAGGTCTATGCAGGCCTCGTGCAAGTCTGTGCAGCTCTCTCGACTCTGTCACGGAGGTTTATTCTCATACAACTACAAAGGAATCGATTCAATTCCTTGATGACTTACTGACCCTTCAACTTCCTACAGTTCCAATTAGACTAACTTCCAAAACTGACTATCTCTTCAGGTGCCCCTCAATCATACGGGCAGTTACATTTTCCATTCTAATTAACTAAAATAACCCAACAATGAATATTTACATGCAGAAACAAAACATAAGACCCCCTCTTACATTTATTTATGTACAAAAGTTGTCTTGGCCTAATGCCCCTGCATCATTGATACAAAGGGATCAGGGGATTAATTGCATTCTGAAGATGATTGAATGTGTATTATTTCAATGCACTTCTTGCCTTTTTATTCCAATTACCACCTTTATATATTAAATTTTGTGACCACCTGTGCTTATGTGAGGCTTCATTCATGTGCCATATGTTGCAATGATTTACACAACGACACTTGCTTGTTGATCTCCGTGGTTGAGAATTAAATGGGGGTCGTCATTCCTTCATTACAATCACTGGAGTATGGGCCTGTGTCCATTTATTTCTAAAGTAATTGTGTAAGGTGTCTTCCACCTTATGTTTTAGAGCATTGATTCGGTTGTAGACGCCTTTACATGAAGCTTTTAGGCCATATAAATTAACAATTTGTTTCATGGTAAGGGAGAGGTTATTATTAGGCTTGTATTCGACTCTAGGGACCCATGTTCTAGCGCAACCCCTTTATTTTCCAATATGTAAGCAATGGTATTCAATTTCCTATACACATGAAAGAAGTAGTTTTGTTGAAAATTATCATAAGTTTGGATATTTTCCTTGCTATCGTTGATTCTAATCCCTACCAAATGTTGGGTATGTGATATATTCTTTCCATGACTAGTACCACGCATTTTTAAGTTGCTCCGGGAGCAGCATCCCGACAAATATTTTTTTAGGCAAACTCAATAATGGTTAGGAGGACCCAAGGATGTGGGTGGACCCACCCATGGTTTTGCGCATGGTTTTGGGCATTTTGGTTTTTCACATGGTATTTTGTAGATCTGGTCAAGGGAACTATGGTTATGTCTAATCCATGATTAATGGATTGGGGTTTACAAATGCTTCGACATGTATATAATGTATTGTAGCATTGAAAGGAATATAACGAAAAATCAAATATGGTTTTCCTTGTTTTGAGTTTCAGGAGAAAGTATTTATGTATGTTTTTATGTTCTTGCATTTGTATAGTTTTTCTATTTTTAGGAATTCATTTGCAGATAATATCTGTACAAGTTTAAGACCTACACCAAAGAGCTAAATATTTTTCCTAGTTGTTAGTTTTGGTGCCCAAACCCCAAGCAAATTGTGTCTCTATTGTTCATCAAAGCAAAGGATAACCCCTCCCACTCTTGCCACCCTTGAAAAACAATATTTCTTTTCATGAAAATATTTATTTTAATATCAAATTTGTTTAATGTTAATTTCCAAGCACTACAATGTATTTTCATAAACTATATATATATATATATATATATATATAATATTTTAACAAAATATTTTAACTATTTTTTTTTAAACCAATTTTTCCTTTTATAAAATACAAAACTCTATATTTATTTATGAATAAATAAAATAAAGTATCGTAACTTCGATGTATGGATTTTTTAAATTTTTGAGATAAGAGTGTATAACTATTTCATCACTTAATTTATGAAGATATATATACCTTATTTTTTTTAAATTAAAACTATAACTTTTAAGAATGTATAATTAACTATTAAATTAATTTAACAATATAACTAATGCAACTATATAAATTAATGGTTGGTAAATGCAAATAAGCATCAATCCATAATAAAGATTAAAGCACTTCTTTCATAATACATCTCGAGTAGTTCAAATTTAAAAAAAAAAAAAAAAAAAAAAAAAGAAAAACCTAATTAAATTATAACTTTATTTTAAATTTTGATTTCTTATAGCGATGATGAGAAATTTTCATTAAGTATGCACCCCAATCGCATCTGGAAAAGAGGAGAAATTTATATTCTGTCCAAAAGATCATAGTCTTCTTGACATGGAAAGAGCATAAATTAACTTCTAGACATTTGTTTCTGCTATAATTAGAACCAAAACCAAAATTTTTGCTACTATAGATTCGTAAAAAACGATCGCACAACAAAATGCCTTTACAAGGGACTGACATAACTCAAACATGGGGGTAAATAGACATTTTTTTAGAGGGATCCTCGGGGGCACTGCTAGTTGTGCTCTTATTTACTTCATGGGTTTGGTTGGCTTGCTGACTTGTTTGTTTTCGACAAAGAACCTCAATCTCATATCCCATTAAATTGATTTTGTTTTGATGACCTTGGATTTTGGCTTGCACGTCAATTTGATGACTACATAACTAATTTACTTCCTCCTCCAACATGAAAGTTCTGCTTTTAATCCAGGTGGATATTGGTGACCACCCACCTATTCCACTTGGACCCCCACCATCGTTTCTTTCGATTTCCTTAATTGTAGCACAAATTACTATTTTTGGCAGCTTTTGGGTTAGAAACTTCTGAATCTGTTTTAAGGCCCTAAATGATGTTTTTTTGTTAATACAAGTTAAAAATTTTCCTATGGAAAAGGTTAATAATTGAAATTTGTAGTCCTTGGATAAATATTTCTAATGAGGTATCATTTGCATCAAACGGATATCGTATGCCAAAGTTACGACCCTGGGAAGTTGACGTACCAATTTATCCCAACAAGGCCCACAAACTTTAGGCACTTCATCTCTTGGGGTTAGTTGTTTGGATGTTTAGGGTTTTTAATTATTTCTCAATAATAAACAGGCCTTTGAGCCTCATTGTAACATAGTTTAGAAGGCATGTAGTTGTCACATCTCTTCTCATATTTAAGCTACCATTGCCTTAGCTAGTTTATTTCCATTCTGCATGTACACAATTTTTAGTACTTTTTTATTAATGAATTGAAGTTTTTTTTCCAATGTATCTTTGTGTTTATGTTTATATTTTTATTTCATTTTGTTCCTTCATAAATCTAGATCAAATTTGTTGACTAAGGAGTCTCTCATCCAACTCAACAATTTTTTTTATAGATAGATGATGTGTTGACGAGGGTTGTTGAGGTCTCCATGTCGGGTCACTGGAGAATGGGGGTAGAATTCATAGTGGAAAGGGCCAACGTGGTTGATTTTTTTCCTAATGCGAGTTCTACAATGAATAATAAAACTTCCTTAAAGGAGAGAGGGGCCATGAACTCTAACATTGAGCACACTAATCAAATAGAAAATTTGACCAAGATATCTAGGCAATATGATGCCAATTTTGAATGGCAATGTCGCTAAAAAAGAGCCCTTGTAGATTTTCCAAAACTTCACATTGGTTGGATCCTATGCGTCCACATGCAATGGGTTGTTGAGAAGTGCAATAAGAAAGTCTCAATTTGACTTTGCCTTGGCCAAATTTAAAAAATTCAAATTTCCACATCAGCAGAAAACTTGGATGCAGTTAACTTGTGTGACATGGCTCTTATAGGAGTTATGTATAAAAGGGCTCATCCGTGATAAAATTCATCAACAACAATCTCTGCATGATCTATCCTTATCTCTGAATCATAAGACTTCCATCTCATCCATGTGTAAAAACAAAAGATACTCTTCAGCAAAAAGCAATCAGGGCTCATCCATAATATCATTATAAGAAACCAAGTATCATGTCACCATCATCTGAGTATGAGTTATTACAAGAACTAAGGAATAAGCAGATACAATGCCAACAATGCAATCATTAGTAGTTAGACTGATGCTCCCCCTGAACCTGTGTTCCTGATCTTTAGCTATCTTACTATTTTTCTTATCAGAAAAACATACGCGACTGTCTCTAGCAGAACTCGCGTATATACGCGGCTTTAGTTCACTAAACCCGCGTATGGAAAGTGAAACACTGAAAATTTCCACAACTTTATCTCCCCCTGAATTTGTACCACCTGTACCTGTCTTCTTCACATCAAATGCACTGCCAGAAATAAACATAACCAGAATTACCAAACCAACCATGGGAATCATTATACATTGCTCCCCCTGTGATGATACATTCTATAATGTATCTCACATCACTCCTGCAGTCATTATGAGAAATAAGCTTTAGAAGCGGATGACTGCAGTAGGATTATTATCCCCTACGGTTTTGACCATCCTCCTTCTTTTTCCAGCTTTGCTTGAAATTTCTTTTAGTGTGCTGAAAATTCTCCAATTTCTCAGATCTGTTCATCCTGCATTCTTTTTCGACATGTCCATACTTGTTACAGGCATAACATCTTGCATGACCAGAAAAGTAAGCATAAGGATCATAATGTGTTTTTCTATTCTTTCTTCTATTGCAATCAGCTGCTTTATGACCATACTTGCTACATGAAAAACAATATCCCTTGAAGAAACCAGAGTACCTTTCTGTGTAGAATCGGTTTGTATGTGACTGAAACATTCTGCTTCTGCAATTGGCTGCAACATGCCCATAATTATGACATTTAAAGCATTCAACATTATTGATGCTTCTATAGTTAGGAGGGAATAATTTCTTTTGAGAGTTCATGATCGTCGGTTGACCTTTTGTTTCTTCCAACACTTCAGGTTTTGCATTGATATCCTTTGAATCTTTAGCACTTCCTTGTGAACTAGATTCTCCTTTAACAGTTTCTTGAAAACTAAGACCAAATTTAACAGAAGGAGACCTTTGACTATTCAGAATATTATCCAGAATCTTAGTACTATCTTGAAACCTCAAGAGTTTATCCTTTTCTTCTAATTTACCTTTTAGAATGTTTACCTCAACCTCCAAACTTTGACATTGCTTCTTCATGCTTTCTTCTTTCCTTATTCCTTCTTCTACTTGATCATTCAATTTTAGAATCTCTTCCTTCAACTCTTGTTCTTCAAAAGTTTGTAAACGTTCTTCATTTTTCTTATTTGATTTTTCCCGGATTTTTGTTTTGAGCTTAGCAGTAACTCTGTAACTTCACGTCCTTCTTTTTGAAATGTTTGAATGATTGTAAACGTTCTTCATTTTTCTTATTTGATTTTTCCAAATCTTCTTTGAGGGAGATAATTTCTGCTTCAAGTCTTTCACTTCAATTGGTTACTTTAGCGTGCTGTCTTTGATACATTTCTATCCATCTTTGATACATTTCTATCTGACCATTCATCATATATATCTGTTCTTTCATTCTAGAGATCATTTCTTTGTAGATAGATTCTTTCTTATTAGATGATATTTGTTGTTCTTCAACTTTAATCTTGAGAGCTTCTTCTAGATCCATAACATTACTTTCACTATCTTCACCATTGCATGCACAAGAAGGTGAATCACAAGAACAACAATCAGTACCTGTTTTATCTTCTTCATTTTCTGTTGCACATGTTTTCTGAGATATCTCCTTTCTTTGAGTAGTATTCTTCTTTTGCTTCCTTGCCATGAGCACTAGCAGATCTTGGTCAGAATCTTCTTCTTCCTCATTTGAAATTTTATTATTATCTTCATTTGTATAATAGCTCTTTCCCTTTTCAAATTGTTTCCATTTATCATGATTTTCTTCATAAGGACATTTAGCAGCATAATGACCAATTCTTCCACAATTAAAACACTTGAAGGGAAGCTTACCTCTGAATCTTCCAGTACCTGGTTGGAGTCTTCTCACAAAATTTGCTTCTTCTTCTTCTGATATGTAACTTGATTCCTTGACAACTTCCTTTTCTTTTCCTTTTTCACATGCCTTAAAGGCAACTTCTCTGATTTGAGAGGGACCTTCTTTTCTCATTTCAAAAGCAGTTAGAATACCATGTAGTTGAACAATAGTAAGAGTTTGCAGATCTTGCCTTTCTTCAATAGCAGATACTTTTGACTCAAATTTTGAAGTCAAAGATCTTAAGACTTTTTCAACCAGAGTAGTATCGGTTATGGTTTCACCCAAAATTCTCATACAATTTACAATATCATCCAGATGTAAAAAGAAACTGCCAATACTCTCATCACTATGCATCCTTAAATTTTGATATTCAATTATGAGAGTTTGGAGTTTGGCACTTTTTACCTTTGTATCTCCTTCATAGCTTAGAATGATTTTGTCCCATATTTCTTTTGCTGAATTTAGCTGCATCACTTTAACAAATTCTGATTCAGACAGGCTTCCTAATAAAACATTGACTGCTTTGGCATTGATTTCATATTTCTTCCTTTCTGCTGCATCAGTAGGAATAATTGCTAGATACCGATAACCTTCTTCCACGATTGCCCATACTTCTGCACCAAGACTTTGCAAATATGCTTTTGTTCATATCTTCTATAATAACAGATTACTTCCATTGAATAAAGGTGGCCTTAGAGAAAGTACTCCTTCCTGACTTCCCATTGTGACAGATCTCCTTCAAGCGATCAAGCTTCTGCAAAAGGACCTGCTTTGATACCAATTGTTGGGAAAAATACTGAGAGGGGGGGGTGAATCAGTATTTAGAGCATACTCAAGACTTTATACTTTTTCTTTCTCTAAAACCCATATGCTACTTTTCTAAACTCAACTCGCGTATACACGCGGATAACCTTCATAAAACTCACGTATATACAGAGATCTTATTATGAATTTAGTTCTTTACTTAGATCTATTCATCATTCATTTATCAGATGTTTAGTTAGAAGTAAGCATGTGCATTAATAATAGAATAAACCATCACACATAAGAAACACACATGAACACCAGGATTTAAGGTGGAAACCCAAGTTGGAAAACCACGGCTACTTAGTCATCTCTTGTGCTAATATTTTTATTATAGAAAAAACATCTTACAACCATGTACGCAAGCGCCGGACTCATACAGCACGCGGTACCCACTGCCCGAGGCTACAACCTTCTCTGGACATGAGCCCCTCTCTGAGAGGAGCTAAACCCCTGGCTCTCATTTACCAGCCTCTCACCAGAGAAACTACAACCCCACCGCTCTAGTTTTCCAACCTCTCTTCGGAGGGGCCCCATATCGTTTACCGGCCCTTTGGAAGGGAGCTACAACCCCCTCGCGAGGGCTTCGACCCTCGACGCACCATTATGGACACGTTTCATCAGGCCTCCATCTCGGATCCACTTGACTTCCATAAACACTAACCTTTGACCACTTTTGTCAGTTGCTCAGGCCCACAGTTTATCACACATTTAAGCTCATCATATATCAAACTGAAACTTATAACCCCATTAAGTCATTCATTGAATCATCAACCAATCAACCAACAACTTGATCTTCAATTAACATAATCAACAGCATATTCATTATTCAAACAACCTAGTTCTGTATGAATACATCATTGACAGATAGCAGTAAAACAACAAAACAGATCAGATAGTTCATTCCACTTACTTCAGCAAACCCTAGATTCCATACGCGCTTTTACTTCACTGAACCTACGTATGTACGCACTTTTATGCACACCAACCCGCATATACTTCTGTGCATTCTTCAGAAAACCCTAACTGCCCATACGCGCTTTTTCTTAAGCAGACCCGCGTATACACGCGCTTTTAATGAAGCGAACCTGTGTATAGATCTGTAACTTTTCAGGACTGTGCAGCTTTTCAGATCAGATAAACAACTCAGATTTCATCCTTTACTTCAGAAAGTATTTCGCCTCATCTCAGATCTAAACATTCCATAAACAGATCTAGAAAATACATATACATTTCAGATCTAGAGATCCCTCTTCATCATTTTCTTCATAGGTGCATTAGTAATTCAGATCAATCAATTCATTCCATGTAGATATACTTCAGAGTGAAGTATTCATTCAATACCCAGACTTGCACCACCTTGCACTTATGAACTTCTTCTCCTTATATAGATTTAGCCTTTGTCAATACCATGAGCCAAAACCACTCAACTACTAATGGTATTCCTGGACGGGATCAAAAAGATATTCCAGTGCTTAGTACAATGGGTCAATACCATGGTAACACCCCTTGGTATTCTAAATTTAGAGCGCAAATGGGCATACGCTACTTGTCACGTACATTTCCGCGTACATACGCGACTTCTCCTTAACAAACCCGCATATGCCTTGTGACATACCTTGTTCAACATTATTCCGGCACTATCTGAGCTACTTCTGAACTGATTTGTAGATACATCAGATTTACATCATTAACAACTCATTCAAGTCAGTTTTCATCAAGGACAACTTCATTAGGCAGGTTCCATCAAAGTCAACACATTGTATCACATTGCCAACAATCTCCCCCTTAACGCATCCAGTAGGTTTCCATCAAGGACAACTTCATCAAGTAGGTTGTCATCAACTTTATCAAGTAGGTTGTCATCAAGGACAACACATGCCAACAATCTCCCCCTTTGGACTTGATGGCAACCATGATGGTGTTTGATCACCACAACATATAGATACATTGATTATAACCATTATGCAAACACCATGATATTCTCCCCCTATTCAAACACCATGTTACTCTCCCCCTTTGACATCAAGGGAAAAGGGCGGATCAAAGCCAAGACAATGTTTTTCTCTACATTTAGAAAGAAGAGCTTTGTAGATTTGATGTTCACTGAACTTACCATGCTCCCCCTGAGTTCATGCTGAATCTTTAAAACATATTTTTCAATGCAGTGCATGACTCTATGACCTTTCCTATCACCAAGGACTCATACTTACATCAAAGATCCAACCAAGTGGATTTACATATGTGACACAAGTACCCAACCAAGTGGGATTACACATTTTGACTCAACTACCCAACCAAGTGGGTTTACAAATTTGAACAAGTCCTTACATGACTGAAAATTACAATTTTACATCATAGGTCTCAGCATGACCTTTTCATCAAAATACAAATATGACTTTTTATGACCAATATCAGAAATACCTCAAGAGAGAGATCATATTTCAGAACCATCATAATGCCAACAATGCATTACTTTCCACATGACCAATGCTCCCCCTTAGCTTGTGCATCCTGAACACTTTCAACAGCAAATCATCAAGGCATCTTCATCAATAATATCAGAGAATGAACATCACCAGAGATACCTGGAACTTCACCAGAGATACCAAACAATACTGCAGCTGTGCTGAATTATGCTAACCCAGAAAAATTTTGTCAGCAACCACCCATAAGCGGTCTTATGTGTATAAACTCGCGTATATACGCGACTGTCTTTCATGAAACCCGCGTATCCAATTTTAATCTTCTGATTTTAAGTAGATCTGATCTTGTATATGGCAAATATAACTCCTAGCTTTTGTCTGAGAAATTTGAATGCTTCCCTGGAATATATGAGAGAAGATAGATAAGACAATGTAGTTGTGTTTTCAAGTGTCATCCAACAGTTGTAGCATAAGCACATCAGTAACCAAGCCTTCAGACTTTTTGCAACATCAACATATTCCTTTCAAGAAGAATTATCATATCAGAACAACTTCTTCAATAGACAATATGTATCAAGCAATCATCCATATGATCAGTTATCACCAAGATCTTCATGATTCATAAACATATGTAGGAGTTATGTATAAAAGGGCTCATTCGTGATAAAATTCATCAGCAACAATCTCTGCATGATCTATCCTTATCTCTGAATCATAAGACTTCCATCTCATCCATGTGTAAAAACAAAAGATACTCTTCAGCAAAAAGCAATCAGGGCTCATCCATAATATCATTATAAGAAACCAAGTATCATGTCACCATCATATAAGTATGAGTTATTACAAGAACTAAGGAATAAGTAGATACAATGCCAACAATGCAATCATTAGTAGTTAGACTGATGCTCCCCCTAAACTTGTGTTCCTGATCTTTAGCTATCTTACTGTTTTTCTTATCAGAAAAACATACGCGACTGTCTCCAGCAGAACTCGCGTATATACGTGGCTTTAGTTCACTAAACCCGCGTATGGAAAGTGAAACACTGAAAATTTCCACAACTTCATCTCCCCCTGAATTTGTACCACCTGTACCTGTCTTCTTCACATCAGATGCACTGCCAGAAATAAACATAACCAGAATTACCAAACCAACCATGGGAATCATTATACATTTCTCCCCCTGTGATGATACATTCTATAATGTATCTCACATCACTCCTGCAGTCATTATGAGAAATAAGCTTTAGAAGCGGATGACTGCAGTAGGATTATTATCCCCTATGGTTTTGACCGTCCTCCTTCTTTTTCCAGCTTTGCTTGAAATTTCTTTTAGTGTGCTGAAAATTCTCCAATTTCTCAGATCTGTTCATCCTGCATTCTTTTTCTACATGTCCATACTTGTTACAGGCATAACATCTTGCATGACCAGAAAAGTAAGCATAAGGATCATAATGTGTTTTTCTATTCTTTCTTTTATTGCAATCAGCTGCTTTATGACCATACTTGCTACATGAAAAATAATATCCCTTGAAGAAACCATAGTACCTTTCTGTGTAGTATCTGTTTGTTTGTGACTGAAACATTCTGCTTCTGCAATTGGCTGCAACATGCCCATAATTATGACATTTAAAGCATTCAACATTATTTATCAAAGGAGGGAATGATTTCTTTTGAGAGTTCATGATTGTCGGTTGATCTTTTTTTTCTTTCAACACTTCAGATTTTGCATTGATATCCTTTGAATATTTAGCACTTCCTTGTGAACTAGATTCTCCTTTAACAGTTTCATGAAAACCAAGACCAAATTTAATAGAGGGAGACCTTTGACTATTAATAATATTGTCCAGAATCTTAGTACTATCTTGGAACCTCAAGAGTTTATCTTTTTCTTCTAATTTACCTTTCAAAACATTCACCTCAACCTCAAATTTTTGGCATTGCTTCTTCATACTTTCTTCGACCCTTCTTCCTTCTTCTACTTGATCATTCAGTTTTAAAATCTCTTATTTCAACCCATTTTCTTGTTCTTCAAAAATTTGTAGAAGTTCTTCATTCTTCTTATTTGATTTTTCCAGATCTGTTTTGAGCGAGATGATTTTTGCTTCACGTCCTTCTTTTTCAAATGATTGTAGAAGTTCTTCATTCTTCTTATTTGATGCTTCAAGATCTGCTTTTAGAGAGATGATTTCTGCTTCAAGTCCTTTACTTCGATTGGTTACATTATCGTATTGTCTTTGATACATTTCTATCTGTCTTTGATACATTTCCATCTGACCATTCATCATATCTATCTGTTCTTTCATTCTAGAGATCATTTCTTTGTAGATAGATTCTTGCTTATTAGATGATCTTTGTTGTTCTTCAACTTTAATCTTGAAAGCTTCTTCTAGATCCATAACATTACTTTCACTATCTTCACCATTGCATGCACAAGAAGGTGAATTACAAGAACAACAATCAGTACCTGTTTTGTCTTCTTCATTTTTTGCTTCACATGTTTTTTGAGATATCTCCTTTCTTTGAGTAGCCTTCTTCTTTTTTCCGCTCTCATATATTTAAAGTGATCTTGGCCGCACTATCTCATTTGACATTTCATCATTATCTTCATTTGTCTAATAGCTCTTTCCCTTTTCAAATTGTTTCCCTTTACCATGATTTTCTTCATAAGGACATTTAGCAACATAATATTTATCCTTCCAATTAACACTTGGTGAAGCTGCCTTTGAATCTTCCCGGCACTGGCCGGAAGCTCCTCACAAAATTCGCTTTTCTTTCTTTCTTTTTCTCGATATATGTAACTGATTCCTTCGATAACTTCCTTTCTTTCCTTTTGCACAGCTTTTAAAGGCAACTTCTCTCATTTGGAGAGTATCCTCTTTTCTCATTTCTGGGCAAGCACACCATGGTTTGAACACAGAGAGGCTGACCTTGTTTTTCTTCAATAATATATACTTTTGACTCAATTTTGAAGCCAAAGACTTCCAGAAGACTTTTTCAACCCTTTTAGTGTTCTGCTATGGTTTTTGTACCCAAACTTCTCACAATGCAGAGATTACCTTAGATGTAAAAAACTGGCAATACTCTCATCACTATGCATCCTTAAATTTTCATATTCAATTCTGAGAGTTTGGAGTTTGGCACTTTTTACCTTTGTATCTCCTTCATAGCTTAGAATGATTTTGTCCCATATTTCTTTTGTTGAATTTAGCTGCATTACTTTAACAAATTCTGATTCAGACAGGCTTCCTAATAAAACATTGACTACTTTGGCATTGATTTCATATTTCTTCCTTTCTACTGCATCAATAGGAATAGTTGCCGGATACCGATAACCTTCTTCCACGATTGCCCATACTTATGCACCTAGACTTTGCAAATATGCTTTTGTTCGTATCTTCCAGAATAACAGATTACTTCCATTGAACAAAGGTGGCCTTAGAGAAATTACTCCTTCCTGACTTCCCATTGTGACGGATCTCCTTCAAGCGATCAAGCTTCTGCAAAAGGACCTGCTTTGATACCAATTGTTGGGAAA
Organism: Pinus albicaulis; assembly: GCA_034641835.2. NCBI lineage: Eukaryota > Viridiplantae > Streptophyta > Pinopsida > Pinales > Pinaceae > Pinus > Pinus albicaulis. The sequence goes on from CM076576.1 coordinate 638,036,781, forward strand.
AATACTGAGAGGGGGGGGGGGGTGAATCAGTATTTAGAGCATACTTAGAAATTTTTACTTTTTCTTTCTCTAAAACCCATATGCTACTTTACTAAACACAACTCGTGTATACACGCGGATAACCTTCATAAAACTCACGTATATACAGAGATCTTATTATGAATTTAGTTCTTTACTTAGATCTATGCATCATTCATTCATCAGATGTTTAGTTAGCAGTAAGCATGTGTAGTAATAACAAAATAAATCATCACACATAAACAACACACATGAACACCAGGATTTAAGGTGGAAACCCAAGTCGGGAGAAAACCACCGCTGCCGTCGTATTTGTCTTCAATATTTTTATTATAAAGAAAACATCTTACAACCATGTACTGGCGCAGACTCATACCAGCACGCAGGTACCCACCTGCAGAAGGCTACAACCTTCTCTTGTTTACCAGCCTCTCCTGGAAGGGAGCTACGACCCCCTGCTCTCGTTTACCAGCCTCTCCTGGAAGGGAGCTACAACCCCCTGCTCTCATTTACTAGCCTCTCCTGGAAGGGAGCTACAACCCCCTTACTGAAGGCTTCGACCCTCAGCACCACCATTGCGGACCACGTTTCATCAATTTTCATGTTGGATCCAACAACTTCCATACAACACATCTTGTAGGCCACTTTTCATCAGATTTTCAGACTGGACCCACTCCACACATTTAAGCTCTTCATATATCAAACTTAAACTTATAACCCCATCAATTCATTCATTGAATCATCAACCAATCAACCAACAACTTGATCTTCAATTAACATAATCAGCAGCATATTCATTATTCAAAAAACCTAGTTATGTATGAATACATCATTGACAGATAGTAGTAAAACAGCAAAATAGATTAGATAGTTCATTCCACTTACTTCAGCAAACCCTAGATTCCATACGCGCTTTTACTTCATTGAACCTGCGTATGTACGCGCTTTTATGCATACCAACCCGCGTATACTTCTGTGCATTCTTCAGAAAACCCTAACTGCCCATACGCGCTTTTCCTTAAGCAAACCCGCGTATACACGCGCTTTTAATGAGGCGAACCTGCGTATAGATCTGTAACTTTTCAGGACTGTGCAGCTCTTCAGATCAGATAAATAACTCAGATTTCATCCTTTACTTCAGAAAGTATTTTGCCTCCTCTGAGATCTAAACATTCCATAAACAGATCTAGAAAATACATATACATTTCAGGTCTAGAGATCCCTCTTCATCATTTTCTTCATAGGTGCATTAGTAATTCAGATCAATCAATTCATTCCATGTAGATATACTTCAGAGTGAAGTATTCATTCAATACCCAGTCTTTCACACCCTTGCACTTATGAACTTCTTCTCCTTATATAGATTTAGCCTTTGTTAATACCATGAGCCAAAACCACTCAACTACTAATGGTATTCCTGGACGGGATCAAATAGATATTCCAGCGCTCAATAAAATGGGTCAATACCACGGTAACACCCCTTGGTATTCTAAATTTAGAGCGCAAATGGGCATATGCTACTTGTCACATACATTTCCGCGTACATACGCGACTTCTCCTTAACAAACCCGCGTATGCCTTGTGACATACCTTGTTCAACATTATTCCGGCACTTTCTGAGCTACTTCTGAACTGATCTGTAGATACATCAGATTTACATCATTAACAACTCATTCAAGTCATTTTTCATCAAGGACAACTTCATCAGGCAGGTTCCATCAAAGTCAACACATTGTATCACATTGCCAACAATCTCCCCCTTAACGCATCCAGTAGGTTTCCATCAAGGACAACTTCATCAAGTAGGTTGTCATCAACTTTATCAAGTAGGTTGCCATCAAGGACAACACATTGCATCATATAGCCAACAATCTTATTTCATCAAGTAGGTTGCCATCAAGGACAACACATGTCAACAGTCACATCTCTTCTCAGATTTAAGCTACCATTGCCTTAGCTAGTTTATTTCCATTCTGCATGTACACAATTTTTAGTACTTTTTTATTAATGAATTGAAGTTTTGTTTTCAATGTATCTTTGTGTTTATGTTTATATTTTTATTTCATTTCGTTCCTTCATAAATCTAGATCAAATTTGTTGACTAAGGAGTCTCTCATCCAACTCAACAATTTTTTTTATAGATAGATGATGTGTTGACGAGGGTTGTTGAGGTCTCCATGACGGGTCACTGGAGAATGGGGGTAGAATTCATAGTGGAAAGGGCCAACGTGGTCGATTTTTTTCCTAATGCGAGTTCTACAATGAATAATAAAACTTCCTTAAAGGAGAGAGGGGCCATGAACTCTAACATTGAGCACACTAATCAAATAGAAAATTTGACCAAGATATCTAGGCAATATGATGCCAATTTTGAATGGCAATGTCGCTAAAAAAGATCCCTTGTAGATTTGCCAAAACTTCACATTGGTTGGATCCTATGCGTCCACATGCAATGGGTTGTTGATAAGTGCAATAAGAAAGTCTCAATTTGACTTTGCCTTGGCCAAATTTAAAAAATTCAAATTTCCACATCTGCAGAAAACTTGGATGCAATTAACTTGTGTGACATGGCTCTTGTCACTCAGTTAGCTCAGTAAATTCAAGTTAGAGGGCTTGGAGTTCATTTAAGCATGTGTAATTGCTAAATTTTAGTAATCCAATTCAGTTATATCCAGATAAGTTCAGTTAAACTAGTTCTATGAGTTGGAGGAACTAGTGGAAGGTCAGTTGTGCAGTGGGATGGTAGTCTAACTTAGTGATCATCTAGTTAACTAATAAATCAACCAAAAATAGCTAGTGCATGCAGATAATTTGAGTTCCCAAGCTTTGGTGGAGATTCCAAGGCAGTGTAAAAAGAAGTTGTAAACTAGTTTGAGTGTAGGTGTTGCATGCATTAAGATGATCAATCGTTGGGAATTGGGCAATCAATTGAAGGAAAATTCCTAAAAATTAAGGGCTAGTTCTCTAGGATTTGCACAAGGAAAGGAGCTCAAGCAGAGGCATAAATTGAATAAGTCTGACTCATAGCTTCTCATTAAGCAAAGAGATAAGATATTCACTTGCAAGTTGAGCTCAGAGTGAGTTAGAAATTGTAATACATCTTCTATTCATCTGCTTGATGAAAGCATTCTTAAGGGATTTTTACCAGTTGGATTTCCCTAGATAAATATGTGTACGTGTGTATGTGATTGATGCATGTTTGCAAATGTTGTTCTAAATTGTGAATTAGTTTCCGTAGAGTAGTAAAGTAGAATTGTGTCTCTTGATTTAGATTAAAATATTGAGTAGTTTAAATTCTATCACCATATTTCTACATGGTATCAGCACTACAAGGAAAAGACCCTATAGCGGAGGTTATAAAGGAGGTTTTTAGTGTTATAAAATTGGCCAAAATTTTCAAAAAAATGTTTGCTACAACATTCGTTTTTGGTAACGGAGGTTTTGGTGAATCTTCTAACGAAATTTCAACACAACTAAAAAAACTGTGTGGCCAAAGGTTATTACGGATGTTTTTTTCATCGGTGCACTATTCAGGTGTCAACGCACCGGTGCACGTCCTCCAAACGGTCGGCGCGGGGCGGTCGAAGGTGCATGAACCAGGCCGTAAAGGTCTAAAACCGCACTAGGCGCATTGTAGGTGATACAACGCACTGGACCATTCTAATTGGTATTGGGATTTATGCAGTGCCCATAGGTCGTATCAACGCACCAGTTCGTAGTATTATAGAAACGCATTGGTGCGCAGTATCACACAAACGCACCGAATGTTCTAATTCGTATTGGTATTTGTGTGGTTCCCATATGTCGTACAAACACACCAGTGAACAGTCTCACATAAATGAACCAGTGCGCAGTATCGCACAAACGCACTAACAGTTATAATTGGTATTGGTATTTGTGTGGTGCCCATAGGTCGTAGAAATGCACTAGTGCGCTTTATAATACAAATGCACCGGTGTACAATAACGGACACACACTGGTGTTATTTTTTAGAAACATCGACCTATGACAGTGCAATTATTGTGATTTTTAAAAATTCATTATTCATCAAAAGTCGACACATATCTTATAACAGTATTCATATCAATTAAATTTTTATTAGTGCAATTGAATGTGATGTTTGGATTAATTTGTTATATCATATCATAATTATTGTGATTTTTTTATATTTATTATTCATCAAAAGATGACACCTATCTTATAACAGTATTTATATCGATTAAATTTTTATTAGTGCATTTGAATGTGATGTTTGGATTAATTTTTTATATCATATAACCAGATAATTTCACATCTCTTCATTATAATATTTAATCATCCATAAATTTAAGCAGTGGTGCTACATTTCATAGCAACAATGGAGAACACAATAGAATAAATTAAAACATATTTTATTATATATATATGTGTGTGTGTGTGTGTGTGTGTGAATAAGACAGTCTTTTTCATACAAAATGGGACAGTTATTTGTATCCCTTTGTCTTTCAATTGGGACACTATGTCTATTACATTAAACAAAATGTCTGATTTCACAAACAAATATTTCATAAAATAAAACGCCTTGCTTTGATATCCAAACATAATGATCATCATTCTTCGCTTGAACTGCTATCACTGCTCGAGCTACTTCCATGACTTGGGTTATATTGATGAATGTTTTGTTCACAGTGTTGATTGTTTTCTTCCTCTTCACCTTCCATCTACAAACATAAAAAAAAATCGTAATGAGTGTATATACATTGGTGAGAATAATGAAAATTGAAATATTAAATAATACACATCAATGTAAATCCCCTGGATGCGGGTGACAGAATAGACACGAGTGACAATCACATCCCACTCCACCCAGATAATGGAGATCTCCCATGCAGAGCTTCATCTGTTGTGGATCCAAATGTCGTTAGCCTCTTGCAGAACCAGAAATGATGACGAGAGGACGAGTATTGCATCACCATGCCCTGAACATCACCTCACATCTATCACCATTAATGTCCATCATGATTAACCAGTATCACAGCCATAACCCCTCCCCCGAGCGTGTTCAGGTTCTCAATCATGGCATGCAGATACGTGCGAAGGTCACTCATCGCTATCCTCATGGCTCTCATCCCCACCCCTTTATAAAGCTGAGCCATCTTCCCCTCTCATCACTTAGCCTGTTACCTTGGCCTTTTTCCCCCCTCACTCTGCTCTGGCTTCTCACCGACTTCAAAAAGCTAAGAAGTCCCTATCCTAGCGTGGAGTTGCACAGTCTCCTTTGGATTGTCGCTCTCCCTCCTGTGCATATGCCCCCCAGAGATTTATTCCCCTTTAGCCCCAGTGTGATACTTGTCTCCTTTTTTTGTCCATCTGTGCTACTATTTCTCCTGAACTGCTCTCCCCAATCCAGGTGCGCAATGGCTCCTAGACTTCGCCAACGCACTATCCGCGAAGGTTAGAGAGGGGCTCTCCCAGGACGATATCATCGTGGAGAGGATAATCGTCTCGAGTCAATTGACGGCTCCTCTTCTAGCACTTTTGCGTGCCAAAGTCTTGATCCCGAGCAATGCGCAGAAGCCTCCAGGCATGTTGTGTAGAGAGGATGTCATGGTTCGGGGAAGTCCACCTCCTCTCCCCAGACGCACTCTCAGCATCACAATTAAGTCCCACTGATGGCTCCGGAGAAGGAAGATGATGACACGGACATCTGGGTCATGGGCTCTGATGGCATCTAGACACGTGTCCCCGATGGCATAGACCTTGACTCTCCCATCCTCTGCGCTCCTGTGAGCATTCCCAAGCGTATTGTGGCAGATGTGGAGCCAGCTGTTGCGCAGGCTCCTACTTTTCCTATTGAGGAAGAGAACCCCAACAGTAATGATGAAGATGATAAGTAAAGTCTACGCAGCTGCACAGTTCTCTTCTGTTTTTTGTCATGCTCGCCCTCAGGGCCTTTCTGCTATCATTTACTTTGAGTTTCTTAGATATGTCAGCGCTACTGTGCATAATGTATTTCTTGGTTCTAAGTTTTGTCTAGGTTGGTTTCCTCCCCCTAGGCAACCCAGAAACAGTGTAAAAAAGGCTTGGATTGATTAAGCGCAGCTTGCCAACAGAGCCTGTAGCATATGTAACTTTATGTTTTCGAAATTAATAGAATAGCCAAACTTACCAATATATATATATATATATATATATATATATATATATATATATCAATGTAAATCGAAAAGAAATGACGTACCATAGCAACAATTGACTCATGAACTCTACACATTCTTTCAAAACCAAATTTCATGCCATCTTTCAAGATTTCATCTGTTGGCGCAGTTCCATACTTTTTTTCTTGCAAGTTTTATACCCCATAACAAATCATATATTTAATATAAAAGATTTTTTTGTTCTATTAATTATAGACGGAGCTAAGTAAAGCAAGATCGATAATTTCTGATATGCTAACATATACTCACAACCCATATTTAACCCAATGTCAATCAATTCGTCTGATGGTTCTTCTTTGAATGTTAGCACCTTTTTGAAGACATTCAATGATTATTGTTGTAAAAGAACTTGAAATATACAAAAATAAAATCTAGCTAAGTTGTTATAAGGAAGTAACAATTACTCACAAACTTAGATATCAACCCTTTTCTTCCTTGTCGTCCTGTTTTATGTGCTGAATGGGTTCCATTTTATTTTCTTTTCTGCAAGAAAATACTTGAAAATTAAATATTTAATGCTAAATTGTTTATTTATTGTACCTAATGATCGAAAAATTCAATGATTACATATTACATTTGAAGCACATTGTTGTTGAGATGGCTCCTCCTGTAATGCAATTTTTTCCATTTCTTTGACCATCTCCTTGTACACCTTTTTGGACATTCCTACTAGCATATTTTTGATATCAACTCGTTCATCTTTTGAGATTTTCATAATCTTCCTGAAAAAGTAATATGAAAATAAACTATTGAATTTTTATATTGATATATGAAAAGTAAATATAACAAAAGTGATATTTGTAAATGATATTTGTAAATAATTTTAGAAAAAACATTTAAAGGAATATTACTTTTTCATTCCTTCTTCTTCTTCTTTTTTTGTACGTTTTTGCCATTAAAAGTCTGACATGCTTCATTGACCAATTCTCTGGAAACTCTTCCTGTAGTTTAGATAAAATTTGGTTCTTCGAATCATTGGATTGATTTTTGTATTGTAAGTGGAAAGAACGTCTATACATTCGTTCCACTAGATCCCTCATTACCCCCTTTAGTTAACCTCCAGCACCACTCCATATGAACTAAGGAGAAATTCATTTTCATTTGCATGTTGTATTTTTTTTCTTTACTTAGAACAACATTCACTTTCTGAATTGTTGGTCCCTGTAGAACATTAAAAAAATATGAATTAATAGATTGTTTGAAACATGTTATCTAATAATTTTAAGTATATTATTAATGAAAATTTTTAAAAAAAAAACTCATATTGGATCGATAGTATTTTTTCATTCACTTGATTCATATTTTTGCAATTTTTCCATCAAGATTTTACGCTCTTCTGGTCCTAGATCAGAAATAATCCTATCGAGCTTCGTCATTTTGTGGCTCTGCATGATACACGGTAAACAATACATATTATTTAAACTTACATATACTTCAAAAATAATATTTTTTGTAAAGAATTTACAAAGAACTTGCCTTTTTTTATTTTCTTGATGTAATATCAGTATTTTTGTTATTTGATCTCTTGTCAGCCATTTCTTTATCAATATGAAACTTGTATCATATTTTTCATTAATATATTTTATAAATAAATCATCAAATTTTCAGGTAAAAAAATAATATCAAGAAACCGGTGCGCTTTTAATATTGTACGCACCGACGTCGGTGCGTCGTGTTCTTATAAATGCACCACCAAAATAGTATAAAATGCCATACAGTGCTCTATGTTAACAAGGAGCACTGGTGTGTTATATCTTACCCACCGCACCGATTAACACAAACAAAATAATAAAAATCATCTAGTGTTAGTTTTTGTAGCATATGGTGTCGTGGAGGGGGCGGTGCGGCCTATTCTTATAAACACCCCATGCAAACAAGGGACCACCGTATAGTGCTCTTTGTCAACAAGGAGACCTAGTGCATTATATGTTACATGGTGCACTGATTAGCACAAAATAAAAAATTGTCTTTTCCAAACAGTGCGTGTGCGGTGCGCTATAATTAAATAGTGCACCGGTGTCCTATTTTACATATGGCACATGAATTAAAAAATTATGTTTTTAATTTTTTTATCAAGCATTACATGAGCGGTGCGCTATGATAAGCTAGCGCACCAATGCGCTAAGTTACGTAGGGCACACCAATTAAAAAAAATCATTTTTTTTTTAAATTCACGCAAGGGCCGACATGGATTGGGATCTGACTATGCAAGTCGTCTCATGGGTTAGAAGTCATAGGCCTATATATATAGCAATAAAAACCCTATAAATCTAAAATGAAAAGCCCTAATTCTCAAATCACAGAAATGGGAAGAAACAAGGGCAGAAACAAAAAGAATGAAGGGTTTAGGGTAAAATGAAAAAAAAAAATTCTTCTTCTGAAAATGAACAGAAAATTTAAATTTTTTACTTACTGCATAAAAAATACTACAGAAAATGTAAAAAAACAATAAAATTTAATCATGAGATCATTTCAAATTCTATGTTACAGGGTTTGAATCACCAGAGGTTTGGAATTCTGATTGTCTAAATAGTTTTGTTCGAAAATATTTCGTTGCTCCACAGTGCTCTCGTGCTCTCTTGCTCCATGTATGTCTCGTGCAAATCTCTCACTGAAAATTTTTGCAAAAATAGTGAAATAATGAAAATTGTTTAGTATTTAAATAATTGTTTTATGAAATTAGATTTTCGAAAATATTTTTCCGCCCATTTCTCAATCTACTGCTTTTTTTTCACTTAAAAAAAATAAAGTTGTGTTATTTTATTTGCAGCTTTTCGTCACCAGTGCACCAATTAAAAACACCACGCTGGTGCGTTAGTTAATAACACGGCACTGGTGCACAGTAACTGAAATGGACCGGTGCAGTTAACTGTACATTAGCACCAATAACAATAAATCCATTTTTAAGGCACCAAAATTAATTTTAGGTATGTGCACTAAAATTTATTATTGATTTTGCTCAAATGCGAGGAGAAAATATCATAATTATATCGAATGGACAATTCTTCAAAATCCAACTCATTCCATAATATTTCTCAAAGTCCATCGCGGAGTTCTCCCTATCCATCTCGAGATGTAATATTTACTTCAGATTTTATTTATATTTCCATTATCTAATTGAATTTATGTTTTTTATCCATGGAAATCAGCTTAATAAAAATTATAATGTATACAAATTTGCAAGTTCATGTAGATTCATAATCGAGTTCAGATGCACAAAATATTCAAATAGCTCCAAAACGTCGTAAGCTCTTATTAGGAGCAGCATACCGCAAGGTGCATTTGGTTGATGAAAATGGAAATTCGCTCCAACCTACCAATTTTAACAATATTGAATCTTCTAGCCACAATCCCGGGAAAATGATGGTAATAGTAATTCTTTGGTATATTAAAGTAATTATTTCAATGTCAAACAAATTAATCATGCATTTTCAATGTTCTTACTAATTGATATCATAGATTTTGTACTAATCAAGTTCAAATATATTTTTTGAAATTATTAGGATTCTAGTGATGATAAGCGACCTACCTACCATCTTCCGTTGCACCCCACGATAATGTCAAATCGAGAGAAGGCTAAATTAAGAGAAAAAATCAGAGAGGAACGATACCAAGAATGGTTGAATCAACCACCGATTCAATTCCCGCTACGTCCAAATTCCCCAATTAGGAATGACTACAGCAATATTAGTTCTTCACAAGCTGTAAATGGAGGCAATCAAATAGAGGTTGGTATGGATGATTACTTAACGGATATGACTGCCATGGAGACAATGTTGTTAGATGCATTCCAAAACGATGATCAGCTAGGGGATGTTGCTCATATCGCCGACACCTTTTTCAAAAGCCTTAAATTTGCTTCCACCACCCCTCTCTTTGGACCTGGCGGTCAGTCAAAGTCTACCCAGTTGAGGACAACGATTTTACTGTACAACTTGAAAGCAAAGTTTGGCTTGTCGAATGAATGTTTCTCAGAAATTTTGAGGTAAGTTACCATAAATTCCTCCCTTATATAAATTTGAGAAATACAATCACACAATGAACATTACAAATGGTCAATTTTATGAACGTTATAAATAATTATATCAACATTAATGTACATTTAATATTTTCCATGATCACAAACTACAGATTATTCAAAGATAAGGTTCTTCCGAGTGATAATGTCTTGCCCGGTAGCTGCAAAGAGGCAAATAAATTGTTGAAAATGTTGGGTGTTGAGTACACATCATATCATGCATGTCCAAATGATTTTATTCTATATAGAGGAGAATATGTAGACAAAGAGATATGTCCAAAATTTGGGCATGATAGGCATGATAAATAAAAAAGGAAGGGTAAATCACGTGGTCCTCCTTTTAAGATATTGAGGCACATGCCTATAATCCCAAGGATTCAAAGGCTCTTTCATTGCAAAGAATTAGCTATGTTGCAGGGATGGCATGCCTCACACAGAAGTGATTTGGGAGTTATGTGAATCCAAACTGATTCAATAGCCATGAAGCATATAGAGGATACATGGCCCGAAAAATTCAAGGAAGAAGTACGAATTCTACGACTCAGCATAGCTATGGATAGCGTCAACCCACATTCCCTCCAGAAGACCAACTATTTTGTTTGGTCTATAGTAGTGATCAATAACAATATCCCCCCACGGTTGTCCATGAAGAATGAACATCTTATGTTGGCTCTCATAGTCCCTGGTAGAAGACAAGTGAAGAATATGGATGTCTACTTACAACCACTGGTAGATGAATTGAAGGAATTATGGGATGGGATAAATGTATACGATGTATCAAGACCCATCTCAGCAGAGAGGAGGTTTACGTTGTATGGCATATGTGCTTACACAACACATGATTATCTAGGCTTAGGAGTTTTCTCTGGTAAATTACATGTTTAATTTATTGATTTGTTTATATACGTAACAATATTATTTCACATATTAGTTATTTAATTCATTGTAATTGTTCTGATCTTCATGATATTCTTTAATGTGTCATGAATATAAATTGTGTACAATAATCTCGCAGGTCTTGTAACAAAAGTACATTGGACGAATGTTGTGGACCTTCTCCAAGGCCAGATGGTCCAATGACTCATTGGTTGGTCCAAAGATCACAACATCTGTATTATAATAATGCCCTTACAGAGGAGCATCATCCACTTTCAATGGTAAATTAGAGAGAACCCAAAGGCCTCCTATAACGACACCAGTTGAATGGCTTATAGCATATGAGAGAGAGAAGGAGAAAGATTTCATAGAAAGGTTCGATTCAAATGGGGAGCCTATGTTTGATGATCCAAAATTCTTCGACATCTATGTTGAGAAATTTCCCATTGGGATGAAAAGGAAATATATCTTTTATAACCTCCCATATTGGAAGCATCTTAAGATTACCCACTTATTAGATCCCATGCATATATTTAAAAATGTTTCATCTTCTTTATGGAGGCACATATCATAGAAAAAAAGTGACGCATTGGTTGTTAGGAAAGATCTTATTACTTCAAAAACTAAAAAGAAACATTGGCCAAGACGATTAGAAAGTATAGGATCAGAGGCAGGCGTTGGTACCTCTAATTCATGGTATTTCAAAGAAGGTGATGTCCCATGGATTTTAAAAAAAGATGATCTTTCTTTGGCAAAGGAAGTTATAATGAGTGTGAGGGTGCCATCTTCATACGTGTCTTCACTACGGTGTTGCTTCACCATGGATGACCATTTGTCTGGGTTGAAATCACTTGACCATTTGAATCTTATAAGAGTACGTATAATGTCAAAAGCATGATTTTATTATTTTTTATATAATCAATTTCATCCCATGCAGGGATCATAAAACATAACTAATTTTGTATATTATTTCACATGTTTATAACTTTGCAGTGTCATTATCCTTATTTCATTACATACAATTACAATTACAACTTTAGAATTTTACATAAAATTTACAATTACAATTTTACAATTTTATATATATACCATTACAATTACAATTTTAGAATTTTACATACAATTACAATTACAATTACAATTTTGCAATTTTATATATATACAATTACAATTACAATCATTTCACAATAAATTAAATATTACAATTACAATTAAAATTCTACAAATATTTTACATACAATTACAATTACAATTTTAGAATTTTACATACGATTAGAATTACAATTACAATTTTATAATTTTACATATATACAATTACAATTACAATCATTTCACAATAAATTAAATATTACAATTAAAATTAAAATTTTACAAATATTTTACATACAATTACAATTACAATTTTACAATTTTACATACAACTAAAATTAAAATTTCAATTACAATCACGACATAATATTTAATAAATATCATGATTTAATATTAGATTAAATAAACATCATGATCATCATAACCATCGTACAAACATCATATTCGACTAAAAAACACATTCAAATTCGCTAACATCATCTAATCATCGTAATCATGATCATCTAAAAAAACACAATTAGAATTGTATAACATCATCACAACACAAACATCAAATATACATCTCATGTCAAATAACTACTATCAAATACACATCTACCTGCAAGTTGCACATTAAATGAACATATCTAACATGACCTAACAATATACACATCATGATGATCACCGACATGTAAAATAAGTACAACTGCAACATGAACATAAAATACATGGACCATATATATATATATATATATATATAATGTCAAAAATATACAACTGTAATATAAATGTCAAATATCAGTTGGTGGCACATCATCAATAGTAGTAATAGTCGAGGCATGCTCAGTCAATGGTGTAGCCTCGACAAGCTTAGACACATGTCGATCATCACATGCCTGCTGATATGGTTGTGCCTCATGCTGATCAAGATCAACTATCAGCTACTCATCATGATGACTCGACATGGTCGATGGTCCAGCCTACTCATGATCATTAGTACTGCTAGATGTTGCAAGGTTCTGACTCGACGTGGCCGATGGTCCGACCTGCTCTCCATCATGATTGGTGGTCGATGTTATAGGCTGCTCAACTACGATACGAGGTGAACAATGATCACTCCCCTAATTGTGATCATCATATGCTGCATCGCTGCTCGCTGACTATCGACGTACTGCATCTTGACCACACCTACGTCAAAGGGCCCTCCTCAACCACGTAACTGAGCTCGTAGCTCCTATGACATGCCGCATTAGGGTGAACATGTCACACGACATGTCTCTACACATCTTTACAAGCCTAGCATCGACATGTCTCTCTCTCATAGTGGTGAGCCTAACTCCCACCTCTACAAACAGTGCACAAAGTTAGTCACCCAACTCCATCCTCAATCTACTATCAGGCCTACGCCTAGCAAAAGGTGGTACCGGCGCACTATGAGGACCAGGTCTATCTGCACCGTCCTGATCCTCGACATCTTCCATATCCTAATCGTCATCAGGATCTACCCCTGGATCATTTGGTGGCGATGGCATCTCATCGCCATCAAATGACCCAATGTCTGCAAAATATATATAAGTACACAACAATAATTAGACCATTTCACTAAACAATTTAATAAAAACAAGTTAAAGAACATGTTAGAATAAATTTAAATAAAACAGTAATATTACCTCTATCATTCGGTGGCTCATCATCTATGAAGAGGATGTTGGCACACCCTCGCTAATCCAAACTAGCATATAGACAGGGGACCAGAATGAAGGGATGCTCATCAACACTGGCTAGCAACTCCAGTGCATCATGTGATATCCTCGCGGAAAACTCTGACTCGCCCCTCTTGGGCATCATCTGCATCCGTACATGTAGCATCGGCCTACAAGGCTGCTGAACAAAAGTAGGCCTCATCTCTGGAAACCTCTCAAAAAATAAAAATAAAATAGATCTTAAGCAAAAGGGAAGTTCACCCTCCCTTGTGCTTGAGGACGACATCTATCTAAAGCTGTATAGAACTGCCACAAAAAAATGGCAGACCACCTCACAAGTCGTGGCTCCTGTAATAAAGAATCAACATAAAATAGAAGTGGGAAACTAATGCGTTTCCCATCGTTGGTATGGTGTGTAATGGTCTAAATCAGTAGTGAGAGGCACCTAACCTCCTCTCCACCAAATGAAGCAATACGTAACTGGCCTCCAGAGACCTGAAAATCTGAAGGAGCCAATATATCTGCGCTAATGTATCTCTGGGAGTACACCAACTGAATCCCTGCTACATAGCCAACGGGGACATATGGTAACGAGGGAAAATCCACCCCTCTCCTCGATAGGCCAGTAATGAAATATATGTCCTCCTCAGTGGGCGCGTACCACTGGTTAGGACCAACCCGGAAAGCCTGTAGGTGGGCATTCCACCTGTGGATAAGATGTCGCAAAAACACACAATGGCCCTTTGGGGATGTAGCCTCCTCATAGAACTTGAGGAGGCCTACCTGCCTTAGGAGCCCCATTGTGCCATTGTTTTGTGCGCACCGATGCTTTCTCTAGTTAAACGCATCAGTGTGGGTTAGGATGATAAACGCACTAGAAGAAAAACATCCACAAAAACCTCCACCCGCCAACCTCCTCTAGTAACCTCCACTACAAACGGATGTTTGGGCTATTTTTATAAGGGGTTCCTCAAAAACATCTTCTAGAGGGTCTTTTCCTTGTAGTGCAGAGATGGATTCACATTAGAACGGGAATTTCGAAGTTCTTTCTTAGAAGGTTCGAATTTAAAGCTTCAGTATAGCAGGATCTCTTCAAATTTGGGAAAATGACCTTCAACGAGCTGAGATTAGAGTATGACTTGGAAGATGTAATATTCCAAATTTAGCATGCAGCTAATTGGAATATTGATTTTTGTTGTTTATACTTAGGAGATGAATAAATGGGTAAGGAGGCCCATACATTTCAGAAGTTTGAATAAAATCCCTCATAATGTGAAAAGGGATCATCATAGGATCTGGATTTCACACCCTCGTGTGTTAAAGGGGGCATTTGCATGTGGACAAGGTCAAGTTTGACCAAGTCAACAACGCTGGGATAAGAGGTGGAGAACATCTTTGGAGACAGCGTAGAGATAGTGGGAGGAAGATTCCTTGGTGGAGGAAACCCTAATGAGTGGGACCCAAGGTGAGAGGGCTTTTGTTTGTATAAAAGGAGGGCAAGGATGTTGGATTATTGAATTAGTGGTCTGGTTAGACTATTTTGCATTCTCTTGCTGTTTAGCAGAGTTGTTGTGCTGCTTAGCACAAGGAATTCATGTTTAGGAATTCCTTCTCCTTTCAAGAGAGGCCTCTTGAAGGATCTTGTACTTCGTTTCTCCACGTTCAGGCTTAAGGCCAAGCCACCTCCTTCAGCTACAGCATTATTTCTGCTGAAGTATAACGTTGTGTTGTAAGGTGTTGCAGTGGAGGTTTCACAACACCACTTCCGTAGCTTATTTTTTCAGAGGAGGAAGATTTCCTTCCTTTGGGAGATCAGTAAGGAAGCCTTTGGAGCTGATTTCAGATCTTGGCACCTGGCCAACACATTTTCTATCTCCTACAGTGCAGTCCCTCTCCTTGACTACATTATTTTCAGTGAGCATTTGCAGTGAGGGTTTGCAGAGATTGTTGGAGGGTGAGATATTTAGTGTTAGGATCAGCCTTTCACTTGGAAGATCCATTGGAGGAGGTTTGTTTAGCTTGTGCATCATCTTAAGCCATCTTCATCCAGTTCTTGAGTTGCAGCTGCTACTCAGTCCTAGGACGGCAACTCCGGCATTTTTTCCATTTTGTATATTTCAGGAAATCCTTCTAGGATTGTCTTGAAATTGAGTTTGGGAGTCTATAGCTTCACTCCCAACATTTTTTGGGCCCTATATTTGTATATTTGTGTATTTACACTTCCCAGAAGCAGTATCTATAAATAAACTGTGATGTCATAGCCTTGGGCATTTTTTGTGTAGCAGTGTACTTCATTTTTCATGTACATGTTTACTTGAGGCTTGTGTTACCTAGCTTGAGTGATTATTTCCTCAAGATCTTGTATCTATTTGCTGCTATGACATTAATATGATAGCTATATGGTTCTTCTTACATTATATGGGTTGATTTATCACTGCTACTCCAGTTTTATGTTTATGTATTGTTGCATCGCCGTTTTGGGATATTACAGTGGTATCAGAGCATAGTCTTGGCTCAACCTGTGAGTTTCATCCATTATGCTATAGGAAGATAGAAGAAGAAGATAAGAAATCGAAATGATGAAAAAAATGAGCTTTGTCTCATCATTTTTCAGATCCATGAAGAACCTCACCAAGGAGGATAAGAAAATGAAAGAGGAAAGTCGCAGTGAGACCTCTAGAAGGTTTCAAGACGAGGAAGGCCCATGCACTTCCTATGATCAGAGAAGAAAACCAGTGTTGCAGAGAGCTCCAAAGCATTTCGATATGCCCCTTTATTTTCAAGAAGACAAGAAGCAAAGTAATAGAGGACACTTGGATCACAAAATTCTAAGTGATTACCTTGTTGAGTAAAAATCTCAACCTAGAGCCTTCAAGGAGACTCTAGCTTTCCCACTGTTCATTCATTTGAAGGAAGAAAGGATACCTTATGGAAAGGGGGGAATCAAGGGCAATAAGTTTCTTTTGTCTATCTTTGACGATTCATCTACAGAAAAATATTGGGCAAGAAAGCTTGATGCATTCTTCCTGCTACATCCGGCGGTAGAGAGAGAGGTTGTAGAAATTACAGCGCTGCACCTTGAGGGAGAAGCCAAAATTTGGTAGTTCAGCCATTTGAGAAATGAAAGAGTGAATACTTTTGCTGATTTTACTCAAATGTTGATTAGAGAATTTGGCAAGGAGAAACCAGAGGAGGAGAAACCCTCACCACCATTGGAGGAGACTTGTACCATCGTTGTCACAACCTTGGAGGAGCATCCATCATTATCAGCAATTGGGGGAGCCAACACATTAGAGGGAGGAACTCTTGCAGCCACACAAGGAGTTCCCAAGTGCCATCAAGGTATGATTTAATTTCCACTTTCTACTATTGCAACAAATCTTTTAGAGGGTTGTGGAAATTTGCCTTTGCATGACCAAGGGTCAACACATACTACTGATTTGGAGCAGCAGAATTACACTGCACTGTGCAACCTTGAGTTGTTCAAGGGAGGGATGAAAAATCATCCTAATGTATCATTTTTGAGTTGCACACAAAACTTGGGGTTGGGGTGTGGATTTCTGAAGGATAGGATGAATTTTTTTCTAAACAATCCTATGTTCATCTTTGAGTTGGAGCATGAGGCAGCTGACACACCACTGAGGAGATTAACAGCACTATCATTGAGCAGCAGTGAGGAGGTTTTTCCTCCAGCACACTTGGATCCCTATGGATTCAAGAAGGACATTGATGTGAGATCTTCTCTAGGAGATCTCCAAGGATTTGCATTTCAACATCCCATGAAATGCAAGAAGAAAAATCTGCTTTGGGAGAATTTTAGTCTTCATTGGAATGGTACCAAGGTAGAGCATGATGGGAGGCATCCACATATGGATGAATGGGAGTGGATGGAGAGAAAGAGGTTGGTGAGCCACTTTCATATTTATGACACTGAGCAGTAGGAGGCTTGGTTGCGTCGGCTACTCTTGAAAGAGTTTCGCCATCATGTGACATATCCTCTTTCAAAGGGTATGTGGGTTGTTGTCACTCCTAGAGACATCCTTGAGTTGTAAAAGACCAGTGCCTAGGACATCTTAATCAGCAAGGAGCGTAAAGTTCATCTTAGAAAGATTGACAAGAATAGAGGCTCTCATGCTATCATATCTCGAGTGGAAAGGTTTGGTAAAGGTGGAACCAAGACTCACAAAAATTAAACACGGCAGAAGTAATACTGTAGTATCAGAGTGTAAACTTTGATATATGAACGTATCAGACAATTTTAAGACAGCACGCTGTAAATGGGGTTGGACTCTAAAGTGGTCCACAGAGGTAAATAATAATATGGCGATAACTGTGTAAGAAAATGAAATGGATACTAACTATAACATAAACGAGATCTAGAAATGAGTATAAACATGTATTGGGCTTATGTAGTGATAAGAATCCATACATGAGAACAACTTTAAAGATAAAGTTCCATTGCTGCTAATATCGGAAGAACTATGGTAGAAGTGAAAGATGAGACAACATATCTTGCCTGAGCCATATTTAAAGCACTAGACATGAGTAAATATGAGTATCAGTCAATGATAAATTCACATCTAAACATGTGAGCACTCACATTCCAGAACACAGATATAAGAGAAATGGAAATGAACGAGATGAACATTTACGCTAAAAAACATAGGAGAGAGTTACAGACTGGGAAACATTCAGATCAGAATCCCCAATAGAGACGAGACTCCTTATCACCGAATCCTAATGGGTTCTTCAACATTAATATCAAAATCGCAACAAAAATACATACAGAGTTCTTTCTTAGTCAGTTCTTTTGGAAATCTGGAACCCTATCTCAGTCCCTGTTAACTGCTTTTATAGAGTTTTCAATTCACATATGTGGAAAGATATTTTGGGAAAATATCTTTTCTGCATGCTGGTAGGCAGTTACAAGTCTTCATCAAAATATCAAAATTCATGATGAGGATAAAAAATTCCCCATCATTTACAGTTCGGGCTCATGGCCATTTAAAAATATCACAACTGTTCTAACAGAAAGTAAATTGCAAGAGTGAAATGTGAATCTCACTCGGAACTTTGAAAGTAAAAGTAAAAGTTAAAACTAAAGGCCACTAAGGCCGAATCATGAGTTAACAATCCTCAATGGTGGGAAGGCATCGAAGAAGTGGCTGAAGCTGGCAGCGGAACGGTTGCAGAAGAGCTGGCTAACTGACTAGCATAACTGGTACACCTCTGCCAGGTGTCAACTGCTGGCTCGGGCATTGTAGTGAAACCTTCTGCCTTGATGTAAGCCTCGGTAAGTTCATCATAGTTTTCATCAGTGGGAATTTTATATTTCACTTGATGCAAGAGCGAAAACTCCTTACCGAGAACTGAAACCATGGTTTCAGGTTTGAGTCGAGTAGATTTTTCAGAAGGTATATTGGTCTGGTTCATTACTTCCTTTAGTCGGCACTCGTACGCTAGTAACGGCTGTAGGACTGCGTTGGAGGGCTCCCAGCATGATGGGAGTCCTGCAAGTGTTATCTTCGCCCAATCTGCCTCGAATCGCTCTAAACTAGTCGCTACCTTTCCCAAGACGTTCAAAGCCATACTACATGCGGCCTCTTTATCTATCACCTTCCGGCACTTAGCAGCTTCCTTTAATCTGCTCTTGATATCCCACTTGACCACATCCTCTGGACTTAGCTCCTTTAAGAAATAAATATATATATTTTCCCTTTGAACCTTTTTGGAGGCATCAGTACTTCCTTCATGCAGCATTCTTCTGAAAACGTGCACGGCTGACCTCATTTCCTCGATGATGTTCAAGAATTCCCAGCACTTCTTCACCTCTGTAATAATTTCGGCCCAGATCAAACACCTAGCATATAGGAGAGTGATATTGCCTTTCATTCGGTTATTGAGCTCGCGAATGGTTTTCTCTTGTTGCGCCTTTTCCTGTTTCCTCTCCTCTATCTCTTTTTGCATGGTGGTAACCTTCTTGGCATTCTCTGTGAGGAGAGATTCGAGCTCGTTGATCCTTTGGCATGCCATTGAGGCATTGTTTTCTGCTACTTCAATTGTGGCCAGTGCAGTAGTCAATTGCTTAGAGAGCGAGCCAGCCCCTTCTAGAGCTAGTGGAGCACACACATGAGTATCCCAAGTTATCTGCAATTCATTCATCCTTTCCTATAGGGCAGCCATATCCTCCGAAATCTTTTCTTTCTCCTCCCTCTCCCTTGCAAGAGAATCAGCTAGGCATGCCTTTTCTTTCTCTGCCTAGACTAACTCAGTTGTTTGCACATGATGAGAGATAGGTATATTTACTTTGTGTTTCAAGGCTCTGACCTGCTTCTGCAATTCAGTGATGAGATGACTTTGGGGGTCTACTATGCCTTTTTCTTTCCCTTTTATTACCTCCTGGAGACTGTGTAGGTCGTTTGTGAGTGCAAGGGAGTTGATCTTCTCCCTTCTAAAATTTTCCAGTACTTGGTTATGCTTACTTTGCAGCTTCCTCATAGTAATGGAGAGCCACATTACCTCATCTTTTAGCATATCGCCAAAACACTAGAACAAATTACATTTGTCAATTGGTGGAACCTGCGACATATCTATTGCTATCTCCAAGGCTCTGTAGCTGGTGGTACCAGCCTCTAGATTCAAGACAACTTCGGTCATAGCCATTACCAGTTGCTCTTTATCCAAGTCTATCGCTGATGAAAACTGGGTATGGTATTTGTCGACATATCTTTCTAGCTCAGACCGGTGTTTGTCTCTTATTGCTCTGTTCGTTATCCCGCCCTCGCTTGCTCCTTGAGAACTGCTAGCTGTGATGGCTTGTGAGACTTCTGAGAAGTCCGAAGAGGTCGTGCTACCCCGTATCACCATGATACCTGCCTTTCCTTTGTCTAATTGCTCGTAAGGTATTTCATCTTGAAGCAACTGTTCGTCTCCCATACCTTCTGCTTCGCTGGTCCCTGTTCTCTGTCTTTTGAAAGGGGGAAAAACTTCTCCCAATGCACCAACCTCCTCCACCTATTTCTTATCTGCTTATATGGTTGAAGCAGTATCTGCCTTTTCCCCCGTCGCATATGAATCAATCTCCATCTGTGAAAGCAAAGGCCAGGTTTCAAGATTAGCTCACCATTCGATGAAAGGACTTGTTTCATGATTGTAAGGGGTTGATTTATTCTTCTTCCTTCTGTTAGAAATGATGCCTTTCGAATCATAGGGCCAAGCTTTCCCTTGCCTCAAATCCATGCCTTGAAGCATATTTTCCACCACGGGAAGGGCGTGCCTTGAATTAACGATGAAAGGGCCAATGGTTGTAGGAAGCTTGAGAATAAACCCCCTTTTTGCAGGGAGGAAGTGAATTTGGTCAGCCTTTAAGGTCTGCCAGAGGTATTCCAAAGCGTAAATCCGTCGAGCAGGAAAAACTGTCAATTGGTAGGGAGAGACCTCGGCTCCATAAACCCTGATTTCAGTGTAATTATCAAAAATATACCAGTCTCCAGTGCTTTGAGCTTCACTGTACTGCAAACATTTCCTCAGTTCAGGAAAAATCCTAGGCGGAGGGGAATCATGGATGATGGTGTAAGCTATAGGCATGAAATCATTTAGGAAACTTGAGTAGCCCACCCCATTTTCCAGCTGATGAGTTGCGGGACTCCAGTCAAAAACTGGTCTTGGCAGAGAGTTTATTCTGTAGACCTTATCTAAACCCAAACCCTCAAATTTATCAGCATGCTGGAAGAGGAAAAGATAAAAGACCATGGAACAAAAACGAAAACGAACCGTGTCTAAGAGCTCCTAGAACTGAGTTAGAATGGTGGAGGCCATAAAACCAAGAATATCTAAGATGACACCGGGTTGAGACATTAGCCACATAAAGGCTATGCGTTCTTTTGAAACGTGCCCAAACCCCTCCACACCTAGGAGACCTGCAATAATAGCGAGGGTAGGCTGGAGGTCTTCCTTGAATAAGCTCAGGGGTACTGAATCTGCAGTGGGGAGAGTTGTGAAATTGGAGTCGGTAATGGCAACGATGAAATCGCTCTGTTGCCTCCATGGCAGTTTCGAAAACTGATGGGACAGTGTTACTTCACTAAAACTGGCATAGTTAGAACTGGTAGGAAAACAAAGGGATTTTCTGATGATTTCGGGGGAGATAGTGAATATTTTTTTCCCTTGAGCTGAGAGGAACATGCCTCGACGTTCATCGTAAGCATCCCGGAGCCAACAGATGAATTCGACCACTGGGTATACTAGGGGAGTTATTTGATGATACAGACCAGACAAAACGACTCGAAACCTGTCTCTATTTTCCACATGTTTCCTGAACAGTTCAGGCTTGACGCTGCTAATGAGAAATGGGTATTGCAGATCTTGGATGTCGGCTTGTAAATTTGTAAAAGGTTCGGGTCTAGGGAAAGCCCTGGACTCACGGGCTTGGGGAGTTTCAGGCTCTGATTTCTTGGCTGCGAATTTACCCATGACCATCATAGAATTAAAAAACAAAATGAAACTAGATGGAATGAAAGGGATGGAATACCTGCAAAGTATAAAAATGCTCGGGAAAGCGAAGCAGGGGTACAGACAACGACTGGGCTGACCTGGTACTGGGCGCTCACTTTCGCTTATACAATAATCATAAACCAAGAGTATTTTTCCACAGTAACTCACGGAACACCGTTATACAAGCCCGAGGCAGCTCGGGAAAAGATGGTGGGGTAAAACAAGTAGGGCTGACGTCGTAAGGACGCTGACTATGAGACACGCGGCATAGAGGGATTGGGTGTTAGACTCTTGTTAGGTGAATACCGCGTGTCAGGTTAAATTCCAGTACTGGTCTCGGTACCGGCTGCCCTAGGACTTACCTTACCATTGGATCGTGGTAACAGATGTACCTTGGGACTCGGCCCTTCAAGAACGAAAGGCGATCTTCGTAACAGCTTTCAAGCCCATGACCTTTTCTCCATAGAGCGCTCGCCTCGTGTCATGCTCCTTGACATGTCATCGGGATTCCGGGGGGGGAGGCTCCGCCTTACCCCTGTCGTCTGTGACCCCCCCCCCCGGAAAGTGCTTGCTTTCCTTCGTCTGCGCATGTGCCAAGTATAAGCGGGCCCCACCTTATGTCTATTTCCTTCGCACTTTTAAAACCTTCGTTATTTAGATTAAGGCTTTTGTCATACTTCCACCTTATTACACAGCGCGCTTGCCCCTTTTTATATATGGCTCATTCGAATTTTATTTCCCCTTCTTACCCTTTGAAACATAAGCCGAATTTACTACTGTCGGGAAAACTGTCTTTTTATAATCTTTCTTCGGACATTAAAGGTATAATGATACATCAACATGGGTGGAGAAAGTTTGGTAGGATACTTGCATAATAGGGCAGCAAGGAGTATGGATGCATTTTATTAATATGACATTCTTCATATCAATCATTATGTTTTCATCACATGATTTGTATGATGGAGGTATGAGGAGGCAACAAAAACTTTTGTTGCTTGGGTTATTCTTGAGAGATCAGGGGCATATTTTCTCTCAATAGTTGCATGATGTTGCAGGAGTAGGAGATGGCACTATCATGGTGCAAAGGGGCTACTCCTTAGCCTTGGATGATCAGGAGGTACTTCCACCTTGGAAGGAATTTCCTATATGTAGCAGCATTATGAGAGATGTCTTTGAAAATGGGCATGTCAAAGAATGGAGCTATGAGTTGGCAGAAGCCTATTTACATAGGCCAACAGCGCTGTCACCTTGGAGCTGGGGTTTATTGATGGAGTATCCCCAGGATCACTTCACATTGGATGCACTTGGTGGACAAGGAGAAGGTAAGAGAGATGGAGTAGTGGATGGAAACATCTATTACTGTGATATGTTCTTCTCGACTTGGATTTCCAAGCATAAGAAGGAGGATCCCCATGCAGCATATGATTCATTTCTCTTCATGAGAGTGTGTCATACCACTTTGGAGAGCTTGTTTATGGATCCTATCATCATCTTACTTTCAATACATGGTAAGAATTTTTCTTTTGCATTTATTTATTGTCTGACATAGTATTTGCATACTCTTACCATTCTTATACAGTGCATTGCTCCATCAGATGGCAAGCTTTTCTTTGGGCTCCATGGTTAATTTTGGGCCAAATTATATGATGGAGAAAACCATCTTTTATGTGGCCTTGGGCAAGTGTTATTTTATTTAATGTATGCTCATTTGATGTACCATGTCATTTAATATTCACTAGTAGATGTGATGACATACATAACAAGAAATTTGTCAAGAAACAGCTTTCCATATTATTTTCTGAAGCAGCAGTTAGGAAAATTGCGCTGTGACCACTTGGAAAACTGTTGGTACCTTCCAGCACCACATGAAACCTTCAGTATTTCCCTCATTTTGATGCTAATCATGATTCCATTTGCTGATATTGTTCTTATTTTTATTGGGAATATGATTTGAAGAGAGACACAGTGGTTGGATGTGTCCTTGGGGGAAGAGATTTCCCACACTTTTTGCATTACATGTTCCAAGGGGAGCATGGGAGATGATATGGCCACTACAGTAAGACAATTGATTTTTCATGAGGTGGGCCATGGGATTGATTGGATACCATATGGTGATGATTTCCTATCCATCACATATGGGATGGTTTGGGCCAGCTTGATTCACAACGTTGGAGAGGAGATCTTTGGAGGTCTAGTCTCTTTCTTGCCACTTGAGGGAAACTTTATTGCAACCCAAGATCAACAGACACTCTACACTTATCATAAGTGGAGAGGAGGACAGCATGGGGTAGGCTATTTTGTCTACCATGTTCAGTTATTCAGCCCACCTACATTGTAGGAGCCAAAGGTGGAGGAGGATTTTCAGGAGTTGCCATGTTGGGAGGTAACTCATTTTGCCTGGATGATAGCTTAGGGATGGGAGATTCATATGGGGATGGTAGATCCCAATATATATCAGACCTAATGCCTCAAGAAGGCCTTTAGACAGCCCATTTTTTCCTCCATGGATGTTTTACTTTTACATGATGATAGCTATTTGGGATGCACACCAAAATCTAGCTTGCATACTTGGGAGGGGCAACTTGGAGATGTATTTATGAGACAACATCTTGACCTTTGGAGGATTTTATCATATGAGGATGCTACAGGGGGAGAAGAGGAGGCTCTTCAGTTCTATCCTTGCAATTTCTTGAGGACAAGCAACATTTGGGAGGGGAGGACTGTAATATTCCAAATTTAGCATGCAACGAATTGGAATATTGATTTTTTCTTTTTACACTTAGGAGATGAATAAATGGATAAGGAGGCCCATAAATTTTAGAAGTTTGAATAAAATCCCTCATAATGTGAAAAGGGATCATCATAGGAGTTGGATTTCACACCCTCATGTGTGAAAATGGGCATTTTCATGTGGACAAGGTCAAGTTTGACCAAGTCAACAACGTTGGGATAAGAGGTGGAGATCATCTTTGGAGATAGCGTAGAGATAGTGGGAGGAAGATTCCTGGTGGAGGAAACCCTAATGAGTGGGACCCAAGGTGATAGGGCTTCCGTTTATATAAAAGGAGGGCAAGGCAACCATAGCAAGACATGTTATGGATTATTGAATTAGTGGTCTGGTTTGACTATTTTGCATTCTCTTGCTGTTTAGCAGAGTTGCTGTGCTGCTTAGAACAAGGAATTCCTGTTTAGGAATTCCTTCTACTTTCAAGAGAGGCCCCTTGAAGGATCTTGTACTTCATTTCTCCACATTCAAGCTTAAGGCCAAGCCACCTCCTTCATCTACAACGTTATTTCTGCTGAAGTATAACGTTGTGTTGCAGGGTGTTGCAGTGGAGGTTTCACAACACCACTTCCGTAGCTTAATTTTCAGAGGAGGAAGCTTTCCTTCCTTTGGGAGATCATTAAGGAAGCCTTTGGAGATGATTTCAGATCTTGGCACTTGGCCAACACATTTTCTATCTCCTATAGCGTAGTCCCTCTCCTTGACTGCGTTATTTTCAGTGAGCATTTGTAGTGAGCGTTTGCAGAGATTGTTGGAGGGTGAGATCCTTAGTGTTAGGATCATCCTTTCACTTGGAAGATCCATTGGAGGAGGTTTTTTCAGCTTGTGCATCATCTTCAGCCATCTTCATCCAGTTCTTGAGTTGCAGCTGCTACTCAGTCCCAGGACTGCAACTCCAGCACTTTTTCCATTTTGTATATTTCAGGAAATCCTTCCAGGATTGCCTTGAAATTGAGTTTGGGAGTCTATATCTTCACTCCCAACATTTTTTGGGCCCTATATTTGTATATTTGTGTATTTACACTTCCCAGAAGCAGTATCTCTAAATAAAATGTGTTGTCATAGCCTTGGGCATTTTCTGTGTAGCAATGTACTTCATTTTTCATGTACATGTTTTCTTCAGGCTTGTGTTGCCTAGCTTGAGTGATTATTTCCTCAAGATCTTGTATATATTTGCTGCTATGACATTAATATGATGCCTATATGGTTCTTCTTACATTCTATGAGTTGATTTATCACTGCTACTCCATTTTTATGTTTATGTATTGTTGCATCCCCGTTTTGGGATATTACATAAGAAAACTCGAATTTCATTACATGGAAGGATCACATGGAGGCGGTGATTGATGACAACATATTGTTGGAATATATCAAGATAAACATTGCAAAAATAGGATCATTTGATGCCCAGAACCTAGCTCAATGGAATAAATATGTAGCCAATGCGAGGATAATAATATTGTATGGAGTGCGAGACCACATTATCTCAAATCTCTGTGGGAAAGAAACCCCTTTCGCAATGTGGAAGGAATTGATAGATTTGTTTGAGAATAACAGTGACAATAGAAAACTGGCCCTCAAAGACGAACTTCGAAACATCAATATGGAGAATAATGATATTATTCCATAGTATCTGAGCATATTTACCCAAGTTTGTGATGAGATTGGAGGGGTTGGTGTGAATGTTGCAGAAGATGACTTGGTGAGAATAACTCTTATAGGCCTTACCAAAAGCTTATATACCTACCAGGACTCGATGAATGGGAGGGATAAATTACCGAATTGGGAATGATTGTGGTCTAATTTGGTACATGAAGAGATCATGCAGAATACCAGAGATGGAACTTCATCCAAGGGAGAGGATGAAGAAAAATTTTCATTGGTTGGAAAGGGAAAGCAGGGAAAAGGGAAGATATCTCAAACCAAACTAGAATCCAACCAAGGGGGAAAGAAGAAATAATTTTCCAAAATCAAATGCTTCAATTGTCATGAATTCGATCACTATGCTACAAAGGGTCCACACAAAAATTCTGGAAAGAATAAATCAGGAGGAGCAGCAGGTGAGGCATTAGCTTCACAGTTTGAGCTAGACTTGACCCTTATCGCATGCATGGTCAGCACTATCATGGGGAATGTGTGGTATTTGGACTCTAGTGGCTCATTCCACATGAAAGGGTGTAGATAGTTTTTCAGTGACCTGGAGGACAAAGATATCCATATTCATATTGAGCTTGGCGACAACAGAAGGTACATTGCTACCGATATTGGTACAGTAACCTTTAAGAGGGAGTTTGGATCCCCTCTTCGACTCAAAGATGTCATGTTTGTTCTAGGCCTAAAGAATAATCTCATATCTGTAGCAGTTTTGGAAGATCATGGTTATTATGTGATCTTTATCAAAGGGAAAGCATTCCTGAAACACAGCCACTAAACATGTGAAGAAAATCGGGTTCGTGTGAAGAACCTAAATAAACTTGGTGTGGAATTTTGTGTTGCATTAAGTAGTAAGGCTGAAAAAGTGTCAAACCAGGAGGTAACTCCTCAAAATCAGAATGTGTATTAGCTGAAGAATGCATATGGATTTATACATGGAGGTGAGGCTATTGGGATTCATCTCCCAATGACTCTTGGCCTTCCTTATTTCCTAATATTAAATAATATACAATATTACATGTGCACACCCATCCCATAGGATTAGGTGTCAACATTCCCCCCTTTAATCCGAAGGGATGTTGGTGAGTCCAAGCATCGATCTAAACTTTTCAAACTTTTCTCTTCCAAGTGCTTTGGTGAAGATATCAGCAGTTTGCTCATTTGTGGAACAATGATGTAGATGGATGGTTTTGGCATGAACATGATGTCGAATTAGATGGTATTTTGTATTGATGTGCTTTGTTCGATCATGGAACTTTGGGTTCTTGGCCAACTTTATTGCAGAAGTGTTGTCAATCATGAGTGGTGTGGAATACATTTGTTTCATCTACAAATCTTCCAGGATTTTCCGGAGCCACACAATTTCTTTTGTTGCTTCAGCTGCTGCCACATATTCTGCCTCGGTCGTGGAATCTGCTGGAACTGACTGTTTGCGTGATCTCCATGAGACAGCTCCTAATCCAAGACTCATGGTGTAACCTGTAGTAGACACCCCTGTTTCTTTGTCGCCATCAAAGTCTGAATCAGAGTATCCGGTCAAGTTGAAGTCGCCTACCTGTGTATATTTGAGTCCAAAGTCTTGAGTCCCCTTGAAGTACCTTAGCACTCTTTTTGCAGCAGACCAATGTCCTTCACAAGGTTTTTGCATGAACCTTGAGAGGATTCCAACAGCAAATGAAATGTCAGGTCTGGTGGTGGTCAGATAGATAAGACTTCCTACAAGTTGTCTATACTTAGTTGCATCCTCAAATTCCTTCCCTTCAACAGATGTGAGCTTCAAGTTTTGTTCCATTGGAGTGCCTAAGGGTTTACAATCATCCATGCCAAATTTGTTCAAGAGATCTCCAATGTACTTCTTTTGAGAAAGAAATATGAATTTGGGATGTTGAATTACTTCAATACCCAAATAGTAATGAACATGACCCAAATCAGTCATTTCAAAACCTTTCTTCAACTCTTTCTTCATGGATGCAATATAGCTCTCATTGTTTCCTGTTATCAAAAGATCATCTACATATACCACAAGATATACAGCTGTTTTTCCAACTTTCTTAACAAACAAAGTTGCATCATCAAGATCAAAATGTTTGAAGTCAAGTTTCAGAAGATGCTCGGTCAATTTCTCATACCAAGCTCGTGGTGCTTGCTTGAGGCCATACAAGGATTTTACAAGTTTGCAAACTTTGTGTTCTTGACCCTTTATCACAAATCCTTCTGGCTGGGACATATAAACTTTCTCCTTTAGATCTCCATTCAAGAAGGTTGTTTTTACATCCATATGATGGACTTTCCATCCATTCTGAGCTGCTAAGGCAAAGAGAGTCCGGATGGTGGTCCATTTTGCTATGGGAGAAAAATTTTCTTCATAATCGACTCCTTCTTTTTGTGCAAATCCTTTTGCCACAAGCCTGGCCTTTTGCTTGTCAAGTGAGCCGTCTGCTTTGTACTTTTTCTTGTAGACCCACTTACAGCCAATTGGTTTCGTTCCCAAAGGCGGATCAACCAGCTTCCAAGTGCCATTCTTTATCAAGGCATCATACTCCTTCTGCATCGCTTCTTTCCATTCATCATGAGAAGCGGCTTCTTTGAAGGAATTTGGTTCATGATCTGTAGACAAACTCAATTCATAGTTATAAGCAATATCCATATCAACAGGAGAATCAGAATTATCTACATCACCTTCGATTTGTTGAGTGGAACTTCTTGTTCTTGTTTTTCCAACCTCATCAGGATGAACATTCTCTAGTGTCTTTGTCAGCCATTTGGGAGGACCTTTCTGAGATGGCCCAGGCTGGTCATTTGACTGAGTTGGGATTGATTCAAGATTCAATCTCCCAATTATGTCAATCACATCATCCAATGTGTCATCCATGGTTGTTTCTTCATGTGGGGGAGAGAGTGCTTCAGGACATGATTCCACAGTTTGATTCAATATCGGAATCCCCCCTTCAAGATTTGGAATCACATTATCAAATTCTTGGAAAGACTTTGCATGTGTGAATCTATCCAGGCGATCAAGTTGCCGCTCAACAACCTTGTCACTCTTGGAAGATTCAAGAAATATGAAATCTCTTGCTATCACAAACTTCTTATTTGCTTCATCATAGAGACGATATCCTTTGGAGGTATTGGAGTACCCCAAGAAGATACATTTTCTGCTTCTAGCACCAAGTTTGTTCCTTTGACCCATGGGTATCAAGGCATAACAGGTGGACCCAAAGACCCTGAAATGCTTTACCGAAGGAATGTGGCCATGCCACATTTCAAAAGGAGTTTTGTTTCTAATTGAACTTGAAGGACACCTATTCTTTATGTAAACGGCACATAGAACTGCATCAGCCCAAAACATCAATTTTACATTCTTGAAAAATAACATGGAGCGGACCATATTTAAGATGGTTCTGTTCATTCTTTCAGCTACACCGTTCTGTTGTGGATTATATGGCACAGTGGTTTGATGTTTGATTCCATGTCGACGAAGATAATTTTCAAATTCGTTTGAAGTGTATTCTTTTCCATTATCAATACGTAGAGAGCCAATATGTGTTTGTGCATCATTTTCAATCCATACATGAAAATTCTTGAAAGTTTGAAAAGCATCAGACTTATTCTTCAGTAAGTAAATCCAACACATCCTGGTGTAGTCATCAATAAATTTCATCATGTATTTGTTTCCATTTGCAGAAGCAATAGGCATAGGGCCACATAAATCTGAATGAACAAGTTCAAGTTTCCTATGTGCTCTTGAGTGTGAATCATGAAATGGTTGTTTGCTATGCTTTTCTAGAATACAAGCATCACATTCCTTAGGTTTTCTAGGAATTGTAGGCAGTCCATCAACACCATTTTTCTTCAACAAACGAAGGCTGTCATAATTTAAGTGTCCAAATCTAGCATGCCATAAAAGACTTGATGGAAATGTACCTTCATCATGATGTGAGCTGAATGCAAAGTTTTGAGCATGAGCAGATGAACCTTTCAGCTTCAAGAGTCTCCCTTCTTCTATTCCCTCCATGACAAGTGAGTGATCTGATGCTGATCTGACCTCTGCCTTGCCATCAAACAAGTGAACTGAGTGTCCTTGCTGCCGGATTTCGATCAGGGGCAGCAAGTTTCTCTTCAACTCCGGGAGGTATAGAACCTCATGTAGGATATGATCAGGAAGACCAGGCAGTTTAAGCCTGACTGTGCCAAGCCCTGATGGCTTGAGTTTGGATTTATATGCGAAATATACTGCTCCATCAACTTTGTCAGTGAATTCTTCAAAAAAATATTTTCTAAATGTCATGTGACATGTTGCTCCTGAATCTAGCAACCAATCATCTCTCCATGAAGTAAATGAAACATCAAATAGGTTTTCAGTTACTCCATTGTTACAATGTGCTAGAATAGAATGAGCTGATTCAGCTGGTTTACCTTTGTCTTTGTCATCAGTTTTACCTCTGTCTTGATTTGTTTGCTGCTGAGCTTTAGATTGTCTGCCCCCCTTTTCTCTGAAGTTTCTTCTTCGTCTTCTGTCTGCTCTTCCTTTGGATGAACCTGAAGCATGTCTCTTTTCTCTCTGTGCCAAGTAGGCAACCTCTTTAGAAGATGAAGGGACTGTCATCTTCTTTTGAAGGAGGAGAGAAAAAAACTTTGCTGGAGAATCTCTTTTGAAGGAGAGAAAACAAAAATACTCTTTGCTGGAAAATATACTGAAAAAACTCTTTGCTGCAAATATACTGAATTTAAAAGGACAGAAACACTTTTTGCTAAAATACTGAATTTAAAAGGACACAAAAGCTCTTGCTAAAAACTGAATTCTGCACCAAAAAATATGTGTATTTTTTGTTTTGTTTGGAGAAAAAAAATTTGTATGGGAGGTCGATATGGAATGTTATGAATGGGGCGGTATCGAATGTATGGATGGGGCGGTATATGAATGGGAGAATATAGTGG
The DNA here is from genome assembly GCA_034641835.2 of Pinus albicaulis. Lineage (NCBI taxonomy): Eukaryota > Viridiplantae > Streptophyta > Pinopsida > Pinales > Pinaceae > Pinus > Pinus albicaulis. The sequence continues at coordinate 638,068,530 of CM076576.1, forward strand.
GGAGGGGCGATATTTAAAAATTGGGAGGGGCGGAAATATAGTATAACAAACTCAGCATATTACTATGAATATGGGAAACAATGATATTAAACCAGCGTATGGGTAGTATTACATATGTGGACAGCGCATAATAGATATGGAGGCAGCATTGTTATAGATATGGAGGCAGCGGTGTTATGTGGACAGCGTTACACAATGTAAGGGCAGTATGTATTGACACTGGAGAATACCGGTATAATATATGAGGTGGTATAATATAACAGCGTATTGACACTGGAGAATTATCGGTATAATATATGAAAGACAGCGTGATATATATGTGATATAGCAATGTGGAGAGCCGACTTGTATCACAATGGAGGCGATGTGCTTATTGGAATGGAGGGGCGGTGTTGCATAAGTGAATGGAGCGTATTGAATGGAGGGCGGTGGTATACTATAACGCAGAGAACTGTTTATGCCAGGAGTCGAGGGCGTAAGGGAGCCGAGTAGAGAGCACGGTGAGAGGGCGGTGGTATATTATTGCTTATGCCTATTGTTGTATTCAAGATTCCACGGGAACGAGCAGAAGGGAGAGCGGAAATGGAGAAATGAGGGGCATTGGGTAGGTGAGAGAATGTAGGGAGAGAGTGAGGGCGTTAAAAAAACTGAAATGGCAGTGTGCAGGTGCTGAGTTGCAGAAGCTGCAGAAATTGCAGGGGCTATTGTAAGAGCTAAACCTGCAGAAGTCAGAGACTGTAGAATGCAGAAATAGAAAAAAAATGCAGAATAACAGTATAGTAATTTAATAGGAGCAGCAAAAACTATATTAAAAACTGACTGAGCAAAGGAGAGGGAGTTACACCACAGGCAGAAATGCCAATAGTGGAGCTAGCTCTGATACCATGTCAAACCAGGAGGTAACTCCTCAAAATCAGAATGTGTATTAGCTGAAGAATGCATATGGATTTATACATGGAGGTGAGGCTATTGGGATTCATCTTCCAATGACTCTTGGCCTTCCTTATTTCCTAATATTAAATAATATACAATATTAAATGTGCACACCCATCCCATAGGATTAGGTGTCAACAAAAAGTGTAGAGCCATGATGTTGGTGAACTTTGGCATAGGATATTGGGCCATTTGCACCATGGCTCCCTACAAATTATGTAGCAAATAACCACTGGCCTCCCCAAAGGAGCACTTGAGAAACAATATGTCTACAAGGGTTGTACCTTGGGGAAGTATGTGAATTCCATATTCCATGAAAGAGACAACAAAGTACCAGAATTCTTGGAAATATTCCACTCTGATGTTTATGGACCTTTCTCGACAACACCCACTTCCAAACATAAATATTTTGTTATTTTTATTGATGATTTCTCAAGGAAGTGTTGGATCTTCTTCATGCGGAAGAAGGATGAGACATTCTCAAAGTTTGTAGAATTAAAGCCACTAGTTGAGAAAGAAATCTACAAGAGTTGAAGGCTCTCAAGAGCGACAATGGAGGTGAGTATGTATCGAATGACTTCAAGGAATTTTGTGCAAAAGAAGGCATTTGAAGAAAGTTAAATATACCCCACAAACCACAACAGAATGGGGTAGCTGGGAGAAAGAACCATAGAATTTTTGGAGTTGTGAGAGCTATGCTACATGACCAAGGCCTGCCACTGCATTTGTGGGCAGAGGCATGTAACACAACAGTCTAATTGCAGAACCAGGGTCATCATTTAATTCTTGGTATGAGTACACTGGAGGAGGATTTCTCGGGGAGAAATTCAGATGTGTCTCACTTTAGGATTTTTGGAGCCTCTATTCACTTTCATGTCTCTAAATATCCGAGGAAGAATTTTGAGTTGACAACATATTTGGTAGTTTTTGTGGGTTATAAAGAAACTCCACACAATTACCGTGTGTACTTGCCTTCCCTCAAAATGATAGTTGTGCGAAGGGATGTAAAGTTTGATGAGTAGAAATTGATGTGGTTCTCTCTTGATAGGGAGCTTTAAATCCCACCATAAGAGGAGATTGTATCTCCAAAGGAGGAGCCTCAGTAAGTTTTCTAGCAACCACAAATAGAGGATCAGAAATTGGAGACATCCACTCACACGGAACCATCCAGAGAAGGGATAAAAAGAACTAGGGAAGTTGATAAATTGATGTATGATGTGAGGGAGAATGTGGGAGATCCTTCAAATTTTTGCAAGAAAAGGAGGTCACCTGAGAGGTACACTGGCTATGTTATCACTCAGAAAGTTTATCTTGCATTCAATAAAAACCTCTCTAGGGTAACCTTTGCAAACCAATCTTATAGATTGAAGGCTAGCCCCTTCAATCCAGAGAGGGATCTCTCTAAAATCCTAATCACTAAATTAACAACTGACTGTACATTCACACAATGGATAGATATTCAATTGAGTTTTATTGAAATAGGGTTTGGTTGGGCATGACAGAGATAGTCCATTGGGCAGTGGAGTCAACAAGCTAGAATTAAGGAAACCTACCAAGATATTGGTTGTATGATCAAGGATTAACAAAGGAAAGGTAGATGGCACATATTAGACATTTCAAGTCATCGTTTTAGTTGAAAGAGGAAAATAGAAAAACAATCCACTACAGTAGGGCATAGGAGATGAATCCTAAAGTAGATTTATAATATAGGAGTGAAACTACTTGAATCTAGGAGACAAATAATAAAAAACAAGGATGAATTTGTAACATTTATTCTCATTCAAATATCAGAAAAAAAAAATACATTCAAATTATATTGCAAAGAGAGAAACACAAAAACTTGTATAGAATACAAACTGAGATACCATCACAAGAATCTTTGTGTCAATGATCAAAATATTATGATCTTGGAAAACTCTAAATTAATAAAGCTTTCAAAACATAGACAATAACTATATTTTCATCAAAATACAACCTTTTTTTCCTCCTTTGTGATGTATAAAATAGGGAAAATAGATAAAACATAAGATCCATAATATTTGAGGATTTAATTAACAAAACATAGTCAAATCCTATCCTTTTAGCTATTCGGATCTCTATTTCGCACATAACATTATTCAAAGTATCTTGTGAAATTGTTTTACGTATCTCCTGCTATTCTTCTGGAACCAGGATGAGTCATAGTTGTATTATAGGATCTGGAATTTTTCATTCCCTTGTAATATTGATAACTGGAACTACAACTTGTATTCCCTCTTAGTCGCAAAAACTGGTACATGAACCTGTAACTCTACTGAAACTATGCAAATGCCCTGTGTAACTGCTTGCTCCTTTTAAGGCTCATTTTCCTTGTGTTGACTTGTATTCCCTGCACTCCCTCAGTCACAAAAACCCTTTGACATATTACCATAATATATTGAAAATAAACTAAATGTCAAAAATATTAAAATGGAGCAGGTCAAAATGTTAAGGCACAATCAGATTTTGTTCAACAAAATTAGAGTTCTATATATTTTTTTCCAATGAGGTAAAATGATCATTTATCCATAGCTTTTGCAGCCTAATCAAAGAGTTCTAACTTGTCTTGGTTACTTTTTATCCTTCTGGTAGCTTTTTGTATGGTTTTTCCATACTTTAGGGCTTCTTTCTCCTTTCTATCTGCATGTTGTTTTTCTTGTGTTTGGTGGCCTTCTTTCTGCACTTTGAAACTTTCACAGTTTCTTCATCTTCATCAATAATCATTGTCTCATATATCTTAAGGGTTTATTTTTTCCTTTAAACTTAGTATTAGCTTCTTTTTAGGGCGAGCATGAGGTTTTCTATAGTAAACCCTAGGCTCTATTTCTATTTCCTCATCCCTTGTTTCCATTTTTTGTTTCCCTTTTTCATTTTTTTTTGTTGTATGCTTTGCCTCCTATTCTTCTAGCATTAGCTTATGTTGTCTTCTTGTTCTCCTCTCATAGACCCTAACCTATGGTTCCTTTATAGGGTTCCCAATGTGTTTTTCAAGAGGGATGTGGCTAGGATCTCCCTTTTTTTCCTGAGCTAGGGTTTGGACATAAAATTTAGTTTGACCTCTCCTTGGTCTTCTCAGTGCAGGACGCCTCATGTTTCTCTGTCTTAGTCGTTCCACCTACCTGTTCAATGCATGAGTGTATAGTATTTTTATCAAGTCATAATGAAAAATTTCATGAGGTTGCAACTCGGGTCCGGTTCTATCTTTGGTATACACATTCATCAAAATTTGATGAAGAAAATAGGTGAAATTCATCTTACTGAAACCTGCTAAATGGCATTAAAACCTCATGTGATACAAATAAGCTTTATAGTACCTGCCTTCACAAGTGAAGAAAATTTGCACAGTCTTGAGATAATTGGACCATTCGGGCTTCAACATGTTCTGTAGGACTCCTACATTCGAGTTCAAGTCCACATTCTGTAATCTCTGCTTTTTAAAACATATTTCACCCTCAATAGGAAAACTCATGGCCTCTGCAATGGCTTATTTGGTGATTGGAAACTGTAGGGTTCTAATTTATGTTGTACTTCTATCAAAAGAGTGTATAAATTCATGACACCAACTCAGGTTGTGTCCTTTGAAGCATTGGAATACTAATTTTGAGCCTACATTTCACAACAGGTCCAACATTTCTAGATAAACTTCAAAGTACATTCGATTGGGCTAAAAAAATTTCACAATCTTCTCATATTGCAAATGTTTCTGACGCTGAAAATACTTTTGAGACCTTGAATCACCGTGGTTAGGCACTGCAAATTGTTCTATAACCTTCCTGTGCACTGTAAACAAATTTATGGGTTTGCTAGGAATTAACGTTTTAGGGAAAACTGTGTATTTTAGGGTTTCGGTTTAAACTTCCTTCTTTGGCTTTAAAATGTAGCTAACTATCACATCAAGGATTAAAATGGATATGGATTTGTGAAAAAACACTTAGGGAGTTGAAATGATAGGTTTGAAAACTCGAAAAACTAACTTTTAATTTGTTTGATGAGCATTATGAAAATTTTTCATAGTGTTGGTTGTAGGCTTGCAATAGGACAATTTCGCTATAAAAAAATTAGGGAAAGCTCAGGGTTAGGTTAAATTACTTGATTTGACATGTCCCTATGTTTATATATTAATTTACACAAAAACAAATTATAAGCCCTTTTCATAACCATGAATTTGCATAATGAACTGATAAATATAGCCTTTGGACCTTTTAGGGAAAGGTTCAAATCTAATGCTAATAGGTTACATGGCTCTAATGACTTAGCTTCTAGAGACTAACCCATCCTCCTTCGAGGAAGCAGTTGAGCAACCTGTTTGGGTTGATGCAATCGGGGAAGAATACAAATCCATCATGAAGAACAGTGTTTGGGAAGTGACCGACAAATAAATCAGTTGTGGATTCGAGATGGATCTTTAAGGTTAAGTATGGACCAGATGAAATTATGGAGAATTATAAGGCCATATTTGTGGCTAAAGGATTCTATCAAGTTGAGGGTATTGAATATGACGAAACCTTTTCCCCCGTAGCAAGGTATTCATCCATTAGATCAATTATTGCACTAGTTGTGCCGATGGGGTGGAAGATCCACCAGATGGATGTAAAAACAACATTTCTCAATGGTGTTAATGAGGAGGAGGTGTACATAGAGCAACCATAATGTTTTGAGACATTTTATCGGGAGTCTCATGTGTGTAGACTCAAGTGAGCGTTGTACGGTCATAAACAACCACCTCCTGCTTGCTACAACAGCATTAACAATTATCTCACAGGATTGGGCTTCACCAAAAGTGAAGCGGATGTGAAACTCTATCATATTTTGCTAGAAAGTAAATTGCAATTCATTGTTTTATATGTTGGTGATTTAATATTAAAATTTTATTCATATTTGATCAACTCTTGCAAGGAGGATCTTGCGAGGGAATTTGAAATGAAGGACATGGGTCTCATACATTACTTCATTGGGCTGGAAGTATGGCTAGGTGATAGGGAATTTTTTGTGTCTCAAGAAAATTATGCCATCGAGATACTACAGATATTTCGCATGGAGAGTTTTAAACCCATGGAGACACCTCTAGCAACCAACCAGAGGAAAAAGTCTTCCAATTCAGGTGAAGAGGTGGAAGCTACCATTTTTCGATAGTTAGCGGGTTCACTAATTTGTATTGTGAACACATGACTAGATATGTGTTATGCAGTCAACCAGCTGAGCCAAGCTATTGGTTAGGCCAACCAAATTATAATGGAAGGAAGCTAAGCATGTACCTCAAATTCACTACCCAATATGGATTATGGAACAAATGGTAAAAGCGAGTGAATTTGTGTGGACTCACATATGTAGATTGGGTAGGGATTCCATCTTATCAAAAGAGTACATTAGGTGGAATTTTCAGTGTTGATTCCATAACAGTTTCCTGATACAACATGAAGCAGAGATATGTGGTGCTCAGCTCGACCGAAGAAAAATACATGGCTACAAGTCAAGGAGCATGTGAGGCGATCTGGATGAGAAGGATACTTGTGGGGTTGTTTGGTCAGATGATGGATCCACTGTGATCTATCGTGATAATTATATTTGCATTAAGCTCTTTTAGAATCCGATATTTCACGATCTATCCAAGCATATATATATCTGATATCATCATTTACAAGACTGTGTGCAAAGAAGGATAATTTTGCTTCAATACATTTTGACAAAGGAACAATATGCTAACATATTGACAAAGGATTTTTCAAGAGGGAAGTTAGAATTCCATAGGTGCATGATAGGTGTGGTGATAATCCCTTTCTTGCTAAGAGGAATTGTTGAGAAGTGCAGCAAGAAAGTCTCAATTTGAATTTGCCTTGGTCAAATTGAGAAAATTTGAATTTCCACATCAGCTAACAACTTGGATGTAGTTAAATTGTGTGACATGGCTCTTGCCACTCAGTTAGCTCAATAAATTTGATTTAGAGTGCTTGGAGTTCAGTTAAGCATGTGTGATTGCTAAATTATAGTAATCTAGTTAAGTTCAGTTAACTAGTTCTAACAGTTAGAGGAACTAGTGGAAGGTCAATTGTGCAGTGTGACAGTAGTCTAACTTAGTGATCATCTAGTTAACTGATCAATAAACAAAAAATAGCTAGTGCATGCAAAGAATTCAAGTTCCTCAAATGTGGCGGAGGTTCAAAGGCAATGTAACAAGCAGTTGTAAACTAGTTTGAGAATACAACTGTTGCATGTAGTCAGATGATCAATCCTTGGGAATTGTGAAATAAATTGGATGGAAATTCCTAAAAAATAGTGGTTAATTCTCTAGTATTTTCGCAAGAAAACAAGGGCTCAAGTAGAGGGAAAAAATAACTAAGTTTGGGTCAGAGCTTCTCATTGAGTAGAGAGATAGGATATTCGCTTGTAGGTTGAGCTCAGAGTGAGCTAGAAATTGTAATAAATTCTTCATTCATTTTATTAATCTAAGAAATGTTAAGGGGTTGTTACCAGTTGGATTCTTCTAGATAAATATATGTACTTGTGTATGTGATTGATGCATGTTTGCGAATGTTTTTCTAAATTTTGAATTAATTTCCGCAGAAGAGTGGAGTAGAATTGTGTCTCTTGATTTAGATTTAATTTCTTGAGCAGTTGCAATTATATCACCATATTTCTACATGATTTTTGTATTGCACTGAATTGATTGTCCCAAAGAATGAAATTACCTTGATTTTAAGACTTCCTCCAAGATAATTGACTACGCAAATGCTATAAAATAGAATATTGACTGGGAAATCAATAGGCCAAGAAATGCCTTGCTTGTCTCTGAGAGGGTGGAGACAAGTATGGGATTTCAAATGGCATACAACCCCATTTTCCTTCCTCTTATGTTGATCCATTTGGTTTTTTGCGATACAATTTATGTTGCCATTCTTCAAGACCTGCAACATAGAGTTGAGGTCAACTTCCATGAATGTAGGTTCAAAAGAAATATTTTCCCACACACTAGGAGAGATCACACCTTCTCCTTTTCAGTAGGGACAATCCATCCAAATTCCATATTATTGGGCATTTGGTTGAATTACTTGAGATAGAGACTTCCTTTTCCAACTCTCAACGCATCCTGGACATCAATAACCTCAGGGAAAGTATGCATGAATTTTTCCATGCCAATCGATTTTTTAATCCGAGAGCTCCACTTTGCCTCCTCAAGGTGCGTTCAAAATTCTCCATTTCATACCCTTATATAGAGATCCGACCACAATATTTATGCAACAATAATTTTCCACCTTGTTCCTAATATTTTTAACGTCTTCCTTTCTATATGAGAGGGAGAGGGTATAAGATGTGTAGTGATAATTCATGGAATTATTCTCCATCATGTAGAGCCATTTACCTCGCATTTCCCCTCTTCTAGATGGTAGGCTAAATTTTCTTGAGCATCTGCCTCCTTGTTCCGCCATTGCAGGATATGGAAAAATGACATTGAAGGAATAACTTCTAGGATGCCAATGATTCTGTGGAGGAGAGCCTTAAGAATAATGTTATTAGGAAGAGACCATAAATGGAGGTAGAGAATTAAGATGAGGAAGTTGTTTGCAATGAAAATGGAAGAGATTTCAAACTCCTTGACCAACTGAAGTCCCAATTAAAGTCCAACTGAAGTCCCAAGCCCCAAGAAAACTTGAGTTCTGTATATCCATCGGGATTTATCAAATTCCCTCTCCCTCCTGCCACCCCTTTCATTTTTAAGTTGTTATCATTAATTATAAAAAGAATTAAAATACATGTTAAACATATATATATTTGAAAAAACATGGAACACGATTCTTATTCGTGAAGTTTTACCCCCACTTTACCATGGAGATTCCTAATATGTGAATAGACTTTGTTATGGTATTATGAGCCAATACCATGACTTATCAATACCATATGCCCAAAAAATCATAACTTATTTTGTATGACACTTGTTCTTATGACAATTTTTTTTAATTAATCAATTTAATTAAAAAAACAAAAATGGCATAACTACTTTAGAGATAAATATCAACCTTTACTTTGTGTATACTACTAAAAATATTTTAAAATATTCCATAAAGTTAAATCTCTACCATGCACCTAATAATTATTGACAATTAAATTAAAATTATGAAAATCCTATTCCAAAATAGACATGTCTATCGACATAAATATATAAACATAACTACCTAAAACAGGTGGTAAAATATGTTAGTACAACTAAATGAAACCCTAAACTAAAGAATGAAGGAAGTCCAACACTAATGTGGTAAGAATTGAAACTTACCCAAATGTTATATATATAATTAATGGTATTAAGTTGTGGATAGGCTCTTTGGTTAAGCGTGTGAATTGCAAAAATTTAAAAATAAAAAAATAAAATAAAAATAAATTAAGCATTTTAGTAAATAATGATTCCAAGTCAATTTTGATAAAATGGTTATATTTAAATGATTTGCAATATTTTTTTTGTTAGTGTCTGGAGCCACTTTATAATTTAATATGGAGGAGATGTTTTAGCGGATATAAAATGAAACATTAAATAAAAATAAAATATAATGTGGATTTAATTTAAAAAGTAATAAAAATAATAAAGGGATTCAATTCAATTTGTTATATTATAATTTTGTTTTTATTAATTGTTAAACAACACAAAAATATTGGATAGAATTTAGATAAACGTTGAATGCATATTATTCACAATGATATACAATTTATACAATGTCTAACGACCCTTGGTTTTCATATATCAAGTGGTCTCTTGGACTCTAATGACTCTTTATATTCCCCCTTTAATCTGAAGGGGTATATATGAGTCCAAGAAGAGATTTGTAATTCAAAAATGAAAATATTCATGACAACAATTAGATGATTGTACTCTCTGAAACGATAATATAAGGTGGGAGAACTCTAGGTCTCAACCAGTGGTGATTTAAGGATGACCACCAACACTGGAATGCTTAGTGTAGTTCCCAGAACAATTCCAAATCTGGCTAGAAGTTGAAGTCTTCTGCTAGAGGAAGTGCTCCCTAATGCTTTGAAAGGTGATTTATAAGGAATACCACAAACCCAAAAGAGGCAAGAGACCATTCAGGTCTCAACCAACTCTGGAAAAATTATGAATCTAACTAGAAGCTGAAGATTTTTGCTGGTGGAAGTGCTCCTTGATATTCTTGAAAAGGGAGACCATTGATGTCTCAACTTGTAGTAGTTTAAGGAAGGCCACCAACCAAATTGCATGCTCATGGGATCCTTTGGCTACAACTATGAATCTAGGTATGGCTGACTCTAGCTCTAGGCTCAAGCAGTAGGTTTAGGTTGTGGCTCGGGATTGCTTGATTTATCTTTGAATCTTGTAGATGTCCATCAATCCCCCCTGTCATATAAAAGGTGAGAATATGAAGAAATATCAACTGCAAGACATGTCAATACTCGAGAAAAAAATTTGTGGTATGGTTGAAATATCTGCTTGATTGTTGAAGCCCATTGCCAAGAAGCAATCCATCTAAGGTGATTCTTTGTTCTTGTAGGAGGCTTGTTTCTAAAGAATCTATATGAATGGTGTTTATTTTTATTAAAATGCACACATGAGAAAAGATTAAAAAAAATTGATATTTCACATGGAAAACTTGATCACAATGTTGGCATTTTACAATCTGTGGTCCTAGAGGACGAGTAGGAACGAGTGAAGATGAGTTTTCCTGAAAAAATACAGCACTCTAAAATTTGATGGGCTTTGAATAATATGGAATATGAAAGGACACATCCTTGTCATCTCCAAGGCTGGTTTTTTTCTTGTTGTTAACAATATCTTCCCAAGGTTTGATGTTCGACTTACGAAGTGCAAGCTGAATTTCTGCATTTGCATGAAAATATCCTCTTGCACTCGGCACTAACTCAACCTCAACCTCACTGATCTCATTAGTTTCTGGCAGTTGATGGGAGTTTGTCTCAAACTCAAACAAAATATTGTTCTGGAAAAAAAAAACAAGTTTCGAATGATGTTTACACTGTAGTATTTCATCTTGTTGTATTTGTGATTCGAGATTCAAGAACTCAATATTTTCTTGTACATTTTGTAGACATAATTTAATACGAGAAACAATGGTTTTGTTGATTTTGATTAAGTCCTCAATAATAGAAAACATTAGATTGTTTAGTAATTCTAATAGTCCATCAACCATTTTCTAACAATTTAACTTCTTGGATCCAACTGTACTCCCAAAACCAAATAAAGGAATGCTACCTTTGTAAAAGAAGATGTGTTTGAATTGAAGACTATTGGTTAATCCAAAATTTGAAAGGATGATCAACTCGACTAAAATGCTTCTACTCCCAAAGAAATTAGAAGATTCAAGGGCTACCACTATCTCCAATTGCAAGTGTGGTGCTAGACCCAAATATGAAAAACAAAATTATGTTGTTGGTACAGTGAGTGAGGCCTAAATCTTTGGCTTATATGTCACAAAATCTATAAGAGACACCTTTCAAAATTCATGTAAACTTCGAATGCTTTTATAGACTTTGATTGGGCTATAAGTCATGGTCAAATATGGATCTTATTTTTGGCAACCATAACGTAGGGAATTATCTTCCTTCACCTCCCATTTTTGGATTCCATGTGGATGAATAATTCACAAACAAATTTGAACAGAGTGATAACCAAGTGCTAGAAACACATATAAGTGTGTTGAGAGGTGAGATTTTAATTGGATCTACTCAGAACAAGACATTGGTGATATCACTCCAACAATAAGTGGTCTGCATTGCCATAAAAAATGTGTTTCTATCCAGCAATTTTTTTTCTTATTCCCAACGAAGATCCATGCCGATAACCAAGTGCTACCAAATCAATTTGTTATATTGTAAGTTTAGAAAAGAATAAGTATTTCTAATATATTTTTTTCCCTCTCGACCCGAGGGCTAGAGTGGTTTTTCTAGTGCCAAGCCAATTCACAAGTATACTCACTTAAGAGTTCACAAGGCACAAAACCAATACAACAATATTCATAGGCATGAAGCTATTACACCAATTTTCATCATGTCACTAGCGAGAACTTGAACCTAGGTGGGGAAGATAACAACAATTCCTCCCAACCATTTGATATAACCCCAATTGAAAAGAATTTCTAATATATAAATTAAGTAAGTTGATATTATAGTTGAAATGTTTTTGTGTGAGATAAAATTTAGTAAGTATTTCGAATATATATATATATATCTATATATATATATATATATATATATATATATATATATATATATATATAAATATATATATATATATATATATATATATATATATATATGTATATTGTGATTCTTCGGGCTTGACCCATGGCTTGAGGATTTGAGACCCAAGGGAATCTAAGTCGTCAAAGTCACCAGGGGATCGCACCTGCCCAAGGCCACAACAATCCTTAGCTGACTAGATTTTTTAGCATGTCTCCTCCACCTAGCACAGGGCACAACCACCACCCGTGATGTTTGATCGTGGGTCTCCTTGCTGACGTGGCTCATCCTCAACCGATTGTGCTAGTGGGACTTAACACACACACACAACTATAACATTTTTGTCTAAGCTAAAAATGAATGTTATTTTAAATGGAAAATAATGTTGTAATAAATTACATAAATATATATTATAGCTAACATGTATATGTGTGAAGTAAATAATATTAAAGAAAAAATAATAAGTGTTTGAGATATATACAAATTTAATTCCTACTTGATAATTTAATTGTAACTTATACTTGGATCATTATTAGAAATACTAGTGTATAATATGGGTGTATAATTAATTGGCTTCAAACTATTCAAATTTGTAAATTGTAATCCATTATATAAAAAAAGATGAAAACAAATGAAGATTAATCTAAATCATGGTTTTAAGGCTTCTGTGGTTATCATTCATTGTAAAATTCTCCGGATTATCCACAGTATCGAAAAACATTAGTCGACGTTTCGAATCCCAACGGGGATCCATTCTCATCTTGTCCTGAGATGGATCCCTATTGGGATTCGAAACGTCGACTAATGTTTTTCGATACTATGGATAATCCATAGAATTTTACAATGATTAATTTAAATCTAAAAAAGTTACAATATTTTGGATAATTTAAACCAACATAGATCCATTTAAAGTTGGATTTATAAAGAGTCATCAAGCGTCAAGAGGATAAAATCTTGAGGTGCAAACCTATTTTGGAGTGCAAAACTTGAGGAAAGTTTGCACCTCTAGAGCAATCCTCTCGGCTCTTCATAGAGTTGAGTTAAAGATAGATCTAGGTTGGCTCGTACTCCTAACCATGATATTTTATAACATATAAATTTAATTGATAAACAAATAATTAGAAATAAAAATATTTCTATACATAGAAATGGATATAAATTAAGATCAATCTTACTATATAAATTAAATAATTGTTCTATATTCTTAACCGTTATATTTTAAAACTTCTTATTTAAACTTAATTAATAATCATATAAAACTTTAATACTTAAACTAAACATTTTTTCTTAGGTTGGTGTGCATGGTTGCTCTTTCTCTGTATATATAAATGCTATGCATATGACATTAAAAAAATTAATTAAAAATATTATAAAATATGTCAAAGAAGACTTCCAAGAACTATATGTATGGTGAGGGTTTTAATAAAATTAAAAATAAGAATATTTCTAGAATTGTGAAATTTATATAAAAAATTATTAAAAATATATATATATATATATATATATATATAAATTAGTCTATATTTGTTATTACTTTTATTTTTATTCAGTATTATTTTGTTTAGTTATACCTCCATTTATTTATATTTTAGTTTTTTTTTTTACTTGTTTGTTTTGTTTATATTTTTACCTTTAACTTCAGTATATTAGATTGATTTTGACTAATTATATATTAATTATTGACTTAGTCTTTCTTCATTATTTTATTATCATATATTATTTTTATTTATTATCGTGTTTAATTATGCTTTCTTTTATTTATTTTTTGGTTGTTTTTATTTTGACCATTAAATGTGTTTGTGATTTTCAATATATTTCTTTCTAAATTTATGGATTTTATTTTATAAAATATGTAATATTTCTTTTTAAATATTTCTTTAACATCTACTTTTGTTCATTCATTAAAGGTTTTGACCGTTGCATTTCTCTGCACTATATATATGGATAATCTAATTAGCTCAATCTTCATTCTCCTGATGATGAGCTACATTCAATAGTTCGAAACACATCGGCTCTATAATTTTCTATGTGATTTCCCGCAAGATTTATTAATAATAGGATATGGATCACAGAAGTTTACATTCTCAAATATAAATAATATTATTAATAAAAAGTATATATCCATCTTAATTCTGGATTTACCAAGTGTCAAGGGGAATCAAATCTATGTAGGTAAAAAAATTTCTTTTAGTTTTACATTCAAAAATAAGTTTGCATCTTGAGAGATTTGATCATTTTCAATGCTTGGGAGATACTAGATTTGGAGTTAAGATGGATCTATTATAAAAAGTAGTAGTTTAATGAAGTGAGTTTTTAATTTAAGTGGTTTTTTTATCAGTTTTATTTAGAAATTGAGGAAATTGTAATTTGAAGTTGTAAAGACCGCATAATCCAATCCAAGCATCCTAAAGGTATTCAGAGTGTTGAATCTATTTCTATCTTTGAAAATTTCACCAAAACTCTTATCACCATATTCCAACAAAGAAAAATATTAAAAAATCATCTCAGTAACCTACACAACTAAAAAACAAGAGCCACGTGGTGGCGATTTCACTGCTCTTGCTCTTGCTCTTTCTTGTTTATTGTGCAACAAATGCAAAGTATCTGTTTTCTAAGAGTTTCTCTATCATCACAATAAACTTATAAAAAATTGGTATAAGGAAAAATATATTAGGTATAATGTGAAAAGAGTTTATATTAGTGTTTAATAATTCCATTATAACTATGATAATAGATTAGGAGCAACTAACAAATACAAAAAAAAAAAAAGGAAATCGAAAGAACTGTGGATAAAATTTTGACAAATATGTCAGCAAGAAATTAAGAACTCTATTTAGGAACTGTTGATGGGCAAAAATGACCCCATCAACATCTAGGGAGACCACCTGATTAAAGCCCCAAATTAGACTCTTTTATGTTTGGTTTGGTGGTTCTCACTAGTTATGAGTCCAAGTACCCTTTCCTAAACTAGCCTAGACTAAGTGTTGTTGTAACCTAATCCTATTATATTATCCTATATGGTACTATGTACTAGGTAGTATATTATGTTAAATATGGAATTAGATGTTAATACTACACTCTTATTATATTAAATACTCGTCTATATTAATATAGTTCTCATATATATATATATATATATATATATATATATATATATATATATATATACATAATACTATAATATACTTTATAATGTAAATCTAGTACTTTAATATGGTAGTATTATACTAACCTTTTAATATAATATATATAATATCATGTATGTATTATTATAATTGTAATCAAATTCATATAATGAAATGATAATACTATTAAATATCACAAATTTATATACAAAAATGTACAATCACTTGAGTTTTATCTTCGATGATTTGCAGGAATGTTTGAGATCAATCAAGGATTAATTGATATGAGGGCTCAATCGGGTCACTAAGGTCACTACCTCTGTGAAAGAGGTCAATCAGGTCAATCCTAGATGTGATCATATTCGACTAAATGCAAAGATGAAAAAAAAGAATGAGGAAGATATAACATAAGGAAATATTTCACTCATATTAGATTGCAAAGTTTCTAGGACCAAGGAAGGTCATGAGTTGACAAAATATACTTTAATTGTTATAGAAGGAGTTCTTATAACAACTAATAGTCATTAAATCTCATATTTTGTTTTAGAAACTTTTGTGAGTGAAAGGTGATGATGAGATGACGGTGAAAGAAGGAAATAACTCGCTTGTTGACACAATCGTCTAATCAATATTGCATTCATTAATACGTAAGCATATTTCATTCATTATAATAGGTAGCTGAATATTAAAAAAAAAATTGTACTTAGATACAATAATGCAAAATAAACATAAATCTATGAATGAAATGCTGCAATATTTTATGTTCATATTAATAAAAGTATTAATCCAGAAACAATAATTATACTTATAAACACGGTTGTTGCTAAAAAAACACTCTTTTGCAACTGGACTTCTACCAATAGTGCCAATAGTAGTAGTAAAAATCACTCCAGATGTACATAATTGTAAGTTACAAAGGAAAAAAATGTTTTTCTATGCTCATAAAATACACTACAAAAGGAAGATCCTTTTTCTCGCAATTTTGCTCCTACAGAGAAAGAAAAAATAATTACAAAAGTGCAATATTGCTCCTTCCTGCAGAATTTTCCCTCCTTGCCATTTTCGACTTTGCTTCAGTGTTGATTCCAACCCATCCTAGGTGATTTCTCTATGCCTTATTTTTATATTTTGAAGCCGAAGACTCCGAAAACTTATTCCATCCCCCCCTTGGACTGTTGGCAATCAACATTGTTGATCATCCCCCATTTTTTTGGGGACTTCTATGGTTCAATCACGTTATGCCAAGAACATCAAATTGCATTATAATCCTCCCAATTTTCTTAATTTCATTTCATTGTATGTTGATACTTGATCACTTTTGGAGAGCGTTCCTGATTCGATGTTACATTTCTGACTCCATAATGTAATCTAATGTGGTAGTCTCGATCCATTGCATAGCATTTGTTGCTATTTTTGCGGTAGAATGAGCACATGTCCCAATGGAATCATAATAATTTTTTGTGTAGAAAATCCACATAGATTCAACTAATCTTGTAATATGCTAAAACAAAATACTTGAATCTATTCTACAAATTGTGGAAACCAATTATGATTGCATATAATCACATGAACAAGAAAGAGAAATCATTTCAATTTCACAACACAAATATGTATCTGGGGAAAGCCTCAGCTAAAAACCCTGATGTCTATATATTGCATTAAATCAATAATATGAAACAATATAATGTTTCTCTCATGCTTGAGAGCTCTCTGCACTATCTCTGACTATCTCACTCTGATCCAAGCAAGTTTGGTCCAATAGTTAACCAATTTCTTGCCTCTGGATGCTCAACCTTGCTTGCACAATCCCTAAGGAAATTGAATCCCTATTAATTAGGAAATTCTTAACAATTGATTCCACAATACATCTAAGGCATCCTGCTGACCTCATGCATGACCTGTAAAATTTTCTAATTATACAACAGATAGTATACTTCCCTTTAACTCCAATCTCAACTGGGTCTTCCTCATAACTGACATGCAACAACTATTTATAACAAATATTCAGTTATCTAATCTGATTTAATTCACTGGACCTCTCACTACCTCCTCCATCAGTTAGAACTAGTTAAACTGATTTTAACTCAAATAATCAATTTATAATTACAACTCAAAATAAATTGTAACTGGACCCCCTAAAACTTTGAGATAACTCTACATGCCTCCAATTTGACCCCTAACTCGAATTGATAGAGCTAACTAATTCTTTCCAACTCAGTTAACTCATACAAGTTGTCATGTGATGTGGAATTACAATTTCCTTCTAATTTAATTAAGGGAAAATTAAATTAGAGGCATATTCTTGTTTCCAATTTCAACACTCCCTCTAAACAAGAAAGGGATTGTGAGCTACCCCTATCCTACCTCTATGGAACCCAAATTTTCCTCTTGACATTTCCTTCGTCAAGATTTCTGCATTCTGCTCCTCTATTACTCTAATCAAATAATCCTCCTCTACACACAATATCTGAGATGGTGATAACGAATATCAATATGCTTGGACCTGTCATGAAAATTTGGGTTAAACGAAAGTTTGATGCAATTCTAGTTATCACAATAAATCGCCATAAAATCCATCTGCCAAGCAAACAAATAAACAAGTATCTTCCTCATCCAAATGGCCTCACATGCTGCTTGACTAGCAACCGTGTACTCCGCCTCTACTGAACTGAGTGCAATTGATCTATGCTTCCTGTTGTACCAGGAAATTGTTGCTGACCCAATGTTGAAGATGCCCCCTGATGTGCTCTTCCGTTCAAATGGACTCCCTTCCCATTCTGCATTTGTGAAGCCTCGAAGCTTCACTCCCTCTCTCTGAATGTACCATAGCCCAAACTTTGTAGTGCCTCTGAGGTATCTCAACACATGCTTTCATGTCTTCCAAAAGAGCTTGGTAGGCTTAACCATATCTTGAATAAGTTGGTTAACCGCATAGCATATGTCTGATCATGTGTTCACCATATACATGAGTGAACCCATAAGTTGCATGTAGATGGTAATATATACTACTTCGCTTGAAGTAGCATCCTCCTTCCTCCAGTTCCTTACTAGAGGAGTCTCCATGGGTTTGTTTCCCTCCATGTGGAACTTCTTTAGAATCTAGTTGGCATACTCGCCCTGAGATACAAATATCTCCCCATATCTTTTCCAAATTTACAATCCTAGGAAATAGTGCAAGAGCCCCATATCCTTCATCTCAAATTCTCTTTCAAGATCCTCTTTGCAAGACTTGATGAGTTGCTCATCACCTTCCAGTATCAAATCATTTACATAAAGTATAATGATCAAAATTTTACCTTCTACCACAATATGGTAAAGGTTTTCATCCGCTTCACTCTTGGTGAAGCCCAACTCGGTCAAGTAGTTGTCGATCTTGGTGTACCAAGCACAAGGTGCTTGTTTCAGTCCATACAATTCTCTCTTGATTTTGCACACATCCAACTCTCTGTCGAAGGTATCAAAACCTTTCAGTTGCTCACTGTACACCTATTCCTCAATCACTCGTTGAGGAAGGTTGTCTTTACATCCATCTGATGTATCTTCCATCCCATCTAGGCTTAAAGTGAAAGTATAGATCTAATTGATGAGTACCTTGCAACTGGTGCAAAGGTATCCTCGTAATCAATCCCCTCCACCTGAGAGAACCCTCTGGCCACAAATCTAGCCTTGTGTTTCTCCACACTCCCATCTGTTGCCTGCTTCACCTTGTAGATCCACCTGGATCCTACAACTGACTTCCCCTATGGTCTTGGTACAAATTCCCATGCACTATTTATGATAATGGAATCATACTCCTCAACCATGGCATCAACCCAAACTAGTTGTTGCATTGCTTCCTCGAAAGGGTATGGCTATATCTCTACACTCTCACTCATAAGATTCATGTAGCCAGTGTACCTCTCTGGGGAACTTCTCTGCATGTGTTGTGATGTGGGTGCTTCCACATTCTCTCTAGCATCAAGCACCAACCTGTCAGCCTCTCTAGTGAATTTCCTTCCATCTCCCGATGTCTCTGCATGAGTGGGTTCTTCCACTCTATGTTCCTTTGCTTATGGTTGACCCACATCTTGAGGTTCTTATTTTGGAGCTAAGAGCTCCACAAGTACAAGCAAATGAAGCTCCCTTTCAAGAAAAATTCACATGGCCTTCTCTTCATCGAATTTCACATATCTTCTGACCATTTTCATCTTGTGTGTAGGCAAGAAAACCCGATAGTTGTGAGGTGTATCGATGTACCCCACAAATATTCCCAACTCAACTGTTGGCTCTAGCTTCTTCCTGGCATCTTTAGTCACATGGCAATAAACTGATGAACCAAAAATTTTAAAATATGCCACATCTGGTTTCTTCCTTGAAAAATCTTCCTCTCGTGTACTCATCCCAAGAATCGTATGAGGACTTCTATTCTGCACAAATATTGTTGTGTTGCATGCTTCATCCCACAGATGAAATGGTAGGCCCTGCTCATGTAACATCGCTAATGCTTCTCCCACAATGGCTTTTTTCTTCCTTTATGCAACTCCATTCTATTTTGGATTATGAGGTGCTATCAATTCCCGTCGATTTCCTTTTGAAGCACATAAGTTCTTGAATTTGTTCGAGACATATTCTCCACCATTTTCGCTCCTGAGAGCCTTCACCTTCTTCCTTGTATCTTTCTCGAGAAGTGATTTGATCTCACAAAACTTTGAGAACATATTATATTTTTTATCCATGAAGAATATTCAACACTTTTGTGAAAAATCATCTACAAAAATCACATAATACCAGTGTTTTTCTGTAGAGGATATCGAGAATGGTCCACACATATTTGAGTGAACTCTTTCAAGGATCACCTTTTCTCGGTTTTCCTTCTCATGAAAGGTGGATTTGGTGTACTTCCCCAATGTACACCCTTTGCATGTATCTCGTTGATCAAGTGCACCCTTGGGAAGTCTTGTAGAAATGTGTTGCATTGTCTTTAAAGCACCATGGTGTAGATGGCCCAATCTTCTATGTCATAACTCACTGATGTCTCGGCTCTGCAGCTTCTCTACTTTTGTTCTCAAGGAAACACAATGTTTTACATCCAATTTGTAGAGGTTCTTTACTCGAACCCCAATCTTCTTAACCTGTCTCGTGGCTTTGTGACAAAGGAACGCCTTTCCTTTGCTAAATATCACATCATAGACACAGTATTCCAACATAGAAACTAAAACTGAATTCTTCTTTAAACCAAGAAGATAATGACATATTTTAATGTGAGAGGATTACCATACTCCCTCTAAAAGGTAATTGTACCTATTTCGATCACATTATACCTCTCGTCATCTCCCATCTCGATGTGCATCTGGAGATCCTTCTCCTCCAAGTTACTGAAGAATTATTTGTTGTTGGTGATATGGAATGAAGCTCCACTATCCAAGTACCACACAGAACCCATCACTGATGACACCATGCATATGATGAGAGTGAAATCCAACTCAAATTGTGAAGAAAGTTCTTCACCTCCCGCTCCTCCTCAGGGCTTCTTGTCGGTATTATTGTACGGACACTTTGTATCATAGTTTCGAAGCTCATGATAGTGAAAACATATTATCTTCGATAAGTATTTTTTCTTGCCTTCCTAACCAGAATCTGATTTGGAATGGGACACCTTCCCTTTCTCTTTCTTCACCTTTCCATTCAAGGCAAAGTTCTCATCATCAGCAGTCTTTGATGAGGATCCATCTCTGGTATTCTGCTGAATATATTCTTGTACCAAGTTGGACCACAATCGCTCCCACTCTGATAGCTTCTCCCTCTCATTCACCGAATCCTATTAGTTGTGCCAGCTCTTGGAAAGGCCTATAAGTGCTAGGCTCACTTGATCATCCTTGACAATTGTCACACCAAAACTTCCAAGTTTATCTTAACATTGACTGAACTTCATCAAGTATTTTCATATCATGTCACCCTTCTCTGTCTTGATATTTTTGAGCTTGTCCTTCAGTGCTAGCTTCCTATGGTCATTGTATTCTGAAACAAATATGTCAAGGCCTTCCAGATAGCATATGGTGCTGCCTTTCAATGGAGGTTCAAGACAATATGATCTCGAACTCCTTATAAGGGAATCCTTCTCGCCTTTGCTACATTCTTCTTCCATGCATCAATATTTTGAGCATATGTTATTGCGGGCCTAGGAATATCACTATCTATGAATTCCTTCGGTCCATTGTCCTCCAACACTACCTCCATATTGTCCTTCCAATCTATGTAATTCGAACTGCCCTCAAGGGCATATTTGAGTCTCAATCCACAGAAATAAATCATGATATGCTGCTGGTCCTAAAGAATAAATCTGCAAATTCGATTCACCTATTCAAAAAAAACACATATTCTTCTCTTCTATAGTGATTCTTGCTCTAATACCATGTACAAAATCCACATAGATTCAACTGATCTTGTAATATGCTATAACAAAATACTTGAATCTATTATACAAATTGTGGAAACCAATTATGATCGCATGATTACATGAACAAGAAAGAGAAATAATTTCAATCGCACAACACAAATATGTATCTGGGGAAAGCCTCAGCTAAAAACCCCGCTATCTGTAAATTACATTAACTGAAGAATATGACTCAATACAATTCTTCTATCGGGCTTGAGAGCCCTCCGCACTATCTATGTCTGTCTCACTCTAATCCAAGCAAATCTGGTCCAATACTTAACCAATGTCTTTCCTAAGGATGCTCATCCTTGCTTTTGTAATCCCTGGGGAAATTGAGCCCCTATTAATTAGGAAATTCCCAATAATTGAGTGTGCAATACATCCAAAGAATCTTGTTGGCCTCATGCATGATTTGTACAATTTTCTAATTATACAACTGATCGTATACTTCCCTTTAACTCCAATCTCAACTGGGCCTTCCTCGGAACTCACATTCAACAACTATTTATAGTGAATATTCAATTATGTGATTGAGAGATGCATGTGAATTAAATCATATTTAATCTATTGGAACTCTCACTACCTCCTCCATTACTTAGAACTAGTTAAAGTGATTTTAACTCAAATAATCAAGTTAAATAAGTACAACTCAAAATAAATTGTAACTGGACCCCTTAAAACTTTGAGATAACTCTACATGCCTCCAGTTTGATCCCCAACTCGAATTGACTGAGATAACTAATTCTTCCTAACTCATTTAACTCATACAAGTTGCCATGTGATGTGGAATTACAATTTCCTTCTAATTTAATTAAGAGAAAATAAATTTAGAAGCCTCTTCTTGTTGCCAATTTCAACATTGCCTTTCAAGAAGAAAAGGATTGTCTGCCACCCCAATCCTGCCTCTATGGAACTTGAATTTGCCTCTTGACAATTCCTTTGTCAATATGTTTGCATCATGCTCCTCTGTGGGAAAGTACTCTAATGATATAATCCTCCTCTGCATACAATCTTTGAGATGGTGATATCAGATATCAATATGCTTGGACCTGTCATGAAAAAATGGATTAACCGAGAGTTTGATGCAACTCTAGTTATCGAAATAAATCACCGTGTGATCCATCTGCCGACCAAACAAACCAATAAGTATCTTCCTCATCCAGATGGCCTCACATGTTTCTTGACTAGTAGCCATGTACTATGCCTCTGCCGAACTGAGTGCAACTGATCTCTGCTTCCTGTTGTCCCAGGAAACTGCTGTTGAGCGAATGCTGAAGATTCCCCATGATATGCTCTTCCTGTCAGATGGACTCCCTCCCCAATCTACACATTAGAGGAAATTTCAACCTAAAAGTGGCCTCATAAGGAAAAATAATAAAATAATAGTTAAAATAATAAAATAAGAGTTATGAATTTTGGAGGGAAAATAAGAAAACTACTTTTTTAGTTGTATTTTTGGCTTATCTCCTTATAATTTCAAGTTTAGAGACTCATTAGATGTGGAATTAAATTCTACATCCAACGAGCACCAATTATACATACTTTTGAGAAGACCACATTGATAAAAATTGCAGATACATTAAAAAGCATGTTAAAGCAAGTTTTTTAATTGTATCTACAATTTTTATCAAGGTGGGTCTTCTCAAAAGTATGTATAATGGGTACTCCTTGGATGTGGAATTTAATTCCGCATCTAATGAGTGTCTAAAATTGAAATTTCAGTAAACATATAAGGAGATAAGCCAAAAACACAATTTAAAAAAAAAAAAAAAGGTAGTTTTTCTTATTTTCTCTCCAAAATATTTACATATACCTCTTTTTAAATTTAAATAATTTTGATTGGTTTATGTATTATGACTTGGAGATTACAAAACTTTTAGGCTGAAATTTCCTCTAATTTCGGTGAAGCCTTGAAGCACCACTCCCTCTGTCCGCCTGTACCATATCCCAAAATTTGTAGTGCCTCTGAGGTATTTCAACACATGCTTTCCTGCCATCCAAAAGAGATTGGTAGGCTCAACCATAGCTTGACTAAGTGTAATATTCCTAATTAGCTTTTAGCTAGTTGGAATATTAAATTTTGTTTTGTTAATAAAATAGAGGAATAAGAGGGTAGGGGGGCCCATAAATCTCCTTAGGAGGAATAAAACCACTTCTAGTGTGAAAGTGGGTCATTGTATCTAGTTGAATAAAGCACTCCTTGGTGTGAATGGATGTCAATGCATGTGGATGGGGTCAATATTGACCAAATCAACAACGCAGTCATGGAGGTAGTGGAGAGATATTGGGGGACAACGCAATCATAATGGGAGGGAGTCCCCATGAGAGTAGCATCATTATTGAGTGGGACCAAGGAAGAGGAGGATCTCAATGCATATAAGGAAGGGGATGGCAGACAAGGAAGGCATTCTGACTATTTTTTATGTTTTTTCTTTTAAGACTTTATGCATGCTTCAGCTGTTTAGTAGAGTTTGTCGTGTTGTTTAGCACAAGCGTGTTTCCGGGCAGAAATCCCACCCTCGTCCTCGAGGGACTTCGAGTGCCCACTCAGGAGAGGTTCCTTTGAGCTCCATTCCACCATCCGGCATCAGGCCAATCTTCAGCCAACTTCAGCAGTGCAGTCTCCTTCAGGAATTGCGCAAATCATGAGGGTAGTTGCAGTGGAGGGTTGAGAACCCAAGTTCTTGAGCTTGTTTTCCAATGATGGGAGCAACCCTTCATCCAGAAAGCTAGTGGGGAGGAGTATCAGCTATTTTCTTGTCATATCAACCACCTCCCAGTAGTTATTCAGTTGTAGAGCATAATTTATCCCTAGGGGAGCATTTTTCATATTGTGTATTTCTGGAAACCCTTTCTGGGTTGTCTTGGAATTGTGCTAGAGAGCCTACATCTCTGATCTCGACATTTTCTGAGCACTATATCAGCAGATCCTTGTATTCTCATTTTCTAGCTGCATTTATTCTCAATAAGATTGTGCGGTCATGACCTTCTGTCATTTTGTGTAACAATAGTATTTCATGTTTGGGTGTATTGGGTCATTGGAGGCTTGTTTAGCTTGAGTGTCTTTTTCCTCAAGATATTGTACTCATTTCTGCTATTATACATAATGAAATGGCTCAATGATTTACTCATTTTTTGATGTAGTGATATTTACTGCAATTTCCAGTTTTATGTTCAATATTCCTGTTCCTGTTTTGGAATATTAAAGTGTTATCCAAGCAGAATATTGGCTCTGCCTTTGAAACACCACATCTATGTCATCATAAGAAGAAGAGCCTCTCAGAGAAAGGGAGAAGCGGTATATTAATAGAAGTCGAAGGTTTGATTATAAAAGCAATGAAGAATACAAAGTTAAGACTCCAATATCAGGAGAAATGGATGAAAAGGAATTTCCAAAGATTCTTCTCCAAACCATGCACGATATTTCCAAAGAAATCAAGGAGATGAGGATGGAAAGACACAAGGACACCCCAAGAGGGTTTCTACATGGAGAAAGCTCTAGCACTTCACATCACTGGTGTGAACAACCATTAAGGCAGCAAGTTTCCCAACGCTCCACTATGCCTACATTCCTAGCAGTAGGAAATGGAGGTGTAGGACCCCAAGAACAAGATACTCTTATTTTCTAGAGTATGAGTCTCAATCTCAAATATTCAAAGAGAATCTGAACTATCAGGAATTATGTTAGATAAAGGGTAACAGGAGACGAGTGGAGGTTACATGCATAACAATGATCTGCAGCGTACTATGGGTAGATTATTTCTGCCTACTTTTGATGGATCATCCAACTGCATAGCCAAGTCTTGGGTGGAGAAACTAGACATATATTTCCATTTGAACCAAGTACCAGATATTGAAGCTATTAAGATAGCAGCGCTGCACCTTGAAGGTGAGGCACATGAATGGTGGTTTCACGGTCTTTCTACATTGGGGCATGCCAATGTGACTGCATATGTAGAATCCACTTGGAGGTTGGTAGAAATATTTGATTGGAGAGATCCAGAGGCACGCTTTGTTGAGCTAGTCAAGCTTAAGTAGTCAGGAAATATGGAGAACTATATCTCTGAATTCCTAAAAATTTCCTTCATGGTGCTGGATTTATCTACATCCAGGAGATTTTATATGTTCATTGATGGGATAGCAGAGCCTCTACATGGGTTGGTAAAGTCCACCAGACCAACTAAGCTCTAAGATTCCATTGAGGGGGCTCGGGACTTACAAGATTCTTTGCCAAGGGCAAGAGCTCCATTTCAGCAAAAGCCCACTTTTCGGTCAAAGGGGAAAGATGTGAAGATTCCTCCCCCAAAGGAGAACCACAACAAGGGACCTCTTAGTGATGATGTCCGAAGATATTTGAGGACGAGGAAGCTTTGCTTCACTTGCCAAGAACCATGGGCACCAGGGCACCGGTGTGCTGCGGGAAAGGCACACTATATTGAGGTATTCTCGGATAGTGAATAAGAGGAAGAAGAGGATCCAAAAGGAGACATCAGTGCTGTGGCACCAGGAGAGGATCCACCACCACCAGGAGGTGGAAATGGGGCATTTTCTCTAATTGGAGGGGCCCTTACATCTTTGCAGGGAGTACCCAAGTATCTAACTTTGAGAGTCTGAGGTACAGTTTAGGGGAAGCGAGTATCAGTATTGATAGACAGTGGGGCTACCCACAATTTTGTTGATGCTCAGTTAGTGCACAAGAGAACAATACCCACGTATGATTTTGAAGGATTCTCAGTTTTGGTTCCAGGAGCCAGAACCATGCAATGTGTAAAGTATGTTTTGGCATTGTCTGTAACCTTCAGGACATAAACTTTGACTAATCACTTCTTTATGGTCGATATTATTGACACCAATGTGATATTGGGTGTGCAGTGGTTGATTACACTGGGGAAGGTCACCACATATTGGGAGACCTTACAGATGGAATGGATACATAAGAAGAACGGTAAGCATCAAATGATCAAGGGCATGCACACCTATCCACCTCAGGAAGCCTCCGCACATAATATGGAGACTAATTTGCACAAAGGAAGAAAGGACAAATAATTCCATTCAGATACCCCCAATCAGGGTGCCAAGTGGCCAATGTAGCCAAACAGATGGCGCATGGTCAGCAGAGGGAGGCACGTGACAACGTCGTGCATCCGGCCCTCAGTAATTAAGCCTGCAGTAAATATGGAGGGTATCGCAGCATGCTGGATCATAATGGGTTCTGGGGTAAGCCAAATATTCATGTCAGGAGGTTCTAGGAAACAACAAAGGCTAACGTTAAATAACAAAACGGTTTGCGGCCAGAACATTCCCTCTGGCAACAGATCTCATGGAGGAACGAAAGGAAAAGCTACAGGCGTTGAGCCAGGTCTGAATTCGTTGTCGCGTCCTCTGGTTCATTGGTATGTTATGGCTATGGTTTTCATCCCTGTCATTTTCACCTTGCATAGAGAAACCTCTGGTTACAGTAGGGGTAGCGAAAGGATAGAACTCATACTTTGCTTTTATTGTGGGAAGGGTAGGAAATTTCTTCAACGGGATATCGACCCATGTTTTAGAAGACCCAGTAGGATTTTGGTTTGTAGCATGAGGCATAGAAGCTATGAAAAAAAATCTCAATTGTATGAAATATTACACATGTAGTGTCAGAATAATTTAGGTGGCGTCTATAGTTATACCCCATCCTGTCATGGTCGAAATTTGAAAATGTCACTTTGTCTGTTATTTTCCTTTCTCTGTGGGAATGGTAGGAATGAAAAATCCTATCAGTTGCAAAGTTATGAGGATCTAGGTTACTTTAGGTTATTTACATTTCTCTGTAATAATAAATGCATGGAAATCTACAGTAAGGCGAGGCGACTCGCTGAATTTGTTTGGTTCCTTGTTTATAATATGCCACCATCTATAGGTGCTCTCATAAACTTTGCAGGTTTAGTTAAGTAGTGGCTCGAGATCCTCAACAGGAGGAAAATAATGGTGAAGGGGCAGTAAGCAAAGCGCCAGCCTAAGTAAACAAGAAAGAAAAAGCTTGTGCCAAACAAGGTTGGGACCAGTAAGAGAGGAAGAAGGACAAAAAAAGAGATAATGGAAAATCTCTTTGACGTTTATTCAACTGGTAATTCTCCGCAGATTCAGAATGTAATTAATGGATGGGAGAGAGAATGTAAAAATAAGGAAGCGGATATTGAGGTTCAGGAGGAAACAATGGACTTTGTGGTAGATCCCCGCAGTACGAGAGGACCTTTATCCCTCTTTCATCAACCAATACAAACGTATTGGAATCTGAAATGTGTTCTAGCTAAAGCTCTGCTAAGCCTATAGGAAAGTGAAGGCAATACTGAGGTGGTCTCAATAATACAGGAAATCAAAACAGATATCCAAGATATAAGGGTATCACAGTATCATGCCACAACTCATATAGGTAGAATTGAAAGACAACTCCAACAAATGCAACAGGTTGATATGTCAAGCTCTACAGCAAAAGACCCAACACCAATTGACTCTTCAGATGGTTAATTGTCTTTAAGTTAACATGGTTTTTGCGGATAGCTTTTACTTTTCATGTTCTTTAATAGGCTTGATAGTAAACAATAAACGGGTCATATCGGCAAGTAGGCGTAAGAAAAAATTGCAATTTTGGATGGCATTCAATGCTTTAAGGTGGCCAACAGACCTGGTTTCCTCCGGGCAGGTTGAGGCCACCAACTGTGAATATGTTGCAACTTGCTTTTATCTTTTTGAAAAATATAAAATGGTAAGGTACTACTAAGTTTACAAAAAATAAATAAATCATTCAACTTAGATATGTAGTCTACTCTAGACCACGATGTTATAGTATTTGGAGGCATTTCATCAAGAAGGTCCTTGGACTAGAAGTTGGTTAAATATTTCTCACAACAAGTGGCACGACTCACAGATCTGGCTAAGAAGGGAGCCCTGGATGGAACTAGCACAATGCAGAGGGCCTTTGATTGGCTCAAAGGGGAGATGAATATTTGTTCGATACCAGTATTACCAACTCTAACCAAGCCTTTTGTGCTAGAAAGTGATGTTTCAAGAGTGGATGATGGCACAATTATGGTGCAAGGGGGATATTCCATAGCCTTTGAGAGTCAAAAGATACTTCCATAAAGGAAGGAGTCTTCCATACATGCATTGGCCAAACTCAAGTAGTTTTGGATGGGAAATAGCTTCCAAGCGAAGATTGAGCACCTTAAACTTCAACCTTTTCTTGATCAAAAGAAGCTGCAAGGGAGGCAGCAAAAGTGGGTTTATATAATTTAGGCATGTGGCTCTGGCATTGAACATGTCAAAGAGGGAAGAAATGAGGTAAAAGGTGCCTTATCACAGAGACCAGCAACGCTATCATTGATGAGTGTGGATCCAGATTGGGAGTCCTAGCTATTGGTGGAGTATTCCAAGAGTCACTTCACATGTGATGTACTTGATGGGCAGGTGACTGATGAGAGGTATAGAGTGATGGATGGAGTCATATGTTACCATGATCAGATCTTATTGACTAGAGATTCTAAGCTTAATGAGAAAATTATGCATTCAGCACATGATTCGCCCCTTTCCGGCCACCAAGGTTTCATTAGGACATATCAGTCCATTAGAGAGAGATTCTCATGGGAGGGTCTCAAGGAGGATATGCTCCAACATATCCAGAAGTGCATAGTTTTCTTGAAGAATGAGGAAGAAAACAACCATCCTGCAAGGTTGTTACAATCACTTCCTTTTCTAGGAGGGAGATGGGAGAACCCTTCTATGGACTTCATCA
This sequence comes from Pinus albicaulis, assembly GCA_034641835.2. Classification (NCBI taxonomy): domain Eukaryota; kingdom Viridiplantae; phylum Streptophyta; class Pinopsida; order Pinales; family Pinaceae; genus Pinus; species Pinus albicaulis. The sequence goes on from CM076576.1 coordinate 638,098,003, forward strand.
CTAGTTTTCCAACATTACATCGTAAGGGTTGTATTTTTATAATCATTGGTCAACTAAAAAATTACATACATTCCTTTGCCATTTATTTACAGTGCACCGCTCTGCAAGAGGGCAAGCTTCTCCTTGGACTTCACGGTCTTCCTAAGACCATAGTTAGTTCGGAGAGATAGCCACTTCTTGGATGGATTTTGGCAGGTTTTATTCTATTTGGGGTGCACCCAGTTGACACCAAGTATCATTTATTACCCCTAGGCAGGTGGGCAGATAGAGGCAGTAAACAAGTGGCGAGGAAGCTACTTGCCAAACTATGTTTTGGGGCAGAAAGGAGCAGAGTTGTGCTGGTTCCACTTGAGGGACTATTGTTATCATCCGACATTTTATATGGCATTCATTATGTCTCCATTTTTGGTTCCATATGGTGATGATGCTCCATCAGTTATTGATAATATGGTTGGAGCAAGCAAGGCTCCTAGAATCCCAGATTGGATCCAATAGAACTAGGATATATTCTCGACTCTTAAGGACAACATAACTATATCACAAGATCAGCAGAAGTTATGTATGGATCATGGGTGGGTAGAGATACATATTGTGGTGAACCATTTAGTATATCTCCATTTTCATCCATGCAAACCATCTACATTGAAGAAGAGGGGGGCTAAGAAGATTTTCTGTGGGCCACACAGGATGATCCATCTTTTTGGGGGAGTAGCATATGGGTTGGAGCTCCCCATTGGGAGTAGGATCCCCAATGTTTATCATATCTCATGCCTCAAAAAGGCTATTGGATAGCATGTATTTGACACCATGGAACTCCCACCTCTTTATGATGTGATCCATTTGGTTTTATCACCAAAGGCTAACTTGGACACATGGGAGGGGCAGCTAAGGAACGGGTTGATTGGAGAATATCTAATTCAGTGGAGGAATCTACCAGATGAGGATGCTACATGGGTAGGAGAGGAGATTTTGCAGCATCCATCCTTGTAGTTATTTGAGGAGAAGCAACATTTGGGAGGGGAGGATTGTAATATTCCTAATTAGCTTTTACCAAGTTGGAAATTTTTTTTTTTTTTTTGTTAATAAAATAGAGGAATAAGAGGGTAGGGGGACCCATAAATATCCTTAGTGGGAATAAAATCACTTCTAGTGTGAAAGTGGGTCAGTGTATCTAGTTAAATAAAGCACTCCTTGGTCTGAATAGGTGTCAATGCATGTGGATGGGGTCAAGATTGACCAAATCAACAACGCAGTCATGGAGGTAGTGGAGAGATATTGGGGGACAACGCAGTCATAATGGGAGGGAGTCTCCATGAGAGTAGCATCGTTATTGAGTGGGACCAAGGGAGAGGAGGCTCTCAATGCATATAATGAAGGTGATGGCAGCCAAAGAAGGTATTTTGAATATTTTTTATGTTTGGTATTTTATGAATTTCTGCACGCTTCAGCTGTTTAGCGGAGTCTGATGTGTTGTTTAGCACACGGGTGTTTCCGAGCGGAAATCCAACCCTCATCCTCGGGGGACTTCGAGTGCCCACTTAGGAGAGGTTACTTTGAGCTTAATTCCACCATCTGACATCAGGCCAATCTTCAGCCATCTTCAGCAGCGCAGTCTCCTTCAGGAATTGCACAAATCAGGAGGGCAGTTGCAGTGGAGGGTTGAGAACCCAAGTTCTTGAGCTTGTTTTCCAGTGAGGGGAGAAACCCTTGATCCAGAAAGATAGTGGGGAGGATTATCAGCTATTTTCTTGTCATATCAGCCACCTCCAAATAGTTATTCAGTTGCAAAGCATAAGTCAGCCCTAGGGCTGCATTTTTCATTTTGTGTATTTCTGGAAACCCTTTCTGGGTTGCCTTGGAATTGTGCTAGAGAGCCTAGATCTCTGATCCCAAAATTTTTTGAGCACTATATCAATAGGTCCTTGTATTCTCATTTTCTAGCTACATTTATTATCAATAAGACTGCGTAGTCATGGCCTTCTAGCATCTTGTGTAGCAGCAATATTTCATGTTTGGATGTATTGGGTCATTGGAGGCTTGTTTTCCCTAGCTTGAGTGTCTTTTTCCTCAAGATATTGTACTCATTTATGCTACTTGCCAAACTATGTTTTGGGGCAGAAAGGAGCAGAGTTGTGCTGGTTCCACTTGAGGGACTATTGTTATCATCCGACATTTTATATGGCATTCATTATGTCTCCATTTTTGGTTCCATATGGTGATGATGCTCCATCAGTTATTGATAATATGGTTGGAGCAAGCAAGGCTCCTAGAATCCCAGATTGGATCCAATAGAACTAGGATATATTCTCGACTCTTAAGGACAACATAACTATATCACAAGATCAGCAGAAGTTATGTATGGATCATGGGTGGGTAGAGATACATATTGTGGTGAACCATTTAGTATATCTCCATTTTCATCCATGCAAACCATCTACATTGAAGAAGAGGGGGGCTGAGAAGATTTTCTGTGGGCCACACAGGATGATCCATCTTTTTGGGGGAGTAGCATATGGGTTGGAGCTCCCCATTGGGAGTAGGATCCCCAATGTTTATCATATCTCATGCCTCAAAAAGGCTATTGGATAGCATGTATTTGACACCATGGAACTCCCACCTCTTTATGATGTGATCCATTTGGTTTTATCACCAAAGGCTAACTTGGACACATGGGAGGGGCAGCTAAGGAACGGGTTGATTGGAGAATATCTAATTCAGTGGAGGAATCTACCAGATGAGGATGCTACATGGGTAGGAGAGGAGATTTTGCAGCATCCATCCTTGTAGTTATTTGAGGAGAAGCAACATTTGGGAGGGGAGGATTGTAATATTCCTAATTAGCTTTTACCAAGTTGGAATATTTTTTTTTTTTTTGTTAATAAAATAGAGGAATAAGAGGGTAGGGGGACCCATAAATATCCTTAGTGGGAATAAAATCACTTCTAGTGTGAAAGTGGGTCAGTGTATCTAGTTGAATAAAGCACTCCTTGGTCTGAATAGGTGTCAATGCATGTGGATGGGGTCAATATTGACCAAATCAACAGCGCAGTCATGGAGGTAGTGGAGAGATATTGGGGGACATCGCAGTCATAATGGGAGGGAGTCTCCATGAGAGTAGCATCGTTATTGAGTGGGACCAAGGGAGAGGAGGCTCTCAATGCATATAATGAAGGCGATGGCAGCCAAAGAAGGTATTTTGAATATTGTTTATGTTTGGTATTTTATGAATTTCTGCATGCTTCAGCTGTTTAGCGGAGTCTGATGTGTTGTTTAGCACACGGGTGTTTCCGAGCGGAAATCCAACCCTCATCCTCGGGGGACTTCGAGTGCCCACTTAGGAGAGGTTACTTTGAGCTTAATTCCACCATCTGACATCAGGCCAATCTTTAGCCATCTTCAGCAGCGCAGTCTCCTTCAGGAATTGCACAAATCAGGAGGGCAGTTGCAGTGGAGGGTTGAGAACCCAAGTTCTTGAGCTTGTTTTCCAGTGAGGGGAGAAACCCTTGATCCAGAAAGATAGTGGGGAGGATTATCAGCTATTTTCTTGTCATATCAGCCACCTCCAAATAGTTATTCAGTTGCAAAGCATAAGTCAGCCCTAGGGCTGCATTTTTCATTTTGTGTATTTCTGGAAACCCTTTCTGGGTTGCCTTGGAATTGTGCTAGAGAGCCTAGATCTCTCGATCCCAAAATTTTTTTCGAGCACTATATCAATAGGTTGTCCTTGTATTCTCATTTTCTACCTACATTTATTCTCAATAAGACTCGCGTAGTCATGGCCTTCTAGCATCTTCGTAGCAAAAAGAATATTTCATGTTTGGATGTATTGGGTCATTGGGCTTGTTTTCCTAGCTTGACAGTGTCTTTTTCTCAAGATATTGTACTCATTTATGCTACTTGCCAAACTATGTTTTGGGGCAGAAAGGAGCAGAGTTGTGCTGGTTCCACTTGAGGGACTATTGTTATCATCCGACATTTTATATGGCATTCATTATGTCTCCATTTTTGGTTCCATATGGTGATGATGCTCCATCAGTTATTGATAATATGGTTGGAGCAAGCAAGGCTCCTAGAATCCCAGATTGGATCCAATAGAACTAGGATATATTCTCGACTCTTAAGGACAACATAACTATATCACAAGATCAGCAGAAGTTATGTATGGATCATGGGTGGGTAGAGATACATATTGTGGTGAACCATTTAGTATATCTCCATTTTCATCCATGCAAACCATCTACATTGAAGAAGAGGGGGGCTGAGAAGATTTTCTGTGGGCCACACAGGATGATCCATCTTTTTGGGGGAGTAGCATATGGGTTGGAGCTCCCCATTGGGAGTAGGATCCCCAATGTTTATCATATCTCATGCCTCAAAAAGGCTATTGGATAGCATGTATTTGACACCATGGAAATCCCACCTCTTTATGATGTGATCCATTTGGTTTTATCACCAAAGGCTAACTTGGACACATGGGAGGGGCAGCTAAGGAACGGGTTGATTGGAGAATATCTAATTCAGTGGAGGAATCTACCAGATGAGGATGCTACATGGGTAGGAGAGGAGATTTTGCAGCATCCATCCTTGTAGTTATTTGAGGAGAAGCAACATTTGGGAGGGGAGGATTGTAATATTCCTAATTAGCTTTTACCAAGTTGGAATATTTTTTTTTTTTTTGTTAATAAAATAGAGGAATAAGAGGGTAGGGGGACCCATAAATATCCTTAGTGGGAATAAAAGCACTTCTAGTGTGAAAGTGGGTCAGTGTATCTAGTTGAATAAAGCACTCCTTGGTCTGAATAGGTGTCAATGCATGTGGATGGGGTCAAGATTGACCAAATCAACAGCGCAGTCATGGAGGTAGTGGAGAGATATTGGGGGACAACACAGTCATAATGGGAGGGAGTCTCCATGAGAGTAGCATCATTATTGAGTGGGACCAAGGGAGAGGAGGCTCTCAATGCATATAAGGAAGGCGATGGCAGCCAAAGAAGGTATTTTGAATATTGTTTATGTTTGGTATTTTATGAATTTCTGCACGCTTCAGCTGTTTAGCGGAGTCTGATGTGCTGTTTAGCACACGGGTGTTTCCGAGCGGAAATCCAACCCTCATCCTCGGGGGACTTCGAGTTCCCACTTAGGAGAGGTTACTTTGAGCTTAATTCCACCATCTGACATCAGGCCAATCTTCAGCCATCTTCAGCAGCGCAGTCTCCTTCAGGAGGGCAGTTGCAGTGGAGGGTTGAGAACCCAAGTTCTTGAGCTTGTTTTCCAGTGAGGGGAGAAACCCTTGTTCCAGAAAGATAGTGGGGAGGATTATCAGCTATTTTCTTTTCATATCAGCCACCTCCAAATAGTTATTCAGTTGCAAAGCATAAGTCAGCCCTAGGGCTGCATTTTTCATTTTGTGTATTTCTGGAAACCCTTTCTGGGTTGCGTTGGAATTGTGCTAGAGAGCCTAGATCTCTGATCCCAAAAATTTTTGAGCACTATATCAGTAGATCCTTGTATTCTCATTTTCTAGCTACATTTATTCTCAATAAGACTGCGTAGTCATGGCCTTCTAGCATCTTGTGTAGCAGCAATATTTCATGTTTGGATGTATTGGGTCATTGGAGGCTTGTTTTCCCTAGCTTGAGTGTCTTTTTCCTCAAGATATTGTACTCATTTATGCTATTATACATAATTAAATGGCTCAATGATTTTCTCATGTTTTGATGTATTGATATTTACTGCAATTTCTAGTTTTATGTTCAATATTCCTATTTTTCCTGTTTTGGAATATTACAGTGGTATCAGAGCATAATCTTGGCTCATCTTGTGAGACACCACATCTATATCATCAAAAGAATAAGTGCCTCTCACAGAAAGGGAGAAGCGGTATATTAATAGAATTTAAATGTTTGATTATACAAGCAATGAAGAAGACAAAGGCAAGACTCCAATATCAGGAGAAATGGATGAAAAGGAGTTTCCAAAGCTTCTTCTCCAAACCATGCAAGATAATTCCAAAGAAATAAAGTAGATGAGGATGGAAAGACACAAGGAGAACCCAAGAGGGTTTATACATGGAGAAAAATCAGAAATTTCACATCACTGGTGTGAACAACCAATAAGACAGCAAGTTTCCCAATGCTCCACTATGCCTACATTCCTAGCAATAGGAATTGGAGGTGGAGGACCCCAAGAACAAGATACTCTTGAAGATTATTTTCTAGAGTATGAGTCTCAATCTCAAAGATTCAAAGAGAATCTGAATTTTCAGGAGTTCTCTTAGATCAAGGATAACAGGAGACCCTGGAATAACAATAGGATTGGAGGGTACATGAAGAAAAATGATCTGCAACGTACTATGGGTAGATTCTTTCTGCCTTCTTTTGATGGGTCATCCAAGTGCACAGCCAAGTCTTGGGTGGAGAAATTAGAAATTTATTTCCAGTTGAACCAAGTATCGGAGATTGAAGCTATTAATATAGCAGTGTTTCACCTTGAAGGTGAGTCACATGAATGGTGGTTTCACGGTCTTTCTACATTAGGGCATGCCAATTTTATTGCATATGCAGAATTCACCTAAAGTTTGGTAGAAATATTTGACTGGAGAGATCCAAAGGCACCCTTTGTTGAGCTAGCCAAGCTTAAGAAGTCAGGAAATCCCAAGACCTATATCTTTGAATTCCTAAAACCTTCCGTCATGGTGTTGGATTTATCTACAGTTAGGAGATTTTATATGTTCATTGATAGGCTAGCAAAGCCTATACATGGGTCGGTAAATTCTACCAGACCAGATACGCTCCATGATGCCATTGAGAGCACTAGGGACTTACATGATGCTTTTCCAAGGGCGAGAGCTCCATTTTAGCAAAAGCCCACTTTTTAGTCAAAGGGAAAAATTTGAAGATTCATCCCCCAAAAGAGAACTAGAACAAGGGACCTCTTAGTGATGATGTCCGAAGATATTTGAGGAGCAGGAAGCTTTGCTTCACTTTCCAAGAACCATGGGCACCAGGGCACCGGTTTGCTGCGGGAAAGGCACACTATATTGAGGTATTCTCGGATAGTGAAGAGGAGGAAGAAGAGGAGCCAAAAGGAGACATCAACGTTGTGGAACCAGGAGAGGATATACCACCACCAGGAGGTGAAAATGGGGCATTTGCTCCAATTGGAGGGGCCCTTGCATCTTTGCGAGGAGTACCCAAGTATCTGACTTTGAGAGTCTGAGGTACAATTCAGGGGAAGTGGGTATCAGTATTTATAGACAATGGGGCTACCCAAAATTTTATTGATGCTTAATTAGTGCAGAAGAGAACAATACCCACAGATGATTTTGAAGGATTCTCAGTTTTGGTTCTAGGAGCTAGAACCATGCAATTTGTAAAGTATGTTCTGGCATTGTCTGTAACCTTGGGGACATACACTTTGACTAATCACTTCTTTGTGGTCAATATTCCTGACACCAATGTGATATTGGGTGTGCATTGGTTGATTACATTGGGGAAGGTCACCACAGATTGGGAGACTTTGCAGATGGAATGGATAGATAAGAAGAGCAATAAGCATCAAATGATCAGGGTCATGCACACATATCCACCTTAGGAAGCCTCTGCACATAAGATGGATATTGATTTGTGCAAAGGAAGCAAGGACAAATCAATCCACTCAGATATGCAATCTAGTCTAGACCATGATGTTCTATTATTTGGAGGAATTTCACCAGGAAGGCTTTCGGACTAGAAGTTGGTTAAAGAGTTCTCACAACAAGTGGCACCACTCACAGATCTGGCTAAGAGGGGATCCTTGGATGGAACCAGCACAACGCAGAGGGCCTTTGATTGGCTCAAGGAGGAGATGAATATTTTTTCAATACAGGTATTACCAACTCTCACCAAGAATTTTGCGCTGGAAGGTGATGTTTCAGGAGTGGATGATGGCACAATTTTGGTGCAAGGGGGCTATTCCATAGCCTTTGAGATTCAGAAGATACTTCCACACAGGAAGGAGTCTTCCATATATATCAAGGGGTTGTTGGCCTTCATACATGCATTGGCCAAACTCAGGCAGTTTTGGTGTTGGGCCAGAATTGTGAATTACGGATAAAACACGCTTCCCTAGACAAATGACAATCTAGAACAAAAGATTAAAGACTATACGACTACCCTTCCTAACTCAAAACAGACACGCAAAAAGGATTAGAGGTTTACTTGTAATCCAAACACTTCTAAATGGCTCCTTCTGTCACTTCTATTGTAGCTTCAAATTCAAGCGGTTTGTAGGCAAAATGCTTCCTGCAAGAAAGAACACTAAAACAACAAAAGATAGCAATAATACAGATGTCTATTCAATTTAGTTAGCTAAATCAGTAAAGCATGAACAATATACATCAACTAAGATCTTGCAATATGGAAATAAAAGTCAATACAGATGCATATAGGGAAAAGTAAGCTGTATTCTTCATTGATGATAGAAGGAGAGGTTACAACCAAATGACTGATTTGAAGTGACCCTTCCAACAACGGTCCTCAGCCCCATCATAGTATAAATCTCTCCAACAGTTGTTACATAAATATAACTCTCAATTGAAAATCCTCCAGCATTTCTCTACTCAAATTCTTCCTTCTCAAACACTCAGATATGTGCTCAATTTATATATGAACTGAAGGTATTTTGCAATGAATTACATTCCAATAATAGGCAAGACATGTTCCTAGTCATGTAGATGTCAAATGGACACTTGGATTTGAAGCTTGACACATGTGAACTCTTCTAGAAGGCACTGGCCAAGTGGAGATTCTGGAACAATGAGAATTTCGCTCCCAATGTGACCAACGCACCCATAGATGTCGAGAAGTGCTTTTCAGAGCAGCCTTGCATGGGGCTACCTACATATGCAACGCACTTAATCCCCTTAGAGGCAGCGTTGGTGAGATCCCACATGCTATATAATAAACTTCAAACCTTGGAAACCTTTGCTTGATGAAAGTCATGCTTGATTTGTCTTGTTCTTGCCTTAGGGCATGTAGCAACTTGAAATGATAGGGAATGATATACCCTTAGTCATTGGTCCTGGAGATGATGCCCAGTTAACCAGATCATTGGGAATGATGCCCAAATTGACCTTTAACATTTGGATGGGCAATAGCTTCCAAGTGAAGATTGACCACATTAAACTTCAATATTTTCTTGATCAAAAGCAACTTCAAGGGAGGCAGTAAAAGTGGGCTAGTAGAATTCATGCATGTGGCTCTAGCATTGAACATGTCAAAGAGGGAAGAAATTAGGTAACAGGTGCCTTATCACAGAGACCAACAACGTTGTCATTGATGAGTGTGGATCCAGATTAGGAGTCCCAGCTATTGGTGGAGTATTCCAAGAGTCACTTCACATGTGAGGTAATTGATGGGCAGGTGACTGATGAGAGGTGCAGAGTGATGGATGGAGTCATCTATTACCAGGATCAGATCTTATGGACTAGAGATTCTAAGCTCAAGGAGAAAATTCTACATGCAGCACATGATTCACCCCTTTCCTGCCACCAAGGTTTCACTAGGACATATCAGGCCATTAGGGAGAGATTCTCATGGGAGGGTCTTAAGGAGGATGTGCTCCAGCATATCAAGAAGTGTGTATTTATCCTGAAGAACGAGGAATAAAACTACCATCCTGCAAGGTTGTGATAGTCAGTTCCTTTTACAGGAGAGAGATGGGAGAGCCCTTCTATGGACTTCATCACCATTTTTCCAACAGTACATCGTAAGGGTTGTATTTTTATAATAATTGGTCAACTAACAATGTATGTACATTCCTTTTCCATGTATTTACAGTTCATTGCTCTGCAAGAGGGAAAGCTTCTCCTTGGACTTCATGGTCTTCCTAAGACCATAGTTAGTGAGAGAGATAGACACTTCCTGGATGGCTTTTGGCAGGTGTTATTATGTTTGGGGTGCACATATTTAACACCAAGTATAAGTTATTACCCCCAGGCAGATGGGCAGATAGAGGCAGTAAACAAGTGGCTGGGAAGCTACTTGCCAAACTGTGTTCCGGGGCAACAAGGAGCAGAGCTGCGCTAGTTCCACTTAAGGGACTATTATTATCATCCGACATTTTATATGTCATTCAGTGTGTCTCCATTTTTGGTTCCATATGGTGATGATGCTATTTCAGTTATTGATAGGATGGTTGGAGCAAGCAAGGCTCCTAGAATCCTAGATTGGATCCAAGAGAGGCAGGATATATTCCCAACTCTTAAGGACAACATCACTATAGCCCAGGATCAGCAGAATTTATGTACAAATCATGGGTGGGTAGAGATACATATTGTGGTGAACCATTTAGTCTATCTCTATTTTCATCCATGCAAACCATCTACATTGAAGAAGAGGGGTGATGAGAAGCTTTTCTAAGGGCCACACAGGATGATCCATCTTGTTGAGGGAGTCGCATATGGGTTGGAGCTCCCCATTGGGAGTAAGATCCCCAACATTTATCATATCTCATGCCTCAAAAAGGCTATTGGACAGCATGTAGTTTCCACCATGGAACTCCCACCTCTTTATGATGTGAGCCATTTGGTTTTATCACCAAATGCTAACTTGGACACTTGGGAGGAGCAGCTAAGGAACAAGTTGAATGAAGAATATCTGATTCAGTGGAGGAATCTACTGGATGAGGATGCTACATGGGTAGGAGAGGAGATTTGATAGCATCCATCCTTGCAGTTGCTTGAGGACAAGCAACATTTGGGAGGGGCAGATTGTAATATTCCTAATTAGCTTTTAGCTAGTTGGAATATTAAATTTTGTTTTGTTAATAAAATAGAGGAATAAGAGGGTAGGGGGACCCATAAATCTCCTTAGTAGGAATAAAACCACTTCTAGTGTGAAATTGGGTCAGTGTATCTAGTTGAATAAAGCACTCCTTGGTGTGAATGGGTGTCAATACCTGTGGATGGGGTCAAGATTGACCAAATCAACAGCGCAGTCATGGAGGTAGTGTATAGATATTGGGGGAAAACACAGTCCTAATGGGAGGGAGTCTCCATGAGAGTAGCATCATTATTGGGTGGGACCAAAAGAGAGGAGGCTCTCAATGCATATAGGGAAGGGGATGGCAGCCAAGGAAGGCATTCTGAATATAGTTTATATTTGGCCTTTTATGAATTTTTTCACGCTTCAGTTGTTTAGCGGAGTCTGTTGTGTTGTTTAGCACAAGATTTTTTCCGGGTGGAAATCCCACCCTCATCCTCGGGGGACTTCGAGTTCCCACTCAGGAGAGGTTCCTTTGAGCTTCATTCCACCATCTGGCATCAGGCCAATCTTCAGCCATATTCAGCAGCATAATCTCCTTTAGGAATTACCCAAATTAGGAGGGCAGTTGCAGTGGAGGGTTGAGAACCCAAGTTATTGAGCTTGTTTTCCAGTGATGGGAGTAGCCATTCATCCAGAAAGCTAGTGGGGAGAAGTATCAGCTATTTTCTTGTCATATCAACAACCTCCCAACAGTTGTTTAATTGAAGAGCGTAATTGAGCCCTAGGTCTGCTTTTTTCATATTGTGTATTTTCAGAAACCCTTTCTGGGTTGTCTTGGAATTGTGCTAGAGAGCCTAGATCTATGATCCCGACATTTTCTAAGTACTATATCAGTAGATCCTTGTATTCTCATTTTCTAGCTGCAGTTATTCTCAATAAGACTGCATAGTCATGGCCTTCCAACATTTTGTGTAGCAGCAATATTTCATGTTTGGATGTATTGGGTCATTGGAGGCTTGTTTTTCCTAGCTTGAGTGTCTTTTTCCTCAAGATATTGTACTCATTTATGCTATTATACATAATGAAATGGCTCAATGATTTTCTCATGTTTTGATGTATTGATATTTACTGCAATTTCCAGTTGTATGTTCAATATTATCGTTTTTCCTGTTTTGGAATATTACACTAAGTCGGTTAACAACATAGCATATATTTGGTCATGCGTTGACCAAATACATGAGTGAAACTACAAGCTTCTTGTAGATGGTGGCATCTACTACTTCGCCTAAAGTAGCATCCTCCTTCCTCCAGTCCCTTGCTAGAGGATTCTCCATGGGTTTGCTTCCCTCCATGTGGAACTTCTTTATAATCTCATTGGCATACTTGCCCTAAGATACAAATAGCTCCCCATATCTTTGCCAAATTTACAATCCTATAAAATATTGCAAGAGCCACATATCCTTCATCTCAAATTCTCTTGCAAGATCCTCTTTGCAAGACTTGATGAGTTTCTCATCACCTATCAGTATCAAATCATCGACATAAAGTACAATGATCAAAAGTTTACCTTCTACCACAATATGGTAAAGGTTTGCATCTGCTTCACTCTTGGTGAAGACCAACCCAGTGAAGTAGATGTCAATCTTGTTGTACCAAGTACAAGGATCCCATTGTACCAAGTATGAGGTACTTGTTTGAGTCCATACAACACTCTCTTGATTCTGCACACATGCGACTCTCTATCAAAGGTCTCAAAACATTACGGTTGCTCAATGTACACCTCTTCCTCAATCACTCCATTGAGGAAGGTTTTCCTTACATCCATTTGATGTATTTTCCATCCCATCTGCGTTGAAAGTGAAAGGATAGATCTGATTGACGAGTACCTTGCGACTGGTGCAAAGTTATCCTCATAATCAATCCCCTCAACTTGAGAGAAACCTCTGGCCACAAATATGGCCTTGTGTTTCTCCAAACTCCCATCGGCTACCTGCTTCACCTTGTAGATCCACCTGTATCCTACAACTGACTTCCCCTCCGGCCCTGGGAAAACTTCCCATGCACTATTTCTGATAATGGAGTCATACTCCTTAACCATGGAATCAACCCAAACTAGTTGCTTCACTACTTCCTCAAAAGAGGAAGGCTCTATCTCTACACTCTTGCTCATAAGAGTCATGTAGCCAGTGTACTGTTCTGGGAACCTTCTCTTGTTGGCTGAAAATAATAACTGGGTAAAGACCCGGGTTTGGGAACAGGGGCCAACAAGGCCTCATTTTAGTCTAGGACAACATTGAAATTTTCACCTTACCCAATACTAAGTAAGGAGTCTCACCCGAGGCATGTCGTGGCCTTAACAAGATGAGTGATTTGAGAATGGGATATCATAAGCACTATCAATCATTACTTCTAACCATCACAACTAAGGAATCATTCTGCAAGATCTAAAAATATCATCAAGTGAAAAGGATTGAAATATACATAATAATAAAAAAAGTTTTGACTGCCAACTATTCAAATAATAACAATAATCCATAGCATACACACAAGATATAGGCCAACAAGTATCTCTTTATATTAGATTCATCACAATACATTGCATCAACCACAGATTTGTCTCTCCTAGATATCATTCGGGACTAAAATTATAGATTTGCAAAGAAACCACATCCCAAAGCAATTCCCTCCTCTTCTGCCACCATCCTCTCTCTTCCTAGTTTTCCTTCCTTATCCCGCTCCTGCCCATTCGAACTGCTAGTCTCTTTTATTCCTTCGCTTTGCTACCTCCACAACTCGATTGTACTTACTCTTTCCCACTTACCTTCCGCAATTCAGAGTCCACTCCAGTTTAATACATGTCGCTTCCGCAACTCTGCAACGGTCGTCCTGCCACCTGCCATCACTTCAATTGTCTCAAAACTTATTTGTTCATTCCAAAAAAGAATGCCACAACAGACCCTGGCCACAGTCTATTGACTCATCTCCGAGTCAATACTATCTAAGTGGTGTCAGTACTATTTTTGCTCCTCCTCCTCCTTCTCCTATCGCTGCTATAGGTTCCTACTGTCATGCCTTCTCTTGACTACGTCCTTCAAACGAAGGCCCCAACTCAGGCATTGTTGTGAGGGCCCCCTCCTTGAAGTGTCAAAATTATGTGATCACCTCCTACCAAGTATGCATTATCTTGGAAGAGTTATAAATGAACTGAGTCATACTTGTGACTTCTGCTTGTTGCAGTCAAGTAATAAGGATGGCCTTCCAGTGTGTTTTTGACTCGAAATTTAGTTTTTGCAACAATTCAACTTGTTTCTTCACGGGTGGCCTTAAGTCCCTAAGCAATTGCTTCGTCTTTTCAGACTCATATTCAATTCCTTGTATCTGTGTTTGCAGGGCTTCAGTCTCATCATACAGTTGTTTTCGAGAAGTTATATCGGTGTTTTTATTGAAATCAGCCATTACCTTCTAGAGTTTCTTTCATAGCGGGTAGAGTGGATGATTCTTGATGGTCAGGCATCCTGAATACTCATGAACCTTTTCTAACAATGCATGGGACTCCTCTGTGATGTTGTTCAAAGATTCTCTGAGTTGGATCAACTCGACCATATTTTGTTACAATTTTGTCTCATATGCTATGGTTGGGTCTAGTAGCACTTGCCTTGTTATTGACAACATTTGCCTTAGCTCATGGTTTTTGTTCAGCAAGTCGCTACATGTTTCCTTAATGTGGTCGCAACATTCTATCATTGTGCATGCAGTCATGTCCTATGGTGCAGTTATGACCACATCTTCAACTATCGGCCATAAGACCTAAGAATTCTTTGTGATATGCTCTAATTGGTTGTGCAGATTGTTCCTCTCGTGCTACAGTTGGTCGCGCTTTTCAATAAGCACCAGTATTTGTTGTTGTTGATGCTCGTGCTGTGCTACAAGATTGTTGTGTAATACCTCTGCCCGGTGTGCATCTACTTGAATACAACTAAATAATTAGCCTTTTGTCCAAACCTGTAAATATCTCTGGCTCATCTCCTCTGGATTCGGGAACCTTGCTTGGAGTGGTTTCCCACTAGCAACTAATATTTCTAACTATCCTTGAGGTGATGACATGGTTGTGACTATTCAGCTTGGTGCAGGTTATGGCATGTGAATTTAGGCGTGGGTGGGACAGAAGTGGATGACTGAAGTGGTAATGATATTTGGTGTGATATGGTGGTGGGAGGGGTATTAATGGTTGTGCTTTCAATTGTTGTAGGGCATGTACCGAACATGAGCGTTAAGAATGATCCTGGCTCAACCCTTGGTTCCATAACTATAGTCACCTGCGGGTCTCTCAGTGTACCTGCATTTCAATATCAGTTGCAACTATAGTGCTTGTCGGGATAATATCAGAGATGGTGGCAGAGGTGGAGGTCGTCTGCGGTGATGGGTCTTGTGATGAGGGTCACAGAACGAGGGTCAAAGTTTCATGTTCTTTGGATATGGGTGAGGTGATTGATGTAGCCCTCATGTTTTCTTCAATTACTGGGAAACCAGACTGAGTTATATTGTTATATGTTGTTAAGTCCACTAGCTAGGTTATAACTTTAGTGACGTTGGACTTTTTCTTGTTCGGGGCTGGAATGGGTGGATTTGAGGCCTTTTCCTTTCTAAATGGTGGAATGGTGTGTTGGGACTATGAATGCAGGCATATGAATGGAATTTTGATGAGCACTAGGGTGATTACAGTTGTGGGATGTTGAGAACGAGCTTGAAAATGAGTGAAAGAAGGGAATTGAGTGGTTGCGACTATGATACTTACCATTTTCTGGTTGATGGCTTGCATTTGCATCTGCAGTTGTTGAATAACTGTCTACAACTATGCCTTGCCTCTACTTCTGTCTCGCTCGGCAATGGCTACAACACCATTGCCTGGAAAGAGTAGAAGTGTCAGTTGTCACGAACTCCACCTATAACTCTTGGCCATGACATTATTTCTTATGGAATGCTGCCACACTTAAGATGAACCTTTGTGCCCTCTTCTGGAACATATTGGCATGTACACAATGTGGCCTTAGCCAGGTGTGACCGTGACTGATCCCAAACCAGATTTTTTTCTGAGTACTTATCCAATAATACTCTAGGAATCCTCTCTATCATTTTGATAACATCTAGCATCTTTCTATACCACCCTTCGAAGTAGGCCTCATTGATCTCTTTGTTGTTTGGATTGCCTGATACTATCCATGGTGTTTACCTTAGCACCAACGGTTTCTCCTTAATTATTTATGCTAATTGCCTTCCTTCTGGAGGACACCATTTCCATATGGCTAACGCCATGACTAGATATCAATATATGAAGTTTGTAGCTCTTCTGTAGTTATCATTGTAGGCCTCAAATAATTCCTGGAGTAGATATGCAGACCAATTGAGATGCTCTCCGTCTACATAGTGTTCCACAACTAAGATGGTATCAAGTGTGCACTCGTTCTTTGTGTAATGACGCATAATCTTGTCAGTTATGAGATAACAGGAAAATTTGATGTTGGCTTTGCTGATGGGGTCAATTTGGGCTCCCTTGTCTCCTCTCTTGGTTTTATATTTTTCATAAAAGTTGTCCTCGCCGACCGTCCTAGCTCTCTTGGAAGTTTTTTGGAAGGCATATGGCACTGCATTTCCTGCTGCTGAAAGTTATATTAATTGTTGGATTTCAATTGCATGTATAATAATTTCATTTCCCATCCACAAGTGACCCTTTGTGTATTCTACTGAGAAGAAATTTTGTGCACTGCATCGTTGTTCCTTGAGTGCCAAAGACAGGTAGACTCCTTAGGTGAAGTAATGTTGACCACTGAATCCCTTTGAAGTCGCTAATAATTTGGACCACCTTAATTCTATTCTCCTTTTTATAATATTTTGCATACACTTGTCATTTTAGTGTTGGAAACTAAAATGAGCCCTTGAATTTGGTATTGACCAACCCGGCCTTGTCATATTTCCTTGTTATAGACTCCAATTTTTCAATTCTTCCACCAAACTCTAGTTCGACAACTTAGACAATGGTCTTCGTCATTCTTGAACTTCTCTGGTAAACTATTGATACAACGGGCCTAAACTTTGTCTCAAGACAATTTCTAACAGACACAGACTCTCCACTCTTTTCTTTGAGCACCCGGTTCTCGACTTTGAAACTTTCGGCATGTCCATGTAGATTAAGTAGATATTTTTCACACAACATATGGTGATGAGACCTCCTAACTAATTATTTAGGAAATCCCCCCCCAGCCATTGTGTGATTTTCTGACAATAGGTGAGGTGGATCTAAATTGGCTGATGATATCCTAGAAATCGGAGTGGAGGTGATGGGTAATTATTATGTAGTGATGGGCATGGTTTATTAGGGGATGATGTTTCTAATACAGGAAATATTTTTACGAATTTGGACTAACGACGGAATTATGGTGTAATTATTGTGAAATGATGGACAACACATACGGTATCACCCCCGAACACAATCAATTGCAATGAGGTGTATATATCTCCGCAACCGGGGTGACTCAAATGTGTACACTTATTTGCAACTAGACCGACTCATGGAAATGTAAAGGTTTTGACTAATAGACTGATTGACTGAATTATTAAAGAACAAACATGATTGACTCTACCTATACCTACTTACGTCTCCTTTTAGATATTTATTGGAATTGGAATTTAAGTATCCTACTCGTGGAAGGGTTTCATGCGTGTGCCATTCACCCAACCTAGTAGTAGAATACCATCAAGTTGTGTGAGATTTATAACTCCAGATTCTCGGATCTCTGCAAAAACAAACGGGCCTATCCAATGCATTTGCAACTTACCCAGGAATTTTAGGAACTTATTGACATACATTAGGACACGTCCTATGACTGTGAATTTCTTTTGCTTAAAATGTCGGTCATGCCAGACCTTATATCATTTCTTCTCTACTGACTGATGGAAATCCGCTAGAAACCTAGCTTCATCTAACTCCCACAATTCCTCTAATATTTCTGCAATTGATTATTCCTCTGACATGTGCGTTGCATTCACGATAAAAAAACTTGGGACTATAAACTCTGCAAGCACCACTACTTCTCTACCGTACACCAATTGGAAAGGTGTTCATTTATGCAGTTTATTGACCGTTGTGCGATAAGCCCATAAAGTAGCTGGAGTTATTTCATCCCAATCATCTCTGTTGGTTGAACATACCTTCATCAATCCCTTCTCCAATATCTTATTGAATTCCTAAACCGTTGCATTTTCCTACGGGTGATACAGACTGCTCTTATCATGCTGAATCATAAAGTTACACAGCAGTGATGTGACTATTTCATTGATGAAGTGGCTCCCTTGGTCACTTTTCAAGCTTTTAGGGCACCCAAATCTTGTGATTCTATTCTCAAAGATAAACTTAGTTGTTGTTTCGGTTGTACAGTCCCTTAATAGGGCAGTTTCAACCCATCTCGTCAAGTACTCAGTTGCAGTTATACTATATCTTGCGTGGGAGTGGCGTGCAGGTGGGTTGATTGGGCTTATGAAGTCAATAGCCCACTTATCAAATGCTTGTAGTTCCCATATCGATTGACGTCGTAACTCATCATGATGGGATGGCCTTCCAACTCATTGGCATATGCCGCACTTCTTGAGATATTCCTTTGCGTCTTTGTAAATAGTGGGCCACCACAGACCTTCCTGTAGAATCTTTCTTGCAATACTCTTCCCACCAACTTGTCCTCATGCAACACCTCAATGTCCTTCCCACAATACTTCTTCTCTTTCATGGTCCAGTACACACCTCTATAGTATTTTACCTAGCCCTATCTTGTAGATTTGACCTACAATTAATTGATATTCGGTTGCCCTGACAACCATATGTCTCTTCTGTGTTGTGTTGTAATCCTCCAGGTACCTCCCAATAGCAAAGAATGTTGTTAGATCCTCCAACTAGTATGGAAATTCTTCTGCCCTAAATAAGTCTGCATCCGGTAGTTGATCATCAACAGAACCTCCTCTTCTCCTGACTCAGGTCATGATAAGTGGTCTTGTCCGACATTAAGCCTGCCTAGCTTGAAAATCACTTCGAATGTGAACTATTGGAACAGTAGTAGCCATATATAGATTCTCCCCTCCAATACAGGCTTGTTCACTAAATATTTTAATGCAGAGTGGTCTATAAAAAATTGAAAGGTCCTCCCAAAAGATAATGGTAGAGCTTATGTAATGAATACACCATCACAAGTGCCTCCCTTTATGTTTTTGTGTAATTCTTTTCTATTTTCAATAGCTTCCTACTAGAAAAGTAGATTGGGTGGTCCAAGTTCCCTTCACCTGGTTGATCCAACACTGCTCCCAATGCAATTCCTGAGGCATTGATATGTACATGAAACTGTTTATTCCAATATGGGTAGATCAAAATTGGTGCACTTGTCAGCTTCTCCTTTTGGTATATTCAATGTATCATTACATTCTTCGATCCATATAATTTTTTCTTAAGTAGCCTTTCCATTGGAGTTGTGATGAGGGTGTAGTTGTAGATGAATCTCTGATAGTAGCTAGTGTGTCCCAATGCTGATATGAGTTTCTTAACATTCCCTAGTGGATTCATATTCATGATCGCCGCAACCTTGGTAGGGTCCACACACACTCTATATTTGCATATAATGTGGCCCAACAAATTTCCAAAAGGAACAAAAAAGATACACTTTAACATTCAATGATATTTGCAACTACCTACATTGATCGAACATTATTCGAAGTAGGCTAGAGTGCTTCTTAAACAAGTTGTACACCATACAATCGTCCTTGTAGACTTCTAGAAATTTGTGGATATATTCTCTGAATGTCGCTATTACAATCTGGGAGAAAACTGTTGGTGCATTCTTTAGACCAAAGGGCATCACATGATAGGCATACGAACCAAACTCTACAGTGAAAGTTATTTTCTTTTTATCCTCCTCTGCGATTCTAACTTGGTGGTAGCCCGAGAATCCATCAATGAATGAATAGGCTTCATTTCCAGCTACATTGTCTAAGACTTCATCGTTGAAGTGTGTTAGAAAGGGATCATGTATGCTAGCATTGTTTAAACTGTGATAATCTATGCATATCCTTATCTTTGTTGCATATTTCTTATTTTGAATGACTATTGGGCTAACCTAATCAGCCTCATCAACCAGGAATATCAATCCTACCTCTATAATTTTGTCTATTTCCTTCTTTAACTTCTCCTTTACTCGTGGATTCAGTATATAGGGTCGGTGTTTCACTGGTCTTGCATTTTGTTTAAGCATAATCCTCATCTCTCCCAAATCCACCTTTATTCCTTTTAACTCTGAAACAAATGACAGAAATAGATCCTCATACTCAATTAGTAGATCAAATATCTCCTTCATTGGTGTTCGTCCTAGTTGTCCCCAATGGATGTTATTTTTGGCTTCTTTGTGCTTCTATATTATGTTTCTTCACCTTTAAAGGAAGCAAATGAGGTCCTTATGTAACTGGTCCATCTATGATTCCTTGTTCCCCTTCTTTCTCCTCAAAAGACAGATGCCTTAAGCCTTTTAAATCATCCTCGTATGACTCATGATCCACCTTTTCGCAAGATACTGCTTCTTTGTAATTTGAATCATAAATATGCTTCAATGTGGCCTAGTCTATTGTTCCTTCCGTTAGTTGACCTGTTGTAAGAAAAATCATTTTAACCACTTGCATGGCATCAGTTAACCTTTGATTTGTATCTTTAAAAGAAAAACTACTCACAAATATGTTGGCCAGAGAATCCCAATCTCCAGTATGTCTCTTTCTTTCTTCTGTGATGTACCAGGCTTGTGGAAATGTTCCCAAGGAATGTACAAATTCATGTACCCACAATTCCCTTGGAAATTCTTCAACCTCCCATCATTCTTCACAATATTTTATATGTTTTTTGGGATCTGAAGTACCTCTATACTTTACATCTGGTTGCAGACCCCTAGATTGTCGAAATCTAACCCTTAATGCACTTGAGATATTGTCCCACCTTTTAAGGTTGTTGCGATGGGTTCCCCACCATCGGGTCAATGTTGCTTGTAAATCCACGTTCATTAAATGTACTTTATGCTCTTCAGGAACAATTTCATCAACTTTATTAATACAAATATTAACTACTCCCATTTTGGTGAAGGTAGGATATCCCCTTACCTCAATTTCAATCCAGTTAACTCCTCAGATGGTGGCACATCATCAGGTGTTCATTTCGTATCCTCCTTATTGCCAATCATTCCAAGCAACCTTTGATCCAATGTCTAAACTCTGAACATTGTGCCAGCTGATTGACCCTTCGGTTGTCGGGTTGACATAATATTCCCTTTTTCCCACTGTTAGCTGGTATAATTGATCTAGTAATCTAGGATATTCTCTGTCATCAGCCGGTTCTATGAATCTCAGACCTTGGTAGGGGTCCAGGGGCTAGATTACTCTAGCCCCCTTAACCTCAAAAATCATTACTTATTTCTTTAAGTCAATCACTGCATAGTTCTCAAATTCCTAGTCTATCCTAAGGAGTGCTGGATAGGGGTCCTTGTCACCCTTTATGTCTATGAATTCAAAGTCTGCATAAGTATTGACCCTCGCGATGTCAACTTCAACGTCTTCTAGTCTCCCAATGTGTATGATGCAGTATATATTTTCCATGCGCAATTGTATCGAATAAAATGCCATTTTGGGTTTCCCTAATGCTTTCCATGTCTTCCTTGGTAATATATTAACATCTGAACCCAGGTCCAACATGGTATCTCTTATCTGGAACCATGCAATTTGTGCATCAGTCTTGAACTCCTTCCCCGTTTGCCTTTTATTTCTTCAGATTCTTCTCAAGTGTCTCTCTGGAAGATTGGCAGAGATTATGCTGTCATGATCTATCCCTCCTTTAATGGCTAATTTCAAATTATCCGGCAACTGTTTAAGCATCCGTTCATCATTCATGATGTTCAAAAACAACTTGAACCGTTCTTCTATAGTTTGTGTTGGATGTAGACCATTTTCCTTCCCAGCTATTGGTTGTACTGCCTGCGATTCTTTGCTTAGATTTAACTTTGTGAATGTTCCCACCGCTTCTTTGTAGTATTGTTTCTGATGTTATGGATTATAGGAGCACTTTGGTGAGACTGGTTTTATAATTTTAGGTTTCTCCCCTACTCTCGCATTATCTCCAGTCTTCTTTCCTCCACATGTCACTATAGATACACTTGATAGGGGTTCTATTTCCGGTATTCTTGGCTCCACCTTGATCAATTTTTCTCCCTTCTGTCTAGTTCCATATTTTGACTAATTCCGGGAAATATTTTGTGGCATGCGTGTTCACTCTACACTGAGAACAACATGACCTTCTAGGTAGAGGACATTCCCTCGCAACATGAACTTCATGGTCACAGTTGTAACATCGCAATGGCCCTTGTCCTCCCATCCTGCCCCCCCTTATTCCTACTTCTCCTCGTCCCCGATGAGTTTCAATGACCCTATATGTTATTCTATCTAGTCGATCAGATAATGAGTCCAGTGCTCTACATTGGTCTGTGTGATGGGTTGGTGAGGCACATAAATCACAATAGGTGTTGTTTGGGACATTTGAATATTTCTGTAAAATCAAGCAGAGTCGTGGGAGACGTCCAAATGCCTTACAAATCTCATAGTAATCAGTGGGTGTTGGGCTTTGCTGATTTGGAAATCCATGGAATTGGGTTTGACAGGGGTATAAACCTTGTGTCCCTATCTGTGCAAATCCCACAGTCGTCAGAGCTCCTGAGGGCCCACTCGGTCCTGATACATTTCCCGGCCCACACAACCTTGGGCACTCTGTGACTAGGTATCCTTCAAGCAAGCAGTTTTTACACCATAAATTTGGTCTTGTTGGTCACACATGGTACATATCTTTTAATTTCTCCATCAGATTTGGAATCTGATGTTGTGAACCCAGTATAGAAGGATCTTGCGTTGCTATTCCCCTTAAAATTCACGAGGGTGTCTCGCCATAGCTTCAATCCTCATTGCTTGCTCTAAAGCATCCTGCAATGTATCAATATTTTGTTGGGTGCATAAGTGCTTTAATAAACCAATATTTTTTATGGTTCATTTCTATGTGGTAGCTCAACTTGTTGATTATGTCTTTAAACCTTCTCATCAACTCCCAAGTTGTTTCTCCTTCTCGCTATTTAATTTCCCACAGTTCAGACAATCCTTGTTTATTTGTTTGAGGGAGTTTGAATTCTTGCACAAATTCCCTTTTCACTTCATCCACTGTAGGATTCTCATGTAGCTTCTACCATTTGATGAACCACCTCAAGGATCTCTCCCTAAGAGTGGTTTGAAACTCAATCAATTTGGCACCATCTCGCATTTGGCGGGCTCTCCATATGGCTTCGCATAAGTACCAATGTTTCTCCACATCATCATTCCCTTTTCCAGAGAACTCCGGGTATTGCGTGAATGACCCTGCCATATCTGACTATACTTGAGGAAGAAGTACAAATCCTCTTGGTCTTGGTTGTGCTGATCTTTGTGGGATCTTTCTAGTACTACCATTGCTAATAGTACAAGCTTGAAATGTAGTTTGAACACTATGAACTCTAATGAATTTAATTAGCTTCAACAAAAATTGATTAAGGTTTTTGTAAAGTACTAGGGGAAGGTTGGGAAAGGTGCTACCTGGGCACGGGGAGATCATACTGCCTTGTATTTTTTAAGCTTGTCTTTCTGCAAATAATACTTCCATCATGACATGCATGTCACCATCTGAGTCATATTTTGAGCTTGCACCTTCTATTTTGTCTGACATCTCTTCTTCTGCAGATTGGGATGGAATCCTATTATCTTCTCGGTTCTTCACTCTCCCAATAGACCCTTCTTTCCTTGCTGGTCCCACTGCCACTTCTTCTTCTATCGAACTTCGCAACACCTCTCCTGCTTGGTTCACATCCTTCTTTTGCCTATTGATCTCCTACATTTCCCTTTCCTTCCATATCTCTGCTATTTTTTCTCTTCGATGCACCCTTAGATCCCTAGATTTATTGGAGTCATCTGTGTCCATATTATAAATATTCTCATATCTCCCTGTCCCGTAGCATCCCTCCCTTTAGATCCTTCCCCCAGTACTGGGTGTTTAGGCTTCCATGCTTGAAGTTTGGAAGACCAACAAACCTTCTTCCACCATCAAAACTTTAATCCAAAAAGGGATCCCCATTAGTAGCTTCCCCCGCAACCCTGATCTGAATATATATTTGACTTTATAGAAATACTAGTGGCTTTCTGTAGAAAATTCAACAATATACCCTTTTAGCATAGAATGTACCCAGAAGTTTATAACTCGGGTTAGATCACTGTCCAACCAATGTAATGCTACTAGATCTGAGTGCGTCCAGGTACGACGAGGTCTATTATGTTCTCCTGCTTTTCCTTTGATCTGCAGCCTCCGCAACTAATTATAAAGCTCTTCAGGGAATTTACCCCAAAATATCTCGTACTGAACACTTGTTGATTATGAATACATGATATGTTCCTTCAACTTCATTTCCTTCCATTGTCAAAGATAGGCTTGTTGTGAGATGAATCTATCTACAAGGTTATCCTAGCAACTTCATAGTTCTCTCTTGTAAATCATTGATACCATATTCTGAATCCTTTTTAAATTTCAGGTCCCGGCAATGAAACCGTTTGTTGGCTGAAAATAATAACCGTGTAAAGAACCAGGTTCAAGCACATGGGCCACCAAGGCTCCGTTGTAGACTAGGACAACGTCGACACTGTCACATTACCCAAGGCTGAGTAAGGAGTCTCACCTGAGGTGTGTCGTGACCTTAATAAGATGAGAGAGTTGAGAATGGGATATCATAAGCACTATCAATTGTTACTTCTTTAGCACATAACCATCACAACTGAGGAATCATTCTGAAAGATCTAAACATACCATCAAGTGAAAAGGATTGAAATATACATAATAAAAACAAGTTTTAACTACCAACTATTCAAATAATAACAGTAATCCAGAGCATACACACAATATATAGGCCAACAAGCATCTCTTTATATTAGATTCATCACAATACAGTGCATCAACCACAAAGTTGTCTCTCTTAAAGATCATTCGAGACTAACAATATAGAGTTGCATAGAAACCACATCCCAGAGCGGTTCCCTCCTCTTTCACCACCATCTTCTCTCTTCTTGGTTTTCCTTCATTATCCCGCTCTTGCCAACCGAACTGCTAGTCTCTCACATTCATTCTCTTGTCTACCTCTACAGCTCGGTTGTAATTTCTCTTTCCAGCTTACCTTCCGCAACTTGGAGTCCACTCTAGTTACTCCGCAATGACCATCACGCCACCCGCCATCACTTTAGTTGTCTCAAAACTTCTTTTTGCATTCCAAAAATGAAGGCCCCAACATCTTTGTCTGTGTTGTGATGTGGGTACTTCCACATTCTCTATAGCATAAAGCACCAACCTATCAGCCTCTATAGTGCATTTCATTCCATCTCGGGATGTCTCTTCATGAGTGGGTGGTTCCACTCTTTTTTCCTCTGCTTGTGGCTACTCCACATCTTGAGGTTCTTCTTTTGGAGCTAAGAGCTCCTCAACTGCATGCAATTGAAGCTCCCTCTCAAAGGAAATTCACATGGCCTTCTCTTCATTGGATTCCACATCTCTTCTGACCACTATCATCCTATGTGCTGACAAGTACACCCGATAGTTGTGAGGTGTATCAGTGTACCCTACAAATATTCCCAAATTAGCTATTGGCTTTGGCTTCTTCCTGGCATCTTTGTTCACATGGAAATAAACTTATGAACCAAAATTTTTAAAATGTGCCACATCTAGTTTCTTACTTGAAAAAAGCCTCCTCTGGTGTACTCATTCCAAGAATCCGATGAGGACATATGTTCTACAAAAATAATTCTGTGTTGCATGCTTCAACCCACAGATGCAACAATAGTCCCTAATCATGTAACATCGCTTATGCCGCTCCCACAATAGTTATATTCTTCCTTTCTGCAACCCCATTTTGTTGTGGGTTATGAGGTGTTATCAATTCCCGTTGAATTAATTCTAAAGCACAAAATTTCTTGGATTAATTCAAGACATATTCTCCACCATTGTCGTTCCTGCGAGCCTTCGCCTTCTTCCTCGTATCTTTCTCGACAAGTGATTTGAACTCACAAAAATTTGAGAACATTTGATCTTTCTTTTGCATGAAGAATATACAACACTTACATGAAAAATCATCTACAAAAATCACATAATACCCATGCTTTTCTGTGGAGGTTGTTGAGAATGGTCCACACATATCCGAGTGAACTCTCTCAAGGAACACCTTTTCTTAAATTTCCTTCTCATGAAAGGTGGCTTTTGTGTACTTCCCCAATGTACACCCTTTGCATGTATCTCGCTACTCAAGTGCACCCTTGGAAAGTTTTGTAGAAATATGTTGCGTGATCTTCAAAGGGCCATGGTGTAGATGGCCCAATATTCTATTCCATAACTCACCGATGTCTCAGATCTGCACCTTCTCTATTTTTTTCCACAAGGCAACACGATCTTCTACATCTAATTTGTAGAGGTTCTTTACTCGAACCCCAATATTCTTCACCTATCTCGTGGCTTTGTGATGAAGGAACGACTTTCCTTTGATAAACATCACATCATAGCCACGGTCTTCCAACATAGAAACTGAAACTAAATTATTCTTTAAACCAAGAACACACATGACATCTTTTAATGTGAGAGGAGTACCAGAATCCGTATGAAAGGTAAGTGTACCTATGTTAGTCGCGTTATACCTCTCATCATATCCCATCTCGATGTGCTTATGGAGATCCTTCTCCTCCAAGTTACTGAAGCATTCTTTGTTGTCGATCATATGGAATGAAGCTCCACTATCCAAGTACCACACATAACCCATCATCGATGACACTATGCATGCATTGAGATTGAAATCCAACTCAAATTGTGAAGCAAGTGCTTCACCTATCACTCCTCCTGAGGGCTTCTTGCTAATATTCTTGTGTGGACACTTTGTAGCATAGTGTCCAAGCTCATGACAGTGAAAACATTTTATCTTCGACAAGTATTTCTTCTTGCCTGCCTGAATAGAATCTGATTTGGAATGGGACACCTTCCCTTTCTCTTTCTTTGCCTTTCCATCCAAGGCACAATTCTCCTCATCATTATTCTTTGATGAAGATCCATCTCTGGTATTCCTCTAAATCTCTTCTTGTACCAAGTCGGACCACAATCGCTCCCACTTTGGTAGCCTCTCCCTCCCATTCACCGAATCCTAGTAGTTGTGCCAGCTCTTGGGAATGCCTAGAAGTGCTAGGCTCACCAAATTATCCTCGAAAATTGTCACACCAACACTTCCAAACTCATCTCAACATTGAGTGAAATTCGTTAAGTATTTTGGTATTGTGTCTACCTTATCCATCTTGATCTTTCTGAGCTTGTCCTTCAGCGCCAACTTCCTATGATCGTTTTTATTCTGAAACAAATATGTTAAGGCCTTCCGCATAGCATATGGAGTTTCCTTTCCATGGAGGTTTGAGACAATATTACCTCGAACTCCTTCTAACATAATCCTTCTCACATTTGCTACATTATTCTTCTATGCATCAATATTTTGAGCATCTATTGTTGTGGGCCTGGAAATATCACTACCTATGAATTCCTTCGGTCCATTTTCCTCCAACACTACCTCCATCTTGTCCTTCCAAGCTATGTAATACGTACTACCCTCAAGGGCATATTCAAGTCTCAATCCATAGAGAGAGATCCTGATTTTTTGTTGGTCCTAAAGAATAAATTTGCAAATTCACGTGTTTAAAACAAACTCGTATTATTCTCTTCTATAGTGATTCTTGCTATGATACCATTTATAAAATCCACATAGATTCAACTGATATTATAATATGCTAAAACAAAATACTTGAATCTATTCTACAAATTGCAGAAACCAATTACGATCGCACAATCACATGAGAAAGAAAGAGAAAGAATTTCAATCGCACGACACAAAGATGTATAAGGGGGAAGCTTGAGCTACAAACCACACTATCTGTATATTGCATTAAGTTAAGAATATGAAACAATACAATGCTTCTCTCAGGCTTGAGAGCTCTCTGCACTATCTCTGACCGTCTCACTCTGATCCAACCAAGTTTGGTCCAATACTTAACCAATTTCTTGCCTTTGGATGCTCAGCCTTGCTTGCACAATCCCTAGGGAAATTGAGCCCCTATTAATTAGGAAATTCCCAATAATTGATTGCACAATACAATTAAGGCATCCTGCTGACCTCATGCATGACCTGTACAATTTTCTGATTATACAACTGATATTATACTTCCCTTTAACTCCAATCTCAACTGGGTCTTCCTTAGAACCGACATGCAACAAATATTTAGAGAAAATATTTAGTTATCTGATTGATCACTACATGTGAATTAAATCAAATTTAATTCAATGGACCTCTCACTAGCTCCTCCATTGGTTATAACTAGTTAAACTGATTTTAACTCAAATAATCAAGTTAAATAATTACAACTCAAAATAAACTGTAACTAGACCCCCTAAAACTTAGAGAGAACTCTACATGCCTCCAATTTGACCCCCAACTCGAATTGACTGAGCCAACTAAGTCTTCCTAGTTTAGATAACTCGTACAATATGTCATGTGATGTTGAATTACAATTTCCTTTCAATTTAGTTAAGGGAAAATTAAATTAGAAACCTCTTATTGTTGCTAATTTCAACATTTGGTAAGGAAACAACTTAAGATTTTTCTATAGTTTCATCTCATCCACATTAATGTTGAGTTGTTCACTAGGATTCGAGTTAGTAGCATGTACTGTGTCACTCTTGATTGATTAATTTATAAAAATAAACCAAAGCTGAAGTGATTTAGATCACCCCATTTAGATCACCCCAATCCGAGAGACGTCGACCATTTTCGTTTTAGTTTTCTTCAGTTTTGGCTATCAACATGATTCTCGCAACAAGATCGTTTGCAATTCACCCCCTTTCTCATTTATTATTCCGTGACCTTTCTTTATTTCACTGTGCCTATTCTACACAAGCCATGCGTGGTTCAATCCTTCACTGCCAGGTGAGGGCTATCATCTCCAAAGCATTTTTTGTTGTGATCTCCTCCCACTTCTTTTTTTCAGACTAATGCGATCAAACTCGAGTTGTGAAATGCGAGACTGCAAACAGAAGGATAACCATCCTTTTCATGCTTTTTAATGGATGAATGCATGCCCGATTCTAACACAGATCTGTTGAGAATGAAACCTGCCACAAAAAGCAATAAATAATAAATCTGTCGGTCGAATTAGAGACGAGGAAAAATCCAAAATAAGCACAAATGTAATTGATTTCTGGTTTACACAATAAAATCTTCTTAGCCAGACATGTAGTGGTCTCCTAGATTCATGTCCCCGAAAGCAAAAAGCACGCCAATAAAAAGCTTCGTGAAACAAAGCCTACGAGGAGATACATCCCGTAACAATAAGTCTCGGGGAAAATAGCCCGAGGTCTAGGAGGAATGATAGTAAAATCGTGTAATCCAAACATGTAGCGGTGGCGTGATCTCCCAAATTCCCGACCCTGAAAGGAAAAATCATGCCAAGAAAAAGCTTAGGAAAACAAAGCCTCCAAGGAGATACATCTCGCAACAATAAGTCTGGGAATGAATGAACAAAATTTTAACGTCCACGAGATTAAAAATAGTCTATGGGACTACCAACTTCCTTGTTTTTTTCCTTCTGTAATTCAATCCTTTTCTTACTCAAATTTATGATGAGCTGACTCAACCTTCTAACAATTCCCTCACTGCAAAGACAATGCCACATAATTGATGCTAAAAAACTGCGTGATCCGGATTTATACAAGAACGCAACATAATACACCTATAACCATAAATACAAAGATGCAACAGAAATAACAATTCATTTCATTAATATCAAAGAACTGAAATTTGTTTACAGACAAAATGGAAATAAACTAGCTAAGGCGCTGGTAGCTTATCTCTTAGAAGAGATGTGGTAGCTACAGGCCTCTGAACTATGTTACAATGAGGCTCGAGGGCCTATTTATTGTTTAGAAATAATGGAAAACCCTAAACATCCAAAACCCTAACCCTAGGAGATGAAGCGCCAAAACTATGGGCCCCGTTTGGGTATATTGGTGTTTCAACTTCCCGGGGACATAACTTTGGCATACGATCTTCGTTTGACGCTATACCTCATTAGAAATATCTATCCGAGGACTACAAATTTTGATGTGAGCAACATCGATCCATGCACCCATGTTGCTCCCAGTTTTCCCAAAAAACGTCATTCAAGGCCTCAAAACGGCTTTGGAAGTTCAGGACCTCAAAAACTGCTAAAAATAGTAAGTTGTGCTGAAACTGAAAAACTG
This sequence comes from Pinus albicaulis, assembly GCA_034641835.2. Lineage (NCBI taxonomy): Eukaryota > Viridiplantae > Streptophyta > Pinopsida > Pinales > Pinaceae > Pinus > Pinus albicaulis. Next base: position 638,128,186 of record CM076576.1, read on the forward strand.
AAAGAGGCAATGGTGGGGCCCCAAGTGGAATAAGCGGGTGGCCACCAATATCCACCTGGATCATTCCTCCCCCCTTAGGAAGCAATGGTCTCCATTACGTTGAGTTCCTCCATGAGATGAGGAAACTTCTGCTGAACTTGGTCCCTAGTGAACCACTTGCCTTGGTGCAGGAGTTGGCCAACTTTGACAACCCGATACAGTTGGATATTCTATTGGCTAGTGTTCTTGATTTGAATCTCCATGATACAATTTGTGGTGGCCTGTTCCATCCAGTCTGGGTTTAACTCTGTTGGTGTGAGTTGTTCTGCAATGTCAGAGGTGTCCAGTAGAGGTGGGAAGTAGGGACGAAGGCGGTCTACATTGAATACTGGGTGTAGACCAAGGAATGGCGGAACACTGAGCTCGAGGGCATTATTCCCTACAGCCTTGGTGATGGTGTACGACCCATATCAGAGTGGGAGAAGCTTGCGGTGGGGTCCAGTGAGGCGCTCCTTCTGCAAATGTAGCCACACTTTGTCGCCCACCTGGAAGTTGTGTGGCACCCGATGTTGATCATGTTGTTGCTTGTACTTAGCATTGGCTCTATCCAATGTGTCATGAACCTACTGTCCAATGTGTCATGAACCTATTGGTGGATGTGCTGAATGCACTCGATGAAGTTGTTCGCTTTGTCAGATTCATACTGGACATGAGTCAAATTGGCTTGAGTAGCCGCAAATGGCATGGCTACGTCAATGGGACATAATGGCTGGAATCCCAAGCCCACCTGAAAGGGGTTGTGGCCGGTTGAGCTGTGGAAAGCCCGGTTATAATTGTGTTTTACATAGGGGAGACTCTCATCCCATGTGCGTGGATGCTTTGAATTGTACATGCACAGAATGTGTACAATCATCCTGTTGACGACCTCTGTCTGGCCATCAGTTTGGGGATGGAAAGATGTGGAATTGGTGAGCTTGGTGTCCAACATTGACCAGAGGCTGGACCAAAATGTGCTGAGGAACCTGTTGTCCCGATCTGAGATGATAGACTATGGGATCCCAAAGTTCACCCACACTCGTTCAAAGAAGAGTTTAGAAGTGGCTTCTGTTGTGATATTCTTCTTGCAGGCCACCATAATGGCCATCTTCGAGAATCTGTTGACGACCACGAAAACAAAGTCATTTCCATGCTTAGTAGAAGGAAGGTCCGACATGTAATCCATGGAGATAGATTCCCAAGGTCAACTAGGGGTAGGTAGAGGAGTATAGAGGCCTTGCTTCTTGATGGTCGATTTGGCACTGGCGCAAGAAGTGCAGGATATGATGTACTTCCCGACATCCTGTTGAAGGTTCGGCCAATAGAAATACTTCTGTAGTACTGCCACTTTTTTCTCGACCCCGAAATTCCCAACGACTCGACTATAGTGTACTTCCCATATCATCTTGGCACGCTCGCTTGAAGGAACACAAAGGTGTCCCATGTGACATAATCGTGCATCTTGGAGGTGAAATTTTGGAACTTGCGTACCCCCCAAGAGTGCCTTGTATATGTGGCCGAATTCTGGATCACTCTTGTAGAGAAGCGGCCAATCAGAAGTCTCGTGCCCACAAGAGTTGAGAACGGTGGTTATCGCCATGATCGGTGGTCGGCTGAGGCAGTTTGCAACATTATTTGTGCTACTCTTCTTGTACTTGATGTTCAAATGAAACTGTTGTAGATATGTGGACCACTTTTGATGGTGATCATTCTTCAACTTGCCTTGTGTATGTATGAACTGCAGGGGTTGGTGGTCTGTGTGGATGATTGTTTCCTTCCCCAAAATGTAATGCTTCCATTGTCGACAAGCCTGCACAATGGAATACATTTCTTTGTCATAAGTGAGATACTTGCGGACTGTGTCAGACAATGTCTCACTATGATATGCCACTAGATGCCCCTGTTGAGTAAGAACTGCCCAAATATCATATTCAAAGGCATCTGTCTTGATCTCAAATGGTTGTTGCAAGTCTGGTAATGTGAGCACTAGGGAAGAACAAAGGCGATGTTTCAATTCTATGAATGCTTTCTGTTGATATTCCGACCAAAAGAATTTTGTTTTCGCTCCTCCCTTGGTGACTTGACTCAAGGGCCAAGTGATATGAGAGAATCCCAACATGAACCTGCGGTAGAAATTAGCAAGATCCATAAAGTTGTGAAGCTCTGTTAGAGTGGTTGGGGCTGGCTAATCTCGAATGACTTGGATCTTGGTTGGATCCACATGCACCCCCCTTTCATCAATAATGTATCCCAGATATTGAACCTGGGTCATGCCAAAAGTGCACTTCTCCAAATTGGCACACAACTTGTGTTGCCGCAGTGTTTGAAGGACTTGTTGGATGTGGTGAAGGTTCTCTTCCCAAGTTTAGATGAAGATCAGAATTTCATCCAAGTACACCACTGCAAATGAGTTGGTGAATGGCCGCAAGATGTCATCCATCAACCTCATGAACGTTGCGGGAGCATTCATCAATCCGAAAGGCATGACCAGCCATTCGAAAATGGCCTCCTTGGCTTTGAAGGCAGTCTTCCACACATCAAAAGGTTCGACTGGTACCTGGTGATACCTAGACTTCAAGTTGATCTTGTAGAAATATTGCGCCCCTTTGAGTTGGTCTAGAAGGTCATCAATATGTGGGATCGGGTACCTATTCCAGATAGTGATCTTGTTCAGTGCCTGATAGTCAATACAGAGTCTCCAAGTCCCATCCTTCTTCTGTACCAACATGATCGGGCTCCCACAGGGTGATGAACTCGGCCGGATGTGACCTTTTTGCAGCAGCTCCTGAATCAACCTCTTGATATTATCGTTCTCCAGAACAGAGCGCCAACAGATCGGTCCATTGGGTAGTGGTGCACCTGGGGTCAGATCAATGGGGTGCTTGACCTGATAGTGCAGAGGCACCCCTGCGGGTGAGGTGAATATGTCCTCGTACTCCTCCACAACCTTGTCCATTTGTTGTTGTCATGCAGAGGAGCCCTGTCTGGAGGTCGTGGCCACAGTCTTCTTCTTTCCCTGGGGGCGGATCATCAGGAAAATAAATTTCCTGGTTTTGGAAATGAGCTTATTGCATTGTTTTGCAGTAACCAAAGAGATAGCGACAGGTGGTGGTACCTCTAGTATCCTGTACAACTTATTTCCCAAAGTAACAATAACAGCGTGATGCCGAGACTCATACACAACATGTCACTTCCACAAGTATGGTTGGCCTAGTAATACATCACAAACATCAAGAGGATCAATGTCACATAATACCTCATCCACTAAGGGCTTGATGTTGTAGGGAAGGCGGCACTGCTGGCTGATGCAGAGATCCTGTTCTTGGTGAAGCCACTCCATGGTGTATGGATGTGAGTGTGCTATGGTCGGCAAGCCCAACCCCTTCACGGCGTCTGATGAAATGAGGTTCTTTTGGCTCCCATTGTCAACAATGAACTGTAGCGGGGAACCCTTTACCCACATATGGGAGTGGAAGAGACACTCCTCCTCCTTTGGATCTTCTGGTTCCTCCTTTTGGATCTTCGCAGTGGCAATAGTGGTGTTGGGCTCTGCATCAATAATCTGTTTCCCTTTGTCATTCCCCTTGTCAGGTTATGATTTAGAGTCAAAGCATGCATCTGATTCTGAAGCCCTCATCTCGGCCACCAACGACTGCTTGGCCTGACACTCACTTGTGTTGTGAGTGGAGCTCTTATGGAACTCACACCACTTTCCCGTGTCCTTCTTTGGCTTCACGGCGTTATTCTTTGCTTGCAGCTTTGACAAGTTGTATTGGGCCGCCATGCCTTGGCTTTGTCCTTTGTTCTGCGGTTTGGGGGCACATTTCCCTTGCTTTTGATTCTCAGATCCAAAGTCTCGCTTCTTCTGTTTGAATTTATGCTCAATCTTGGCAGCATACCGGTATGTCGTAATAAGCGAGGAGATATCGAGGAACTCCATTTCATCCTGAATGTATCTGTGCAGACAACTGCGATACTTTAGCACCAAATGTTTCTCCGAATATTTGATACCCAACTTTGTGCACAGGGTATGGAACATATTCATCAGCTCATGCACATCTTGATCTCTTTGTTGCCGCAGTGTGGTCCATTGTATGTACTTGTCCTCATAGCTCCCCACGAGATAGTATTGTTCCTTGATGGCATCTCGGAAAGAATTCCAAATGGGTACGACTGAGACAGAGAGGGTTTTGTGTCGTCCTTTTTCTCATAGTAGGTTTCCCACTAGTCCTTGACATGCGGGGTAGCTTTGAGGAGTGCAACAATAATATTCTCTCGGCCAGAAAAGTCATGAACCGAGAAATATCCTTCTAATAGATTCAAGAATCTATCTATGTCATCTGCATCTATTTGACCCTCAAATATGGGAATTTCAAAGTTTACTTGTACCTTAAAGGGAGTCGCGCCTCCAGAGTGGCTGTTGGATGCAGATGCGCCGTCGATGGGCAGTTGTTGAAGGATCTAGGCAAAATTATCCATCATCGCGTTCCTTTGTTTTTCGAGGGCCTCCTCGAGCAATATTTTGATAGGATCTCCTACTTCCTAATCTTTCTTTTCGTCCCCCATGGGTGGTCGTCGGGGTTTGCGAGGCTGATCTTGAAAAGGTTCAAATAGATCGAGCCCTAACTCCTTATACCCCGACCTCGTTGGGGACATGCAAAGAAGGATCGAGAAAAAGTAGACTGCTCTGATACCACTGATCTGGATTTATATAGGAACACAACAAAATACACCTATAACCATAAATACAAAGATGCAGTGGAAATAACACTTCATTTCATTAGTATCAAAGAACTAAAATTTTCTTACAGACAAAATGGAAATAAACTAGCTAGGGCGCTAGTAGCTTATCTCTAAGAAGAGATGTGGCAGCTATAGGCCTCTAAACTGTGTTACAATGAGGCTCGAGGGCCTATTTATTGTTTAGAAACAATGGAAAACCCTAAACATCCAAAACCCTAACCATAGGAGATGAAGCGCCAAAAATATGGGCCTTGGTTGGTTAAATTGGTGTTTCAACTTCCCGGGGACGTAACTTTGGCATATGATCTCCGTTTGATGTGTACCATGCCTCGTTAGAAAGATCTATCCGAGGACTATAAGTTTTGATGTGAGCAACATAGGTCAACATCAGTCCATAGACCTATGTTGCTCCCGGTTTCCCAAAAAACGTCGTTTAGGGCCTCAAAACGATTCCGGAAGTTCAGGACCCGAAAAATTGCTGAAAATAATAAGTTGTGCCGAAACTGAAAAACTGAAAGAGACAATGGTGGGGCCCCAAGTGGAATAGGCGGGTGGCCACCAATATCCACTTGGATCACTGTGGTAATAGTCCCTGATGTCTCTGAACGCATCGCATTCCAAAATGAAATGCTTTTATGATTCCACTGCCCCAAAAGTGCAAAAAGTACATACCCTTTCTTCCCAAGCTTCTTTAGGTCTCTTCCACCGTCATGTTTCACACCGAAGTTGATGTGAGTTATTTATTAATTGAGCAATAAGAACCTCTGCTCTCCATAGAATGCTAACCCTAATGTACTCTTTTTGTTGGAGATCACAAGTGGGGTTGAAATCCCGAACATAATACTTCTTCTTTCTACCCAACTCTTTTCCCCATATGTCCTTACGTAACTTCTCCAGCACAAAATTATTTAACTCCTTGCTATTTGTGGGACATGCATTAAGGTAAATATTCCATTTGTTGTTTTGTCTCATCCATGATTTCTTTCTTTCACTCATACCTTCCTTGAAGATAACTTTCAGCCATCTACCTCCTCCCATTTCCTCAATTCTTTTTAGATACCTTATAAGACGCATCATGGCAATTGCTTCAATGGGAGCTGCCCCTGTTTCATTCAACATTATCTCATAGGGAATCCGAATTTTATTTTGAACTTGCTCATGATCAAGTGTTTTTAAATTTTTTAAATTTTTTTCCATTTTGAAACAGGAATGCTGCTAGCCCACAATTCACACCCATATAATAACACCGGGCAAACTAGGAGTCCAAAAAGTACTTTGATCATGTTCCAATCCCATAACTCTGCCTCTCTGCATCTGTTTTGAAGTGCATATAATGATTTCCACCCTCCTAAAATTCTTTTCTTTCTGCAATCCTCCCATTTAAGCTTGTTGTTGAAATCGATCCCGAGGTACTTGTATTCATTTACTTCTTCAATAATGTTGCCTTCAAAGAAGAACATATGCTGGATTTGCTTCCTTTTATTAGAGAAAATCATTATTTTGGTCTTATTGGTATTGACTTGCATCCCCACTGCTTTAAAAAAATGCTCAAGGGCATATAGGTGCATCTGCAATCCATGGGATGATTTAGCAACCAACACAAGATCATCGGCATATAGAAGAAGCTTTATCACAAACTCCCCCAATCGAACACCATCCCCACCTTGCAAATTTAGCCACTCTTCCAGTTTTTCAATATATAAATAAAAAAGGGTAGGGGATAAAGGGAAACCTTGCTTGACTCTGATGTCACTTCTAAAACTTTCTAAAATGCCTGCTGAAGTTCTAATTTTGACTTTCACCTCTTCATAAAGCCTATGGACAACAACTCTATATTATAAAGGAATTTCAAGTTCTTCCATTCTACGCCACAACTTATCTCTAGGGACCATGTCAAATGCCTTTTTGAAGTCAACAAAGCAGAAAAATACTTCTTCTTTGCTCCCCCAAACCTTTTCAACAATGTGTCTCAGCATGATACCATGATCTACTGTAGAATGCTTCGGCCTAAAAACCACTTGCCCTTTTGCCCTCTTTTCTTTTACTTCTGCCCACTTACTGATTATATTTTCTACCATGCCACTAAAAAGTTGTGCAAACAAAGGATTGATCATAATGGTTCTATAGTTGGAAGGATTATTAATAGGGGAATTGCTAGACTAGTTGTTCAATCACTTGGGAATCCTTGCTGAATGACGTTGCTGAAATTTTCCATGATGTGCGGTGCCAAAATGTTCATTCCCCACTTTAGATATTCTACTTGAAGTTCAACCAAGTCCTTTGCCTTCCCTGTTTTCAACTTTTTAATTCCTGCCTCCAACTCATGTAGTGTGAAAAGCTTTGTAGTTGTGTTGATCCTGGGAGAAGGCTCAACCTCTAATTCTTTTTCATAAAGTTGCCTTGCATAGTCAAACCACTGATTGACTATAATATTATTTTCAAATTGCTTCTTCCTTGGTTGAAGTTCCTGCCAAAAAAGTTTTGGGTTATTCTTGCCTAGATATATCAACTCTTCCTGCCTTGTTTGCATGAACTCATATTTTTTCTTTTTTAAAATCTGCTTATATAACTTACGTTCATCTTCCCCTCTCCTTCATTTTTCAAGGTTCTCCTTGCCATTTTGCATTCCTCATCGAACCACGCATTCACAGGAAAACAATTTGATTCTGATTTCCTATTTTTTGCTCTTTTGCACTTCTCAAGTGCACCCTGGATTATATTTGTTAACTCATGGTTGTTGAGGCTTTGGGGACCAATTTTCTCCTTTGAATTGATCTTTTCAACATTCTGTTGAAGATAGTGCAATTTTCTTGTGTTAGAAGAAATTTTCCCTTTGATGTCGATTATTGAGAACATTGGGTTTTCCTCCTATTCTATCTTTCTTCTGACCAAGATAACTTTATATAAATTGGGTTATGATCTGATTTTAATTCCCAAATATGCTCTCCAATCTTAACTTCATCTATTCTTTCTATTAGGCTTTGTGAACCAATAACATAGTCAACGACACTTGCCCCATTGTATGTGTTGCAAGTGAAGTTCCCAAACATTTTCCATCTATCTAAACCATTGAAGATAATTAAGTTGAAAGCACCACACAATGTAAGAAATTCCTCTCCAATAGCCGGGGGCCCGAGAGGAATGATAATACCAAGCAAATGTATCCTAGGATAAAGAATGTTTCCCCGCCCTGGGTTGCTTCCCTCCGAAGGAAATAAGAAACACACATCGTAATAAATTCCGGGGAAATAATAAAAAGGGAGTGCGCAGGATTACATCGCTAATTGCGTGCAATCATACACCTCACATCACAAAAATTTTCAACAACATCTTACAGCAGGTGTTCCCCACAGATTGGACAACTAGTATGGCAATACCTCTTTTCAAGAGTGGTGACGTCAATAATCCCTCCAACTATAGAACCATAATGATAAACCCCCTGTTTGCAAAGTTATTTGGAAGCATGTTAGAAAAGAAAATCAACAAGTGGGCAGAAGAAAGAGATAAACGTGCTAAAGGGCAAGCGGGTTTTAGACCTAAACATTCCACAGTTGATCATTGTATAACTTTAAGGCACATCATTGAAAAAGTTTGGGAAAAAAAGGAAGAATTTTTCTGTTGCTTTGTTGATTTCAGAAAAGCCTTTGACACGGTTCCTAGGGATAAGCTTTGGGGTAGAATGGAGGAACTTGGGGTTCCCAAGCATTTGCGAGCAGCTGTGCATAGGTTGTATGAAGAGGTGAAAGTCAAAATCAGAACTTCAGCTGGCATTTCTGAAAGTTTTAGAAGCAATATCGGGGTCAAGTAAGGTTGCCCATTGTCTCCTACCCTTTTTGGGTTATATATTGACAAGCTTGAAGAGTGGCTAAATTCGCAAGGGGGTGACAGTATCCATTTGAGCAAGTTCGTTATCAGGCTTCTTTTGTACGCAAATGACCTTATATTGATTGCTAAATCGGCTCTTGGTTTGCAAGAGCATTTACATTCCCTTGAGAATTTTTGTAGAAGGGTTGGGATGCAAGTCAATATTAGCAAAACGAAAGTAGTGGTTTTCTCTAACAAAAGAAAGCATAACCAACATAAGTTCTATTTTGAAGGCAACATTCTGGAAGAAGTTGCAGAGTACAAATACCTCGGAATTGACTTCAACAAAAATTTAAGTTGGGATGGTTGTAGAAAGAAAAGAACTTTAGGGGGTTGGAAAGCATTTTATGCTCTTCAAAACAGGTGTAGAGAGGCAGCGCTGTGGGACTGGAAAACCACTCTAACTCTTTTTGGGCTTCTAGTGATTCCGGTGATTCTCTACGGTTGTGAACTGTGGGCCAGCAGCACAACCAAGATGCAGTGGAAACAAATTGAGAAAATTCAGAAACATTTGATTACAAACAAATTCAAAATTAAAAGTGCAGTTCCTTATGCTATCCTGCTAAGTGAAACAGGGGCTGCTCCTATTGAAGCAATTGCTATGGTGCGAGTCATAAGGTATTTGAAAAAAATTGAGCAAATGGAAGAGGGTAGATGGCCTAGGGTTGTGATTAGTGACAGATTGTGCAAAAGACAGAAGACTTGGATGCGGCAAAATAACAAATGGTTTAGTAAATGGGGTATTTGCTTGAGCATGTGTCCTACAAACAGTAAAGAGATAAAAACTTTTGTTATGGATAAATTCCACAAACATACTTGGATGAAAGAGCTAGAGAGAAAGAAGAAGTACTGCATGGAAGAGTTTAACCCCACGCATAACCATCAACAAAAGACTTACATAGGGGCTAATATTTCTTTGAGATCTAAAATTCTTATTGCTCAATTAAGGACTAATTCTCATCAACTCCGTTGTGAAACAGGGCGCTGGAAAAGGCCAAAAGAAATGTGGGAAGAAAGAGTGTATTTTTTGCTCCTCCGGAAAAGTGGAAACAGAAAAACATTTCATTCTAGAATGTGAGGCCTTCAAAGACACCAGGGAAAACTATGCAGGTATTCTGACAGCTAATTCTTGGGATAATTTATTCAGCGAAGAGTTGGTCGATAAGCTGGCAGTGGTCATTGTAAAACTTCACAGGAAAAGGGCCGAATACAAGAGTCAGATAGAGAAGCAATCTGTCCCATAGGCTATTTTTAGCCTCGTGGACTTTAAAAATTCTTTCTTTCTTTCTTACAAGGTTGCCATAACAAGATCACGACCGCATAAAAAAAAGCAGGTGCTGATTTCTCGCCTTGGGATTTGTAGCCTTAGTGGTGCCGACGCGCAGAGGTCACCACATTAGGAAAAGCCAAAACACTAATATTAACATTTGAAATATGAAAAATATTTGTGTATGGCCCCAAAATAATACCCAAACCTGAAAAGTATATGTGAGTGACATAATAGATAATATATAGTATTTATATTAATTGGAAATTATTATACACTTTTCGATTATAATAAAGTCATCCCACACCACGTAAGTATGATATATCATATTTATACTAAATTATAAAATACATTTTATTTTTAAATTGTATTATTTTTATTTAAAGAAAGCTCATAAATACTGTTGCACTTTTGAATTCAAAAGCAATGTCCATTGTAGAATGCAAATTTGTTGTCCAAAGTTAAAAACGAAAAAGAGAAAACTGCACTATGTTTCTTGATATCAAGCCATATATACATTACATCGACAGGAAACCATCGGAGCAATTGCTTCATCGTTATGAGTAAAAGTACATTCTTCCAAATCGGAAGCTTATATATTAACAGCCTATATATATCATTACGCTGTACAGAAAATTACACTGGAAATTGGTCCATCATTACGAGTAATGGTTCTTCCAATTGGAAGTCTATAACATAAATTTCGCAACCATCAACAGTCTGGTCAAGGATGACAGACAAATCCCATCATTACTTTGTCAAATTATTAGTACACCTCCCCTTTATGAGCACAAGGGGTTTCTCAGGAAAATTTAAACATAAATCTCATCTTATCCAACTATACAAAAGTCGAAACTTTTAACAATGATCTTCACTCATCAATCATTTTCAAACATGAACCCCTGTAATTTGGAATTTTGCAAATTTTGCTTTCTCACGCATGGAATTGACTCATGTGCCATTATTATTTTATGATTTTAGGAAATTCACAATATGGAATTAGGTGGGGCTATCAAAGGTCACATGTTTATGTGTAGTAGGTACTGGGAAGTAGAAACAGAGTGGGATAGGGGTAAGCTACTCCCATTGGCAGATTAGACCTGACAAAACAGCAAATTGAGCAATTTAAAGACAACCCGATTAGAATTTCGGTTGTACATTCACATGGCGATGATACCCACATAACATTTGGGAATTCTTCATTGGTTGTATTGATGGCCTTGAACTCAAGATGCCTTTCGTCTGCGTTGGGCATGGGTGCGGGCATCTGTGAGTTTGCAGTTTCGGGCAACAGAGAGATTGCTGATTTAGAATTTGGGTGTTCTCTGAACTTTCGGAAGACTCTGCATTGCAGAGCAGTTGCATGCAGTGATCTATTGCAGGCAGTGGGGAATGGAGCAGAATGGCAGAGTGGCCCAGCTATTTTATATAATCAATGGGAGACACAAACAGGCGAAGAGAAGCCTTCTTCCTCTGTGGAGTTACAACATATCGCTATAGATGGAAATGTGGAGTTGAAGTCTACCCACAAGGATTTTTCCTATATAAGAAGTAAGCAGTTCCCAACTTTATTCGTATATTTTTCTTTAATGTGTTTGCTGGATAATAAATGCTGAAATCGAGAGATGATTTCTATCCAATTTGAATTTTCAACTAGTTCAGCAACAAGAATATGGTAAGATCAGGACCTTACCCAAGCAGAGCTCAGGACCAGGACTTTACCTTAGCTCAGGTAAGACCTTTCAGGATCCTGTGCCCCTAATATTTTGGTGGTTCCATGTCCTCATTGACCTTTCCAAACGTTTTCATGCTTGTTGGACAGGGGAATGCTGCAATCAATAGAAAGAGTTTGCAAATCGTATTAAGCATAGTTATTGGCACCCATTTTACTCATCTAGGCCCTGTTAAATCTCAGAGGCTGTCACAAGGACTTAGATAAACTTTACCATCAGGGTGTTTGAAGCCTCTGGTCTGTGAGCCAAGAACAATCTGCAGTTGGTATTGGGATCGGGGCTGTTTATTGGCAGGCTCAACAACTGCATATTGATGTTTTGTACATGCCACCTGATGGAGTGGCAATACAACATTGTTAAGGAATAATGATAAATTTAACCATAGATTGTAAATGTACGTTATGATTAATTTGCAATTGTGCCTGTCACATTGAGCTTTAGGGCGACAGTGTGGGCAATATGAGTGTGGGTTCAAGCTACGCAAGGGAGCAGGGAATGACTCGAGAGTCAAAATATGTGACATATATATATCAGGATTTCAATAAATATATCTTTCTAAAAGTCCCTACTGAAATGTCAATGTCACGGAATTAATGCTAAGATACAGCCATAACTGTCTTTGAAGTTTCTGAAAGCATCTCATTCCAAAATGAAATACTTTTCTGATTCTACTACCCAAAAGTGCAAAAAGTACACACTCTTTCTTTTCAAACTTCTCTAAAAATCTTATATTGTATTTCTCATTATCAATGTTTGATTTGATCAGTGGTTTCAAGCTATAGTATTGGTTTGAACTTCGTTTTCTAAGGCGGTGTCTATTTACTCATCTGCATATTAAAGACATTTAATGTAAAGCATGTGCTGTTATGGCAAGTATCTTGTATCTTTCCGGCGTTGCTGTCTTTCTCACATTGTTTATTGCTCCCTTTTTCTCGCGTGCTCTTATCAGTAACCCAGGTTTCTCATAGAAATATAATACCCTACAATAGTAAACATGTCGTGATGCATAATAAACGTGAATGTGCTATATGATTTTCTACGAAATATCTAAATTATCCTGTTTCCCAAGCGCACGCAGGTATTGAGTTCACAAATTGTGTATTTAGTGCGCACTGTAGTGTAGCTGAACTTGTAACCAGTCGTTTGCGTAGAAAGTTTGGAATAGTTATACCAAACCAACTTCATGAACACTGTTGCTACCTATCTCCCAAGTGCAATCTCTCGAAGTTGTTTGTTAAAATTACAATTCTCTTTTTTATTTTTATTTTTTTATAAAACCATGGTGAATCGGTACCTTCTTTCTTTTATTTTTATTTTTTTATAAAATTATGGTGAATCGGTACCTTGTTGGTGTAATATGGACGAGGCCCAAGATCAAACTTAGCAGCTACCACTATAACACCAAGAGTATATCCAGCAGCCCGTAAGCTAGATATATCAGGAATTTATGACTTAGCAAGAGCCAAGACTTATACTGAGAATTTACGACTTACCAAGAGCTGAGACTCCATGAAGATGGGGGAGCATACTCCTTGAGGTTTATCACAATGGGCTAAATATATCCCCCATGTGATTTGAAACAGGATGGAGGGAATAACATCCCATTATACCAACCACTCGGTGATCCCACTAAGCAACTCTTTAGATTGTTGCTCTACATTGCTAAATTAAAAATAGAGTTAAATTTGGAAGTGCATGTCAAGTTTAAAGGGAAAAAAGTTTTATGTTGGTCTTGGATTGAGGATAATTCTCATACCTACCTGTCTAATAGTGGAACAAACTTTCTATAATAAATATGTATTTCTGTGCAAGATAAAATCCAATCTGAATTTTATATTGTCTTCTGTATACGTTTGCTTTGAAAATTTATAATGGCATTAGAGCCAAATTACTTGAGAAGTGAGCGGGTTGCAGAACTAATGCAGTTGCGGAATTGATGCAAGAACATGCTTTGCGTGTGGGCTGTTCTGCATCACCTATAAACGCTTCCATTCCAGTTTTTCAGGTTTGTTGAATTCCAGTATTTAGCAAAGGGCAAAGGGATCATGACATAGAGACCCAATCATAATAATTCTAGGACAATATTAGTGATGATGTATACCCAGTTGATGATGCAAGAGCATCGAGAGCATGGTTATGGGTAAGCCAAAAACCTAGGATAAACCTAGGATAAGGATGATTAGTGTGATGATGTAGGGGAATACAAGGTATATATATGAATACGTATGATGGAAGGATGGTTGATGAATTGTGTATGAGAAAGAGTTTCCTAGAGAATTGATGAATACAATGGCTGGAACCCATGTATTCCAGTAGATGGTAACTTAATAATATGGACTTCAACAATATTTATGTTTTGCGGGTACAAGAAGATGAATGAGGATGAAGGCAAAAGACTAAAAGGCCAAAGATTGCAGAGAGTGGTGAAGGTAAAAAGCATAGAAAATGAAGATGAAACCAGGACTAGAGAAGACCAAAGATGATGATGGCGTAGTGAAATCACAAGTATTCATTAAAGGGAGTATGATGAAATAATTCCTAAATGTGGTCATGAAATAATATGATGGGATTTGTAATGATGTAGACTAATCCTAGAAATATACATATGAAATAGAGATGATGCAAAATGAGGGAAGTTAGGGATGAAGATTTGTTGAGAGATTTATGGAGATATTCTGGAGAAAGTTATTGAAATAGTTATGTATTTGGTTTGAATGAAATTTCCAATTATAATATATTTATTATGGTCACCTATTCTTATATAAAGGGACCATTTGTACAATGAAAAACACATGGGAGACCATTTGTACAATGGAAAAACACATGGGAGTGATTTAGTATAATTCCCTTTCGAGGATTTAAGTGTCCCTTGCTTTGAAAATTGAAATGTGCGTGTGTGTTTATAGCTGTGCTACTCTAGTACATTAGTGGACATGGTCAAGTTAGTGAGGATGTGGACCTAGTTGACATGTTCAATTTTTATTAGTGTATTCCAATTAGGTATAGAGCCAATGCAAGGATCATCCAAACTCATTTGTGGGTAGCTTGGAGTGGGTTAATAGTCAGAAGCTTGGGATAGCTTGAGGGGGAAATCGAAGTTTTAGCCCTGGAGCTTTGACAAGTCAATAGCATGAGGAACCTTGCAACTTAGGAGAACATAGCACATATCCAAGATAAAGAGGGCCAGGAATAGGTTGATAATAGAGCCAGTTGCTTTCATTTTGATGTATGTTGTTTGTTGTTTGGCATTGGCCATGAATTTGTTGCTTTTGAATTGTTTCAATTTCGAGTTTAGTTGTGTAATGCTGTTGGGCATTTACCTATGGTTATTTGGCTGTAAGAGAATTGTGGTTGAAATAAAGGCTTCAAACCTATGGCTAGTATTGATGTTGTCAGACAATAATCAAAATAATGAATTAGTGTTGTTGGCATTTTTTGCTCATGAACTGAGTTTATGAGTTTTGTTCATGGAATAAGATTGTGTGATGTTGTTTGGTAGTTTAAGAAATAATTTAATTTTTGATTGTTAAATGGATGCCATACTTTTGTTGTTGCTTCCATTAATTTTATTGTGCACTCTAAGACATAGTCTGCAGCTGCATCATACGGTATTAGAGTTGGTTGAAGAACACATGTATGAGGAAAACTCCAACAAGGGATTGTTCGGTAAAGTTGTCAAAGGAAGTTATAGCTCTAGTAGGGGAACTAGGTAGACGTTGTAGAAGATCTGCAAAAGATAATTGCAAAGTTAGATTTCCAACCTAACCCCCTACTTAAGGGTACATAGGAGTCTTTTGTATTAAATTTGCGCCTAGATGCAGCAGATACTTGGGAAGTGGAGTACATGATTGATCTTTCAAATTGATCCTCTAGAGAGGAGATTTCTACTGATTCTAAAATCCTAACTTGTAGACATACAACAACTAAGTGTCGATATGAAAACGATTTACAAAATTTCCCAAGAAGGAAAGCACATTTG
The DNA here is from genome assembly GCA_034641835.2 of Pinus albicaulis. Classification (NCBI taxonomy): domain Eukaryota; kingdom Viridiplantae; phylum Streptophyta; class Pinopsida; order Pinales; family Pinaceae; genus Pinus; species Pinus albicaulis. Next base: position 638,143,787 of record CM076576.1, read on the forward strand.
TATTTTGAGCTCATCAAAAGAGAGAGTTGGGATCCTCAACTAGAGGCTTGTTGTGGTCTAGAAGGAAATTTCCTTCATGTCTGCTAGAAGCACTAGACTCAGCACTGGTGCTTGTCTTGGTCAAATTTTGGGCTTGAAGAGCTTCAATATGTTGGTGTAGCACCTCAACTTCGTTTGCTTAGTGAGCCATGTTGATTTTGAGCTCTTGTATTTATTCCATTAGGTTGATGATAGGGCTCATCTGATTTCTGAAATTTCATTTTAGTTTCCATGATATCCAAATTCAGGGTTTCTTCTTGATCGGAGCACAATAAGCATTTTGGGTGACCCACTGAATCTGAATAAGACTCGGTGAGTCTTCATTACTCGGTGAGTCTTCATTGCCACCCAAAGAAGAGGAAAAGCCCAAATAATTATGGCATCCCATAGACAAAAACACTTTAATTTGAGGTCGACTATATCACAGGGAGAAGGATGAGTGCCTAGAATACCATGTTCTTTGGGGAGAGAGAGGAGCACAATCAAAATACACAGGGGTAGAGCACCAGAGGAGGCTTGTAGGTTACCAGAGGCATACGGTAACGGGAGTCCAGGTGGCACACCTGAAGTTGGATGATGAAAAGGAGTAAGCAAGTCAAGGTTGAGAAAGAGCTAGAACCAAAACATAATATAACCATGCTTTTTGCCAAAGAAGAGGCACTCATGAGAAGAAAAAGGACAGGCATATGAATAAAATCAAAGTTGATGGGCTGGCAGATTACCTATTGAAATTGGAGACCAATTATGGAGTCTGGGCGAACAGGCCTGTATGCCTGATTGAGGCGGACAAAGACCAGACGAGTAGCATCGAGAGCCCAAAATCCAAGAGTTTCCAGTGGCTTTACGACACCAGTTGCTACCTCTCAAAATCCCGAACCAGGAGCTGTTAGCAGAAGCCGAATAAACCACTCAGAGTTTATGATGAACAAAGTAGATGAAAATCCCCCCTAGAAGAGATTGGATAAATGAAGGTTCTAGGGAAGAAGGCCATGGATGCTTGAGTATCAAGGAACCATAGATTTATTCAGTTAGGAAGTGTTGTTGAAATATGTAATTAGGTTCGGTCTTCATAATGACAGATGTAATCATGATCTTATGTATTTAATGAAAAGAGAAAAATAAATTTATTATGGTAAGTCTTGATGCTGTTGATCAATGGTTGTCATTGATGTCAACCCAAGCAGCACCATGGGCTACCCCGATCTTGCATAGGAATTTTGACTTGACAACTTACTCTATTCCGAGTCAAGGATATTTTGGATGGTTTCTACTTGTAGAGATGTTTTCGTTGATATATGGCATGCCACGTAATTCTTCACGGTTTGAGAGATATTCGTGTTTGAAGTTAGTAACCCAAGTTAGTGGGCTAAAACCCCATAGGGTTGTGGCATGACACTAATCATTGGTTGTGGTCATTGAATTGTCAATAATTAATAATTTTTTAAGCTCCTAAAATCCCTCTAACGTTCACTTGTTGAATACCCTCTCAGTCTAAGCATTTATATAAATTGTGACCCTCGTATCCTCCTCAAGTAAGGATTTCGCTACTTATAACAGGCCATAGTGGCATTTTCGCTATAAATTTTTCTCTGCGAAGCTTCATATGCCGAAACTAAAAACCCATTTGGGAAAAATCCTGATGTAGCTCGTGTCCGAATTTCAGATATTGGTTCGCTATATTTTCGGAGATATGATCTAAGGAAGTTAGGGTTTTTGCAGGCTCCCGAATTTCATATCAAACAGGTGACCTTGGGAAAATCATCATAACTTTCTCTCTGAGCATTGGATTCAAATTTCGTAAAATGTGACAAAAAGAGGACAGGCTGTAGTTTGTTGTGTATCATTTTCAGGACCAAATGCTTAAATAGTGACACGTGGCACTTTGTACAAGTTCGCTCTACTGAACCAGTCTATAATCAGATCATCGTAGGAGATTGGGAATAACTATTTCTTGAAGAATCCAATGTTGATAAGACCTACGGGGTTGGAAAGAGGACTCAGAGGGCTACCACAGGACGAAATTTTAGACCTTGGAGATCTAAAATTACATAGATTCAACAGATTCAATATCGAGCTTCTAGAAGGCAAGAAAAAATATGCATTCAATAATCACTGCAGTAAGGAAAACACATCAACAATCAAGGGTAAGTCTGCTACAACAAGGTATGTATGATTAGTGTTTGAATTTTGATTTGAATATCATCTTTGACATGTGTTTTTGCAGGACAGTGTAAGTATTTTGTATGTATGTTTGATTGGGTTTTGTTCATAAATGTTGAACGCATTTACATTTGAATTATGAATATTTCTCTGACATATGGTTTGCAAGACAGTGTGAGTATTTTGTTTGTATATTGGTTTGGGTCTTGCATGTGCAAGAAGGAGTACACAATGGGACAACTTAGACACATACTAGAAGGACAATGCAATGCCAAAGTACCATTACTTGAAGTAAGCACAACAATACCTCAACAACTGCTAGTGTTCAAAGAAGCAGTGTCAAGTCAAGTATCACGTCGTGTCAAAAGTCAGTATTGTAAAAATCATCATTGTAAAATTGTAAAAGAGTCATTATTGTAAAAGGGTCAATCTTCCTAGAGTTGCAGAGGCATTGTTGGGAGGTATAAGTGTCATTGTTGGATAATGTTATGGTTGGATTGCAGGTCAGAGTGTGATTGGGTGATTGGTCTAGTTTAAGAAAATCATTGTGAATCATGTTGTATCGTGGATCATTGTCCCTGGTACGAAAGTCCACACTTTTGTCTTATTTTTGATCATTATAGGGTGGCAGGGAGGTGCTAGGTTGGTGCATGAAGTCACGTACAGGTTGGAGCTTGTGAACACTTAAGGGTGGTAGGTTGGTCTAGCATGTCGGGGCATCCATTCAGTTGACTACTGAAGAAACCAGGGCGTTGGGGCATCCTTCCTGTGGGAGTTGGAGAAGAATGCTTTTCTATAATCCTAAGAAGTTGTACCTTTCATTTCAGTTAGGGCTGAAGATTAAAGAATTTATTAGCAAAGCGTTCGGTGGTTTTTGAACCAGAGGGGGTTTTCCTCCTAAAATTCGCGTGCCTATTGTGTTCTATTGTTTACTGTTGTTACTAGATAAACATCAAGAATAATTGAAGATTAACTGATGCTCTGAAAAGATTTTAAAAGTGCTAATTGATAAGAAATACTGATTCACCTCCCCTCTCAATATTTCCAACAGAGGCATGGGTTTCATGCTCAACATAATTTATTTTTATAGGTCAAAGTACCCATTGAGTGCTTCTAAGTTTGTTATCAAGTCATTGAGTCATTGTCATGTGTGAATGACCCATTTGGGCATGTTACATATTGTAAAGAAAAATTTATTGAGTCATAATCAAGTCAAAAGACCCTCGAAGACCTCATCATGGCACAAAGTTCAAGTCGGCCTAAAGGAAGCAATTTGACCCTATGTGAAGCCTATAAAAGAATACCTCGACCTCATTTGAAGAACACACTCTCACTCACATAAGTTCGATCTTAAGGACGAAAGGAAGGGTGAAGAAGAGGAAGACAAAAGAAGTAGAAAAGTCAAAGTTTTGGATTTGGTTTTGGGCTACTTCTCTCCACACGTGCGAAGGAATTAGGGCACATATTGTTGTAGTGAATCCGAGTTGCAGAATTGAAGTTAGGTCACCAAGAAGAGTTGTTCTGGAAGCCGAATTCTCTAGGAGAGAGAATCTACCCAAGAGAAGAAGAGAAGTTGCAGTTTTTGGGCATAACAAAGTTGCAGTTGCAGTTGCAGTTTGTGGGCAAGTCGAATTTATAGTTGCAGTTACAGTTGTTGAGTAGGTCGAAGTTGCTGGAAGAAGAATCTATTCAAAGAGGAAGCATTGACTTGGTCTTAGAGGGGTTCTTGGTCAAGGGTCTAGGTCTTGGAATTTGTTAGTTGAAGATTCTACAAGAAGAATAATTCTTGTGGGTTTTCCTCTCAGGTTGGAGAGGTTTTGGCCCTGGCTAATCGCCTACATCTTGTGTCCTTTGTTTCATTGTTCTTTATGGTTTGGTAGCTATTTGATGAAGAAGAACACATTTTAATAATCAAGTACAAGAAGAACCTAATTAAGAAAAGTAAAAGTCCTCACAAGCAATTATCATTATAAGAGAAATCATCTAATAGCTCTGCCCCTAGATTTCTCAACATGGTTTCAGAGCTAAGGTAACAAGTCAAGAAAGGGCAACTCAACAGGGGACACTCAAGCTCTCAAAGATCAAGGTTATAGAAGGATATCGAGGGCATGGCAAAGGATACTTTGTTATCTTGTAGGAAGTATCAAACCCTAGATCGATCAAAGAAGACGTTCACAGTTAAAGCATTCTTGGGATCCTCGTTCAAATCATCATCTCAAGAAAGAAGACCTCAAAAGACCCTATCTCTACTCAAGAAAGGAAGGACTTGGATCTAAAAATTGTCTTGAAGATAACTCATCCAAGGAAAGCTAGATCAAAGGCATTGTCAGCATCAATGCATCATCAAGAAGTCATCCTCAACCATCATCAACAAAGACATCAAGTTGAGGTGTTCATCTTCACTTGACAAGTAAGTATTTATACTTCTATATTTAAATCTAGTAAAATGACTTCATTTTCCAAGGAGATCAACAAGTTGGTTGGGTCATCAAACTTCCTTGCATGGAGAAGAAGGATAGACGTAGTCCTCAAGGAAAATGAAGTTATTAATCATGTTAAACGAAAACTCTCCAAACCATCTGAAGAGCAAACACTATCTAAATATATGAAAAAGGGTCTAAGGGTTCAAAGGATTCTCATATAATCCATCAAGTATTCCTCATCCCATATGTAGAAGGATTGAAGACATCAAAAGAGATATATGATAAGCTAGCAGATTTAATCTCTCAAAGCTCAACAACACAAGTCCTATCAATAAGGTCTGAACTATACAATTTGAAAGCATCAAAGGATGAAGGGATATCTACATGTCTTACTAAAGCATCACAAATAAGGAATCAACATCAAGATTTAGGAGAGACGATATCCGATAAAGAAATGATTACCATTGTTCTAAATGCTCTAACTGATGAACAAGGAAACCTTGTATCAAAGGCCTATGAAGAAGAGAAAGCTATCCCTTCCAATAATTTGTGGTCACTATGCAAGAGTGAAGAACACAGGTTGGAGGAAAAATGTGATATGGGATCAGATAAACATGTTCAAACTTTTGTTGTCATGTCAAGAAGCAAAGGGATATTTGGTAAGTTTGGTCTTCAAAAAAAGAAGAAGATCAACATGGCAAAGGTTCAATGCTATGAATGTCAAGAATATGGGCACTATAAGAAGGATTGTCCTAAGCTTAAGAAGAACAACAACAAAAGAGGAAGAGAAGAAGCCCATATTACTGAAGAAGTAGAGGAAGACGAAAAGAAAAAATCCAAGGAGGAGGAAGTAAAATATCTCTACTATGATTGAGATAGTCTTCCTCATTCAGTTTCTTTTCAAGTCTCTATTTTCAAGTTTTTCTTCTATATAGCCACCATGGTAGGAATCACTTAGAAGCATGATAGGATGCCTCATGGCATCATAGAAGCATACTGTTGAAGGTAGGTACTCATGACATGATCTTAGAAGAAGCATGAAAGATAGCTATGGCAGGCACCTATAGAAGGATGTAGCTCTTGGTAATCTCACTAGAAGCATAAGTAGTTCTTATGGAGGAAGAAAGTCATCTAGTATAAAAGCTCATCATACGTCACTCAAGAGGAGCATTTTCCAGATGAGGATTATCAAGATCCCCCATTGGAATCTTCACAAGAAGGTTTACCTTTTTATAGGAGCAAGTGTTTCACTGAGAATTCCACCTTGTATGGGATTCATGGAGTAAAGATATGATGTCATAAGATGCAAAGAAGATCAAGAGAATTGAAATTCGTTCAATAAAGGAAGTTGCTGAAGGAAGATGATCCAAAAGAAGAGATGAGGTATGTATGCATATGTTTGGGTAAAAGACGATTCATGTCATATGGTTGTGGGGATAAGTGCTCTATATTGTGAGCATGATCAAAAGAAAGGATCTCCCCCTTTGAAAGGATGCAGGAAGGCATGGGTCACACATTAACTAGATAATAGGTCCTCATATGAAATATGAGGTGGTTGACAAAATTGGAAGAACTTTGATTAGAATTTCCTGGAAGAAACGTGTGAAGAAAGGAAGGAAGAGATCATCTAATGCAACTATGGAGAAGGCAATCAACATCCAAGGAATGGAAGATTTGACTATGATATCTCCATGGGAAAGATATGAAGACCTTGATGAAGTTTGGAAAAGAAAGAGACCCTTGACATTATATATCTTGTTGGAGATGTGTCAATATGTATGCAGGATGCTGATGCAGACAGGAAGATGTCATGATGAAAGACCATCAGAAAGGTAATTTTGATTTAATGATCATTTCTTATTTTTGAATAATATCTGGATGGGCTTATGCAGGGCTGCTAAGGGGAGAGGAGTGGATGTCTTCCACAAATAATACCCATGTAGCAGGATGAAAGATCCTTAAGGAAACATGGCATGAAGAAAGTAGTATGGCATGAAGGAAGGCCATATATGGATTAATGGATCACTTTCTGATGAAAGGAATGATGACATAACTCATGGATGAAAGTGATGGATGGTATGTGCCCTACGTAGAAGTCCCAAAGGATGAAAACTCCTGAATAAAGAAGAAGAAGAAACTCATGACATGGGAAGGAGGAGTGATACAAGCAACTGTTCATCCCATGGTATCCACCTATAGAGCTGCAGGAAGCAAGCCCCTAGTCAAGAAGGAACTCGGTCAAGTCCCTAGTTAAGAGGGAGCTTAGGAACATTCCTTCAGTGGAATAGGTATGTCCTCCCTAAGTTGAGAGGGAGAGATAGACACATCATTCTTGTCTTCACATGGGAAGACAAAATGGAGGATTGGGTAATCATCTGGCATCCGATACTCTTTGAGGATGTGATAGGGCATCCAAGAAAAGAGTAGTCGTAGAGGACCGATATTCTTTGAGGACTGGGAGTCCAAGATAAAAATAGTCTTGATGGAACATACTCTGAGTGAACCCAGGTGGGGTATGTTCTGAGAGAGACAATGATGAGGGTGTCTGTAAATCATTGGTCTCACCAAAATTGTGCTTTGATCTTGTGGATATATAGAGCTGTTAGTCAAGGCCTTGTTATGTGACAATGCCATATAATATGATGCTATACAAATGGGCTACCAATCTGACTTTTCTTATGAGAATTCTTCAGATTGAGAATGTCAAAGTACCTTGTATGGATTATGAATACTTCCCTAGTTAAGAGGGAGTGTTGAAATATGTAACTAGTTTTGGTCTTCATAATGATAGATGTAATCATGATTTTATGTATTTAATGAAAAGAGTCAAATAATTTATTACTGTAAGTCTTGAGGCATGGGTTTCATACTCAAGAGAATTTCTTTTTATAGGTCAAAGCACCCATTGAGTGCTTTTAGGTTTGTTATAAAGTCATTGAGTGTTAATTTTGGGCAACTAGGTCCAAACTCCATGTTGCATTGCTCATATGATGATGATGATATTTTTTTTGGATTCCTCTTTCAGAGAGGTGCAAGATTGATCTAAAGATCATCTTATTTGGATGAGCAGAACTTATATTTTGATTTTATTTTCCACACGTGCAATTTGTCAAGGTCGGCCTGAATTGTATGTAGGATCACAAGCCCAACAAATGTGTCACACACCCTCATTGATGGATATAAATTGGAGAGACTTGATGCTCATTTGCTCATCATCTCATCACACACATTCCTCATGATTTGATTGGTTCCTACAACCTAGAAGAGGCTTCTCTCTCTCCCATGTGTGAATCTGGATGCCGGAAATATGGATGATGTCGGAAATGGATGCTGAAAATCTGGATGCCACAAATATGGATGCCGGAAATTTGGATGCCAGAAATGGATGCCGGAAATGGATGCTGGAAATCTCGATGCCGGAAATATGGATGATGCTGGAAATGGATGCCTGAAATCTAGATGTCGGAAATGGATGCCAGAAATCTCGATGTCGGAAATGGATGTCGGAAATGGAGATGCTGGAAATCTGGATGTCGGAAATATGGATGATGCCGGAAATGGATACCAGAAATCCTTTTGTTGACTTGCGTTGATTGTTTTGGGAGTTGTCTCATGAGGTGTGTGTGACACTGAAGAAAGGTTGATCTTGTATGTGTTTGACCTAACCTCCGGGAGGTTGGAAGAGCTGGTTTGGCCAGCTAAAGTCTTTGCTGGTGAGGGCATCCTATTGACTGTTGTAACAAACATTTCTCTCTATCTTTGTTGGACAAGAAGAATTGTAAACTTTGATTTATTATATTGGCTTGTCTTCTGTCGATCTATTATTATGTTCTATCAGCATCTACTTTCAATGATTATGTGATTGCTAATCTGAATTGGGCCTATAAGAAAGATTGAAGTAAACTGCTTTAAGCATAGAACGTACCATGGTTATCTAAATTTAACATGGTATCAGCTCTGAGGTGAAGACAAAGCCCAAGATAGTGTGAAAATCAATCACCGAAGAAGAAATCCTATCAAGGATCAATGGCCTCCACATACAAGGGTTTTCAAATCTGATGATAAGTTGACTGACAAGTCTGATTATCATGCATGGAAGATGTACTTGGATTTGATATTAGAAGATCAAGATGTCATGGATTATGTGCAGGGAAAGATTCATGAGCCTCCATCAAATGCACTCCAATCATATTTTATGAGGCTCACAGAAATCAAGAACAATCTCCTTGCCATAGGAGAAGAAGTAGTTGATCGAGAGCTTGTCCTCATTGCTCTTGGAGGACTTCCCCAAAATTGGTATGTATTTAATACTACGATTCTTAATAATAATGTGATTCCTGATTTTGATGAATTGTTGACGAGATGCACTCAAGAGGAAACAAGAATGATGGAGAGAGATCATCCCTCAAATGGGAATGGAGGTGACCCTACCGCCTTTACCGCTCATGCAAAGAAGAGGAAGGCTCCCTCTGATCATAGTGGAAATGGGCAACCTTTCAAGAGGTCAAGAATTTCCAGGGAAGATGGCATTAAGAGGGAGACCACAACTGTGTATACTCCTACGCAAAATGGTGTTTCTGAAAGAAATAACAAGACCATTGTGGAAGCTGCCCGTGCCATTCTATATGACCAAGGTCTTCCGAAGTTTCTATGGGGAGAAGCTGCGAACACTGCTGTGTATGTTCAAAATAGATGCCCGCATTCCGCATTGGACTCCAAGATTCCCGAAGAAGTCTTCTCTGGTAAGAAACCTGATATTTCTCATTTTAGAGTTTTTGGTAGTCCTGTTTACTTTCATGTGCCAAAAGAAAAGAGAAGCAAGTTAGATGCTTCTGGTAAGAAAGAAATGTTTGTGGGCTACAGTGAAACTTCGAAGGCATATTTAATCTATGTGCCTGGTTAAAGAGAAGTGGAGATGTTGATCATGTTCCCTGCTCTTTAAACTCCTTTCCCTCCGCTGTTCTGGAGCCAATGAGCCTCACTGACTGCAAAAAGCTGTGCTCCAAGGGCCTTTATTTACCCCTTGTACCTCTGCAGAAATCCTTATTTCACCTCTTCCCCTCTTCCACTATCCCCAACCACTTCCCCACATATGCCCGATACCCAAAGTCCAAGCGCTTAAGCCTCAAGAGCTAATCGCATCGGAGAAATAGAGCGGAATGTTTGAATCCCTTTGCAAGGCTCAAAAACTCCGATGCGATTGCTTTTTGTTGTTAAGTCCTCCACTATGTTCCGCACCGTTGATCTACCACATAGATCGGACAGCCCGCGCTAATCGCAAGTGTTCGCAATCGCAACACTTATATGTCGTCCCCCGATCGGTCCATCGCAAACATTTGCGATGCAATTGATCGCATCGCATGTCTTTCGTCGATCGCTCCATCGCGACTCATCTCTCGATCCCTCCGATTGAATGTGAGCCGTTGATCCGGTCCCCAAATCCAACGGCCAGCGCTCAATCGCGCTCCCCGCCTAATCGTAATCGCAAATTCCGTCGCGCCTCCCCTTTGCTCCTTGCGATTGCGATTCCTCGACTACATCCGAGCCGTCCATCCCTCCGCCAGATCTAATGGCCCTAATTCAATCGCATCCCTCCCTCAATCGCAATCGGAACTTCCGAAATGTGCCACCCCGGTCTTCCCGCTCCGATTTGCAATTGCGATCTCCGAATTGGGTCCCACCTCATGCGGTCGCGTCATCACATTCCATTGCATTTCGCTGCATTTCCGTGTATTTCCGCGTGTAACCAAAGTTTTGCATTTTACTTTAAAGTCTTATGTCTCATATTCATTACGCCCATTTTCATATATCATTTCACTGTTTATCCCCGCCGTCGATCTACGCCTCCGGATCTAGATCGAACAGTCCATACGCATTTTTCCGTTAAACCCTATTGTTCGCCATTTACACCATATCATTATGTTTTCCACTGTTATTCCACATAAACCACTGTTTCACCACCGCTGCACTATCATTTCTTCTGTCCCCATAACCAGTCTTCCATTTGCATGGCTTTCATAACCAAGTTTGCGGGTTTTGCAGGATTACAGCGACAGAAAATTGCCATTATTCATAGCCTCCATTTCAGAAGTTGAGAACGCATCAAAGGACCATCTTTCAGAGTCAAAATTTATGAGGGAAAATCCGGGAAGCTGTTACGGCACGACTTTCATTAAAGAAGCCAGGATTAAAATCTGTCAAACCCCCCAGAGCCATTCAAAGCACAGATTTTTGCAGATGGAGACATTAATGTCGCGACAAAGAGTATCAGTGAAAGATCGAGGATTTCAGCATTTCAGCATTAAAGATTCTAAGCCCTAATCCATGGCTTAGAAGACAAAGGTACCAGATCAAAGATATCCGGGATCACACAGAGGGTACAATGCACAAGAAACAAAACCCTCCAGGTTTCATTTCAGCCGAATTTTCTTTCAGGAAAGGACGGAATGTTCATGTGGTTTTACTCTCATACCGTGTTCTTGAAGAGACCTCCATCCGAGCGCATTTATTTCAGAAAGCAGTCAGCAGAGTACATACAGCACAACATAATCATTCAGCAGTTTGGGCGCGAATGTTTCCGCCATTTTGTCTTAACGAGGCAAATTAAATGTTTTTCACCTACTTCTTTTATTAGGGTTCTTCTTCTATAAATGGCCTTAAGAACAGATTATTGAGGGTTCCAGATTTTATCAGAAAACTATGCAGTGAAAGGCTTTTTGTATACATTTTGTAAAGCTCTTGTATGAAAGCTCAGAGCCCATAGGGTCTCAGTGAGGAGGAGTTATATCTGTTAAAGAGGATTCTGGTCTTTGGTATTTCACAGTGTGTAACCTTTTCTCTTATGTGTTATATTAATAGATCATTTCATTTCATCCATCTTTCTTGTATCATGTTTTGGAATGCGAGCGGCTCACTGATTTTTGGTATGGATTCATCCTAGTTGATGCCCATGCTCTGATCAGTCAAGCGCTTTAAATATGGCTCATGCATGATATTCTGTTCCATTACTCATCTAAACCGTATTTCTGCTATATTAGTTGCTTTGGGAGGGTGTTTTTAAAACGCTATTATCGTGTATGGATTCTTAGATTGGTAAGCCCATGCATGGTGGTATTGTGTATCTGGATATCAGCTCAATGTTGACTAATATCTTCTCAACATTTCTTTCATTACATACACCTTCTGATAATTGATATCTGTGACATATTACTTGAATTGGCCCGCTTTGCAGTAAACTGTCTCTGAATTGTCTGTTGCTTTCATATTAGATTTATGCACTTTGCCTCTGCAGTATCCCTTTCTATGTGTCAGTTTCTGAGGGTCTTGGTCCCATTCTAGTTTATTTCCCTGTTTACAGGAGATAGCATGTGAATTGAAGTTGACAACTTCATACATTATATTATACGCTCCTTGCTATGCTAAGATGTCCTAGGCACTGGTCTATCACAACTCTAGGCTGTCTCTAGGAGCGACAACAGGAGATATGCCACGATGTCACCTTCGATGAAGAAGCTGCCCTCAAGAAAGTTAGGAATCTTCCTAGTTCAAAGGAAGACAAAGAAGAAGAAGAAGCTGGAAGGCAGGAAGAGCCGAAGGATGAACCTATGCCCGATGTTGAAGGACCGATGGATCCTATTGATCCACCTCCTTCTAATAAGAGGAGATCCTCATGGCTCCAGGACACTCTCGAAGATGCCGAGAGACATATTGCCCCAAGGGGGACATTCCGTGAAAGCAAGAAGCCGAATAGATACCAAGGGTATCTAGCAGCCATGAGTACAATTGTACAATCTGAGCCTGGATCATTTGAAGAAGCCGTAAAGCATCAAGTTTGGAAGGATGCTATGCACAAAGAATATGAGTCCATTATGAAGAATGATGTCTAGGAAGTGGTCCCAATACCGAAGGATAAATCTGTTGTCACCTCGAATTGGCTCTTCAAGATTAAGCATGGAGCTAATGGTAGTGCTGAAAAGTACAAGACAAGATTTGTTGCCCGAGGCTTCTCTCAAAAAGAAGGCATATATTATGATGATATATTTGCACCTGTTGCCCACTATACCACCATCTGATCTATCATTTCCCTTGCTGCAACGCAAGGATGGAGTCTCCATCAGATGGATGTGAAGACTGCCTTTTTGCATGGTTCAATAAAGGAAGAGGTTTATGTGGAGCAACCTCTGGGGTTCGAAGTCCAAGATAGAGACACCTATGCATGCAGGTTGAAGAAAACCCTCTATGGGTTGAAGCAAGCCCCCAGGGCTCAGTATGAGAGGATAGATAACAACTTGATGAAGCTGGGCTTCACTCGAAGTAATGCGGATCCAAACCTTTATTTTAAGGTTGATAGAGAAAGGCCTCTCATTCTAGTTCTCTATGTGGACAATCTCTTCCTAACAGGTGCTGACCCTCTCATTCATCAATGTAAGAGGGAGATAGCTTCTGAGTTTGAGATGAAAGACCTAGGACTGATGCACTATTTTCTAGGCTTAGAGGTCTGGCAAAGGCTAGGCGAGATTTTCCTTTCTCAAGGAAAATATGTCGTGAAGCTACTAGAGAGATTTGGTATGGTGGATTGTAAGTCTGTGTCGACACCGATGGAACTCAACTATAAGAAGTTGTGTGGGAGCGCTGCTGGACCCGATCTAGCAAATCCCACCGAGTATCGACAACTCGTAGGGGCCCTGTTGTTCTTAGTGAACTCCCGTCCGGACGTATGTTTTGCAGTGAACACTTTGAGTCAACATATGGTTGAGCCTCATCACATTCACTGGATTGGTGCCAAGAATCTATTGAGATATCTTCGGGGCACAATCAACCATGAGCTGAGATACACTGTCGGGAGTTTGAGACTCTAAGGATATACTGATGCCGATTGGGCTGGTAGTGTGGTGGATCGCAAGAGCACATCTGGATATTGCTTCACGTTGGGTTCTGCTTCGATAACTTGGATGAGCAGGAAGAAGAATTCGATGGCTTTGAGCACCGCTGAGGCCAAATACATTGTAGCGAGTATGGCCTGTTGTGAAGCTTCTTGGTTGAGAAAGCTCTTCAATGAGCTGTTTGGACATGTGCTAGATACCACCGTTATCCTTTGTGATAACCAGAGTGGGATTCGTCTTTCTGAGAATCTCGTGTTCCACGATCGATCCAAGCATATTGATATTAGGTACCACTTTGTCTAGGTCATGGTACAACGAGGCACCGTAAGGCTCCATCACATAGGAATTGATGAGCAGGTCGCAGATATTCTCACGAAGCCCCAGAGGAAGGTCAAGTTCCTAACCTTCCGTGAGAAGCTTGGAATCGTGGAAAGACCCTATTGTGGGGATCCTACTTGAGTTGGATTATGAGCTCTAGGAGTTCTGGGGGGCTTGGAGATAGCTTCTTGGAGCTATAAGCACACGCGGGGCTAGGCTTGCCGAACCTTGTTGTGCTTTTGCCCCACCGTTATGAAATTGAGTTGGTTCACCTCTCTTTGATCTATGCCCCACACGCATCCTACCCATGGAGTTTTGGGCTCATGGGAAGTACATCTCATTTGGCCAATGAGGTGGGAAATGTGGATAGAGACCAATAACAAGATCGATGGACGCATCGAAGATTGACGTACTCTCTATGTCTAAGATGGCACGTGTCCAACACCTTGATCTGGGATCAAGTCTGATGAGGTTCTTACCTCTAAATTGACTTGGGGTCAGTAAACTAACTTTGGGTTAGTATATGACTCTTTTGAGTCTATTGAGGTTTTACCCTCTAAACTGACTTCGGGTCAGTAAACTAACTTTGGGTTAGTATGTGATTCTTTTGAGTCTATTGAGGTTTTACCCTCTAAACTGACTTCGGGTCAATAAACTAACTTTGGGTTAGTATGTGACTCTTTTGAGTCTATTGAGGTTTTACCCTCTAAACTGACTTCGGGTTAGTAAACTAACTTCGGGTTAGTATGTGACTCTTTTTGAGTCTATCGAGGTTTTACCCTCTAGGTTGACTTCGGGTCAGCGGAGTGTGATGTCTTTGTGACCCATTCTCGTTTGTTTGCCCTTGAGCCGGCAAAGCATGTTACAACAGGATGACACAGGAACGCATGATGATAGTACACAATGGTACTGATCACTGGATGGCACAAGTGGACAGATGGAGTTCTCCCTAGTTGAGAGGGAGTGTTAATTTTGGGCAACTAGGTCCAAAATCCATGTTGCATTGCTCATCTGATGATGATGATATTTTTGTTGGATTCCTCTTTTGGAGAGGTGCAAGATTGATCTAAAGATCATCTTGTTTGGATGAGCAGAACTTATATTTTAATTTTATTTTCCACACATGTGCAATTGTTAAGGTCGGCTAGAATTGTAATATAGGCTCACAAGCCCAACATATGTGTCACACACCCTCATTGATGGATATAAATTGGAGAGACTTGATGCTCATTTGCTCATCATCTCATCACACACATAACTCATGATCTGATTGGTTCATACAACCTAGAAGAGGCTTCTCTCTCTCCCACGTGTGAATCTGGATGTCAGAAATGGATGCCAGAAATGGGTGCCGAAAATCTGGATGCCGGAAATTTGGATACCGGAAATGGATGTTGGAAATCTCAATGCCAGAAATGGATGTCGGAAATATGGCTGCTGGAAATGGATGCCGGAAATCTAGATGCCGGAAATATGGATGCCAGAAATCTTGATGCTGGAAATGGATGCCAAAAATCCTTTTGTTGACTGTTTTGGGAGTTGTCTCATGAGGTGTGTGTGACATTGAAGGAAGGATGATCTTGTATGTGTTTGCCCTAACCTCTGAGAGGTTGGAAAAGCTAGTTTGACCAGCCAAAGTCTTAGCTAGGGCATCCTATTGACTGCTGTAACAAACATTTCTCTCTATCTTTGCTGGACAAGAAGAATTGTAAATTCTGATTTATTATATTGGCTTGTCTTCTGTCGATCAATTATTATGTTCTATCAGCATTTACTTTCAATGATTATGTGATTGCTAATCTAAATTGGGCCTATAAGAAAGATTGAAGTAAACTGCTTTAAGCATAGAACATACCATGGTTATCTAAATTTAACATTGAGTCATTGTCATGTATGAATGACCCCATTTGGGCATGTTACATATTGTAAAGAAAAATTTATTGAGTCATAATCAAGTCAAAAGACCCTCCAAGACCTCGTCATGGCACAAAGTTCAAGTCAACCTAAGGAAATTTCTAGTCAACCTAAAGGAAGCAATTCGACCTTATGTGAAGCCTATATAAAGAAGACCTCAGCCTCATTTGAAGAACACACTCTCACTCACATAAGTTTGATCTTAAGGACAAAAGGAAGTGCGAAGAAGAGGAAGATAATAGAAGGAGAAAAGTCGAAGTTTTGGATTTGGTTTTGGGCTACTTCTCTCCACACCTACGAAGGAATTAGGGCACATATTGTTGCAGTGAAGCTGAGTTGTAGAATTGAAGTTAGGTCACCAAGAAGAGTTGTTCTGGAAGCCGAAATCTCTAGGAGAGAGAATCTACCTAGCGAAGATGAGAAGTTGAAGTTTTTGGGCATATCGAAGTTGCAGTTGTAGTTTTTGGTTGCAGTTGCAGTTTCTGCCATTTGGGCAAGTCGAAATTGTAGTTTGTGGGCAAGTCAAAATTGCAGTTTGTGGGCAAGTCGAAGTTGCAGTTTGTGGGCAAGACAAAATTGCAGTTGTAGTTACAATTGCTGAGTAGGTCGAAGTTGCTGTAAAAAGAAGCTATTCAAAGAGGAAACTTTGACTTGGTCTTAGAGGGGTTCTTGGTCAGGGGTCTAGGTCTTGGAATTCGTCAATTGAAGATTCTATAAGAAGAAGAATTCTTGTGGGTTTTCCTCTCAGGTTGGAGAGGTTTTGGCCTTGGCTGATTGCCTACATCTTGTGTCCTTTGTCTCATTGTTCTTTATGTTTGGTAGCTGTTTGATGAAGAAGAGCACATAATAATAATCAAGTACAAGAAGAACCTAATTAAGAAAAGTAGAAAGTCATCACAAGCAGTTATCATTATAAGAGAAATAATCTAATATCTTTGCCCTATATTTCTTAACAGGAAGGAGGCTCCCATGCTTCGCCATTTATTGCACCACAAATCTTCATAATTTCTGTCGCAGAGGAGTCCATAATAAGATGAGATGGGAGGTTGATGAAATGAGGAAGACACTGCCGGATTGTGGTACCGTCTGCGTGCGGGAGGGGGAGCCTAAACATAGCTGTATGCAACACTTCTCATCTGCTTGACACACTAGCTATTTCACATGGTTGTTAGTCATACAAACCAGACCCCATGAGTAACTCATTTCCATATTGCCTTCGGGATTAAGGATAATCCCTCCCCCTCCTACCACCCTGGGTTCTTATTTGAAGCTCCATCAAATTGTAGGATCCAACATCTCTTTTCTCTTTTCCACTCCTCTAGATCCCGGTCCGACAAGCGGAGGTGCCAATGTCTCACAACAGGGGACGGTTTGGGGATGGGAGCAAAGTAACTATTTCAGGGATCCAAAAGGAGGTCAAGCCAACGTTGTTCACAAGAATCAAGCATGGGGTCTAGTCTCTAGAGTACCATGTTTTAATCTGTCATATTCGTCAAAGAGAGATTTAAGGCGGTGGAGTTGGGAAGGTCGAGCGAGTTTTTAAAGATAACATGATTCCTTGATAACTAAGCTTGCCAACAAAGAAATTTGGGAAGAGAATTCCAATAACATTTCAGAGCCTTTTTTCTTGAGAATGAACCATAGTATTTTTTGTGCTAGGAGGAGAAGAAGACAAAAAATCATTTGGTCAGTGGGAATGGGAGAGTAGAGGACCAAGAGCAATTTTCCAAACCTGTTTAGTGTAAGGGCAATGGAGAAAGAGGTGTGAAGTCAATTCTTCTTGCTGATTGAACAAGTGGCATCTAGAAGGACCATGAATACCCTTTTTCCTTAGATTTTCCATTGTCAAGACTTTTCTATGGGATAATAGCCAGCAAAAGGTATTAACCTTAGGATTAACATTGTTAAGCCAAAGCGTTTTCCAGAGGGAGAACTTCAGAAGCATTTGAGAGGAGAGTAATAGATCTTCGTATCGTTCTTTAAACATATAGCAAGAGGACTTCCACCCAATTTGGTCTTCCACCTATTGATTCCATGGAGCACAACCCACTAGATTATCTTTCATAGTCTCTGCTAGATGCGTCAATTGATTAGGAATTCATTCTAAATTCCATCCGGTCCAGTGCCCCCTGTCGTCCCAATGTGAGATATGAGCAGGCATCGGTTTCCTTTGAGCATCAAGATGGTCTTTTAGAGGAAAGGGAGCAGATATGATTTGCAATGGCAGTTGATTCATAATTGAATCTACCCATATTTCAATTTTGGCTCCATTTTCTGGGATTTTTCAAAGGATTTTGTTTATTAAAGGGGCAACTGCAGAGAGAAGTTTCCAAATTGTCGAGCCCCGACGAGATGGTTGGTTTTGATTCTCCATCCTCTGGGAGTCCTATTGAAGATATTTAGCTTACAAGACCCACCATGTTGTTGGTTGTGATTTGAATCTCCACAACGATTTTGCTCCTATAGCCTAGCCTAGTCCATAAGGATCAAATCTTGGATACCTAGGCCCCCATGGAGTTTAGGGGCGCGAATAGTAGCCCAGTTGAGTAGATGAATTTTTTTGGTTGAAAATTTACCCCCTTCCTAGAGAAATTTTTGGATTGCTTTGGCCAAACTTTCAAGTATATACTGGTGGGCTAGAAGAGCCGAGAATTGGTACACAGGAAGAGTTGTAAGAACAAATTTGATAAGAACAATTCGACCTACCATATTTAGCCATCTAGCCCCCCATGACTCTAATTTCGCTTTAACTTTCGAGAGGAAACCATGCCAGGCCCGAGGAGAGTGAGATTTGAGGCATATAGGGATGCCAAGATATTTAATTTCGTTCCAATTATTCGTAGTTCTGAAGTTGAAAATCTCTCCATTCTACTTTTATTTGGCAACATAGATATTCCAGGAAAAGGTCTGCGATTTGGTTTTGTTTGTGTGACCTCTAGAGGCTAGGAGGGAATTGTCCAAGAAATGCTTAAATCTACGAGCAATGATACTGCAAGCTCCTCCCAAAAAGAGAGTGTCGTCAAAAAATTGAGAGTGGTTGGCGCTTTTGATTCCTTGCTCATACCTGATGCCTGGGAGGCAAGCGTTTCTTCTTTCATACTCAAGGCAATGATTGAGAGAATCTACTATGAGGATGTAAAGAAAAGGGGATAACGGGCAACCCTGTGTAATATCCCAAAAGGGAAATAGATAGCAATACGAGCATATGACAATACAGAAAATGCCAGAAATAGAACATAAAGCAAATACTCATAAAAATGCCGGAAATGCTAAGCCATTTTATTAATATGAGAAATATGATGAAATACAATAGATGATCAGAGTGATAGCACCTAATCTTGCTCGAGGCAAGTGAAGAACTCTCTCAGAAAGACAGGAAATGGTCGCTCTAAGAAACTGCGTCCCAGCTGTTGGAAAACTGCCGGAAACTGCTGCTGCTGGAATGAACTGGAAGCTAGGGGCTGCTCCCCTTGCCAGAATGAGCTGAAACTCTGCAAATCACCTGTACTCGCCAACCCGGACAAAACCCAAAAACCATATGAATAATGGTTAGCCTCCGAAAATCACCAAAGAAACCCTCCTCAAGGAATTACGCTACCTCTGCAAGGCTCAGCGCAGATGCCAAATGAAAATAGCTGAAACAGTGCCACAAACTCCTCAGGAACCCTCCTACTGGCAAAGACTGATCCTCTACTCCGGATATCCACTGAAACTCCTGCAGAAACCCCGAACCGGAACACCTCCAAGAAGAACTGCGTCCTCTCTCCTAGGGACTGCACAGTCACAAGAAGAGCCCATCTCCTCAGCAAAACAACCAACCAAACCTCTTGCTAAAGACTGAAGAAATAACCTTACCCGAGCAGGCACTCGAAGTCCCCCGGGGCTAAGGGCGAGATCTCCGACCGGAGACACTCAACGCACTAAACAGTGCTGCAGACAAACACCGTGTCAAGAAGACAAATGTCTAGTCAAAATCATCACCACAACAAGAATACCAAATGAGGAAGGCTCTCCCACCTTTTATAACGCTGGCCTCTCTCCAAAACCCTAACGTGGTCTCCCTCTCCTCCACGTGCTCCTCCTCAATCTGTGCAGAAGCTCCTAGAGGCTATGTGGGCCCCCTCCTCTACGTGGTGTTGGACCCCCATGGCTCCCCATAAGTTATAACGTTGTGCTACTAGGGAGATGCTTTATTTTACTTAAGTGAGTTAGACCCCTCCTCTCACTTTTATTTATTAATAAACTATAGTCGACAAAACTATACAAAAATCGAATATTCCAATTAGCTGTTGCTAATTAGGAATATTGCAGTCTCCCCCGGCAAAATGTTGCTTGATCTCAAGCAACTGAAGTGATGGATGCTGCAAAATCTTCTCATTCTCCCAAGTGGCATCCTCATCCAGCAAAAATTGCTTGTCCTCAAGCGACGCTTGAACAAGCCTCCTCTCTAGCTGATGCTCCCCACCGATACTGCAAAATGTGCCTGGGTCCCACTGAAACCTCTCTGACCTCTGCATCACCCTGATACGAAGGGATATCTCGATGCCAGGATCTCAAAGTGACCTCTCATAGTACCAGCCAACCAATAATCCTCTCGGATCCCATCGCCACCGTGGCCAATAATCGCACAAGTCCCACGGCTCGGACTGTGCACTGCCTCTGGCTATGACCAATGCTCTAAGAGGTGAAGACCACCAACAAGCATCAATGCTCTCGGGCTCCTGCTGCGCTGTACCTGTAGCCGCATATGCTACCCCTCCAACTGCATACCAACTCATCACCTCTCTCCAATCCAAGTTGTGACTCAATCCCATGCTGATCCTGCTCTCCTGAAATCGGGATGGAGTGTTGAAGAAATGATGTCCTGTGCCACCTTGCCAGCTGGAATCTGTAACCTCTGTTATGTCCAAGGGCCCCTGCTCGACTGTGCTCCCTACGAAGAATACCGTACCATCTAGAGGGTACCAACTCATGATCTCCCGCCAGTCCATCCTGGAAGAAGAATCCGATGTAGTAATAACAATGGCATATGGAACACACCTGAAGTGTTCCGCCAACCCGTAATCAACTCCCACTGCTCTGCCCTGTCTGCCAATGAGAGCTGCCTGTAGAAGGAAACCCCTCTCTCTATAATGGGCCAAAGTGGGCAAGATATGCTGCAAGCTCCATCGATGTACTCCTGGAGAGTACTACTCACTGAAAGTACTGCAGCTCGATCGACTGTATGTACATCTATCTGTATCTCATCAATTTGTCGGCCAAAAGAGGAATGCTCCACCATATCCAACAACTCATGCTGTCTACTAGCCCCCTGCATAACAATCCCATCAACCTCCAACATCTCTAGAGGATATGGATTTGCAACTGCCGTCATTGTACTCAGTGTCAATGCATCTGACCTGGATCGTCACAAGTGTCTCATCGCCTAGAGCATCTCCCATAGAGTCCCCTGACTGCTCACCCTGTATACTGGAATGTAGCTCTGGTCTACGGTCTCCATCCCTGCGTGACTGCTCTCGCTCCCCAGAAGCGACCTCAACTGATCCTATGGACTCATATGAAGAAGAGTCCTCACCCTGGCATACAGGAGGAAGGCCCTCCTGTTCTTCCTCTGCCACCTCATTTGCATTGAATAGGCCATCCACCCTCTCGATGAAGTGTCGATACAATGTCTGGAGTCTAGACGCATGCTGGAATGCTACCTCTGCTGAAACCAGTATCCTCTGCTCATGCATGATCTCAACATGCCCTGAGGGAAGAATGATGCATGTCTCCCTCATGACCCGCTCCCCGGGTGTAGGCTCAGCGATGACCGATGTGCCACCCCTGTAGAGGATCATCTCATCCCTCGACTTGTGGCTGTCAACTAGCAAAACAACCCAGTGCCACTGCTGAGAGGTCTCTCGCCTAGTGTGCTGAATGTCATCCAAATATCTTGGGTGAGCCTCGCGTACCCTGCTACTTATGCTCAAAGTGCTAAAGGACAACAACAAAATCGACTGTGCCAGTGAGTGATGTAGAAGAGGGTCGGATACGTGAGTCCCCACTGATACCATCAAGTATCGCTCATATGTCTCCTCATCGATCCTGGGTGAACTACTCCCAAAGGTAAGCCTGGTGTCCCTATCTGTGAGTCTCCCTGGATGCAACACTCTAAAACCCTGCTGTGCAGCACCGTATGCCCTCGCATACCACTGATCATCCATGTACTCCTTGACATGCCACTGCACATTGAGGCATACCTCTGTATACTGCTGGATACCCCAAGCTACTGTTGCACCACCCTGTACCGTCTCGTGCCATGACTGTGTCCAGGCATCGGTCAGTCCTCGCATGCTCTCAATGTGATGTAGGACACTCCTACTCCACAATGCAATCCCACACACTACGGTACAACACCATGCAACTCCGTGTCCACCGGAAGTCCACTGCTCAATGCTAGAGGCTCCCACACATCCCTGGATGTAGTGTCCTAGAGTTGGGCCTCTACATGTTGGACTTCTTCCAATTGGTATCATCATCTCCACCTTCGCATCACTATACCCGCCGATAAATGGATCATCACTCCAAATCCTCCTCAAGGGGTCCGAGAAGTGAATCTCCCTATGTGTCAGTAGTGTTACCACCACTGCTCGGCTACGCTAAGTCCTCTGTGCCCCACACAAAGGTGAAGAATCCTAGGCCCCATACAAGGCGCCATATGGTGGCCTGCCAATGCCACCTCCTCCGACAGGCTCCTGCCAAGGTATGTTGACCACCCCGTGATCCCGTGTATAAGTGTCATACCAAGACAACCTAGGAAGTATTCCCATAAACTGGTTGGCCACTGGAGCTAACCAAAACTCCCCTAGCAAATGTGCATGCTCAACTGCTAGGCCAACTGTACCCTCCAAGACGTAGTCAATCGACCTGCCTGGAAAATGATAGGTGATCCCACCTGGATCCCAATGCCAATCTGGGGTTCCTGTACTCCCAGCACCTGGAAACTCCTGCTGAACTATACTTGGGTCCACCACCATCTCCATAACCCACTCCACTGGGTACCAACTCAAAATCTCTCGCCATCCAACCTCAACATGTGGATGCTGTACCCTGTGCAACTCTGGTCGTCTCATACCACTATCCAAGTCAACGTATGAGATCTGACTAGGTGGCTCCATCTCTCTCTCTCTAATGGGAAGAGGTAACCCAACAACGCTGCCAGCCTCGTCCATGCATGCCTGAAGGGGAATGAACTGACGCTCCAATGTGCCCTCAGGTTGTACCATTAGGGAATCCAGTCGTTCCCCAATGCAAGCCAACTTGGCCGCCGTCTTGGCACAAGCCACTCTCATGCCCTCCAACTCCTTGTCTTGCAACAAAATGGCCTCCCGTACTGACGTGGCCTTCCCTTTCAAAACTCGAAGATCTGCCCGAAGCCGATGATACCGCTGTCTGCGACCATCATCCAATCCCTCTGTATCTCATAGTGCCTCATCGAATGTGGATACATCTCCTGTCGCCTCACCCATCTGTTGTGTGCTACTACCACCCGAAGACTCGGACACGACTCCGGTCATCACCTCAATGGATGGCTCTACTGGTGTAGGCTCTACCTTCTCCACTACGATATCAACCGGCACGGTCAAGGAGGTCTCTAATGAGGGTGAGTCCTCTGTCACACTAGGTGTATCTTCGAACTCCCTACAATCCTGTGTGCTCTCATCCTCCAAGTGCAAGGTAACCATTTTAATGGTTTCCCTCTCTGATACTCAGTCAAGCTGGAGAGAGGTATCCAACTTCTCCACCCAAGCTTTTTCCGAACGCTCGGATGACCCGTCAAATGTTGGTAGATGGAGTCTACCCACTGTGCGCCACAAGCCCCCGTCATGTGACTTCCTGTTCCCTCTGTGAAAGTTGCGAGGTCTGATATCCCGCTGGAGATGAACAAAATCTCTGAATGGAAGGGCATCCCTGAACTCCTGCCTATATGCTTGATACTCAGCGAAATAATCACCCATGTGGCCAGGCTCTGGCTCCTGCTGTGCTCCTGCCCCTGTGTCCGCACCCAGAAAAGTGGGCATGGTAGAACGTGTGGGTGTATGTGATGCCATATGCTGAGTGGCATCATGCTCCGGCAAATGGTGGGATGTGCCTAAACCTTCGCTAATCTGGAAACCCCTTGGGGTTTCACGCTGTCTAGCCTCCACAGTAGTGAATCTCTGTCCCATCACCTCAATCTGCCTCGACAGATCCTGTACTGATTTGAGGAGCATCTCCCCAAATCTCTTTGCACCATCATCACCTACCATCGGCTCCTCCTGCTATGTGTCTACAGGCTCCTCATGAAATGGCACTGCTGCTCCAAAACTATACTGCGGGTTGTATTCCGCCTCAAATTTACCCACTGAAAACTACTAAGAAAATTCTAGGAACTTGGGAAGGTGATCCTTGCCCAAAACCCAGAAAAACCTCAAAAGGGTTTCTTCTAATTCCAAACTTCAAAATTTGACCCTTTGTATTTTGCCCTTTTTCCAATTTCGTTTTTGGTACTGCAACTGCTATTGCTCTCCAAAATTCCAGCAAACCTCTGTATAATCTCTTTCCCGATGTCATAGACCACAGGCTGAGCCAGAACTATGCTCTGATACCACTGTAATATCCTGAAAGGGAAATAGATAGCAATACGAGCATACGACAATACAGAAAATGCTAGAAATAGAACATAAAGCAAATACTCATAAAAATGCCGGAAATGCTAAGCCATTTTATTAATCTGAGAAATATGATGTAATACAATAGATGATCAGAGTGATAGCACCTTATCTTGCTCGAGGCAAGTGAAGAACTCTCTCAGAAAGACAGGAAATGGCTGCTCTAAGAAACTGCGTCCCAGCTGCTGGAAAACTGCTGGAAACTACTGCTGCTGGAATGAACTGGAAGCTAGGGGCTGCTCCCCTTGTCGGAATGAGCTGAAACTCTGAAAATCACCTGTACTCGCCAACTCGGACAAAACCCAGAAATCATATGAATAATGGTCAGCCTCCGAAAATCACCAAAGAAACCCTCCTCAAGGAATTACGCTGCCTCTGCAAGGCTCAGCGCAGATGCCAAATGAAAATAGCTGAAACAGTGCCACAAACTCCTCAGGAACCCTCCTACTGGCAAAGACTGATCCCCTACTCCGGATATCAATTGAAACTCCTGCAGAAACCCCGAACTGGAACACCTCCAAGAAGAACTGCGTCCTCTCTCCTAGGGATTGCGCAGTCACAAGAAGAGCCCAGCTCCTCAGCAAAACAACCAACCAAACCTCCTGCTAAAGACTGAAGAAATAACCTTACCCGAGCAGGCACTCGAAGTCCCTCGGGGCTAAGGGCGAGATCTCCGACCGGAGACACTCAACGCACTAAACAGTGCTGCAGACAGGCTCAACAGCCAGCGTGCTCAAGAAGACAAATGTCTAGCTCAAAATCATCAACAACAAGAATACCAAATGAGAAGGCTCTCCCACCTTTTATAACGCTGGCCTCTCTCCAAAACCCTAACGTGGTCTCCCTCTCCTCCACGTGCTCCTCCTCAATCTGCGCAGAAGCTCCTAGAGGCTACGTGGTCCCCCTCCTCTACGTGGTGTTGGACCCCCATGGCTCCCCATAAGTTATAACGTTGTGCTACTAGGGAGATACTTTATTTTACTTAAGTGATTTAGACCCCTCTTCTCACTTTTATTTATTAATAAACTATAGTCGGCAAAACTATACAAAAATCGAATATTCCAATTAGCTGTTGCTAATTAGGAATATTACACCCTGGCACAAATCCTAGGATGCTTTGAAGAGTTTTGCTACTCTTCCATTTACCATCGACATAATCCATGGAAAGCCAATGCAAAGGTTTATCCATTGAATGAATTTAGGATTAAATTCCATTCTGCTCAAGACTTTGAATAAGAAGCTGTGTCAAACTCTGTCAAAAGCATTAACCATATCGAGTTTGATGACCATCCCTTTGTCACCACGTTTTTGAGTTGAATCAATAGCTTCTTGGACTAGAATGACTTTGTCTAAGATTTGGCGCTTGGGGGGACAAAGCCTCCTTGGTTTTCGGAGATAACCAAAGGAATAAATATCTTGAGTCTATCAACTAATAACTTGGATATAATTTTGTATGATACATTACAAAGCGAAATGGGATGGAATCTACCAAAGGAGGAAGAATTGGATTTCTTAGGGATTAAGGCTAAGGAGGAGGAATTGATTTCTCCTCCTATGCAATTTTGCTTGAGGGAGTACCCAACTATTCTACAATGGTCTCTTTTTATAATATCCCAGTAGTACTGATAAAAGTGAGCAGAAAACCCATTAGGACCAAGGGCTTTATTTGGATTGAGGGATAAGACCACATGTTTGATTTCCTCTTCAGATGGCAGGGTAATAAGGAAGTGTTCGTATCGTCAGTGATTGAATTAGGAATCTGGCTCAACATATGGGATTCGACTTCCTAAGAAGGGGGACCGTCTGGCTGTAAAGGTCGCAGAAGTTGGTTGAGGCTTTCTCCTTAATTTGCTGGAAGTCTTCAATTTTAGTACCTTGCACAAAAAAATCCTGAATGTTGTTTTTCCAGTCATGCTTCTTAGCTTGTTTATGGAAAAATTTAGTATTTTTCTCCCCATTTTGGAGCCAAACAATACAGAATTTGAGCCTCCAGTATTCTTCTTCTTCCTTCAAGGCATTGTGGCATTTCACAAAATATTATTTTTCTTGGTGCAAGAGCTCAATTGTGACCTTTTTTATTTCCATGGAGGATTGTATTATCCCAATATTTTGCTCATACGCTTGAATCAATGCTAGTCTGGCAGGTTGAGAGTCTTTGACCCAAGATTTTATTCGTTCTTTTAATATTTTATTTTTTTGTTCCCAAATTTGAATAGGGATACCGTTGACCCATTCTCGCCAAGATTGTGAAATCATCTCTTGAAATCTTTGGTCCTGGATCCATAAAGAGCTAAAGCATAAGAGGATAGTTCCATAGTTAACAGTCTGAGACAATTCCAGCTTGATTGGGAGATGATTAGAACCACACCAAGGGAGGATATGAGAGAAGACCAGAAGGCACTGGGTGAGCAAGGAGTCTGATATTAGAAATCTGTCTAGACACGTTGTTATATGGCCAGGTCTAGATCTCCTGTTATTCCAAGTGTATTAGTGTGTTATAGGTTTGATATCTGTAATATTCCTAATGGAAATTTACAATGATAAGAAAAGACATGTAAATATAACAACACATAAATTTTTTAGAAATTGCACACATAACACAGAAATTTCTCCAAACCACCAAACTCACCAAGATTTTATTAATAATAGCTCTGTATTACAAATGAGTTGGAGAAAGTGCACCTGGGCTTGCACAAGGCTAGATCAAGCACCGGGTTATGAGTACAAAATTGCCTAACAACTACAATAAATCAACTCCCTAGAAAACTGTGTTGTTCCTCCAATTCTGTGTTGCTGCCAGACTTTTCCAACTAATTTTCTCCTTCTAGACTACCCAGAAAATTATGTAAAATTGAGGGTAAGATCCTTGCCCCAAACCCAGAAAAACCTAGAAAGGATTTCCCTTGGTTCCAACCTTCTGAAATTGACCCTTCACAACTTGGCCCTCCTCCAAACCAGAAATCTGTCACTGTAGTTGAACCTATAACCTCTGCTTTGAAAACTCCAGCAAACGCCTTCAAATGACCTTCCAACCAATTTCCCAACACCCCAGCTCCTAATTCCTCCGGATGGTGCTGCCCCAAAATGTCTCACTCCAATGACTGCATAGTCATGGAGCAGATGACATAGTCCCTGCGTATAGGAAGCGAGTGTTGCGTGTAGGATGGTTCTCCCCGTTGTAAGTACACTCCACACTCTTGGAAAATGAAGAAGAAACATTCCTGTAGCCCCACCAAACAATCTCCAACTGTGTTGTTCCTCCACCAACAATGTGGCTCTTCCCTCTGCGCATTAGTGGCACTAGAACTGCGTGGCCCTGTTAATGGTGTCTCCTCCAGTCTCTGTGATAAAAGAAATCCTTCCTTGGGTGGTACTGGAAGGCCACCGAGGAGAGGTTGAGCTTCTCTCCTTGGGAAGCTCTTGTGCTAAACAACACAATCTTGGCTTAGCTAAACAACTAAGGCAAATTCGATTTACAATTAGACAAAAGACCCTCAATGTTCCTTCATTCCTTCTATTTATAGTTGTTGGCCATGAGTTCCTTGTGGGCCACATCTAGAATTCGATTTTCCTTAGGGAATTCGAATTCCCTTTTCCCCAAGTGCGTATTTCATGTGGGTGAGTGGCCCCCACATTCCACTAACATGCAAATAATTTCATTTCTCCTATGTTCCCTTCACCAAAACTTCCTTGGGCTATTATTAATCAAAATTGCAAAATTAATTGGGACATTACTGTCCTCCCTACCAAAAATTGCTTGTCCTCAAGCAATGCCTGAACAAGCACCCTCTCGATCAGCTGACCCCAATAGTCTTTGCACACAATACTAGGGTCCCAAATGTACCACCCAACCATCCCAAATCTCTGCCCTATCTTGTGAGGATCCCAAGCTATCCCAAACAACGTGAGGCATCTGTTGCTCCACTCACTGTCCAACCTGGTATAGGCACCCGGAGCCCTCCGCATACCATCAGTAAATAGAGAATCATAATCATATAAAGTCCTATCTATCCCCACATGCAACTGCTCTACTAAGTCATCCATCTCATGTACTCCAAGGGTGGGCACTTGAAGATACAATCCAACTCCCGTGGAAATAAATCCTTCCCTGCACGAGCTTCCCCTGAACTCCCCTTGGTGATCATCCCTCCATGTCGGTGAAGTCCTCCACGTCAGCAAAGGATCACTAAAATCCAATGGAAGGTCAGAATGATCTCCCCCTGTCGAACCTAGATCACTCCCAAGGGTAGTTGAACTGTCAAGTACTGTGATGCCAGGGTCCCATGCCCATCGCGGCAAGGAACTATCTTGCCAACCCTGCAACACTCTGGTCATGATTAATTGTCTAACATGCTCATAAAAGAGCCTCATCTCCTGCAACTCTTGGCCATAATATATCTGATGATTGAGGCTATGCCCAACTTGCCAAGGGGACTGAACAATGCCTGTGCCTATAACTCTATGGTTGGACCCAATCCTGAACAATCACCTGCCTCACCATACGATGAAAACCTCAGTGATCCCCCATGTGTCAACCTGACAATGAATTGGATCATCGACTATCCTGACCGTACTCATTAAGTAATGGAGTGTCATCCACATCAACTGGATCCCTGAATCCCATGACCATACTGGAGGTCCACCACTCCCAATCCTCACGACATGTCGTTGTGATATGCTGCTAGTTGTTGGGACCCATTTGTGCCTCGTCTCTGACTCCAGGTAGGAATTGAGCATCAAGCGCCTGTCCCACGAATGACCAACTGCTCTGTACCTGCCAAATCAGACAACAAGATCTACTATCCCAGCTCCTGATGATGTGCTCAGGTACTGCCAGAAGCTTAGGCATCATCCTGCCAACAAGGACTACCTTCCCCCATACCTTATGCTCACCCAAAGCCTCGAGCTGTCCAGCTGAAAGCGTACCATGCAACTCCCTCTCGGTCACCTCCCTAAGTGTGAACTCAGAGGTCGAACATATGCTACCTCTGCAGCAAACCACACACTCCCCAGACCTGTACCTGTAAGCTCTTGCCCTGACCAAATGCCACCACTGAGAAGCCTCTCTCTAGACACTTTGTGCCCCAATTAACTGTATCGAGCGAGCCTCCTACATCCCGCCACTCACGTTGAAGGCATCGGGGGACAAGATCCGACTTTGTTGCGCCTGCAAACAATGTGGAAGTGAGACCGGTGCGCAAGTCCCCATGGATATCATCAAATGATGTTCATCTACATCCTCATCGATCCCGGGTGAGTTACACCTACTGTCATGTCAGTCGCCTCTATCAAACGGTCTCCATGGAGGTGATGCCACAAAACCCCAATGTCTGGCGTCACGCATCACTGCCTGCGGCCAAACATCCTTGCACTCCCCTGCATACAAATGTGTATCTTTGTGCCCCTTGGCACATGCTTGCACCCAATTGCGCCCCTCTGTGCACTGTTGGACACCACTTCTAGCTACCACACCATCTTGTATCACTTTCTACCCCTAGCTGTCACTCCATGCGAAACCTCAAGGTGGTGTGAGTGGCTCCTCACTCCACAATGCACGTCTGCACGAGTCGACACTCCACCATACACCTTTGTGCTCCTCTCTAGAACACTGAACTCCGTGGTACGACTCTGTTCACCATTGAAAACCTACACTATCCTGCATCATCAGCCATCCCACATGCGTCAATACATCCACGCCTCCGCTAATGACCCCACTATGATGTGGGCTACTCCTCCTCATCTGCCCTGGTAGACCTAAGTGGTCTATCTCCTCACATGCTAATGGGAATGACACTATTGTGCCTAGCCTCCATGGAACCTGTGTCCAATGTGCCCATGAGAGAGCATTGTCTCCATACAATGCGTCGTCTAGTGGCCTGCTGATGCCACATCCTGTGGCCAACCCTTGCAAAAGTATGCTACTCTCCCTATGACTCCATGTGCATCCAACATGTCCAACCAACCCTCGGGTTCAGCTCACAAACCCCTTGACTACTAGTGCCGACTCGAACTCCCCCAAGGAATGAGTGCACTCAGTCACTGAGTTCACTATCCCACCGACGCCATAGCCCTCCTGCATCCCACATATATGATAGGAAGCCCCACCTGGATCCCAATGCTAAATTGGGCCTCCAGCATCTCCAATGTCTAAGAGCTCCTCCTGAGCTATCCTCCAGACTACGATCATCTCTACAAGGCTAGACCACTTTGCTAGGTACCAAGTTAGAATCTCTCGCCATCCAAATCACAAGTGTTGACTGCAACCAAAATATGCGCAATTCCATAAGAATGTGTCCAACACATGTTCTAACAACAAATAGGATCAACTAATGCAAGAGAGTGCATTGGAGCTGCCCCTTAATGGGGCACTAGGTCTTCCTTTAACAAAAGATGACACTTCAGGCTTCTTTAGAAAGGAACTTGAACACTTAGAAAATCTTAGAGAACAAGCATGGAACAACTTTAATAACTCAAAACTACAATTCACACGATCAATGGGAGACTCCAAAATTTGAATGTAGGCAAAATTTTTAGGGTGTTGTAGCAGTGACAATAGGTGGCAAAAGCAAAAAGAAATTGCAGATTTGTAGATGATGAAGGTAAAAGGAGCACAAGGGATGAACAAAATCCCAAGGACAATGTTGTGAGTGTAGGAGAAATGATGATTGGAAGTGAGGAATATGATCAAACCTCATAGGATGAATTGGGAGAAGTCATACCCTTTGAAGATGAAGCTAGCCTAGATTCACTCCAGCAGGTTGGTACAAGGGTTCGAATGAAGGAGAATTAGATAATGATGCAAAATTCTTGTCGTCATTTAATGAGATTGTTGAGGAAAATCATGAGGCTATGAAAGTTGATGATGATTCCCAAGAGGTGTGAAAAGATGATAACACACAGGTCGTCAACAGTGTGAACTTAGACCCCTCAGATGATTTATTTTATGAAGAAGATGTTGCTCATACACTTACTTGTGCCCATAAGTTGGAAAACCAATTGAAGGTAAGCGCCAACTAGATTAGGGAAACCACAAGGCATTATGATGATACACAAGCATTAGTGGCAGATTATTGTTGGAGAAATGCAGTGATACTTGACAGTTTGGGAGGAAAGCCTTCACTAGCATATTATCAGACACTCAAAGAGACATTGGTAGAGATGAAATCTAAATACCTTCACCTTATTTCATATAAAGATCACCTACTCATGCTTGTTGAGATATACCATGATGCACTAGAAAGGAAAGAGGAGGAAGTTGACAGGCTGACCCGTGAGCTTGAGACTACCCAGGAGTCCTTGAAGAACACTCAGATCGTCCTTCAAGAATCAAAGTTGTAGGTTGAGTAGCTTTGTGTGGGGTTGAGTTGTGGACATTCTTCATCCCCCATGGCAAATAATTAGTTAACTATGGCAACCATCACAGAAGAGGATGTTAGGGGCACTCATGATTTCATAGAGGAACCTCCGATGATATTTGAGCACGAGGAGCACCCAGATGAACACTTTTAGAGAGGTATATCCTAGAGTGTTTTGATTATGCATCCATGGGATGTGGAAACAAGTATATTTAAGATGAGGGCACATCCATTTGGGATCCAGGTTTAGTTGACATGAGTGGAGTTGATACTGGAAGCCCAAGTTGGCATTGGGATCCAAGTGGGGCTTTCCATCATATACTAGAGGTGTAGGATGATTATAGCGTTGGTGGGGTGATTGACCGAGTGATTGAGGGCACACGTTCCTTCATGTTTCCATTACGAATGTGCAGACTTCGGGAGGTGTTTTGGCATATCCTTCATGCATGGCGTTGGAGGGTGATCATCATGCCCTGGAAGGAGTTATTCAGAGGGGATGGCATTGATATGTCACCAGGCAGGGCATTGTATGGAGACGATGCTCTTTCATTGATGTATTGGGCACAAGAGCCATCGAGGATCCGCGCAGTAGTGACATTCTCACTAGCATGTGAGGAGTTATGCTAGTTAGGTTTACCAGGTCAATTTAGGAGATGTAACTCACATCCAAGTGGGTTCAGTAGAAGAGTGGAAGATACATTGGCACATGCGGGATAACATACGATACTGGGTGGTGTGGCAATAGGCAGCGGTATCCAGTGGTACACAATACAACATTATGTAGAGGAGTGTAGGGATACATGGCTGCATGCAGTACTGTATGATGTTGCACAGTGGGATTTTGGAGTGTTGCCTCTAGGTAAGCCTCCTGATATGGACATTGGGTGTAGCTTACCTAGGATTGATGAGGAGACGGATGAGCATCGCTTGATTATACCCACAAGGACTCACACACCTATTTCTCTTCCATATTGCTTACAGTGACAGAGGATTTGGTTGCCATCCCTTGATGCTGTCATCTTGAGTAGAAAGATGCGAGAGGCTCACCTGAGACAGTTGGATGAGACACATTGCATCAAGAGAGAAATTTCCCAATTGAGGCGTATGGTTGGTGCGCAAGTTGGCAGGTGCAGGCTTAGGGATGGCATGGTCTACTACAGAGGTAGCATAGTTCCTCCCTTGAGCACACACTTGGGGAGATGATCATGAGGGAGTTGCATGGCATACCTTCGGTAGGACATTTTGAAGCATTGAATGAGCATGAGGCACAGAGGACGATAAATCGATTTTAGAGGAGGGCATGTAGGCCCCAAGCAGTATTTGGGTGCATCATCACGAGATAGGATAACAGAGTTCGTTGTGTGATCTGGAAGGAACAAGGCGGTTTAGTGTGCACTAGGTTGATTATCGATACATGGTGTCCATTTGTTGATTGCATATAGGGATTAGAGGAGATGCACAAATGGGTTCCAACAAATATCAATACTATGCAACAGTCAGTAGAGATTGGTAGTTGTGAACTTTCGATATGGCTGTGGGATCCAGGGATCTAGTTGTTTTCTAGATCACTCCACTTCTTGATGAGTAGGGATATGACAACGAGTGATCTAGTTGATTTTGGGTTTGACATGTGAAGGATTGTGGAAGCCTTCACCATGTGGTGATATAGATTGTCCCTATTGTTGCTCAGGATCGAGTCTAGTTGTATACTAGTAGACTTTGACCTCACTGAGATGCCTTATCAGGTTGTGCTTTATGGTTGTGGGTTCAGACCTTACATATATTTTGGCATGTGGTTCTAATCAAGGAGGATTCAATATGAGCACGATGGGAAATTTTTTATGACTAGAGTGGCACAACGACAACATGGCAGTCTCTTTTTAAGATTAGCATGGGACCCTGACATCACAAGGCTTGGCAGTTCAACTACCATTAGGGATGAGCTAGTTTTTACTAGGGGAGATCACTCTAATCTTCCATTGGACCTCAATTTCGTGAAGAGCGTTTCACTTCTCAACGATTCTTTGATATTTTGGAGCGCCTCATTAGTATGGTAGTGTGATTAGCAGGAGGAAGTTGTGGTTAGTTCATGTGGAGGATCCTTCTCAGCAAGAGTTGGATTGTACCTTCAGGAGTTCACTCTTGAGGTACATGAGATTGGTTTTCTGATAGAGTAGATTCTCGAGGAGATGATCGAGATTTTTCATTTTGGAGATGCTTTACTTATTGGTAGTATGCAAATGGCCTCTGGGGTCTACGTCTTTTTGGGGAGTGAGTGGAGCGAGGAATGCTTCACAATGGTCAGAATGGTTTGGGACCCCAGTATCATGAGATCCAT
Organism: Pinus albicaulis; assembly: GCA_034641835.2. Classification (NCBI taxonomy): domain Eukaryota; kingdom Viridiplantae; phylum Streptophyta; class Pinopsida; order Pinales; family Pinaceae; genus Pinus; species Pinus albicaulis. Next base: position 638,177,909 of record CM076576.1, read on the forward strand.
TCACGTTTGGGTAGTACAGTGGTCTACACTGGCACATTTGCAACCCTAGTATTAGTTTGGATCGACTTGTGGAGTGACAACATGTGATGACATTGCTTGAGGACAAGCAATTTTGGGGAGGGGAGACTGTAATGTCCCCAATTTTTGGATTGCCTTGTGGTGAGATTAGGAGGGATTTCCAGAGCTTATGTTAGCCAAGTCATAGGAGCAGGACTACATTATTGGTGGGCTCGGAGGACTTTGAGGAGTTTTATGTGGGCCTACTGGGATCACTTGCCCCTTTTAGTCATCAAGATTAGTTTGACACAATTCGATCTTGGTTTTGTTGCATTTCGACGATTTCCATAAAACGAAGTTATTAACGGGCATATTTTAATTAATTACGATTAAGGTGTTGTTTCATGCTGATTACTTAGAGAAACACCTTAATGTAATAGCTCTTTGGAATCAGGATGAAATGATCTACAAGACAGAATGATGAAAAGGGGCATTGGGAGGCCAGTGTGATCACGGTGGCAGTTTAAGCAATTTTTGGAGATAAAAGTCATTTTAATTAGTAATAAAATGTCACTTATTAAATAAAAGGAGAAAAAACGTTTTATCTAAAGGGTAAATGAAAGGGGGAAAAGTGACTTGGAAAATAGGAGGAAAATGCACTAAGTGGCTTATTAATAATAAAAGGAGATTTCTAGAATATCGGAGAAGATTCGACAAAATCTTATAAAAGGGGAGAGAAGACCATTTTTATTCATTCCGGTTTATGATTATTTCTTATTGATTGATTGGGATCTCAGGCGAGTTTCTCTCGAGGGTTTCAAGTGAGACTCACACTAGTTTTGGTGGACATCATTACCACCCTAGTTGGCATTGTGGGAATATCACACGGGTTTTCCATTTGTGGTTCAATTGTAGGTTATTTGGGAGACATTTCTTCAATGGGACGAATCAGTTATTATTGTTGGAGTTGGAGCTTGGATCGTTGCTGAAGACATTTGCCATAGATGAAGGTTATTGGTTGAGGTCGAGTTGATTGGGGGGTCGAATTCATATTCTACAGAGGTCAAATTTATTTGCTCAGGGCGAATTTATTAGCCCAAGCCCAGTTTATTTGTTGGGGACGAATTTATCTATTGGGGTTGAGTTTATTTGTTGGGTTGAGTTTATTTGCCAAAGCCCAGTTTATTTGCTAAGGCTGAATTTATTTACTAGAGCTGAGATTATTTGTCAGTGATCTTTATTTGCTGTGGCCGAGATTATTTGTCGGTGATATTTATTCGCTGTGGCCGAGATTATTTGCTAGAGAACTTTATTTGTTGGGGCCGAGATTATGTGTTGGAGATCTTTATTCGTTTGGATCGAGATTATTTGCAGGAGATCTTTTTCCAGAGCTAAGCTTATTTGTTGAGGCCGAATTCAACATTATATTAGGGTCGAGTTGCTGACTATAAGAGTACCACATTGATTGCGTTATTTGTTGGAGTTGTATTATAGGTTTAAATCTATTGATCAAATTAATAAAAGTTTGTTTCTGCCTTAAAATATTTCTATTGTAAGTGTTTATTTATTTTGCATACAAAGTGTTCAAAGAAAAGATAACACACAAAGTGTTTGTCAAATTCCTAAAAGAGAAAATTTAATATTTTTGGAAGTGGTGCTAACATATTTCAGATACGAGACACTACATTCAAGGTAGCAATGGTTAAGTCTCGTTCTATGTGGTAATCTTCACTAGTTGGTCATTGGGGCCTTTGCTTCTTCTTAGATAGTTCTTGGTGATCTCATCCACCATGGTTGCTACTCTAACTTGTGCATCTATGATCTCCAAAATAGATACTTGCCTCCCTAGGACAACCATACTAATGTGTACCATAACACTCATGTATGCTTCTCATTTCTCTAATCTCAAAGGAAAAACTCTTGGCCAAGTACTCTATTCATTGTTATCAGAAAACCGATATATCTAGGAATTGTTGTAATCCTTAGTGAAAGATAGCTTAGGTTGGTTAGGAAAATGGAATGGAGGAAACTTATTGGCTATTTGGTTGAATACTGCACAACCCCTCTTCACTATGTGGCATCTTGAATGCCCTGCAATACTGGTTGGAAGAAAAATGGTCAACCAAATTTTTACCATTCATGGCCATAAAAACCTTCAAAGCTTCCACCTTCATCTCTTGCTAGTAAGGTCTTGTAACAAGGGGGTGCCTTGGTTGAAATGTGCTCTGGTTGCGTAGGGTATCCTGTTGATTCTGCTGATTTCTCTCTAATAGGGTCACCTTATTGGCTAACTTTTGCAATAAATCAACAAAATGTGTTGGTACTTTAGTGTTCTTAGTGGCAACTTTCTTTTGCACTTCTTGAGGTGCTCTACCTGGTGGGTCAAACAACTTGGATTGGGCAATTTCCCCTTTCTTGGTTACAATATGATTTCTCTCCAACTTTATAGCAGTAACTTGTGCTTCCTCCAAATTATGATCATCTTTCTCCTTGAGCAAGAGGCCAAATGATTCATCATATGCTTTGAAATAACAATGCATGCAAACTCATGACTAGGATGCACATTTTGAAAAATATTAAAGTAAACTTTAGAAAAAAGGTAATTAAATTCAAATACAGATTCATTCTCCTCTTTAACATAGAATGAAGTTCAGTTAATAAGAATGAAATGTCTTGTTTGTGGTCCCATTCTTCTATAAAATTTTGCTGAAATGAATCTCATCCATTAATTGAAGCATTAGGAAGGGACTGTTACCACTCAAACTAGCAGGGGAACTAAAAGCGGCTCCTAAGAGGGCAACTGCTAGGCTAAGGGCAACAGTGGAGGCTTAGCCCACTGTCACCACAACTAAGACTCCCTGCTCTTTACCAGCTTTCACTGATGGGAGGAATCCTGATGTTTTGGAAAGCCACTTATAAAGGATATATCAATGAATAGGTATGAAGTGATCCCAGAAACCCTTTCCCAAGGAATATGTGAAGAGTGGAGCTTGCTTGCTTTTCAAGCAAGGGGCTTGATCTTCTAGGGAAATGGGGTGAGGATTGGAGAGTAAGGATGAAGAGTACAACTTGTAGAGGTACTTCCAGATCCCTAAAATCCTATAAGAACTTGGTTTCCCACATAGCCCTTGATGATTAATCTTTGATAGGAAATGGGACCACATGGGACCAAGTGGACCCAACCGAGGTTCGGGGATGAAATATAGCAACCAAAGATGTTCCTATCCTGGACAAGGTGAGGGGAAAGGATCAAACAAAGAATTTTTCTTCAAAGGTCAAATTGATCCTACTAAGTTCTAGCCTTGGGGATACCTAGGAAAAACTTGGTCCTAGAGCTGGGGCTTGAGGTTCTCAAAGATTCCACCATTGGAATTGCCTCAAATTCAGAGGAGAGTGAGGGGACCCACCAACGAAGTAGCCTCTAGGAGATCGAAGTTTTCCTATGGGTGAATTCCCAGGAAATTGATGCCCTAGGTGACCTATTAGGGCTAGACTTAGGGAAAAGGGGAAAAAGGTAAGAAAGAAGGGGAAAATCACCACCCTTTTGAGGGACCAGTGCCTAATTCCCTTGTGCATATGGAGTCAAGGATGATAATGATTGGGAATTTGATTTCTTGATCAAGGAGGGTCGGAAAGTCAACTTCGTCCAATGTTAAGGGAAAGAGAAGAAAAGTGATCTTCAAGCATTTATACTTCATAAAAATGGTGCAATCTTATCAAGAGAAAACAATCTCTAGAACATTTCATTCATCTAACAATGGCGCATACATTAAACGAGTTAAATAGACACTAATTCCACATTCTAATCGTGTGTAATATCCCGGATGGGATATTTTAACTAAGAATGTAGAAAAATAACTGAACTCCACATTATGCCGTAAAATCAACATTTACTCAACAAAAGATTGCCATGTAAAATAAAAACACATAAAACATTGCAATCCAATACTACATGGAATAGGAAGAATCTCAGCTTTTATTATAGATAATAACGGGGTTACATATAGTTTTGACCCAAAAGAGCTGAGATGGAGAATTAGCCATCAAGATAATTTGCTGCATTGCTACATTGCGATGACCTCCAAAACTGAACTACTGCACTCTCCCTCTAGCAACAGCTACCACTAAATCCACTAAAGCCCCTGTTGAAGATCTGAATGATCCTCACTTCAATATCTCTAAAGCTCTGTGAAACTTCTAAATGAAGTCTCCTCAAGGAGAGTTGGGTTTCCATCCAACACTCACAAATCACCCAAGGGTTTCCGTCCTGGGGTTACGGCTGAAGTAGAGAACCATGTCTCAAACCTCTCATACAAGAAAATGATATGATCCGAAGATATCTCTCAATGGCCTCGTCCCTTTCTTTTATAGATCTCTTGGAGCCTTCTAGAGCCTTATTTTAATATTATTCTATTCATGGAGCACTTTTCCCTCTTATTAAAATATTCCTTTTTAATGCAAAAAAGGGTAAATCGGCTACCATGCCTCCTCCGATCACTGAAACTTGTGTCCAACCGTCCCATCATGTAGGTATCCTCGACCCGGTTCCAATGAGCTATTACACTGAGGTTTTCCATCATGTATTCCTCCCGGAATGCCACATTGAGCATAATCATTTGAGTTAAGCCCACAAATAACTCAAATTTCCGAAAGTTGTCAGAATGCATCGGAACGAAAGCCAAACTGCTCGGATGATGGAATATATCAAGCGAATGTCACCCGACTGCATAGAAACTCCTCAAAACTCCTCCAAAAAGTCCCTGGGCCCGCTGATGACACCAACTTGTACCTGTGACCGGGGTGCTCCTAACTCTGGAAGTCCATCCTAACCCTGTCATAGGTGACACTGAAAAAGGGAATATTATAGACCTTTCGCCCCAAGATTGTTTACCCTCAAGCAATACAAATATGTGGGCCACCCTGTTGGCCCGATGCAACTGAGACCCAATGTCCGGATCCCATACAAACCCATGGGTGTTGCTATGCACCTGTGTCAAGTCACCCGGAATAGACCCCTCAATGCCAAGATCCCAAATTGATCTCTCATTGTACCTGTCATCAAACAATCCTTCCAGAACCCAACGCCACCATGGCCAATCATCGCCCAAGTCCCATGGCTCGAACTGCGCACTGCCTCTAGCTATAACTGATGCTCTAAGAGGTGAAGACCACGACTCCTGCTGTGCTATATCTATGACTGTGTAAGCTGCCCCACCAACTGTGTACCAACTCATCACCTCTCTCCAATCCAACCCCTGACTAAATCCAATGTTGATCCTGCTCTCCTGAAACCGAGATGGAGTGCTGAAGAAATGACGACCTGTGCCCCATTGCCAGCTGGAATCTGTAACATCTGCTATGTTTAAGGGCCCTTGCTCTGTTGTGCTCCCTATGAAGAAAATTGTACCATCAAGAGGGTACCAGCTCATGATCTCCTGCCAATCTATCCTGGAAGAAGAACCCAATGTAGTGTCAACTACATACAAAACATGCCTAGAGAGCTGTCGCCAACTCATAATCAAGTCATGCTGCTCTGTCCCGTTTGCCGACAAAATCTGCCTGTAGAAGAAAACCCCTCTCTCTATAATGGGCCAAAGTGGGCAAGATATGCTGCAAGCCCCATCGATGTACTCCTGGAGAGTGCTACTCACTGCAAGCACTGCAGCTCCACTGACTCCATGTACATCTATCTGCACCACATCAATGTGTCGGCCCAAAGATGGGAGCTCCACCATCTCCAACAGTTCATCCCTCTCCTGATCGGGAATGTAATGCTCCTGCTGTCTACTAGCCCCTTGCAAGACTATCCCATCAACCTCCAACATCTCCAGAGGATATGGATCTGCAATTGTTGTCACCGTACTCGGTATCTGTGCATCTGACTGCTCCTCCTCAATGGCTGACCCCAAGGTTAGCTGCATATCCATCATAGACTCAATGTGAGCCTCCATCTGACTCTCCCCCAAGGGACTATCATGCATGATGTGCACAGTATCCTCTTCTGCTGACTCAGGCTCCATCATATGCTGCTCTGGCTGAATCGTCACAAGTGACTCATCACCCAGAGTATCTCCCGTAGAGTCCCCTGACTACTCACCCTGCAGACTGGAGTACAACTCCGGCCTACTGTCATCATCTCTGCATGACTGCTCTCGCTCTCTAGAAGCGTCCTCAACTGATCCCATGGACTCATCTGAAGAAGAGTCCTCACCCTTGCATACATAAGGAATGCCCTCCTGTTCTTCCTCTGCCGCATCATCTGCATCACTCAAGAATGAGTGATCAGGCCCCCAAGGTTCTTCGTAGATGAAGAAAAGTCTATAATATCCCAAAAGGGAGATAGCAGCAATACAAGACATAATAATGTAAAACACAACAAATCTGAACATGACATAAGAGGGATCAATATGCAGCCATCATTTTATTAATATATCAGCAAAAATATACAAAAGATCTTGAGGGTCAAGCCACTCAAGAAATAAGAACAAGCCTCCAATGATTAGATCAATAAACACACGAGTTGCTGCTACTGTATAGAATGCCGGAAAGCAGTGACAGTGATGTCTATATCAGTGTAGCTGTTGCTGTAATCATAAATGTAATATGGCTGATAGATACAAAAGCAATGCCCAGAAAAGAAGAAAATATAGTGCTCCAAAAGGAATGCACTCAAGCCACAAGATGGCTGAAATACACCAAAGAACCAAGCACTGGAAATGTGTACTGCTATTGCTGTTGCTACTGGAAACTACTACTTCTGAGGCAAAGAACCATATGCGGAAGGCTGTTAACGTGCTCAGAATGATTTGGGATTTTAACCACGGATTCTACTCAAAAAACCTAGAATAACCCAGAAATTGTTTGGCTAGATATTAAATTTGGATTTTCAGCCATTTTTGGGTTACCCATTGCAACAACTCACTAAAATAACGCAGTCATGGACTGGAACTGCACTGTGAGGGATGGTAGATGGTTGGCCTGATGCCAAAATTATAGAAATATGCCCAGGAGCCCTCCTTGCTGATCCTCCAATGGATAGGCTACCTCTCCACTGAAAAACAAGCCCAAAATTGGCTCTATGTGATCCTCCTTTGCTGAACCTTGCAACACAACCCAGATCTAAACAGAAACTGCGCTGTAGTTGAAGGAGGTAGCTTGGCCAAAATGCCGGAATGAGGAAATGCAGCCCAAAGACCCTCTCCTTCCCTGAGGATGAGGTAGGGATTCCCGATCAGGAACACCCTTGTGCTAAATAGCACAACAACCCTGCTAAACAGCAAAAGGATGCAAAGTATAAACAGACCAACATCAAAATGATAATCTAAAACATGAATAACAATGGTTGCCTTGCCCTCCTTTTAAACAAGTGAAAGCCCTCTCTCCATGGGTCCCACTCATTAGGGTTTCCTTCACCAAATAACCCTCTTCCCATTCATACTGCGCTGTCTCTCAAAGTGTTCTCCTCCTCCTATCCCAGCGCTGTTGACTTAGTCAAACTTGACCTTGTCTCCATGCAAATGTCCTCGTTCACACATAAGGGTGTGAAATCCAGCTCTTATGACTATCCCCTTTCACAGTATGAGGGACTTTATTCATGTTTTTAATATGCATGGGCTTCCTTACCCATTTATTTAGCTGCTAGGTGGTAAAAACAAAATTTAATATTCCATTTACCTATGTGCTAAAGTGGGAATATTATAGTCCTCCCCTCCCAAATGTTGCTTGTCCTCAAGCAACTGCAAAGATAAAACTGAGGGGCCTTCTTGAGGCATGAGGTCTGATATGAATTGGGATCTACCATCCCCATATGAAGCTTCCATCCCCAAGCAATCATCCATACAAAATGAGCTACCTCCCAACATGGCAACTCCTGAAAATCCTCTTCCACTATTGGCTCCTGCAATGTAGGCGGGCTGAAAATCTGATCTTGGTAGACAAAATAGCCTACCCCACGCTGTCCTCCTCTCCACCTAGGATAAGTGCAAAGTATATGCTGATCTTGGGCTACAATAATATTGCCCTCAAGTGGCAAGATGAAGACTAGACCTCCAAGGATCTCTCCTCCAACGTTATGAAGTATGCTGGCCCAAATCACCTCATATGTGATGAGTTGGAAGTCACCATCATATGGAATCCAATCAATCCCATGGCTCACCTCATAAAAGAACAAATGTTTGGCTACGGTGGCCATACTACCTCTCATGCTCCCATTAGAACATGCAATGCAAACAATGTGGGAAATCTTTCCCCCAAGGGACACATCCAACCAATGTGCCATTCCCCCAATCATGCTCCCAATAAAAACAAGAACAACAACAACATAAGATACCATGATGAGAACCATACTTGCTTCCATATGTAGCAAGGGAGAAGGTCAATGGTCCCTCAAATGTAACCAACACAGTTTGACCCTCAACTGTAAAAGAGAGTGACAAATGTAGAAATTATATAATTGATATGTTATATGTCTAAGATTACCTGATCATACACTATTTGAGTTCATGCACAATACAGAATCTATTCCACCATTGATCATCATATTCGGAAATTAAATCAAATGGATGCACACATTAAAACCATAAAAATTCACACATATGAACACAGTGATTTATGGGAAAGCTTAAAGCTGAAAACCCCCAACTATCTGTATAATATATGTCATAGAGATCATGTAACAATCATCATACAAAGCTTCTCACAAGCTCTCAGTACAATCTCCAATTGCTACACACTAATCAGGTCCGATTTAGCAAATCCCATGCACTGATCTCTGCCACCTGCTAGCCTGCCTCTACTGCGCAATCCATGCTGAATATGGGCTCTGAATGAACTCGAATCCACCTGGCTTGCACTGCGCAATCCTCATTGGCATCTCCATCAATGTGTGGTGCAAACTCATGCACCAAAGATAACACAAATCGATAGTCACACCGCTCTTTTCTCACCTACTCCTCCACCGAAATCGTCCATGCACTCGTAGTTAATCGATGTATTCTTCACTTGATTAATGAGTTAATAATTAGTGAATTAATTAATAATTAATTCACACCACTCTCACTAGTGTATCAACTGCTTAGACTAGATACAACTAGCTCAATTGTAAGCCCAATCGAGTTAAACTAAACACAACTCCATTAACTTCCTCAATTAACTCCACCAAACTCTCTCACATGAGTTCTAACTGAAGTCTCCATGCAATAGCTCCACTTAACCCTCAGGAATAGCTTAATTCTGTCAGCTGTTGTGCCACATCTGTGCACTTAACTGAAGTGCTTCAAGAGAATAAGATAATATTTATAGTCCAAATATTATTAAGAGCTAATAATATTCGACATATCTATTTTTAGACTGGCAATCTAAAAATAGATTCTGCCCAATATGTCTAAAAATAGAAGTCCATCTATTTTTCCAACTTGACCAACCATCCAAAAATAGCATCCCGCAACTTATAGAATATGATCGACATGTCTAAAAATAGACATAGTCTAAAAATAGACTTTGCGCCAAAAATAGCCTGCGGGCCCACTTAGTGAAGGCGACTCTTTCACTAAGCTCATCATCTTGTTGAATCTCAACACTCCCTCTCAACAAGATAGGGATTATCTGCCACCTCGATCCTGTCTCTATGGTATTCAAATTTGCTCCTGGTGAGCACCTTTGTCAGAATATCTGCATCCTGATCCTCCATAGGAATGTAAGAAAGCAACATGATCTTCCGCTGCACACAATCTCTGATATGATGGTACCGGATGTCAATATGTTTAGATCTATCATGAAATACTGGATTAACCGAGAGTTTAATGCAACTCTGATTATCACAATATATCATAGTAGGATCTAAGTGTGAACCGAACAACCCGACCAGGATCTTCCTCATCCATATAGCCTCGCATGCAGCCAAACTCGATGCCATGTACTCGGCCTCCGCTGAACTGAGTGCCACGGATCTCTGCTTCCTGCTATACCAAGAAACTGCTGTCGACCCGATACTGAAAATCCCTCCAGATGTGCTCTTTTTGTCCGTTGGGCTCCCTGCCCAATCTGCATCCGTGAAGCCACACAACTTCACCTCATCCGACTGTCTGTACCATAATCCATATCCCGATGTGCCTCTGAGATATCTCAATACATGCTTCCCCGCCTTCCAAAAGAGCTTGGTAGGCTTAGCCATAGCTTGTGAAAGCTGGTTAACTACATAGCATATATCGGGTCGTGTATTGACCAGATACATAAGCGACCCCACCAACTGTCAATAAACAGTGGCATCCACTACCTCCGCCGAAGTAGCATCCTCCTTCCTCCAACCTCCAGGAAGAGGAGTATCAACAGGCTTGCAGTCATGCATGTTGAACTTCTCCAGTATCTCCCGGGCATACTTACCCTGAGAAACAAACAGTCCATCACTGCGCTGCCAAATTTCCAATCCCAGGAAATAATGAAGGAGGCCCAAGTCCTTCATCTCAAACTCTTTTGCAAGATCCTCTTTGCATGAGAGTATCAACAGCTCATCACCTGTCAAAATCAAATCATCTACATAAAGTACAATGATCAACAACTTACCCTCCACCACAATCTGGTATAGGTTAGGATCTACCTCACTCTTGGAGAATCCAAGTCCGGTGAAATAACTGTCTATCTGTGTGTACCAAGCACGAGGTGTTTGTTTCAACCCATACAACGCTCTCTTGAGCCTGCACACATGCGACTCGCTGCTGAAGATCTCGAAACCTTCGGGCTGCTCTATGTACACCTCCTCCTCAATGACTCCATTGAGGAACGCAGTCTTCACATCCATCTGATGAATGTGCCATCCCATCTGCGCTAAGAGAGCTAGGATGCTCCGTATGGAAGAATACCTTGCGATAGGTGCAAAGGTTTCCTCATAGTCGATCAAGCAGTGTGCAGTAGGCCCTAGGGCAACAAATCTTGCTCAGATTTCCTAACGCTCCCGGGTCGCCAGCTCTGTTTGGATTTTGGAGATCCATTTCGAACCTACCACTGACTTCCCTTTCGGCCTTGGGACAATCTCCCAATGCACTGTTTCTGACAATCGAATCATACTCTTCCACCATGGCATCTACCCATGCAGGGTCCTCCACAGCTTCCTCGAAAGAGGATGGTTCTGTCACGATACACTTGCTCATCAGAGCCATGTATCCAGTATATCGGTCAGGTGACTGTCTATGTCTGCGCTGTGATGTAGGTGCTCCTACAATCTTCTCTGCATCCTGATTCAGTCGCTCAGCTTCTGTAGTGCGCTTTCGCCCTCTGATGGTTGGCGCTGCATGAGTGGTTTCTTCCATTCCATGAACCTCCTCTTGTGGCTGATCCACATCCTGAGGCTCATTCTTAGGAACTAATAGCTCCTCATCTGCATGCAAGTGTGGCTCCCTCTCAAGCGAACACTTCATGGCTTTCTCCTCATGAAATTTGATATTCCGTCGCACAACAGTCTTTCGACTGTCTGGCAAATACACACGATAGTTGTGGGGTGTATCAGTGTACCCCACAAATATCCCAACCTCTGCGGTCGGCTCCAGCTTCTTCCTGGCATCCTTCGTCACATGAATGTAAACAAGTGAGCCACAAATCTTTAAATGAGAAATATCAGGCTTCTTACCAGAAAACGCCTCCTCGGGTGTACTCATGCCAAGTACTCTCTATTGTGGGTTATGAGGCGCTATGAGCTCTCTTCGAATTCCTTCTGCGCTGCAAAAGTCCTTGAATTCGCCAGAGATGAATTCACCACCATTGTCACTCCTAAGAGCCTTCACCTGCTTCCCCGATTCTTCCCTTCCTTCTTGAACTCGCGTAACTTTATGTATGTCTCGCTCCTTCTTCTTCGCATGAAGAAGATCCAGCACTTACAAGAAAAATCATCAACAAATATCACATAATACCTGTGCTTTGCTGTCGAAGCTACTGAGAAAGGTCCACACACGTCTGTGTGAATTCTCTCAAGGATCGTCGTGGCGCGACTATCCTTCTCGTGAAGGGTGGCTTTCACAAATTTTCCCAAAGTACATCCCTTGCACTGATCTGACTGCGCAAGTGTACCCTTGGGAAGCCCGGTAGAAATCTACTGCAAAATTTTCAAAGCACCATGGTGAAGATGGCTCAATCTCCTGTGCCATAGCTCGCCCTCATCCCGGCTCACCACTCCTTCTGCCTTGCCTGCCATTGCTGCGCAACCATCTACCTGCAACTGATAAAGGTTCTTAACTCGAACCCCTATCCTCCGGGTTTCACCAGTTGCCTTACTGCGCAGGAAAGCCTTTCCCTCGCTAAAGACAACATCATATCCCTTGTCTTCTAACATGGCCACCGAGATCAGATTCTTCTTCAATCCTGGAACATGCATCACTTCCTTCAATACGAAGGGTTTACCAGACTCCCTCTCAAAGTAAATGGTACCAATACCGATCGCACTATATCTACCATCATCGCCCATCTCGATGTGCACTCCAAGATCTTTCTCATCCAGATTAGTAAACAAATATTTGTCTCTGGTCATATGAAAAGACGCACCACCGTCAAGAAACCACACTAAACCCATCATACTTGAGACCAAGCATGCGATCAATGAAAAATCCAGCTCAAACTGCGAGGCTAAGGCCTCTCCAGCTGCAGATCTAGCAGCCTGCTTTTTTTTTTTCTTCTGTGGACAATTAGTGGCGTAATGTCTGTGTTGGTGATAGTGAAAGCACTTCACCTTCGAAATGTCCGTTTTCTTGCCTTTGCAACTGGACGAGAAGTATTTTTTTCTTGTTTTCCTCTTGCTTTGGCAGCCAAAGCACAATTTTCTTCATCTTCATTCTTCGATGAAGATCCATCCCTGGTACTCCGCCTTATCTCCTCCTGCACAAGATCCGACCAAAGTTGCTCCCATCCTGGCAGTTTCTCCCGACCATTGACAGAATCCTCATAGGAATGCCAACTCTTCAAAAGCCCAAGGAGAGCCAAGCTCACCAAGTCCTCTTCATCTACAGTAACCCCCACACTTCCCAGCTCATCCCTGCACTGGACGAACTTCGTGAGGTACTTGGGTATACTCTCGCCCTTCTCCATTTTTATTTTCCTGAGCTTATCCTTGAGCGACAACTTCCTCTGGTCGCTCTTGCTTTGGAATAAGTCTGTCAAAGCTTTCCACATCAAGAATGGAGAAGCTTTACCATGAAGGCTGGACACTATGTGATCCTTCACACCTTCCAACAGAATCCTTCGACATTTTGCTGTCTTCTTTTGCCACAAGGCCATGCAAAAAGACGGTTAGAAGCAGTTTTGGAATTTCGTATCTATGAACCTTCAACCCATTTATCCTCCTAAAGACTGCTCCATCTCTGTCCTTCCATGGACAGGGGTTACGCAGCGTCCCTCAAGGGCATACTCCAATCGCAACCAAGCAAAGACATTCAACTTTTGACACCAAGAAAACACTGCTGCAAATTCGAATTCCACCAGCACAAAACTCAACCGCTTCAATGCTTTGCAATTGCTCCAATGATCAATATTGCTCTGATACCATGTAGAAATTATATAACTGATATGTTATATGTCTAAGATTCACCTGATCATACACTATTTGACTTTATGCACAATACAAAATCTATTCCACCATTAATCATCATATGCGGAAATTAATCAATTGCATGCACACATTAAAACCATAGAAATTCACACATATGAACACAATGATTTATGGGAAAGCTTAAAGCTGAAAACCCCCAACTATCTGTATAATATGTGTCATAGAGATCATGTAACAATCATCATACAAAGCTTCTCACAAGCTCTCAGTACAATCTCCAATTGCTACACACTAATCAGGTCCGATCTAGCAAATCCCATGCACTGATCTCTGTCACCATAATGCCTCATCAAGAATCCCCATTAACATGGGCTATGTGGAATGAAACTCTGTAATCCACCTAGCCGCACCGCACAACTTCTCATTGGCATTCCATCATTGTGTGGTGCAAACTCATGCACTTAAGATACTTCGCCAACCGATAGTCATAATCGCTTCTTTCACCCAATGCCTTCAATTTAAACTGGTCTATGCATTGTAGTTAATCGATGTATTCTTCAAATACTAATGAGTGACAACAGTGAATTAATTAATAATTAATTCACACCACTAGTGTATCAACTTCGGGCTAGACTAGATACAACTAGCTTCAACCGTGTCTAACCGTCAGTTAACCGAATACACCTGAAAATAATGACTAACTACTTCTACTAACTCCACCAAACTCGCCACTTGAGTTCTAACTTTAGTCTCCATGCAATATTCTACCTTAACCCCTCGTGAATAGCGTATCCTTCACACCTCGTATACACCGTACTTAATCAAGTGCTTCTAAGGAGAAATAAGATGTTTATAGTCCAATATTATTAAGAGCTAATAATATTCAACATATCTATTTTTAGACCTAAAAATTTAAAATAGATTCAACAAGAGGTTCTAAAATAGAAGTCTATCTATTTTTCCAACTTGACCAACCATCCACAAATAGCATCCTGCAACTCATAGAATATGATCAACATGTCTAAAAATAGACATAGTCTAAAAATAGACTGTGCGCCAAAAATAGCCTGCGGGCCCACTTAGTGAAGGCGACTCTTTTCACTAAGCTCATCATCTTGTTGCAATCTCAATAACAAAAAGTGTGGTTTCTCAACCACTTGCTTGTTGTCCCACTCTCCTCATATGTTTGGAGAAAGTGAATGATGTATGGTACAAAGTGAGCATGTTTTCCATAATACATCTCCTCCCCAAGTCCTCCTAGGGAGTGGTCATCAATAATGCTCATGGCCTCAATTAGACCATGAGGTCTAGAAGGAAGAAGGTTCCTTCCTTGAGCAATATCCTGCACATATATGGTTAAGGGATGCATATATACATTATACAAATCATTATGCAAACAAACAACACCCTCACCATATACTTTGCTCATACAAATGTAGTGGCTCATAGATGAGTCTCCTCTCATCTTCAAAGAGGAAAGAGGTGGCTGTGCTAACTCTTTCAAAGAGTTATGTATCTCCTCCATCTCTACATGATCCATGCATCTCCTCAAATGATGATACATCTCCTCCTCAAAGCCTTCCCAAAAATACCCCTCCATGATGGTGTGGTATGTCCTCATAGAATAAGTGTCGTTGAAAAGGAAATCTCCATGAGCTGCTTGTAGCAACTTCTCCTTGAGCTTGGAAGCTCCAGATAAGAAGATCCTACCATGGTAGTAGATGACCCCATCTCTGACGGAATATCCCTCCTCATGCAACTGGTCATCCAATATCATGCAAGTGAAAAGATCCTTGGAATACTCCACCAACAGCTGGGAGTCCCAATATGGATCTATCCTCCATAGTGACAGCGTTGATGATATCTCATGAAGAACATCTGTCATATGGTCATCCTCCTCTTTGACATCTCCCATGCCAAAGATGCAAGTTGGAAGGCTGCTATCCTTCCCCTGCTGCTCCTGCCACAACGCAGAATCTGAAATGAGAGTGGGTAAAGATGATGTTGAGAGAATGCCTCTCTCCTCTTTGAGTCTACCCAAGACTCTCAGCGCTGTATAATGACCTCCCAAGGTCTCCACTCCTCTGAAATCAATGAATGGTGCCTCAAAATGTGAAGCATCTCTCATCCTTTGCTGATCTGGTGGTCTCCTTGGTGAAATGTCTCCATGCAATGAGACATCATCATCAAGAGTAGATTGCATATATGAATGGACAGACTTGTCCCTGCTCTCACTGCGCAATCCAGTCTCCCTCTTAGGTGCATCAACCTCATGAAATAGATAGGGGTGTGTGCTCCTCATCACATGATGCTGGTCATCCTCCCTATCTCCTCCTTGTATCTTCGTAGGTTCCCACCCTTCTATCAAAGGCACATGTAAATCATGAGTTGTGCGTTGATCTCCACATGTGAGATCCTGGGGAATTTCTTGCAATGATACAAGAATCCCTCTAGTTGGAGCAAGAGCTCCCTCCTCCTCTGCATGAGGTGCTAGATCAACTCTAGACATGACAACGATGTTACCCTCCTCCTCATCAACATGTATGGGCAACCTCTCAAGAAATGGATCCTCTCTTGAAAAAGAGATTTCCATGCCCTCTTGCTCAGGAATATGAGATAGAGGCTTTGCTTCTAACAAGGTATGCTGCAAGATGTCAGTCTCCTCCATGGGTTTCTGAAGTGGATCTGAGGTTATAGTTTTCTCCATCACATGCAAGGGTTTTGTTTGTTTATGTTTGTTTGACTTCTCCACATGTGTTGCAGAAAGTTTTCCATCAAACCTTCCCACCAATGCCTTAATAAACCTTGCATAAGAAGAAGTATTTGCATTTTTCAAAGAGAGACTCAAATATCCACCATGTACAGGCCTTACCTCTAAGATGCAGCGCTGCAACTCTGATGGCTTCATCTTCAGAAATTTGGTGTTGTTGCAAAAAGGTGTCTAGTTCTTCCACCCAAGCTCCGACTGAACATGTTGGTGAACCATCAAAAGTAGATAGAAGGAATCTACCCCTATCATGCTGCTTGCTTCTCTTCACCTTGATCTTGCAGAATTCTGAAAAGGTGACATGGTCTCTAAACTTCTGAGTTTGAGACTCATACTCTTGCAGAAAATCACTAAGAGTTTCCCTCCTAGTCATTCCTTCTTCTTCCATCTCTCTCATGGAAATTCTGGGCATGTGACTGCGTTGTGCATCAATGTGTGTGGTTGCATGCTCACACTCATGATGTGAAATTCTAGAGTTTGGCTCAGATTCAAACCCTCTTGGAGATTCTATGCACATATCCCTTCTGATCTTTTTGAGATCTCCTTGAATGCTCTGTACAGATTTAGGAAGAAGCTTTGAAAGCCTGTCCTCCCTCTTTCCTCCAAAGACTGGAGTCTTCATCTTCTCTTTTCTTGATAGCATCATGGCTGAGTTCCACAGGATGAGCCAAGATTATGCTCTGATACCACTGTAATATCCCAAAAGGGAGATAGCAGCAATACAAGACATAATAATGTAAAACACAACAAATCTGAACATGACATAAGAGGGATCAATATGCAGCCATCATTTTATTAATATATTAGCAACAATATATAAAAGATCTTGAGGGTCAAGCCACTCAAGAAATAAGAACAAGCCTCCAATGATTAGATCAATAAACACATGAGTTGCTGCTACTGTATAGAATGACGGAAAGCAATGACAGTGATGTCTATATCAGTGTAGCTGTTGCTGTAATCATAAATGTAATATGGCTGATAGATACAAAAGCAATTCCCAGAAAAGAAGAAAATACAGTGCTCCAAAAGGAATGCACTCAAGTCACAAGATGGCTGAAATACACCAAAGAACCAAGCATTGGAAATGTGTACTGCTACTGTTGTTGCTACTGGAAACTACTACTTCTGAGGCAAAGAACCATGTGCGGAAGGCTGTTAACGTGCTTAGAATGATCTGGGATTTTAACCACAGATTCTACTAAAAAAACCCAGAAAAATCCAGAAATTGTTTGGCCAGATATTAAATTTGGATTTTCGGCCATTTTTGGGTTACCCATTGCAACAACTCACTAAAATAATGCAGTCATGGACTGGAACTGCGCTGTGAGGGATGGTGGATGGTTGGCTTGATGCCAAAATTATAGAAATATGCCTAGGAGCCCTCCTTGTTGATCCTCCAATGGATAGGCTACCTCTCAACTGAAAAACAAGCCCAGAATTGGCTCTATGTGATCCTCCTTTGCTGAACCTTGCAACACAACCTAGATCTAAACAGAAACTGCGCTGTAGTTGAAGGAGGTAGCTTGGCCAAAATGTCAGAATGAGGAAATGCCGCCCAAAGACCCTCTCCTTCCCTGAGGATGAGGTAGGGATTCCCGATCAGGAACACCCTTGTGCTAAACAGCACAGCAACCCTGCTAAACAGCAAAAGGATGCAAAGTCTAAATAGACTAACATCAAAATGATAATCTAAAACATGAATAGCAATGGCTGCCTTGCCCTCCTTTTAAACAAGTGAAATCCCTCTCTCCATGGGCCCCACTCATTAGGGTTTCCTTCACCAAATAACCCTCTTCCCATTCATACTGCGTTGTCTCTCAAAGTGTTCTTTTCCTCCTATCCCAGCGCTGTTGACTTAGTCAAATTTGACCTTATCTCCATGCAAATGTCCTCTTTCACACATAAGGGTGTGAAATCCAGCTCTTATGACTATCCCCCTTCACATTATGAGGGACTTTATTCATGTTTTTAATATGCATGGGCTTCCTTACCCATTTATTTAGTTGTTAGGTGATAAAAACAAAATTTAATATTCCATTTAGCTGTGTGCTAAAGTGGGAATATTACAAAGTCCCTTCTTCCTTAGATCATTTCTGCTGCCAGATTCATCAAACTGGAGCAACTCCTCCCTGGTCAACTGTCTCTTGAATAGCCCAATATTCCGCTCAACCAGCTCTTGGGCTAGCTCATAAGTAGTAGGTGAGACCAACTGCTCTCTCCTCCAAATGCTCAACAACCGGGTCTGCAACTCTCGGCCAATGGTCTCTCATACATGATGACAAGATGGACTGCATATGTGCTATGACGGTGTCAGGATGATGTCTCGTAATGCTGAAGAAGCATTGGAACATCTGTAGAATCAAGTCATCACACTCAAGGTTAAACATGATGCCATAAGTCTCGAATGTGGCCATATTCCATAGAATCTCAAGCTTATTCCCAAAGGTAGAGCTTGCACTGTTGTCCAAATCCTGAAAAGTCTCTACTATCAATATCATAATCCTCCTCATAACATCATCATTGTATAGAGCTATAGGTGCGGTCAACTTCATGATGTTACTGAGGCATAATGCAACTGGAATTCTGACCCCCTCACACGGTTCCTCCAAGAATTTGGGTTGTATATGAGCAAGCATAGCTGGTTTTAATGCCCAAATTATTTTTCTCCCTTCTGCTTGGCTTATTGTGGACAAGAGCTCATTAAACTCATCTAGTTTGGACAGAACTCTCCATGTCATCTTCATGTGTTTCAAATTTGTCCCAAGTGCTGAAATTCTGTGACCGATCCCCAATTCTTCCTGCAAATCTTTTGGCTGTCCTTTTGAAGGATGGTATAAATTCCTCTTGAAAAGTGTCTGCTGTTTGGTTTTGTTTTTTGGTCTTCTGCTGCATGGTGGTTCAAGGAGCTAATTTTTGTGGTGTTCAATCCTCTCAATCCATTCATGAATGCTGTGAGTCTCCCCATGGTGTAACCCAATGATGACAAAAACACAAAAATAGTACCCGATAATGACTAGCTCACTCAGGCCTTCTCACATCAGCGACATAAGTCTGATCTCATGGACAAGTGGCAATTGACTTTTAACAATACATGGTTAGCAGCATGTTGTAAAGTTCCCTATTAAGAAACCCTCAATTTTCTCAATAAATTTCTGAGTTTGTCATAAAGTTTTATGCGGCAATTTTCATCAAACAGTTCAGTTATGCAATATTGTAGATGTTTTATCATATATTTAGCTTCAAACAGATGTATACAGGAAACAGTGGGCTTTCCAAGATGAATTCCAGCATTCTCACATTTAATGGCTCAAAAATTCACCCAAGTCTATTACATAATTTTATTGTAATGAAAACAGCAAGATCAGTCTCGTTTTTTTTTTTTCACTGTGCAACTATACTAAAATATAATGGGTTAGAGGAACCTGGCGTGACACAGTGGTGTTTCTTCAGCTTGAAAATCAGTGCCTTGTGGTTTCTACCTCCAAGGGATATCAGATCTTGGGCAATGAATGCAATCTCTGCTCCAGTTATAAAGGACTTCCAATCTGCTGTAGGTGACACCAGTCCTTTATCATACAAGCTCCACAACATAGAACTTGATTCCTCTAAATGAATAATAATATTCTGCTCAGACAGGATGCTCCGATGCTATGCTCACGGTCTTGATAAGGTAATTTCGACCTGTTTCATGGATATAGAGTTTAGCCCTGTTGTAGTGTTACGGTCACACCATGACCCGAGTCATACTACACTATGGGTATCGAAGGGTCATACTACACTGCGGGTATCGAAAGATGCAATTATGTTCAACTCCCTACACTCGCAGGTGGTTGCAGCGCTGTCCCCAGATTTCTTTTCCCCAGCGTGAATTATTACAACTTGGAAGAACCATCGACCCTTGCGTACATTCATTGCCGACACCAGAGAATTGCATTCGCGGCTTCTGATTCGCTTCAAGGTTGTTTGCAGGCTGCCCAATCACCTTTACGCTAATTCTTCTCCAAATTTCCACTGATGGCTTGCATTCATCCACGTTGACGTCCACACTTCGACAGCTTGACTGACGGCTCCCACTTGAATTTGCTCGAACTATTCTGGTTGGCTCGAATCGAGGGTCTTATGTTGCAAATCTTCATATCCTGAGACTTGGCCCTTCGTTCCACAAACCCACCACCAATAATCTAACTCGCTGCCCTAGTCAACCCTTCTGCATGGAACACCTGGCGTGCTCGGTAGGCACGGTCATCAAAGGACATCGACCATGTTTGACTCAGTTGTAGACAAAGGGATTTTGGTGGTTCGGAGTCGCATGTGCCCATAGGCTCGGCTCCACGAATTCTGCCTTGCGCACTTATTCACCGCTGCACATCCGACTAGTTTATGCGCTAAAACTCTGTCCCTGTAACAGAGCTCGGGCTTGGAAACTCGGCCTGCGAATGCCTTAGATATGTTATTCGCTCAGGCACGTATTTTATTGTTAGGCCCTCCCTTGGACAACGGTCAATAAATGGATCAATATACAACAATTCAACCGCACTGTCTTCACGATTTCAAACTCTGTCCTCAAAATCATGCTCTGGGGCTTACGCACAGTCGGAATACCTCATGCCAACGATGACTCTTCAAAAAAAAGAAGATTTGGACGACTTCTATAATGAAATTAATGAGTTGGTCCTTTTTTTTAATAGAATTCGGCTTTTTCTGAACCATTTGACCTTGATAAATAATTTTTTCCTCCTCCCATTGCCTTCCAAAACTTGAAAAAAAAAACCCTTGAATAGCAATTCGAACTAATGCCATAAAAAAGGAACGATTTGGTTCAATCCTCCTCTTGACAATCCAACAAATGGTTTTCACTTCGCCATTGGAGAATTTTCTGTAGTAAACCATCAGGCTGGCAAGATGCACAGTTTTGATACCACTGTAATATCCCGGATGGGATATTTTAACTAAGAATGGAGAAAAATAAATGAACTCCACATTATGCCGTAAAATCAACATTTACTCAACAAAAGATTGCCATGTAAAATAAAAACACATAAAACACTGCAATCCAATACCACATGGAACAGGAAAAATCTCAGCTTTTCTTATAAATAATAATGGGGTTACATATAGTTCTGACCCAAAAAGTGTTGAGATGGAGAACTGGCCATCAAGATAATCTGTTGTACTGCTACATTGCGATGTCCTCCAAAACTGAACTACTGCACTCTCCTTTCGGCAACAGCTACCACTGAATCCCCTGAAGCCCCTGTTGAAGATCTAAATGATCCTCACTCCAATATCTCTGAAGCTTTGCGAAACTTCTGAATGAAGTCTCCTCAAGGAAAGTTGGGTTTTCGTCCAACACTCACAAATCACCCAAGGGTTTCCGTCTTGGGGTTACGGATGAAGTAGAGAACCACGTCTCAAACCTCTCATACAAGAAAATGTATGGTCCAAAGATATCTCTCAATGGCCTCCTCCCTTTCTTTTATAGATCTCTTGGAGCCTTCTAGAGCCTTATTTTAATATTATTCTATTCATGGAGCACTTTTCCCTCTTATTAAAATATCCCTCTTTAATGCAAAAAAGGTTAAATCGGCTACCACGCCTCCTCCGGTCACTGAAACTCGTGTCCAACCATCCCATCATGTAGGTATCCTTGTCCCGGTTCCAATGAGCTATTACACTAAGGTGTTCCATAATGTATTTCTTCCGGAATGCCACCTTGAGCGTAATCAGCTAAGTTAAGCCCACAAATAACTCAAATTTCCGAAAGTTGTCGGAATGCACTAGAATGAAAGCCAAAGTGCTCGAATGATGGAATATATCAAGCGAATGCCACCCGACTGTATAGAAACTCCTCAAAACTCCTCCAAAAATCCCCTGGGCCCGCTGATGACACCAACCTGTACCTGTGACCGGGGTGCTTCTAACTCTGGAAGTCCATCCTAGCCCTGTCATATGTGACACCGAAAAAGAGAATATTACATCTTGCAACAATTAGCCCTAATTATAATGAAGTTTGACAGTATGCAACAACAAGAATATATCATTAAAATTGACTTACCGTGTTAGAGAGTATATCCAACTAGCATCACATTTGCAAAAAACGAAGCTCCAAGATAAAAATGGCCCAAATCCATACATCAAAATTCATCCATTTTCCAAAGTAATCCTCCATGAAGAAATGCAAAGTTCTTTAAAGATAGAGAGATACCAAGTGAAGTGATGATACAAATGAATGTAGCTAACATCAATTATACCCCTTTTAGGAGTTTGAATTAGCCTATGAGCCTACATTAACCCTACTAATAATATAATGTGAAAATAAAACCCCTGTTGGTGGCAAGCCCACCAAACTAGCTCATAAATGGAAAAATAAGCCTCTCAGCAGGTCAAATAATAATATGTACATGTTGTGGGGCCCACCAAAGGCTTAATAATATCCAGAAGTGCCATAATGATGAATAAACTCTTCAAAATATGATGGACTAGGGGGTGGCCCCTTGATCTCCAAGTAGTAGACATGTGGTGCTCCCAGTGGGTATGGGGGCACATAAATGACCCCATGGGTCTCCATATGAGTCAAAGATGCTTGTAGATCCTCTGGAAGGGCTCGAGTGATGGAATGAACACTGCCATGACATCGTACAAGTCCTGGGACACTTGCCAAGAGTGTGGGGCTTCCGTGGGGCCTGTTGGGCATAGTGTACCAAGCACATCATCATCATCCCAAAAGTGGATCGCTAGTAATCTCTGAACATCGATGGGATTCTGTGGAGGGTTGTCTGCTGCTGCAGAGGCCCATGGATCTCTACAGACACCTAATATGCGCCAATGTCGCCCTTTGGGGGTTAAGACCCCGTATAGGGAGACCAAACCCAAACGGAAACCACTTGCAATCCTGTATAAGATCCAATGCATCCCCTAGTCTTCCAGTACAACAAGTCATTAGAGTAATCATGTAAAAGAGCTTACAAATCATGGATAACAAAGTGGGCACTTCACAATGGCATGCCCTTCCGTAGTGGGCTTTGGCATGTGCTAGTGTCTCCATGCTCCAAAGGCTTTAGCGAAGTACTTTATTAAGTGGTTTCAACCCTTAAAGTGTGAAAATTTTCAAGTCTGAAAATTATTACTGCAATTATTGGTTTATTTCTCCTACTGATGAGATAAGTTATTAACAGATGCTTCAATAAATTCTGAAATAAACACATTTGCAGTACTTCACTCTAATCAAAAGCATAAGAATAGAAAATTACACAAGTAGCACAATAGAAACAACCATATAAACACAGATATTTTTGGACAATGTCCCCAAAAAAAACCCGATGTGGGAAAAGTTAAAACTGGTGTAGCAGATGAGGGTTTTGTATTTATCTTCAGTAATGGAAAGTTAATTTACAAGAGTCCTGATGAGCAAAGTAAAATTAGCATACACCTGGCTGAATTTTCTGGAACCTTCAGAAGAATTTCAGACCCTCGGGGTGACCTCCTACACCCTCTGCGTCATCCAGTGTGAGAGTTCTGCGCAGTCTCTCCCTGGACTACATAACTCTGCGTGGAGGGGTTCTTGCTACTGATCAGCTCACCCTTCCCTTCATCCTCCATACTTCTGCTTCTCCATTAACTGAATCCTCCCTCCTTCTGCTTCTGCAACCCCGCCTCTACAAACTCACCCACTGAAATCGAATTCTCTTACTTCAGAATCGATTTCCTTCGGGTACTGAGAATGTCCCTGGCTTGATTTACAAATGACCCTCAAGCCCCTTCTTATAGTCTTCTCGTTGATGAATCAACAGCCAAGATTATATCGTTAATCAATGGCTCAGATTAAAATATGATTTGATCTTCGTTTTCTAGAAGATTCACACTCTGCTTTATTAATACCCTTTAATTATTTAATTTCCTTGTGTTTAGACTTAGGGTTTGCATTAAAATAATTAATTATTTTAAGAAAGCCATATATGAGTGGAATCTCCACAAACGATTTCTGTGTTCTCTGGATAACTGCTGTCCAAGCCTCTCCACCAAATATGAGACTTGGAACACTTCCCGATGCTATAAAAATCAACACTCCCTCTTAGCGAGGAAAGTGTTTAAGAAAGATATCACTACACTGCTCCGACTCTATAACATCTGTTGCGTTGATGTTGTCCTAGCTGTTGCCCCTCATCTCTGCGTTGCTGCCCTCTGTACTGCTGCTTGTGACCCTATCTTTACCACTGCTTCATCCATACTGCAGCTCCCTCTATTTCTGGAGACCACCTTTCCCTCTAATGGAAAGGGTTCTCGACCATCCCCATCTTCTCTCTGAAGTAAGTGAACTTAATCTTACTCAGAGCCTTGGTGAGGATATCTGCCACCTATTCTCCTGTAGGAGTGTATCGCAACTGTACTGCTCCCCTTTGGAGATAGTCCCTAATGAAGTGGCACCGAATGTCAATGTGTTTCAACTGGTCATGAAACACAGGATTTTCAGAGAGCTTAATGCAACTTTGATTATCACACATAATCTCGGTCGGTTCCATCCGCTTCTTGAGTAGGTTCAAGAGTAACTTGCGAAGCCATATGGCCTCGCACGAAGCTGCCATGTACTCTGCTTCGGCTGAACTTAGTGCTACGAACTTTTGTTTCCTGCTACAATAGGAAGTCATTTCTGATCCGAGACTAAAACAATACCCACTGGTACTTTTCCGATCCACTGTGCTTCCAGCCCAATCTGCATCTGTAAACCCACTCAACTGGACCTCATTGCCCCTGGTGTACTTCAATCCATACTCGACTGTCCCCTTTAGATATCTGAGAACATGTTTGGCTGCTGCCCAGTGAGCCCTCCTTGGTTCCACCATGAACTGACTGAGGGTATTTACTGCATAATAGATGTATGGTCTAGTATTGACCAGATACATCAATGATCCAATGAGCTGCCTATACAAGGTGGGATCAACCTCATCATCTTCCGTTGTGTCTATCTTCTTCCAGTTAGTAATCATTAGCGTCGCCATGGGTCTACAGTCTTCCATCTGAAATTTCTTCAGGATTTCTGTTGTGTACCTTCCTTTCCCCATGAAGATTTCCCCCTTCTACTACCAGACTTCTAATCCAAGAAAATAGTGCATCTGCCCCAGGTCCTTCATGTTGAATTCTATAGCCAGATTCTCCTTGCAGTCCTTGGTGAGCTTGGATGATCCAGTGAGGAACAGATCATCCACATATAGTACCAGAATTAACAGCTCATCCCCTACACTTAAGTAGTAGACGTTGGGGTTTGTATCACTCTTG
Organism: Pinus albicaulis; assembly: GCA_034641835.2. Classification (NCBI taxonomy): domain Eukaryota; kingdom Viridiplantae; phylum Streptophyta; class Pinopsida; order Pinales; family Pinaceae; genus Pinus; species Pinus albicaulis. Next base: position 638,203,477 of record CM076576.1, read on the forward strand.
ACGAACCCCATCTTCTGCAAGTAGCTATCAATTCGCCCATACCATGCCTTGGGGGCTTGTTTTAAACCATATAAGGGTTTCTTATGCCTGCAAACATGAGTCTTCTGCTCATGTGTCTCGAAGCCCTCCTGCTGTTCTTTGTACACTTCCTCCTCTATCACCTCGTTCAAGAACGTTGTCTTGACATCCATCTGGTGAATCTCCCATCCCATTTGCGTTGCTAGAGAGATGACAGATCTGATAAAGTGTAGCAAGCTACAGGGGCGAAGGTTTCCTCATAATCGATGCCTTCCTTTTGTGCGTACCCCTTAGCTACAAATCTGGCCTTGAACTTCTCTATGCTGCCATCTGCAGCATACTTGATCTTGTAGATCCGCCTGGATCCTACAAATGATTTGTCTTGTGGTCTAGGTACTACTTCCTAGACATTGTTTGTCATGATAGAGCTATACTCCACCATGGCATCCACCCACACTTGATACTGAGCTGCTTCCCAAAAGCTAGAAGGTTCTCCAACCTGAGCTACCAGTGGTTGGTATCTGTCTGGTTGCTTCCGTATCCTCTTCCCATCTCTAGGGGCTCCAACAAATTCTTTTGCATCCTTTGGAATTTGTTGAAGTTCTCTGCTCGGTCTCCCATCGGTGGTGGGCGGTCTCACCTGTTCTCCTCCTTGTTCTTCTTTGGAGGAACTCTCCTTAGAATCCTTGTGCCTTGGAGAGGTACTTGACCCATCCTCTGTAGGTCGTTGAGGCTGTACTACTGGATCCTCCTGAATCTGCGTATCTGTAGCCATTTCTCCGGATTTCCTGAAGGCTCTCTCCTCCATGAATTTCACATCCCTCCTTACCATGATTTTCCTGCTCTCTGTAATATAGATGCGATATGCTTTCACATTTTCACTATAGCCCACAAGAAAACCCTTTTCAGCAGTCTGATCCAACTTCTTCCTCTTTTCATCTGGAACGTTGCAGTACACCATGCTGCCAAATATCCCGATGTGGCTCACCTTTGGCTTGCTGCCTGTGAACACACTCTCAGGAGTCACCTTCCCCAATACTCTATGGGGAACTCTGTTCTGCACATATACCGTTGTATGGCAGGCCTCTGCCCATAAGAATTTGGGCATATCTTGGTCGTACAACATTGCCCTTGCAGCTTCTATTATGGTCCGATTCTTCCTTTCTGCAACTCCATTTTTCTCTAGATTGTATGGAGTTGTCCATTCTCTCTTAATGCTTTCCCTTGCACAGAAATTGGTGAAGTCCTTATCGATATATTCTCCACTGTTATCTGATCGCGGTTTCTTGATCTTCTTTCCCGTTGAGTTTTCTACCAACGCTTTGAATTATTTGAACCAATCAAAGACCTCATCTTTGGTTTTCAAAAAATAGATCCAAGTCTTCCTGGAATGATCATCAATGAAGGTAGCAAAATACTTTGCACCACTGATAGCGGTTGTAGACATTGGACCGCAAATATTCGAGTGTATTAACTCCAATACACCATTGGCTCTGTTGCTGCTTCTTGGAAATGTTTCCTTAGCATACTTCCCTAGTACGCACCCCATGTAGATTTCATCTTTCCTCATGCTAAGTTTAGGAGCCCCTATGATAGTATTCTTGAGAATCCTCAAGGCTCCATGATGTAGATGCCCTATCCTTCTGTGTCATAATTCATTCAGATCTCTGTCATTCGTACTGCCAATTAGGGCTTCCGGGGATTCAAGCTGGAGTTAATATAGCTTGTGACTCCTTACTCCAATTTGTGCCTTTTTGCTCCAGCTAGGGTGTTTGACATACACCTTATCTCTAATAAAGTATACGTCATAGCCCTTGTTCTGAAGCTAAGACACTGAGAGTGAATTCATCCCCAACCCTGGTACATGCAGAACATTCATGGCCCGAATCTTGTTGCCATCTTCTGTCTGAAAAGTTATGTTACGTCTTCCAATGGGGGTACATTTTACCTTGTTTCCCATAGTTATCTGGAAATTCATCCATTCTTCTTGGTAGCTCAAAAAACATTATCGAACCCCCGTCATGTGAGTAGATGCTCCACTGTCAATATACCAAACACTTGGAGGAGTTTTGCTCGACATAAAAGCAAGATCCTCCTCTAGTCTGGATGCCAACACTTTCATGTCGTGTTCTCTCTGCATTTCTGCGTGCTCTGGAGGACTGCGTGAGTCCCTCTGACTGTGTAAACCCTTCCGGATGTCGGATCTTTGGTCCATGGCAGATCCTCCCTTTCTGTCTTTAGCCTTTTGCTCTGATACCATGTGAAAATTTTCAAGTCTGAAAATTATTACTGCAATGATTGGTTTATTTCTCCTACTTATGAGATAAGTTATTTATAGATGCTTCAGTAAATTATGAAATAAACACATTTGCAGTACTTCACTCTAATCAAAAGCATAAGAAAAGAAAATTACACAAGTAGCACAATAGAAACAACCATATGAACACAATTATTTTTGGACAATTGTCCACAGAAAAAACCAAATGTGGGAAAACCGGTGCAGCAGATGAGGGTTTTGTATTTATCTTCGGTAATGGAAAGTTCCTTTACAAGAGTCCTGATGAGCAAAGTAAAATTAGTATACACCTGGCTGAATTTTCTGGAACCTTTAGAAGAATTTTAGACCCTCGGAGTGACCTCCTACACCCTTTGTGTCATCCAGCGTGAGAGCTTTGTGCAGTCTCTCCCTGGACTGCGTAACTCTGCGTGGAGGGGTTCTTGCTGCCGATCAACTCACCCTTCCCTTCATCCTCCAGACTTCTGCTTCTTCGTTAACTGAATCCTCCCTCCTCCTGCTTCTGCAACCTCGCCTCTACAAACTCACCAACTGAAATCGAATTCTCTTACTTCAGAATCGATTTCCTTAGGGTACTGAGAATGTCCTCGACTTGATTTCCAAATGACTCTCAAGCCCCTTCTTATAGTCTTCTCGCTGATGAATCAACGACCAATTTATATCATTAATCAATGGCTCAGATTAAAATATGACTTGATCTTCGTTTTCTAGAAGATTCACACTCTGCTTTATTAATACCCTTTAATTATTTAATTTCCCTAAGTTTAGACTTAGGGTCTGCATTAAAATAATTAATTATTTTAATAAAGCCATATCCCAGTGGAATTTCCACAAATGATTTCTGGGTTCTCCGGATAACTGTTGTCCAAGCCTCTCCACCAAATATGAGACTTGGAACACTTCTCGATGCTATAAAAATCAACATAAAGGATATTATGTCCAAGGAACATTCCTCCAGTGGGGGTGGCAAGTGATAAATAAGTGAAATGGAGTAGGGAACGAGAGGGCAATCCTAGGCCACATATTGGGGCATAGGGGCAGCCAGATAAGGGGAAGCCCACACTAGGGTATATAATGTGTAGGAGGGAGAAATCGTGGTACATAAGGTGCCTCGACCTTGATTTTTCCACCCTTCTTTATATGCCTTTTCCTTTTATGAATTTGCTTTAATTAACTGCTCGGGGCTCAAAGGATAAGATCATGATGTGTCAGATATAGCATTGATTACCCCCCTTGGGTAGGGCGGTTTATTGCCTTCCAGGGGTTGGGACAATCATGGGTTCTTGAATGATAAAAGAGGCTCATCTAGGGCCTATGGAATTAGGGTGATGACCATGGGTATGGGGTAGAGCTCATGTATTGGCTTTTGCCCACTTGCTAATTATTTTTGTCCCGACCATCTTTTGCATTTTGTGGCACATTTTCCTGTTAAGTGTGGCCAATTATGTTTTTTCTCTTTCTTTTAGCTGCTTCAACCTCCGAGGCATCATTCTAGGCTTGACCCAAGGTGGGGGCAAGGGGATAGGGAGGTTGACCCTATGTGGAACCAGGGAGGCAATGTGGACCTAGGTGGGAGAAATGATGAATGGGGGTATAGTGAGTGGAAAGGGAATAATATATGCGGATAAAGGAGCGGGACCACACACCCAAAGTTGGGGTTTAAGTAGTACCACCCTAGAACCAAATGGTCAATAAAGGAGACCCCACATGACTAAGATCCAAAGGTAACATCCAAAAGAGATCAAGGGGACAGGAGCACAAACTAAGCCCACTCCTTTCGCCCAATCCCCCCATCAATCCATGTCCAGAAGTATTCACGATAATTAAACCCAATACTCAATTACCAAATGACAAGACATACCTTTAGATTCGGAAGGCTCAACTTCGAACATACAATCAATACAAATAGGTGAGGAACCACATGGCTTGCTCAGGTGGTGGAGAAATGGCACAACGAGCTAGAAGAAGGCTGCACGGGGTTGCTGGCTGCCGGCTGAGGTCCATCATGGAGAAAAATTCTCCTAGGGATATCGTCCACGAAGTGGTGGGTAATAGGGACATTAGAGAAATTTTGAGGTCTAAAACGGGCCTTCTAAGGAATATTATAAAATAATAGTGGAAATAATAAAATAAAATTAGATTACCTCATCAAGTTTTGGAGGGAAAAAAGTAAAAAACTCTTTTTTCAACTTGTATTTTCAACTTATCTCCCTACATTTTAGTCAAATTTGGTGTAGGAGCACTCGTTGGATGCGGAATTTAATTTTTCATCCAAGGAGTACCCATGTTGCATACTTTCGATGGACCCTACTACACGAAAAATGTGAAATACATGAAAAACGTGCAATCACGTTTTTCATGTATTTCACATTTTTCGTGTAGTAGGGTCCATCGAAAGTATGCAACATGGGTACTGCTTGGATGAAAAATTAAATTCCGCATCCAACGAGTGCTCCCACTAAAAAATTTGAGTAAAATCGTAGGGAGATAAGTTGAAAATATGAGTTGAAAAAGTAGTTCTTGTATTTTTGTATTATTTACCTTTTTACCTTTTTACTCCAAAAATGGTGAATCATCTCCCATGGTTGACATCATCATATTGAATCCTATTGGTTCTTATAAAGTTGATTTTTGTTGTACATTTTTGCTTTGAGGCCCATTTTTTACCTCAAAATTTCTCTAATGTTTGTACCATGTCTGTGCATCCCCCTGAAGGGTTTGCACGAATATCTTCGTCACTACATCCTCATATTCTACCTCGAAATCATCCACAAATTTTTAGAAATTAGTAAAATGATCCTTAGTTGATATTACGTTGTTCCCTGTAAACTTCCGTAATCATTTTTGAAAATTACCCCGCGGAAAATCATGAGGTTGATCATGAATTCTAGTGAAATCTAATGGGCTATAAATAGTAATGGTAAACTTCTCTAGATTTCCAATTGCTGCCATTTAAAAGATGTAAAATTGTTGCCATAATATTAACTTAATACAAAAATAAGCATGAAACCAAAGAAAAAAGGGGATGAAGATACACTTATTGGAGAGCTTGAAAAAATTAGAAGTGGAATATAATGAACATACCAAAGAATCTAATACACTTATCAATCTAGGTGTTCCTAGAAGAAATCGAATCCAATTATAGAAAAGATACTCAGTTTTGCTTAGGCTTAGAACTATACCTTGAGTATGATCGAATTGTTGGATTTCTTCTTGTCAACTAGTATGACTTGACTCTGCCTACAATGGAGTCGCCAAGTAGTAAAATAAAACTTAGGAATTTAAACAAAAACTCACTGATGTTGTTGAAATAACTGAGGATTGACAAGAATCCTTAGTAATGGTGCCAATTTGGTAGCATAGATTTTTACGCCTTCATAAATTGGATTACTTGGTAGATCTAGGATAAGAAATCTCAATCCAACATATAGGAAATTTTTTCCCTTTTTGTCACATGCAAATTTTTCTCTCTGTTTAGGTTGGTGTTTGCAACCACAGGGGGATGTCCCTTAGCCTCACATGCATTGTTCCTCTTGTAAATACGCAAAATAACACATAAAAGCAAACATGCAATAGTTTCTTTTGCCAACAAATTAGTGGCTAAACAAGTTGTTAAATGTGTTTTAGATGGTGGAATTATTTGCAGCATTAGGTTTTAAATGAAGAATAAAATAGACAAAAAACACTTTTAAATTACATATTTTTAACTAAAGAAAAGGCTCATAACTTTTACAATATTGCACAAGAAAACCATTAGAATATCGATAAACCTAGAGAGACAAAATAGATCAAAACTGAGCTTTATTTTGTAAAGTTGAGGAGGTTGATTGCACCAAGAAGACTCCTACAGAGCCGAGATAGTGATGTTCCTGCACATAGAATAGAAGCTAGGAGAGAAAAAGAGAAAGAGAAATAAGCCATGACAAAATAAAGTATATTGTGCTTCCAATGAAGATCCCATTTGTCCAAGAGTGACCTCGTCCTTTTAACGATCAAGGAGGTCGAATTACCCATGCAAGACTCTCCCTAAACCAATGCATACTGATGTGAGAAGAAAGGTGAACTATCCATGTGCTTGGGAGATGTGGAGGTTTGCTTGAGAGTGACTGACAATGCAAGTAATTAAATCTTAGTTAACTGGAGGCAAAAGTGGAGTAGATAATCCATGCACCTTGTTGACTAGAGGAAAGGTGGAGTGAAGTGAGGATAAAGTGGAGAGAGAAAAAACAATGGGCATTAGTCAACTAAGGATAGAGGGGAGTCAAGTAGTAATGCACTAGAGTTAAATTAGTGAAGAACTAGGGTGAGATGGAGATGGACTAGCCATGCGCTTGGGAGAAGAGGAGATGATCCTAGTGCAACTAAAACTGAACTAGAGAGAGAGAGAGTTAGACTAAAGTGAAGTGGAGAAAACAAAATGCATGGATTTAGTTCACTCAAGAGAACACCTTGTAGACTACTCCATGCATGCATTGACTTAGTTAACTCTAGAAGATGTCGAGTCACCCCTAGACTCATGCATGCATTGACATAGTTAACTCTAGAAGATGCCTAGTCACCCCTAGACTCATGCATGCATCCCAATAGTCTGCAATTGACTCACTCAAGCTACTCAGTTATCTCATTGACACATCTAGTTCACGTCAGATGACTTACCACTTGACTCAAGCTCATGCATGTTGTGAAAATTTCAAATCTAAAATACTACTGCAGTGATAGATTTATTTCCCTTATTTATGACAAGTTATTTACGAATTTATTTCAGTAAATTCTGAAATAAATACAATTGTAGTAAACACTTAACCATAAGCAGAGAATTAGTACAGAACACATATAACACAATAGAAACAATCACATGTACACAATTGTTTTTGGACAATTGTCCCTGGAAAAACGCAACGCAGGAAAACCGGTGCAGCAGATGAGGGTTTGTATATTCTTTAGTAATGAAAATCTTTTACAAGAAATAGACGAGCAGATCTCTTAACAATACACCTGAGATAAATTCTCCGAATCCTCTTTGAGAATTTCTGGCACCCGGAAGACACCCTAGCTCCCTCTGTGTCACTTTGCGTGATCTTCTGTGCAGTCCCTATGCTGGACTGCGTCACTTTGTGTGGGCACTCAGTGTTGCTGCTCAACACTATCCTCTGTGGACCTTTGCATCCTCCTCTTGCCTTTCTCTGTCACTGCTGACTTCCCCTTCCTTCTTCTGCCTTTGCAACTCTGCCCTGGAACTCTCCCTCTAAAATCGAATTCTATTCCTTCAAAATCGATTTCCTTCAGGTACTGAGTGTGTGCTCGACTTGATTTCCAAATGACCCTCAGGCCTTCTCTTATAATCTTCTCGTTGATGAATCGATGACCCAAATTAGATCTTTAATCAATGGCTAAGATTAAAACATGACTTGATCTTCGTTCTCTAGAAGATTCTCACTTTGTTTTATTAATACCCTTTAATTATTTAATTTCCCTAAATTTAGACTTAGGGTCCTCATTAAAATAATTAATTATTTTAATAAAACATGAACCGAGTAGAATTTCCACAAACGAGTTTTGGGTTCTTTGGAATACAGATGTCCAGGCCTCCTCACAAAATTTGAGACTTGGAACACTTTCCAATGCTACAAAAATCAACACTCCCTCTTAGCGAGGAAAGTGTTCTAGCAAATGCCAACTACATTTGCTTTGACCTAAAGCATCTACTGCGCTGCTGCTGTATTGGCTTCTGCCCCTCATTTGTTGCGCTGCTGCCCTCTGTGCTGCTGCCCATGACACCATCATTATCACTGCCTCATCTGTACTATAGCTCCCTTTGAATATCAAGCCTATCCATTCCTCCTACTGGAATGGATTCTTGACCATCCCCATATTTTGTCTGAATTAAGCAAACTTAGTCTTACCCGGAGCTTTCGTGAGGATATCTGCCACCTACTCTCCTGTAGGAATGTACTTCAATTGTACAACTCCTCGTTGGACAATCTCTGATGAAGTGACACTTGATGTTAATGTGCTTCGACTGATCATGAAACACGGGATTTTCAGAGAGCTTGATGCAACTCTGATTATCACACAAAATGTTGGTCGCTTCCATCCTTTTCTTGAGTAAGTTCATGAGCAACTTATGAAATCATATGGCCTCACACGAAGGTGTGCTAGATGCAATATATTCTACCTCGGTTGAGCTCAGTGCCATGGATTTCTGTTTCCTACTGCACCAGGAGGTCATTCCTGATCCGACACTGAAACAACACCCACTGGTACTCTTCCGATCCACTGGACTTCCAACCCAGTCTGCGTTAGTGAACCCACTCAACTGGATGTCATTACCCTTGGTGTACCTCAATCCAAGTTCAAATGTCCCCCTCAAGTACCTGAGAACATGTTTGGCTACTGCCCAACGAGCCCTCCTTGGTTCTACCATGAACTGACTAAGGGTATGCACAACATAACAAATGTCTGCTCTAGTATCGACCAGGTACATCAACAATCGTATGAGCTGCCTATACAAAGTAGGATCAACCTCATCATCCTCGGACGTATCGATTTTCTTCCAGTTTGTGATCATTGGTGTAGCCATGGGTCTACAGTCCTCCATCTGAAATCTCTTTAGAATCTCTTTAGTGTATCTTCCTTGCCCAAGGAAGATTTCTCCCTTCTGTTGCCAAACTTCCAAACCAAGAAAATAGTGCATCTGCCCTAGATCCTTCATGTCGAATTCTTTTGCTAGATTTTCCTTGCAATCTTTGATGAGCCTAGATGATCCAGTCAGAAACAGATCATCTACATATAGCATCAATAATAGAGGCTCATCCCCTACTCTCAGATAGTAGAGATTGGGATCTGCGTCACTCTTGACAAATCCCATCTTCTGCAGGTAGCTGTCAATTTGACCATACCAAGCTCTAGGGGCTTGCTTTAGTTTGTACAAGGCTTTCTTAAGCCTGCACACATGAGTTTTCTGCCACGCGTCTCAAAGCCCTCTAGTTGTTCTATGTATACTTACTCTTCTATCACCCCATTCAAGAATGCAGTCTTGACATCCATCTGGTGAATCTCCCATCCCATATGCACTGCCAGGGATATGACGGATCTGATTGAAGTATACCGAGCTACTGGGGCAAAGGTTTCTTCATAGTCTATTCCTTCTTTCTGAGCGTACCCCTTAGCTACAAACCTGGCTTTGAATTTCTCTATACTGCCATCTACAGCATATTTAATCTTGTAGATCCATCTCGAACCTACAACCGATCTGTCTTGAGGTGTAGGAACTATTTCCCAGACATCATTTGTCATGATGGAGTTGTACTCTTCCCCCATCGCATCTACCCACACCTGATGCTGAGCTGCTTCCTAAAAAATGGAAAGGAAGCAATTGGACTCTTGATAGTATACCTTCACAAACAACCTTTTCATCAGAGACTGCTTGTCTAACTTTGAGAACATCTCTGTGCATGTCATCTATATTTTTGCAGTAAGATCTATCTGCAAATTAGCATAGTTGAGTTGTGAGGTAGTTGTTCCAGAACTTGTAGTTGTCAGAACTGTGGAATAAGGGACAAATTCCCTTTTCTTTTGGCCATCCTCATCATACTGTCTAAACAAAACATATGGTAGGTTTCTTCTTGGTATATAACTTTCTTCTCATGTTTGGAATTTAATAGTTTGTGCTGTTTCTTCTCTTGGTAACACGGAAAACATGAGGATTTGAGGCCTTTCTTGCTTAGTGGCTTGACTAAGCTTTTGGATCAACTGGTTGCAAGTTGGACATTGCTAATGTTGACCTTTATGTTCAGTAGTAAGCTCGGAAGGAGAGGAGCTTACTGAATGTCTTCCAATATCTGCACTGAAGATTTCTTTTTCTTGGACCCTGAATGATTCTTGCATTTGTTTTGGGAGTTGGAAGGATTGAGTAGCAGTGGAGAAAGCAACTGGCTTGGCTTTGGCTATCTTCAATTCTTCTTTGACCAGTGTAGCTTTTTGGTACTGGTCATATTTAGTTTCCCAAAGTTCAGGGTACTGGATTCCAATCCACTCAAAAGTAATAGGAATGGTGGATTTTTGGAACCTGATTCCACCTCGCTTACAAGCTGCGAAGTTTCTCTAATATGAGATTGTAGAGGAGGCATACTATCATTTCCAAATTTGATAATAGTCAAGGTTTTTAACTCAATGATTTTTTATTTTCGTTTCATGTCAAAGCCTTGAGGATGGATGTATGCTTGGAGGAGGTCGTATATGTAGGGGTCATCGAGGGCAACAGAGTACTTTGGATAAACCGTACCAAAGGCTGGACCATCATGCAAATCCTCCTATTATTGCATCAGACAACTTGTTATGGTGGGTGTCTACAACGACACAGGGTATTTACATTTATATATGGTCTGACCAATGCATTCAATCCGAATCGGATTGCTCCTAAGTGGCAATATTTATAACCTTTAGTTTTTGCCCAATCTAACTGTTCTTTTTGTAATAAAGGAATTTGAGTAGGTTCGTCTTGGGATGTGAAACTGATATCTACAGAGTGAAGACGAATTTGGGTAGATGCATAATATTTATAGAATGGCATGTTATATACTTGAGACGGAAGAATTGGCGGTATTTGCCAATTTAAATCTGGTTCTTTCTCTGATATAGAAATAGTAGATGCAGAAGTAGATGCTTTTCTGTATGAAGATCGTCTGTCTAATAGAGAAATTGTTGGAACAGAGGCTTCTATTTCTACCTGGTTAACTTCTGTCATGCTTGAATCCATTTAAAAAGTCAGAGATGGACTGAAAATAGAGGCTTCGATTTTTGTTGAACTAAAAGCTTCGTGCTCTAAGTCAGATTCTGGCTGATATAAATGCTTCGTAAAACTGCACACCTAAAGACCTTGTCTTTCACCTACAAAGATGGCTTTATTGCCCACTACTTCAGCCTGAACTCGGTGATTTTCAGGGTCCGCTACAGGTCCGCTACAACAAAAGAATAAAATATAATAGACACAATGAACCATAAATGGCTCTGATACCATAAAGGTCAACACCAACAATGTCTAGCTTGCAACCAGTTGATCCAAAAGCTTATTCAAGCCACTAAGCAAGAAAGGCCTCAGATCCTTATATTTTCCTTCATATGTAGATCATTCATAAATTCTTGGCCAAGCATATGGTTTCAGGTATTCAGATAGATTGAAAGAAACTTTTGCACTCATAATTTACAGACTCAGAATGTTTGAGTGACTGATACTTTATTCACAGAGAGGATCAGCGTAAAGCTGCAACCTGTGCAATCTAGCATCACTCTATGAAGAAGAGGAGAAATAGAAAGCTGACTAATTGCTCAAAATACTAGAACAACTCAGCGTGAGTATTATGAGGGACACAACCTCTCATTTATAGTATTCTCACCCGGTGTCTGGTGACCTAAGACTGGAGACTGCCAGTGATAATTGAAACCCTAAAATAGATTTGGGTGCAAGTGGACAACTTGTATTATCTCATCCCTTAATGGTCCGAAGACATATGGGGATCGAATCAAATACTTATGCCTAAAATAGACCTGTGGGCCCACTGCTGCTTCCTTTCCAGGTGGTTGGTCTGCTGCCTTCAAACATGAAAATTTGATTTTTTTTTTCTATGTTTGATAATTAACTTGTTGAAAAATGAAAAAAATGATTTTTTTTTTGCTATGTTGCATTTTCATTTGGTTAAAAATGAAAAAAATGAATTTTTTTATTTATATGTTGCATTTTAATTTCTTGAAAAATGAAAAATTCATTTTTTTTTCTATGTTGCATTTTTTCCTATTCCCATTTGGCATTCCTCCATTGTTTTGCAAGTTAAAAACTTGAAAGTTGAAAGTTGAAACATCATGGACATGGCTATATGGCTTGGCATTTTCTTCATGTTGGTTTTGTTTTTTGTTATTATGGTGTTGGAGAGTAGGAGAAAGAGGCCTATTCCAGAACAGGAGGATGAAGAAGTGGGTCACAGTGGATATGATGAAAATCCTGAAAAGGAGTACCAACCTGAGGAGGAAGGGGACTTAGGGGAGAGTGGAGATAATGAGACCACAGTGACACCAACTAAAATTGACCAAACACCATTGTGGAAATATTTTACTAGCCTGAAGTAGGGAAAAGGGGTGGAACTACTAAATTTATATGCCCCCATTGCAATAAACAATACACAGGTTCATACACCCTTGCCAAAAGGCACCTTTGTGGGAAAAGGCCATGGGATGGAGATAAAAATATAGGAATCAAAACTTGTGTAAGTGTGTTAGCAACAGATAGAGTGTTGAGATTTTGTGTATTTGGGGTAGCATTAGTTGTGCTCTAAGTCCCAAATTTTGAGGAAGGACTAGAGTTCACCTGATCTACAAGACCTAGAAATGGATTTGAGAAATTTCATCTGGTTTACGAGATATTAAATTAATTAATTATTTTAATGTATTTCCTAAGTTAAAACTTAGGAAAATAAAATAATTAAAGTGAATTTAATTAAACATGTGATGAAATTGTTTTAAGTCACATGGATCAAGCTTTCTTTTAATCTTAGCCATTGATTAAAGATTTAATATTTGCCTTTGATTTGTCAACGAGAAAAGTATAAAGGAAAGGCTTGGGGTCATTTGTAAAACACATAGAGGCAAGGCATTGAAGCTAAGCTGAGATTCTAGGGCGTGGTTGCTAAGAATTCTCAAGTGTTTCAGTTGCAGAGAGGGGAATTTAGACCAAGGGGATGATTTGATCCTGGGGTCTAGAATACACAAGAAGCAGAGAAGAGATCAGGAAAGACAGCGCAGAGGAAGGCAGCAGCAGACGACAGACGACAGCAGTAGCAGACGACAACAACAGCAAGAACAACGTGATTTTCAGGAAACCCTTCAGGGGTTATGCAGAGACCCTTAGGGGCAGCGTAGTGACTGCATCACCCGGTCTGGGGTAACGCAGTCCCTTCCAGTGACAGCGCTGAGCATTTGGAGGCCTTCAGAGGCTGACACATTGTCTTTCGGGGGCATATCTGGGGTTTCTAGGCTTAGATCTCGTTGAGTTCTGTAAATCTCGTTTGAGGGTGTGGATCAGTCAGTATTGTTGGTCTTAGATCAGCCAGGTGCTGCAGATCTAGAGTTTTCTCTGTAGGGTTTTCCAAATCTGGAACCCAGAGTTGTGTATTTAGAAATATTCTTAATAATAAAGCCCTCCAGCAGCTAGAGACCGGTTTTCCCACATTGGGTTTTTCCGAGGACAGTTTGTCCAGAAATAACTGTGTCACTTTGTCTATGTGTGCATGTGCTTATTCTAGATCTGAATTGGTAGAGATCTGTTATGTGTTTTTCTTTGATGTTAACTTGAATTTATTTAGTTGATAACTTGTATAAGTAGGAGAAGCTTAACCGGATTAACAGAAATAATTTCTGCATAAGAATTAAGATTCATAAATTTCTACATGGTATCAGAGCAATTGCAGATCTAGAAGGGTCACCAGCTAAAGAATCTGAAGGTTCTAGCTGTAGAAAGCAGCTGGAAAGGCAACAGAAAAGCAGATCTGAAGGGACAACGTAGTTTTGAGGAGGAGATTCACGAAGAGGGAAGGGTGACGTTGTCCAACGCTGTGTCCTAGCAAGCCCATGCAATTACTGCGCAGAGGCAGCTTAGAAACAACGCTGGTTAGGTCTGAAGCTAGCCAGTGTGATTAAGATCTGAATCTGTCAGTCCAGAAAAATTCTGCAGAAAAGTTGCAGAAATTCAGAAGAGCTGGTGGGGTTAAACTTCTGAAGTTTTCAGATTTTTAACCTTAGCACAATTGACAAAGTTTGGGGAGAGATCAGCTTCTTAGAGAGTTTCTTGCTAAAGGAAACTTGCAGTTTGGTCAGAGGATCAAAGAAGAAGCTGAATCATAGTTGATTTGGTAGATTTCCAAGGAGGGAAATCAAGTGTCAGAGGGAGCAGAGGGTGCCTAGTTCGAAAAGGACCCTATATCCAGATCTCTAGCATAGAGAAGAGAAGCTCTGACACATTCTGAGCAGATGGCTCCTCATGGACTGCGTGATCAGGATAGGCTAGAGGGCCTCTCAAAATTTTCGGTATGGAAAACTAGGATCCTGATTGTCCTTGAGGCATACGGTCTAAGAGACCATGCAGAGTAGACCTTGGCCACGCCGACAGATGCGGATCTCCTACGGAAGCATAGAGAAGCTGCTGGGCATGCCAAGCGGTTGATAATGGACAGTATCAAGGACCATATTGTACCACACATAGCTGAGAAAATGACAGTTAATGAGATGTGGAAGGCCTTGACTTCCCTATATGAGGGAAAATCAATCCAAAGAAAGATGTTGTTGGAGGCCCAAATGAGGTCATTCATGATGAACAAGGGAGAAGACATCGAGCATTTCCTCTTCAGATTGTAGTCAATCAGGGATCAACTGATTGCAACGAGTGCAACCGTAGATGATGCAGTGATAGTCAGGATTGCCCTCAATGCAGTCACGGATGAGTGGAAAACCTTTGTCCAAAGTATCTTGGGCAGAGCGGACCTCCCAGATTGGGACAGCTTGTGGTTGATCCTATGGCAAGAAGAACTACGAAGGTTCACCAAGAAGCAGCACAGCCCTGCGTTGAGAAAGAGTAAGAAGGAAGAGGAGGAAGATGCAACCTTGGCATCAAAGAAGCAATCGAAGAAGAAGAAGGATCTTTCTAAGATCAAGTGCTTCCAGTATGGCGAAATGGGACATTTTTCCAGCCATTGTCTAGAAAAGAAGGACAAGGAAGCATCTTCTTCCAAAGCAGCGGTGGCAAATGATGGGTCCGGAGATGATGTAGCCATGAGTGCTCATGAACCATGGAGGTGGGGTGACATGGACATGTAGAAGAGCTACATGGAAGTAAGGCGGGATCCTTGAGCAGCTCATCTCTTGGATCACAAGCGAGCTACAACAGCCTTAAGACAGTAGCGTGACAAGTGGAGCAGTGGGTGCATAGATCACAGATGAGGCATAAGCAGAGGCAGATCTGGAGGCTGAGAGGAGCAGCGCAGAGCATAATAGCAACAACATAGAAGCAGTAGCAGCGCAAAGGTTGATGTGACTTCAATAGCGCAGTGCAAAGCTGTAGCAACGCAGAGAGCTTCAAAGGGACAGCGCAGTGCAGCAGCAGTGTGATAGGTTTCAGCACAAGGCGCTGATGTGACTTCAGTAGTGCAGAGGGAGTCTGATTACGCAGGCAGAGTTGTAGCTGTGCATTGTTCTTTAGATTCCAACACAGATCTGTAGCCTATGGAGCTTCAGTGATGAGGATGCAGCCCATCAGACTTGTTTGTCAAATATTGGGCAGGAGATTCAGTTGTTTCTCTCAACAACTGTAGTTGCAGTGCAACAGATTAGCAGTGGCAGTGCTATGAGCAACATAGATGCAACATATTGAGAGGGAGCTGCAATACAGTGGTTGCAGTGGTAGTGGCAGAGTCATGGGCAGCAGTACAGAATGGCAGCAATAGTGTAGTGTTGAGTGGCAGGAGGCCAAGCTTCAGTAGCACAGAACTAGTGCCCAAAATCATGTAATGCATAAGTGTGATGTATAGCTAGAGCACACCCTTGATGCTAAGAGGGAGTGTTGAGATTTTTTGTATTTGGGGTAGCATCAGTTGTGCTCTAGGTCCCAAATTTTGAGGAAGGACTAGAGTTCACCTGATCTACAAGGCCCAGAAATGGATTTGAGAAATTTCATCTAGTTTAGGAGATATTAAATTAATTAATTATTTTAATGTATTTCCTAAGTTAAAACTTAGGAAAATAAAATAATTAAAGTGAATTTAATTAAACATGTGATGAAATTGTCTTAAGTCACACAGATCAAACTTTATTTTAATCTTAGCCATTGATTAAAGATTTAATCTTGGTCGTTGATTTGTCAATGAGAAAAGTATAAAGGAAAGGCTTGGGGTCATTTGTAAAACACACAGAGGCAGAGCACTGAAGCTAAGCTGAGATTTTAGGGCGGGGTTTCTAATAATTCTCAAGTGTTTCAGTTGTAGAGAGGGGAATTTAGACCAAGGGAATGATCTGATCCCGGGGTCTAGAATACACAAGAAGTGGAGAAGAGATCAGGAAAGACAACGCAGAGGAAGGCAGCAGCAGCAGCAAGGACAACGTGATTTTCAGGAAACCCTTCAGGGGTTACGCAAAGACCCTTAGGGGCAGAGTAGTGACTGCGTCACCCAGTCTGGGGTAATGCAGTCCCTTCGAGTGACAGCGCTGAGCATTTGGAGGCCTTCAGAGGTTGACTCAGGGGAAGATCTGGGGTTTCTAGGCCTAGATCTGGCTGAGTTCTGTAAATCCCATTTGAGGGTGTGGATTAGTCAGTATTGTTGGTCTTAGATCAGCCAGGTGTTGCATATCTAGAGTTTTCTCTATAGGGTTTTCCATATTTGGAACCCAGAGTTGTGTATTCAGAAATATTCTGAATAATAGAGCCCTCTAGCAGCCAGAGACTGGTTTTCCCACATTGGGTTTTTTCGGGGATAGTTTGTCCAGAAATAACTGTGTCACTTTGTCTATGTGTGCATGTGCTTATTCTAGATCTGAATTGGTAGAGATCTGTTATGTTTTTTGCTTTGATGTTAACTTGAATTTATTCAATAGATAACTTGTATAAGTAGGAGAAGCTTAACCGGATTAACAAAAATAATTTCTGCATAAGAATTAAGATTCAGAAATTTCTACATAGAGCCAAATATGTAAGGGAAGAGGAGGAAGCCTAATACAAATCTAAAAGATCTAAGGGTTTCATTGAATCTTATGCACCATCACAACATGGACAAAGAAGTCCATCAACTTCCGCCTATGACAATGGATATGGAGGCACACCTGGGCCAAACATCTCTTTAAGGCGTAGAACCATATCCGATTTCCTTGACAAAGGGTCCAAAAGTGATGTGGATTCAAAAATTTTTCCAATTTCTCTATGAATGTGGGGTACCATTCAATGTTCTTCGCTCACCATATTGGCATGAAATGGTTTCTGCCATTAATGATGCCACCAAAGGATACAAGAGCCTTGGGTATGACAAGGCTAGAACCGTGGGCCTTGATCATGAAAAAGAAAAAATAACTCATTCTTTGAGTAGAATGACAAGTTCTTGGAATGAGCATAGGGTGTCCATTGTATTTGATGGATGGACAAATGTAAAAGGCAAGCCATTAATAAGTGTTCTTTCTGTGTTTGTTAGTGGTGCAATATTCCTTTCATCATATGATTATTCAGATAAATTCAAGACGACATCAACATTGCAGAGCCATTACTTGAAACAATTGAATGTATTGGACCATACAATGTCATCCAAGTCATCATTGATAATGATGCTAATTGTAAGGCAGCGGGAGCAATTATCCAAGATAAATACTCCAACATATTATGGTCTGGGTGTTTGGTTCACATAATGAACCTTTTGATGCATGATATAATTAAAAACAAACAACCTCAATACAGATGGCTTGGTAATTTGTACAAGAGAGGACACAAAATGATAAGATTTATTACAAATCATAGCAATACTCATGGTCTTTTCTGCAGTCATTCAACATTGGAGTTGTTGAAGATAGAAAAGACTAGATTTGCTAGCTATTACCTCACATTCAGGCGCCTTTTGAAGGTAAGAGAGTCATTGGCTGCCATGGTATCAAGTCCACACTGGCAGGTATTAAAGGACAGGGCAACAACATCAATTGACAGGTAAGGTTTTGAACAGGTGGAGGAGACTGCTCTTGATCCTTTGTTTTGGGCACGTGTGAGGGAAATTTTAAATTTCACCAAGCCCATTTATAACATGATTCGCTTTGCAGATACCGATAAACCAGTGATTGGAGAGGTGTATGAGTAGATGGATAGCATGTTGGGGCAAATAAAAAATGTTGTTAAGGAAAAATATCCAAAATTGTATTCAATGATTCACAATTGTGTGTGTGCACGATGGAATAAACTTAATTGTCCACTACATTCTTTGGCGTATATCCTTATGCCAAAATACTACTCTCCATCTTGGTTGGTCCAACCTGCACCTGGGGGTGGGGTTAGGATTAAACCTCATACAGATCCAGAGGTACAAGAGGGATACATGAAAGCATTAGGCAAGTTGGTCCCTGACAGGAAGGAATGTGCTAATATGTGTCTTGAATTAGGCAGATACTTCAGTTGCACTGGTTTGTTTGGTTCTTTTCATGCAATGGAAGATAGAGACAGGTTTGATGCTCTCACATGGTGGGATACATATGGCGGCATGGGACTTTTGCCAAAATTGGCAAAAAAAGTTTTCTCACATGTTGTAAATACTTCTTCTACAGAGAGGTGTTGGAGCACCTATAGCTTCATCCATAATGTGAGAAGAAACAGACTCAACGAAAATTGAGCAGAAATTTTGGTTTATGTGCACTACAACTTGAGGTTGTTGAGTCATTATTGTGATCGGGCTTATGAGGATCTCTCATATAAAGTTTGGGCCAACAACCCAGGGGACGATAATTTGGAGGACGACACTATACATCTGGAAGAATTGGAAGCAGAACTTTTGAGGGATGAGGATGAAGCAACAGTAGGCATGCCATCGCCACGCCCACCATCTAGTAGTAGTGCCAGTGCTAGTGATCGAGTTTCGACTATTATTCCTTTGCTACCTCCACCTATATCCTCATGTGGAGGGCATGGGTCTTCTAGTTATGGTCATGGTACTTCCCGCGAGGAGACTGCTGGAAGACCACCATTACCACGAGCTGCTCATAAATTAGACCTGTCTCGTGGCAAGAGCCCAAGCAATAGATAAAATAGATTTACAGTTTACTAGTATTTTCTATTTTCTAGTAGTTTTTAACTTTTTATAACTGTTGAAACTTGACTCTTTCATATTTAATAGAAGATATTTTTTGTAAACAATATATGACAATTTAAGTTTGAAGTTTGAAACTTTGAAGTTGGCAGTTATAAGTCATTATGAATTATGAATATGATGCTTCATGAAAGTTGAAAGTTGTTTCATTTCATTTCATTTTATAACATTTCATTTCATGTTAAATATTTTTTGTTGTAATGGTTACGCTTAGCTTATAAGTACAACTATGGTGATCAATGAATCAATGATGATAAATGTTATATATTGAATTCTGAAAGCTTGAAGCTTTAATATTGATGAATCATGAGACTCAAGAGTTAATATGTTGTATGTTTCTAACTTATGGACGTGGTTGATGAAGATTATAACTTCTAGATGATTGATGTTATATGGTTCAATCTATGTTTTTATGTTTTTTATGTCTAATTCATCATTCTACATGCTTTTGTTGACATATATGCATCAAAATATAAAAAAATATAATATATATATATATATATATATATATATATATATATATATATATAAAAAACGCTCCCTGAAACGCTCCCAGGCCAGGGGCTTTTGAAAATGGCATTCCCGCTCCCCGCTTTCGCTCCCGCTCCCAAGTAACCTTGGTTTGCGCTGCCTCTTCTCATTTCTAGGAGCTCCAACAAAATCCTCTGCATCCCTCAGAGTTGTTGTAGTTCTTTACTCGTCCTTCAACTGGTGGTGGGTGGATTTACCTGCTCTCCTTCTTGCACTTCCTTGGGAAAGATATCCTTAGGATCCTTGTGCCTTGGATAGGCACTAGAGCTATCTTCCGCAGGTTGTTGTGGCTGGACCAACGGATCCTCCTCAGACTGCGTAGCTAAAGACATTTCTCGGTATTTCTCGAAGGCCGTTTCCTCCATGAACTTCACGTCCAATCTCACTACTATCTTCCTACTCTCTGGAATATAGATGCGGTAATCCATTGCATTCTCGCTAGATCCCACCAGATGTCCTTTCTCTACAGTCTAATCCAACTTTCTCGTCTTCTCATCGCGTACATGGCAATACGCTATACTACCAAATATCCTAAAGTGGCTCACTTCAGGTTTGCTGCCAGTGAACACCCTCTCAGGAGTAACCTTACCGAATGCGTTATGAGGAACCTTGTTCTGCACATATATGGCTATATTACAAGCCTCAGCCCACAGGAATTTGGGCATGTCTTGATCATACAACATTGCCCTTGTAACTTCGACAATAGTCCTGTTTTTCTTGTATGCGACTCCATTCCGCGTTGGATTATACGGAGCAGTCCATTCTCTCTTGATGCCTTCCCTTGTGCAGAACCTTCTGAAGTCCTTATGTACTCTCCACCATTGTTTGATCGCAATGTCTTGATTCGCTTTCTTGTCAGATTTTCCACAAGAGCTTTAAACTACTTGAATCTATCAAAGACCTCGTCTTTGGTCTTCAGAAAGTAGACCCATGTCTTTCTGGAATGGTCATCGATGAAGGTGACAAAATATTTTGCACCACTAAGAGCATTCGTGGACATTGGTCCGCAGATGTCTGAGTGTATCAATCCCAACACACTCTTGGCTGTATTACTGCTTCTAGGATACGCTGCCTTGGCTTACTTTCCTGATATGCACCCTCTGCAGACATCGTGTCGCTTGGTGCGAAGTTCTGGAGCTCCCGTGACAGTCTTCTTGAGAGTTTTCAAGGCTCCATGATGTAGATGCCCCATTCTTCTATGCCATAACTCATTCAAAGATTTCTCATCAGTACTGCCTATCAGAGCTATTGGGGACTCAAGCTGTAACTTGTATAGTTTGTGGCTCCTGACTCCAATTTGTGCCTTCTTTTTCCAACTAGGGTGTTTGACGTAAACTTTGTTGCCAATAAAGTAAACGTCGTAACCTTTGTTCTGAAGTTGAGACACAGAGAGTAAATTCATCCCCAACCCTGGCACATGCAGCACATTGGTGGCCCCAAGCTTGTTTCCAGTTTCTATTTGGAATATTATGGTGCCTCTTCCAACAGGGGTACACTTTGCCTTATTTCCCATAGTGATTTGAAAATTCATCTACTCCTCCTGGTAGCTTGAGAAGCATTCTCGAACTCCCGTCATATGAGCAGATGCTCCACTGCCAATATACAAGATCTCTGGAGAGGCCATACTTGACACACAAGCAAATTCCTGCTCTAGTCTGGATGCTAGAACTGAGATGTCATTATCCCTCTATTCCTCCATGCGTTCCGGAGAACTGCATGAACCCTTCCGAGCTGTTGCTGCATCAATGTCAGATCTTCATTCCATTGCAGAATCTCTTCTTCCATTACTTTGTCTTTTTCTCTGATACCATGTGAAAATTTCAAATCTGAAATACTACTGCAATGATAGATTTATTTCGCCTACTTATTTATGATAAGTTATTTACGAATTTCTTTCAGTAAATTTTGAAATAAATACAACTGCAGTAATCACTTAACCATAAGCAAAGAATTATAACAGAACACATATAACGCAATAGAAACAACCACATGTACACAGTTGTTTTTGGGCAATTATCCCCAGAAAAACCCAATGCGGGAAAACCGGTGCAGCAGATGAGAGTTTGTATTATTCTTTAACAATTAAAATCTTTTACAAGAAATAGACGAGCAGATCTCTTAAGAATACACCTAAGATAAATTCTCTGGATCCTCTTGGAGAATTTCTAGCACCTGGAAGACACCCTAGCTCCCTTTACATCACTCTGTGTGATCTTCTGCGTAGTCCCTATGCTGGACTGCGTCACTCTGCGTGGGCACTCAGTGCTGCTGCTCAGCACTATCCTCTGTGGCCCTCTGTGTCCTCCTCTTGCCTTTCTCTGTCACTGCTGACTTCCCCTTCCTTCTTCTATCTCTGCAACCCTGCCCTGCAACTCTTCCTCTGAAATTGAATTTTATTCCTTTAGAATCGATTTCCTTCGGGTACTGAGTGTGTGCCTGGCTTGATTTCCAAATGAACCTCAAGCCTTCTCTTATAATCTTCTCATTGATGAATCAACAACCCATATTAGATCTCTAATCAGTGGCTAAGGTTAAAACATAACTTAATCTTCGTTCTCTAGAAGATTCTCTCTTTGTTTTATTAATACCCTTTAATTATTTAATTTGCCTAAGTTTAGACTTAGGGTCCTCATTCAAATAATTAATTATTTTAATAAAACATGAACCGAGTGGAATTTCCACAAACGATTTATGGGTTCTTTGGAATACTGATGTCCAAGCCTCCTCACAAAATTTGAGACTTGGAACACTTTTCAATGCTACAAAAATCAACATGTGTCCACATCCCGCCACTTGTTACCCTCACAAGTTGCCTCTTGTTACCCTCAGATGTTGTTGCAGGTCACAACCAAAGACTTACCACGTGTGATCACTACGGGTTGGCACTTGTCACCCCTACATGACCATTGCTAAAAATATAAAATTGTCCACATGTCCACAAGATCATACTCATTAGACTCAATGTTGAATGACGAGTCCAAATACACCATTAGAATTGCCATGCAAAATATAGAAATACTGTTATTTTTAATAGATGTTCTATGCTAAGGAGCAAATATACTTTAACCTTCTAGGGCATAATTAAAGTAAGATGCAGATAGAACATACCGATAGATCGATGGAAGAAAAGCCAAAAACAAAGATAAAGAATGGTGACGTTACGACGATCAGCAGGATGCTTTAACCAGCAAAGTCTTCATAAGGTCAGCCACCCACATATGTCACACAACCCCAAGACGTCCCATCAAGAATACTCCACAAAGATGCTGCACTAAGAAGCCCTAAACGCAAAACCAAGAACGCAACTGCATCACCATCAAGAGAGAAGAAAATGCCTCCACACATTGTGTGTATAATAAACTCCAAGTCTCTCCAATATATAGGCATCTTTGGGGGTGTGTGACACATCTCTTATGCATGTGGGATAAAATAGGCCGACCTTGCACATGTGGAATAAATTCGAAATACATGTTCTGCTCGTCCGATCAAGATGATATTTAGATTGAGCTTGCACCTCTCCGAAAGAGGAACCCAATAAAAATATTGGCATCGACATCTGAGCATCACATCATGGAGTTTGGACCTAGTTATCCAAAATTAACACTCCCTCTCAACTAGGGAGAACTCCATCCGCTAGTTCCATCCAAACATCGTGTGTCATCCCGTCGTAACTTGCTTCGCTGGCTTCTTTATTTCAAACAAAAGGGGAGTCACAAAGATATCACTCACAGCTAATCCGAAGTCAGCTCAGAGGTCCGAAACCTCTATAGGACTCAAAAGAGTCACATACCAACCCGAAGTCAGTTGGAGGTCCGAAACCTCGCTAAACTTGATCCCAGATCAAGTGGTTGGACACGTGCCATCCTAGACATAGAGAGTACGGCAATCTTCGATGCGTCCATCGGTCTTGCTATGGTCTCTATTCACATTTCCCACCTCATTGGCCAAATGAGAGGTACTTCCCATGAGTTCAAAACTCCATGGGTAGGATGCATACGGGGCACAGATCAAAAAGAGGTAAACGAACTCAATATCATCACGGTAGGGCGGAAGCACACCAAATAGGTTCGGCAAGCCTAGCCCTGTGGTTGCTTATAGCACCAAGAAGCTATCCCCAAAACCCCTTGGAGCTCCCAGAGCTCATCGTCCAACAAGACCCTCCAAATAGGGTTGTTTCATGATTCCAAGATTCTCACGGAAGGTTAGGAATATGACCTTCCCCAAGGGCATTGTGAGAATATCCGCGACCTGCTCATCAGTTCCTATATGATCGAGCCTTACGGTGCCTTGCTGTACCATATCCCGGATAAAGTGGTACCAACCATCAACATGCTTGGATCAATCGTGGAACTCGGGATTCTATGACAAACGAATCCCCCTCTGGTCATCACAAAGGATAACGGTGGCATCTAGCACATGCTTGAACAACTCACTGAAGAGCTTTCACAACCAAGTGATTTCACAACAGCCCATACATGTTGCAATGTATTCAGCCTCAGCGGGGCTCAAGGCTACCGACTTCAGATTCCTGCCCGAAGCAGATCTACGTGTTTGGCAGGATTTGTCCTGATGATGGGTCTTGATCTAGACCCAAAACGTAGACGCAAAAATGAATACTGTGGAGATTCCGAATTCCCCAACTGAAAATTCACACCGTAGAAACCTGCAAACTATTATCCAGATGTGCTCTTGCGATCCACCACACTTCCAACCTAATTAGCATCGGTATATCCATGGAGTGTCATACTCCTGGCAGTGTATCTCAGCCCATGGTCTATCGTGCCCCAAAGATATCTCAAGAGTTTCATGGCACTGACCCAGTGAATGTTATGAGGATCAACCATGTGTTGACTCAAAGTGTTCACTGCACAACATACGTCCGGACGGATGTTCCCTAAGAACATCAGGGCCCCTACGAGTTAACGATACTCAGTAGGATTTGCAAGCACGGGCCCAACAGTGCTCCCACTCAACCTTTTAAAGTTGAGCTCCATCGGTGTCGACACGAACTTACAGTCCCCCAGACCAAATCTTTCCAGAAGCTTCACAATGTATTTTCCTTGAGAAAGGAGAATCTCGCCAGGTCTCTGCCAGACCTCCAGGCCTAGGAATCAATGCACCAGTCCTAGGTCATTTATCTCGAACTTAGCAGCGAGCTCCCTCTTGTACTGATGAATGAGAGTGTCAACACCTGTCAGAAAGAGGTCGTCCACATACAACACCAGAATGAGAGACTTTTCTCTATCAACCTTGAAGTAAAGGTTTGAATCATCATTACTATGAGTGAAGCCCAACTTCATCAAGTAGCTATCTATCCTCTCGTACCAAGCCCTGGGGGCTAGCCAACCTGCAAACATGGGTGTCTCGATCCTGGACTTCGAATCCCAGAGGTTGCTCTTCCTACACTTCTTCCTTATTGCACCATGAAGAAAGGCGGTCTTCACATCCATCTAATGAAGATTTCGTCCTTGCATAGAAGCAAGGGTAATAATAGATTACAGGTGCAATAATAATCAGTGCCTTCCTAGAGAGAAGTCTCAGGCAACACATTTTCCCATCAGATCCATGCTTGATCTTATATCGAGGTGAAAACATCTTTTTCTTGTGGTCTAGGGACCATATCCCAGACATCACCCTTCATAATGGACTCATACTTTTTTTTTTTGTATTGCATCCTTCCAGACTTGATGCTTTATAGCTTCTTCATATGATCCAGGCTCATATTGTACTCATGGCAGCTAGATACCTTTGGTATTTATATGGCTTCTTGTTTTTCTTATGGAATTTCCCCCTTGAAGCCATATGTCTTTGGGCCATGAGGGTCTTCTTTCTTTTAGCAATGATATTAGCTCAGGAGCATATATGGTTGTAGTCTCTCTCTTAATGCCAACTCCTCTTGTGAGAGAAGACATCTATTTTAAATGAGGGCATCCCAGACACCAATTCGGAAAGGAGTTTTGTACTCATGGGCCTGAATCTTATTCTGCCACTATCAAAGCCATACAAGAATCATAGCCATACACTGTCATATAGTTGTCATGCATCTTGACACGTATCATATACTCTCATATCGTTGATTCCAGTGTTGCTATGATATTAACATATAGATCATTTTTCCAAAACTTCACAGACTTTGCTGACCATGGTTCCAAATACTTGACGGTTCAAGGCTCCAAAAAAAATGTGATTGTCCAAGGCTCCAAAAAAAAGAAAACTTCACAGTTCACACTTTCAAGTTTATCATTACGCAAAGTGTAATGACTATCTTGATCTGATTGAGCCTCCATAGAGATATAACGGAATCACTGAAGCAACTATAATAATGTGACAAGGACTTCTCCAGTATCTTTAAAAGATTATAGTCCTTCACAAAGTTGTATTGCTGGTCAGTCAAGATAGCAGAGCCGATTTTGAGCCATCAGATCGGTTGTGCTGTAGATGATTACCTTCCAAGTTTAAGACTTCACCGAGATTACAAAAACCATGCTACCCATAAATCTAAGCCTGCATTGTGAAAGTGCCTGATTAGGAGAAACAATGTGAGGCAGCCACACTGTCACAAGCTTCTTGCTAATATGGATGCAAGTAAACATAGGTTTCTACTGTCCATGTCATGTCATATTAGCCAGGTGACATGAAATCACACATTACTTTTTTAGCTCCTCAAATTTAGGCACAAAATAATACACGACCTCTCCACCATGAGGGCACATTATAGGTCTGTCATCAACTGTCATATACGCTTGGAAATTAGATACCTTTGTTTGAGTTACATGGATTAAGCAGAACCTAGTCCGAGCCCTTACAGCTAATCTGAGCCATTGCAATTTATACTACAGATATCAATTCATAATTTTAACCTTGGATTTTTCCCTTAACTCTTCTTTCTCGGCCTCCTGAGATCGCTGTTCCTGTGATCTGCACTGAAATTCTGTGTCTTGAATGTGTTCCAGCATCCAATGCATAACATATTAATCCTCTTCTCACAAGATACAGGCAATAAAATTACCGAGAATAGAAAAGAATTAACTACTGAAATCATCCAGAAATTGAATTTTCTAGAGCCACCATTTTCAATATCAATTACCTCATTGTCTTACAGTTAATAACAACAGTGTAATGATTTCCTTAGTTCTGTCACCGAACTCAAAAAGTCGTCATCTTGGAAACTTGTAGTTTACAGGTTGATCAACAGCCTCTGAAGTTCATTGAAAAAAACTTCTTACAATATGGCATATAAACGAGCACCCAGATATGGAATGTGAGCAATAATTCGGCCCTCTTAAATTCTGTGTCTAATGCCAAGTGATTCACTCTCTTCCTTGGTGTCGAACCTGGTCCCTTTCAACAATTTCGATCATACTGAAAACACCAGACACTCAACATGCCTCTCTTCCCCCATGAGCATTTCAGCATGGTTGGTGCAATAATTGGTCAAATTTCTATAATGGCCATGGTTTGTTTCTTATGTAAAATGAGTGACTCACCCATTATGACGTATCTGACTGTGACCCTTCTTGAATTTTCTCACTGTAATTTAGACCCTCCACCGCCAGCAACCTCAGCCACCCTGACTTGGAATGCGCGCTATATGTTCTTAGTCGGGGTATCTTTTCGGTGCATTGTGATAATACGCTACGACAAAATAACGAACACGAAGCGCCACGGTGGCAAAAGTAAGTGCGTTGTCCGGATCGATGCTACTGCGTAGGGTGTGCGTGATGGTGTAAAATTAATTTGTCCACCCCCACATTGGCATGCCGGATTAATCCCTCTTTGCAGGACTGAGAGCAATCTCCCTAGTATCTTACGGATAGCTAGAAACGAGCATCCATTTGTAGTCGTTTCTGCGTTATTTGCAATTCTCTCTACTATAAGCAAAGAAAGAGGACATGCCCCTACCTTGAAATACAACGTTCAGTGCAGTATTTTAACCAATCGCTCCAAAGAGGCTTCTTCAGTAAGTAGAACCAGAAATCAAAGATAGAAAAAAGAATTAAAAGCACTTGCAACATATAATAATTAAGAACAACTAATCTAACTTAGTGATCAAGGAATCTAAGTATTGAATTATTCAAATAAGCACAAGAACAACTCAATGAAGAAATGAGATCCATATGTATTATCTTGAATGAAAAGAGTAACTTTACAACCTGATGTCTTGATGTCATACAAGTTCCTCCCGGGTTCCTGAACAATCGTTCCTCCTTCAGATTGACAAGCCTTCCTCTCTTTGAACTAGCATAAATTTATGGACATGAGTTTGTGATATTTCTCATACCAATAATAACTAGTGTATAGAGTATGCTCTCGAGAATTTCTTGACAACTAAAATGTATGTCTACAATATACGCTACCTTGAGGCGGCTGCTGAGCTCAATTTATAGAGAAATGGAGGTAGTTTTAGTTCCATGAAGAGGGGGATGGATTCCTCTCATGAAGGGATTTGAGCTCCATAAACCAAAGGATAAGCTCCATGACTGGAGGGATAGAGCTCCATGAGTGGAGGGATAAAGATTGAACTGATCGCACCTCTAGAAGCTTCTAGTTGGGAGAATATTCATCCAGCTAGGCTTCTAGAAGTTACTTTTTCCTTTATTTGACTGTAAACGAGGGTCTTCAGGTTTTATAAGAAAAACGTACGAGATGTGCCGTAGGCTATAGAGTAAATATCTGCGGATCCGCAGGAAATAACCAGGAAAAGTGCGGAGTTAGACTTTTTAGGGTTTTAATGAGATTTTCTCCAATTCCAAGACTTAGTTTAGGAACATTAGGGTTTTTGACCTCTAAGGGAAAATAATATAGGTAGTGATGAACCTATATGGATAGTCAAATGTCATGGTGAAAAAATATCATGTAATAGATTGCCTCCTAAAGTACGAATTTTGAGGTAGTTCTGAAGAGTGAAGTGCTCTATCTTTCCGAGGATTAGATTGTGGACACATCGGTCGAAAACATGTAAAAAAATTCAATGCAAACATATATATATGTATATCATCACTGAGGTAGGCATTCCCATACTCAAATCAAAACTAACTACATGTTCTAGTACAGAAATGATTTTAAAATTACATCAATACTAGACATAGTATAGACGCAACCATCTGTCATAAGTAGTCTATTTTATCATGAATAATAACTCCTCATAACCTGGATGGTGGAAACTAGATCCAGGTTCTTAATTTCTGCTTCTCGAACTAGTACAATTCTATCCATGCGATTGATTGTGTCGAAGTCAAACGTGGTAGAAAACCACTCGAACATGGTGAAAACACACTTGATTGCAGGTCAATGAATGTAAACTGTTAACAAGTGTGAGAGAAACTACCAATAATGACAATGGCTATCAAAGTACTCAGTACAATCCACGAAGTGTGAATGAATGATTTGCAGTCGAATACTTCACGGAATCATTCGATCGAAGGTCAATGATGTCCTTGCCTCCAGGGGCACAATGGGACGAATCAGGTAAGCGAACTATTTTGATGTTTTTAATCTAATTTTATTTGTTTTTTATCGTCCAATACTGATAACAAAATTTAAATGCAGATGTTGGTCCACGATGACCAGCTACACTCCGCCGCTTTGATAGGCGGCAAGCAGAGCCTATAGCACCATCACAGGACCAGTCAACAGAGATCCTAACTGATATGGAACACAACTTGGAGAGGTTAACCATAGATATTCCCGAGACAGGAACAAATGACATCCCTCTCCGACTTCAGAGACATGTTACGGGTGTACCAGGACAGTTTAGGAGATTCCTGCGCAAGGTGGAGCATGCCATAGTCTACTACCATGATCATCATCACGGGTAGTGGATGATCATTGTGGATTGACATATTTTGTTTTTTGTATCAGTATCTATTAGATCATAAGGTGTTTGAACCTATGATCATAGACGATGTAATATTTTTTGAAAATAAACCTATCTATGATATTACTACTTTCTCCGAGTATCTTGTTCAACATGTATCGAATGTTGTTTTGGTTTACTATTTTAATGT
The DNA here is from genome assembly GCA_034641835.2 of Pinus albicaulis. Taxonomy (NCBI): domain Eukaryota; kingdom Viridiplantae; phylum Streptophyta; class Pinopsida; order Pinales; family Pinaceae; genus Pinus; species Pinus albicaulis. The sequence goes on from CM076576.1 coordinate 638,233,197, forward strand.
TGCAAATGTCTATTTAGAACACGATTAGCTAATGCATCGGCCAATGTGTTTAAATTTCTTGAAATGTGTTGATATTTGATGTAATCAAACTGTCTTTCCAAGAGACGAACCTTCAAAAATAATCTCAATAATACTAGATTTTTAATTGCATATACTTTGTTTAAATGTAATACAATGAGTTTTGAATCTAACCTAATGATCAAATATCGAATACCAAATCAAATGGCATTAGATAATAACTCAATGACTGCGCTATATTCTGCAATATTGTTCGTTGTTTGACCAAGGCTTACCCCATGTATAGAAACTAACTCATCAGTGGGTGAATAGATAACCCAAGCTGCGAAAGAAATATTCCATGTACTACGACAGGCACCATCAACAAAACCAATATACGTTTGAAGGGATGTCGATATCTGCAATATCAAGAGTAATCAAGATAAGCAGTGATAGTAGTAAAAAGAAAACTTAAACTAGGCACACTTATCTAATCTAAGGCACACTATCTAAAAAATAACTAATATACAAGTGAGATCTTCACACCAGAATCAAGCATAATATTTCTTCAGATAAAGACCATTTCTGAGCTTATCTAAAGAGACCCCATCATAATCAGTTAATTCATAGGCCCCTTTGGCAAGCACATGCTTGACAATGTAAGGATCATGCCACATTGGTTCGAATTTCCTAGCACCTAGCTTATCGTTAGCTTGATCATATACTAATACTAGGTCACCTTCTGAAAAAAAATGTGGTGTAACACTTCGATTATACTGAGCTTTCACATGTTTCTTATGAGCTTCGGCAGCTAATGCAGCGATGCGCCGAGTCTCATCTAATTGTGCTAAGTACAAAAAGCGTTTTTCCTCTTCAGAGGTAGCTGGTAGTTACTCTATGGCTAATTGGAGTGATGGTATTTCGCATTCAATGGGTAACACAGCTTCTAAACTGTAAACTAGTTGAAAAGCAGTGAACCCTGTAGCAGTTTTTGCTAAGGTTCGGTATGCCCATAGTGTCGAAAGAAGCATGGTATGCCAATTTGATTTGTGAGTTACGATAATCCATTTAATCATGGTGGTCAAAACTTTATTAACAGCTTCAATCTGACCATTAGCCTGTGAGTAATATGGAGTAGAGTTATAATGGCGCAGGCCAAGTTGATTGGAAAGTTCGGTCATCATTATATTTCGAAAATGACTCCCATGGTCTCTGATAATAGCTTGGGGTACACCGAAACGAGCAATCACATGATTGAATACGAATGTAGTTGCAGTTTTGCCATCTGCTGCGAATGTAGTCATCACCTTGGCCTATTTGGTAAAGTAATCTACAGTGAGAATAATATACCCATGCCCCTCGGCTGAGTGAGGGTTACATGTAATGACATCAATGCGCCATTTCGCAAAAGGACTGACAACAATTATTGGGTGAAGAGGAGCTGGAGGCGCACACATCTTTTGATAAAAAATTTGGCAGTTGTGGCATTTCAGACCGCAATAATACAATCTTTGAACAATTACGGCCAAAAATGGCCAGCGCGCAATATCTTTTGGGCTGTGGCAAATCCAGACATATGACCACCACACGCTCCAGAGTGGCAGTCATTCAAAACCCTTTTAGCCTCGTCGTGAGTTATACAATGTCGAAAAACAGAATCCGTACCACGACGATAAAGTGTGTCTCCAACAATATTGTATTGTTGAGATTGATATCGGATTCTCCGTCGATCTGAACGTGAAAGTTTTGGGCGAAAGGTTTGGGTTTGAAGATAAATGATGATATCTCCATACCATGGATCTAACGTACTGATCAGAAACAGAGATTCATCTGTGATGGGATTCTCTACCACGATTTCCGTCTCAGTATTGGGAAAATCACACATAAGTTCTGCAAACACCAGTGATTTCTTTGATTTAGATTTCTCGAATTCCAAATCAAACTTGTAGGATAACAATCCATTTAGAGTATTTTCCCCCGAGTAATTGTTTTGTCAAAACATACATCATCGGGTTGCAATTAGATATCACAGTTGTCTTTCATAACAATATGTAGTGACGAAATCTTTGGACAGCTTGAACTGCTGCCAAGGCCAATTTTTCCACATGCGAATATTTAATTTCGGTCGGATTCAGATTCCGACTTAGATAGTAAATCACATGTTCATTGCGAGATTCATCCTCTTGAACTAGAACCATTCCAATGGTGGAATCAGAGGCTGCTAAATATAAAAAAATAATCCTGGTTGTAATTGGGTGGATGCAATAATAGTGCATGGGTTAACGCGTGTTTCAGAGCATCAAAAGATCGATCAGCAATCTCATCCCAAGTAAAAGGAACATTCTGTTTTAACAACCGGGTAAAACCTATTGTTAACTAAGCATAGTTCGGGATAAATATACGTAGAAATTTTTCTTTACCTTGCAAACTATGGAGTTGGCGAAGTGTGGAAGGAGGAGGTAAATTGATGATGGCCTCAACCTTCGAGGGGTCAACATGAATGCCAACTTTCGAAACAACGAATCCCAGTAATCGTCTTGATTGCACACAAAAAACACATTTGTGCGGATTCAAACGAATCTTGTAATGCCTACATCTCATGAAAATTGCTCGTAAGTGAGTAGGATGATTGTCCCTGTATAATAAGTGAGCAGGTAAATCATTCAGATAAGGCTGTACAATATGTTTGATATCATGAAAAGCATAACACATTTCCCTTTGAAAAGTTGCACCAGCATTCTTTAATCCGAAAAGTAGTTTGTAATAAGCAAATGTTCTCCAAGGACATATAAACGTTGTTTTTGGTTGATCGACAGGGAGTATGTTGATTTGATTATATCGGGAAAATCCATCCATAAATGAAAACATGTCATTTCCAGCACAATCATTAATAATTTGGTCGATATAGGGGGTAGGATAATTGTCTTTTGGACATGCTTTATTAATATCCCTATAATCAACACATACTCATATAGTCCCTTGTTTCTTGGTAACGGGGCTGGTGACTTTTTTACTTTGTCATAACGACCCATGTGATACACCCCCATTTTTTCAAATGGGGCTTATCGTTCAAGGTTCACGACCTCTAGATTTTATCGCGAGCCGACATTTTGTTATAAATGATGTAAACCCATTCTGCATGTTATAATGTAAATGATCTAAGTAAGACCGTCAATGTATGTAACAACCTAGGTAAGCCTAGTATGTTTTTGATGATTTCCATCCTAGGAGGTTTTTTGTCTCACTCATTCACGTAAGTGATCGGCATAGTTTTTCCCTCCAGACTCACCCCAAAGCTAGGGTGGATTTGTCATCAACATTCTAAGTGAGTCTTAGTGTTTTCTATCGAGTCCTTGTAAAAGTATTTTGAGCTACTTGGTCTACTAGATCATATTTTGAGTCGCAGAATTGGGTATTTATTTGAGGGTCTATGCAAATGGGTATTCCCCCTTCATGTATGTAAATGTATTATCTCATGTAAAAGAGGGTTGGAAAAAATAGTTTTATAATCCCCTCTAGGTCAATTAATTAAATTTTAAGTGGATAATTAGCCAAAATATTAAACCAGAAATTTAATTAATTTAGGGTCTTAAATTAGGATTAAATCTTTAAAGGCAAAATTTGTGGGTCCTTGGAAAATGATTTTGAAAGCCCCAAGCCAAGGGAATATTGAGAATTTTAAGAAATTTTGGACCTTTGGGCCCTGGTGGTTAAGTCAAAGTCAAAATTTTGGGGTAATTAACTCAAAAAATAATATTTTTGAGTTAATTAAAATTGAATTAAATGATAAATTTGTTTTTCCCCAAAATTTTAATTTCAACGCTCCGGATTAAAAGATGATTAAATCTTTGGACGGTTGAGATTATTTTGACAAGGATCATCCAAACTAGCCGTTGGAGATTTTGTCCTATAAATTTAGAGGTCTTTGTCAGTCTTGAATCATCCGATCTCAGGATCGTGCACTTGTTCTTAGAAGCTCTTGTAATTTTTTTGAGGAATAAAGCATAAAGACTTTGGGGTTACAAATTTTGATGTTCCTTCTCAGATCTATGTGGTGAATTGTCTCTAAACTCTGCTACTTTGTTTTTTGCATTTTATGGTTGATGGCCTTCATGGATTTGCACATAGATATCTTGTGCAGTTTACATTTTTACTAAAATAACATTACGATTTTTTTACGCAAAGGGTCTCATGTTGTTTTCTTAAATCTCTATCGATCTAAGGTTCATATCTAAGTGTGCAGAGAAATATTTTTAAGATTGGGCGTCTGGGGAAGTCTTCGGTTGGACCAGTCGACTCTCAATAAACATAAATCTGATAAGCTCTTTATTTGTTAAATTCCAGGTCTATCTTATGATATTTGTGATTTTGCAGGGTTTCGAAGGCTTGTGCCTCTCATTTAAAAAATTTAATTTCTAAATTGTGCTAAAATGGATTCAAATCTGACCATGAGGGTTTTAAATCTGTAAACTAGTTGTAAATTTGTAATTTTTCTTTAAGGGTTTAATCGTGTCTTGGTGTGTATCTTCAGATCTGGCTGGTGTCTTGCAGATTCAGAGTTCAAATTGAAATTTTTTTTAGAACTAAGGCAGATCTAGCCTCCAAAGGCCAGATCCGGCCTCAAACTCCGACTGTGGACAAATCTGAGCACTATTTTGGTTTAAAGGAGCATAAAAATCTGAGCTTACATTGAAGAATTTCTAAGTTGTTGGGTGATTTAAATGTATTGGGTTCATCTATCTGCGACAAACGCTTGCCCAACCCCTCTGCATACGCTGCCCTCCGTCCATGATCCATCTCATCTTGCCGTCTTCATTCCCCTCATTCTCTGCGTTGAATCCTTGGCTGTCAAACCTGCAGAGCCGTTCTCACCTATTCTCAAGCCCTCTGCTGCGCGTCCAAGCGTCCTCATTTCTCACGCCATCAACCAATCAATTTGCATCAAATCGAATCCTATTTTCTGCCTTCCCCTCGATCTCTTCTCATCCATCTGTCGGCTTCATTCCTGTCCGCCTTGCCTCCTATGCCCTGCCGTCCATATCCTTTCTGCAAATCGATACTTACATTCTCATGTCCAGTCTTCCAGCTCCTCGTCCCACACCACCTGTGTCCAAGCCGTCATCTCCATCGTCCTTTTCTTCCGCGGCAATCTTCCAACCTGCAACACAACAACACGACAAACGCACGCAGATATCAAACTATAAAACCCGCGTTTCATTTTTTGTATAGTTCAGGTTCTTTTAGTTAGCGTAGGCTTTAGTTTTAGTTTTAGACTTATTTTCATTTTAGATTTAGATTTGATTTATTAAATTAGAATTCGACTTTGTGTAGTTTAGGCTTGATTCGATTTGGTTAGCATTAGCTGTAGGATTTAAATAAGTTTCGATTGTTTTATTTTTAGTTTTAATATGTGTTAGCCGTAGAATTAGATTTTTGTTTTAAATTTTTTAGATTTCAAGTTTTTGTGTGATAGCGTAGGTTTTAGATTGAAATTTAATTTTTTTTTAGGATCTAGTTTAGTTTAGATTTCATTTAATTTGGATTTTATTTTATTTATTTTTTAGATTTTAGTTTAGTTTAATTTCATTAATTTGCTTTAGTTTGGTTAGATAGTGTTAGATATATTTCCATTTTAATTTAAATTTGGTTTAAATCTAACTTAGTCTTAGTTTTAAATTTAATTTTTAGATTAGCTTTAGAGTTAAATGTTGATTTTAGTTTTTTTTGTTTAGATTTAATTTAGATTTTAGATTAGAACTTTTATTTGGATTTAGACTTTTAATTTGTTTTAAATTTAAAAAAAAAAAAATATAATAAAAAATATAAAAATTCCAAAAGTTTTAAAAAAATCTAGAAAATACAAAAATATAAAAAAAAATTTAATTTTATAGTCAAGCGCGCTAAATTCTTTTTATCTAAAGTTTTGACTATAGAAACATTTTCTGGATCGAAATTAATTGAAGCATCATAAATTTGGAAATATTGCAAATATCTGGCATTTTCATCTTGTGATAATATCGCTGTGGGTTTAAGATATTTTAATGCATGGTTGTGGTGTTTTTCAATTAAATATCATTGTGATCAATCGTGTTTTAATAAGCAACAGTTAATCGTCACTTACTTGTTTATAATTGCATAACGGGATTTTGTTTTACTCCATAAGGCACTGGTCTTAAATGTGAAATCTAATTTAGATCTGTGAATCCTGTTAATTTTATCAAGTATTTGGTGTTTTAGCTGTCTCCTGGATTCTTGTCCTTCATTTCTGATAGGGTCTACCTCCCTTAGCTTGCAAGGAGACAGCTTAAATAGAGAGATTGGGGATAAAGGTGACAGCCCCTGATCTGAGCCGTTGTCGCGGTGCCTAGACAATCTGTGCGACAACAGGAACTATATTAGATACCCAATTTGTTAATGGGATTGGATAAATAAATTATGCTCGCAGTAGCTTTTCAACTTCAGCTTTAATAGCAACAGCATTTCGCGGATGTATTGGACGTAATCTTTGTCTAATAGGCTTGGCCTCCAGATATGTCTTTATTTCATGAACGACAATCTTTGGATCGATTTCTGGCATCTCTTCGTAAGACCAGGAAAATATGTCTAAGAATTCTTGAAATAGGGCTTTATATGTATTAATTTCGTCAAGCGTACAAAAGCACCTATATGAATGTTTTCAACAATTCTAGGTTTAACTGATATATCAATAGGAACAGTTGTAGAAATGTTTCCCAAATTAATCTCAAAATCCGAATTTGTAATCAATATGGGATTCTGTGGTTCCTTGACATAACCAATCGTAAAAATAGACGAAAAATCATTTTCAAACCTATCAAGGTCAGGTAAAAATGAAGATCTATGATGTAGATAATCCCAGGGTAATTCATTCATAGACAAAAATTCCCGTATACTTTCATCAGTATGAAACACTTGTTGAAAAGGATCGGAAATTGATGTCAAGGCTGAGCTTGATAGTGAAGAAGATTCTTCAGTGATCATATTCATTGGATCTGGATTAGTTGAAAGTGTGTTAGAAAAAGACTGTACTGCTTCATATGCCATCTCAAAAGGACTCAAAGGCATCTCGCCATTGAAAGAATCAATTTCTGACTCTGAAGGTACTACCCAAGTATCATCAAATGGTATAGTGCTTGATGAAATTATAGTGATGTTGGCAATGGTACGCGGTACGTTGGGTGGAGGCATAGAAAAAGTTCCCATCAAAGCGGAGTCCTTTACTAAACCTACACCAACATCTTCATATGGGATAGTCGATTTTCCAACATGTTGGATACTGTCTGTAGAAGCCGGGTCGGACAAAAAATATGACAACTGATCGATTTTCACAATCTTTCCTTTATGAGGGAACATGATTAATTGAAAGATGGATGAAACGACAACAGTCATGGCATAAGACCAACTTCGACCCAAAAGAAGGTTGTAATCCAGAGGGGCATCAACAACTTCCACATCTAGATTAACAGTTTTGCCTTCTACTTCTATCGGTAGATCTTGGAGAATTCCAAACGAATGGAATCCTCTTCCATCAAAGGCTTTAAGGATTGTCGGAGATTGGTTGAGTGTCGGAGAATCAAGAGTTTTCCAACAATTTAACAACATTATGCACATGGATGCCCCCTCATCAATTACAGTACGAAAAACTCGTCTATTTTTTACTAATACTGGAATCTGAAAAACCATCCGATAAGGGAGTTGTTATCACTTGCCGCCTACACCTACCTACAGTTAGCAGGAAAAGCCTTTAACCCCACAAGGTGTGGTTGGTGGCAAGGAACTCAGAGAAGGGGCTGTCACACTAATCCCGACTCTCTCCGTTTAAGCTATCTCCTAGGTTAGCTATGGGGGGTTGTCCCTAAATGGAAAATTAAGTTAAAAGATGTGAGTTTGTAGGAGAGTTGTTAGAGTTAAATAGATTACTCCTTAAACAAAAAGTGATATGAGCAATAACCATCAATACATAATTTAAATAAGCATAAATCATATGAAAACCAGTGCCTTCAAAGTATTGCTCTTTGAAATGAAAACATATTTGCTTAAATGAAGTAAAATGCTTTCAAATGGAAAAAAAAAAAAATCCTAAAAAGTGAAACAAGAAAATGTTAGTACAAGATATTGTAAATGCTTTCAAGATAAACAGATTCATGAATCAAAGCATGAGAAACTATCTTGCTAAAAAAGAAACAATTAGTGTTCTACTTTGGAGAATGTAAATGAGATGATAGAAAAACTCAAATGTTAGACCAAGATAACAACATGCAATTAAATTTGCAACACCAAATAAGGATATTTGCCAATGAAACAAGATATATCAATCATCCATAAGCATAATGACCATTAAAATGACAACATGCAATGAAGTTGCAAAAGTAAGCAAATTTCCAAGTACCATAGAATTAAACTTGTTGCAAAATTTAATGAATTAAAATACTTGCATCCAAAATGCTTCTTGAGATAATATTTGCATGTGAAACTTTAAACCATCAAGACAGCAAAAAATTTGCGTGTAAATGTGATGAGATAGTGCTCTTGGTTTATTTTATTAATTAGTTTTAAAACAAAGTTACAATTGAACTCTAATCCTCAGACCTCACCCTCGCCCAAATATTTGGATCTCACAATGAGGAGTCCATAGAGGTAGAGGGTCCCTAAAATGTCTATTCAACCAACTTAAGTTGGAGGTAAATTTTAGTGCTGCTTGGGGCATGTAAGATCTAAAAGTAAATTAACATGAAAATGAAAATTCAACTTCAATTTGAAATATATTTGCTTCTCATGAAATAAAATGTAGTTTTACTTAATGCATCGAACTTAAGATTGTAGAGTGTGCTCAATGGTGAAGCATAAGAAAATTTGAAGTATGATTTCAAGCTAAATAAGCTCAAGTAAAGATGCTTGCATACTAAAAAAAATCTGAATTTGCTATGAAAGTAAATGCTCTTAAAACTTGTAGCAAATCAAAGTGAATAGTTAGTGAAATGAATGAAATGCATGGTTGTGTTAATTGTCCAATTAAATGATATGCATGCAGTTTAAATAGATCAACAAATCACGCCACAAGTCTTCTCCAAAAGTGGAGAGATTGGGATGCCAATGGGTAAAACCCACACTCCCAAAATCACAAATTTTATTGGTTGTTAGAGGTAAGAGACTATGAAGCCTCTTACAAGTTCAAGGAAAACCCTTACAAATTAAACTTGAGGTTTTAGACTTATTCTTGATGAGAAATTTCTGCAATATAAAGACTCGATAGAAATCAGATTTTTACAAGTGAAGAAGAGAGACTAAGCCTCCTCAATGCTCACGGCCAAGAGAGAGAGAAAAAGCCACAAAAGAAACTCGGCCTTCCTCAAGGAAGCTCCTTAACTACCCATGACCAAAGGAAAAAGAGAGAGTCCTCCTCGTTTGACATTAGAGCTCAAAGGTCCTGCAACAATTTGTTAGTAGTTTCTTGAAGGTAAATCCCACAAGTTGCTACAAGAAAACAAGTTAGAAAAGAAGACTACAAAAAACCAACCAAGTGTTAGACAAAGAAAATCACAAAATATTGCACAATAATCTACAAAGGGCTAAGCCAAAGAGGATGAGTAAACTCTCCTCTTTGTTTAGCCATGTTTAAGCTCTTTAGCCATGTTTAAGCTCTTTAAATAGAAAAATACGATCCAGTGAAGAACAATGAAAAGTAAAATATTTTTAATGATTGCATGCATACAAACTATGTTCAAACGAATCCATGTAAGACACTTTTTCGTAAGATAAACTATGAAAATCCAAATAACAAATGAGAGTTCCTTTGAAGGTGCTTCAAGAGTGGGTTGGTCTCCCAAAGACTTTTCTTCACGCTTGATCCAAAAAGAATTCTTCTACAATACTCAAGTCACAAATTAGTCCATGTAGATTTATATAAGCAAACAATGAATTGAAACTTCTAAAAAATTATTTGAAAATAAACTAGAACTCTCAACCTCTAAGGCCTACTTTCAAATCAAATGCTAATACAAGATAACTGTGCACTAGCAAATTCACAAGAATACATGGAAAATGAAATAACTCAAAGCATAGAAAATATTATATCAATAACTCCAAATGCACCATGCTCCAAAGGAATAACACCCATGAATGGATCCCCAAAGTCTTTTTATTGATATTCTTGAAAAGTGTACAAAGTAGCAATACTTCCGCAAGCACAATAGCTCGTATCCAATGATACCATATGAGAGCCCATGGCTCCGTTATATAGGAATTTGGGAGCAAATCCCAATGAAGAACCATATGCCAAGCGGTGAGAGGGAGGAGATCTCAAGGAAAATTCGAATTTGGTAAGTGGAGCTCCAATGCCAAGTGTAAAATTCGAATTTTGGCAAGTGGACATCATTTTATTCTTCCCGTATGTGCCAAATTCGAATTTTATGATGGAATGACATGTGTATATGGTTGGTAACCCATGTGGGGACAATTTCCCACAAAACTATCCACCAAATATTCTTCCAAATCCTCCTAAATATGCACTAACTTCACAAATTCGAATTTCCAAATAAACAACTTTCATTTAATGCCATAAATTCAATTTTATTTGAGCACATGTCTTTTCCTTGATTTTAGGAGTCCACATCACCTTGGGACTTCACTTTAACTCCTCCATAATATTTCACCTCATTTCCATCTCATTTAGCATGTGTGGATATTTATTTTTCTCCATTTACTTAATTTCTAGCTTAATTAATTGCCAGATTTCCCATTAAACTTAGGAAAAGTGGGTTTTTAGAGTTCAAAACACATTTTAAACCCCTCAAAGTGTGTCATAGTAGAAAGTTGAGCATGAGAGATGTAATTTTGATTACTCATATCCCATACAACTTCTCTAGGCAACACTTATTACAATTCAATTACAATTTTTATTGTAATTTTCGACTTGCGGGAAATTTAAAAAATTAAAAAATCACTACCTAGACTTATCCAAATTCCACGAAATTTTTTGTGTGATCTAGTATGGTAATATATATTGGCTCTAGACACTAGGAATCACCCAAGGCCTCACCATCAATCCGTACTCCGGCTTTGGGATAAAACTAGAGGAAAAAACTCAATTAATTATTAACTCCTGGTAGGGAGATGATAATTAACTGAGTAAAAAAAACCTCTCAGAGTAATACTCACTTGTTGGCAAGGTCCCAAGCAACCTAGGCCTGTGACAGACTCAATACTGACTCAAATTCATCATTACTAGCATCACTTATTACAATTCCCCGTAGGGTGTGGAATCTGGGTTCAAGAGAAAATGATAAGAAGTAGAAGTAGAGTTTAAAAACTTTGTTGAATTGATGATATCTGATGGTACATGTGTCCTTTGGTTCATCCTTGGGCATGGAGTCTTCTCATTATCATCAGGTGCCACTTCAGTGGTCAACAAGAGTCTCGGTGTAAAATTTTCTGGATCGAAGACCATAAGGTTAGAATCCTTAGGATCTATAGCTCCAATAGCTGATAAAAGTAATTTTCTTTATGCTGGACATGATTGTAGCACTTCTAAGACCGACATTGCTGAAGGGGATATCGCCAAGTCTTCAACAATGTTGTAATTTTGAGCAGCGCTTGCATGTGGATTGAAAGCTGCTTTTCGAAGTACACCTTTAGCAGGCGATTTAATCACTAGATCAGGATTAGGTTTCTCGATATGAAGTGGATCAGAAACCGAAGGAGATGTAGCTGGTGTTGAATTAGAATTTTCTCTCTTTACTAGTTATAGGATTTTTGCTTCCATAGTCTTGCGATCACGTCACAACCATAACCTCAGACATCATTAAAATATTTGCCAATGAATTTGAATAAGATCCTATCATTTTGCCATCTTGAGTAGGAAAAGGATCCTTCAAGATAGCGGGTGTGGGTGAACCTTTGACGAATTTAGAGACCTCAGAACGATGCGGGCACTCTTTGGTAAAGTGATCCTCGTCACAGATAAGAAAAGGATAACGAGGTTTTTTTTTATCATTAGATGGTTCATTCTTTTCGGTTTTCTCTTTAGGAGACGAAGTCTGTTTGTTTTTATTCTTTTCCTTTCTTCTTATTATCAGTTTTGGATTTAGCTGTAGATGAGTCTACAACATGAATGTCGGCAGAAGTTTCAAGGGAAGAATCTCCTTTCGGTGAATCTGGTAAAGTTATGATAGGAAAAGTAGTTTTTGAAGACTTCTTCTTACTCTTATTTGCGCTAACTAAACCAATTACACCATCTGCAGCATGAGACCCTTAAGGAGTTGTAGTTATTTGACCAGGGCGTGGTAAGTCAGGAATTTTTTCGTATAAAGTACCAGACTGTGTATATACAAGGTCTAAGTACTGAGCTTGAGTAATGACCTGTTATTCCATAACAACCCCTCCCTTAGCCACATCTTCAGTGATCTTTGGAAGCAATGATTTGATGAATCATTCTGCCAAGATCTAATCCGGAATAAAGACTTTCACTAAACGTCTTCTATGTCTCCATTCATGTATGTGATCTGATATGTACGTAGACGTAGATTGTTTTAATGAAGTCAAGAGTTATGTGCCATTGTCGTATCTGACTGGCAACTGAAAGTGTGTTAAGAAAGCTGCTGCTAATGCGTTGAATTGTTGAATGAGCCACGTGGTAGTTCAATATACCATTTTGCAGCTAAACCTATCAGTGTTCTCTGAAACAGTCGTAATCGAATGGAATCATCAATCAAAGAGTTGGATGCACACTAGAGGTGGTAAGTCATGACATGGTTTGAAGGGTCCTCTCCTGATTTACCTTCGAACTTAGGAATATCACTGGGCAACATATTTAGCATTGGTGGCCAATACGGAAGATAATAGATCGGATCATTTGTTAGGCGTCACAAATCGGGTAAATCTAAAGTTGCGATGAATGGCAACCGACGGTTAGGGTCCTGCTGAGCAAATTGATAACCTTGTGGAACTATACTAGTACCAGGAGGAGGATATCCAAGATATCCTGAAATAGCCTGTGCATTTGGGATTGGAATGCCTCCCGGATAACCAGGATTGGCCGGACCATATTGGGGTTGAGCTGGTATTTGATACGTGTAACTAGGGTACGGTTGATGCTGGTATACTGGATTTTGTGCTACAGGTCCATATTGATACTGCCCTTGAAATGGCTGATAAACAAACTAAGGTTGGCTTGTTACAATTGTACTTGTACCAAGTTATCCCGTAGGCATCTGAACTGTGGGTCTAGGTTGTTGTGCATTGACTACATGGATTTGTTGTGATACTTGAGGGGCTGTAGAAATAGGGACTGCAGAAATTCCAAGGATAGGTGTGGTAGGTTGAACAGAAGTTGATGCGGCAGTTTGAGTTGGAGTTCTAGGTGTACACGGACCAGGCTGCTGAACTGTACTAGGTGCAGATACCTGTGGTATAGTTTGAAGCGTAGGTTGGACGGGTTGTTGGATTTCACTGTAACCAATTGGCTGACCAGGTTGATTATAGGGTACTTGCACGTTAGCTTGCAAATTTTGTTGACTTTGTGTTGGATTCCACATCGTGTTTACTCCAGGATATGGAGGTCCCATTGAAGGTTGTGCTGCATAAGACGGACCATAACTAGGCTGATAATTTGAAATGTATGTTTGATAGTTGGCTGGATAATTCCCACTAAAAGATTGACCTCCTTGAAACAATTGTTGTTCCAAGTAGAATTGTGGCGCTAAAGGAGGTTGCTGTCCTTGGAATGACGGTTGCCCTGGCATAGGGTACTGTCCTTGAAGAGGTTGCGGACCCTGAATTGAGTACTGCCCTTGAGGTTGATATTGTCCTTGAGGTATGTACTGTCCCTGAGGTTGTCCCCCAGGCGGTAAATTATTACCTTGAAGATGCCCCCCAGGCAGTAAGTTACTACTTTGAGGGTCAGGGTTAGGAATGTTTCCAGATATCATGTAAACTTGTTCCGCATTCAAATTTTTGGTATGTGATTCATTTGGACCAGGTGATTGTATAAGTTTTTCGGGAGGAGCTGCTCTTGAGAAAGTACCGGAAAGTGACTGGTATCCCGCAGGAACAGACGGATCACCATGCAAATATGATTCTGGCGATGCAAAAAACATGGATGACTTACCAGACATGTTTAATGAAGGTCTGTAATCACCTCTCGGTATGGCGTAAAAAGGAATTCGGGGTAGCGAATAGTTTAGACCTGAATTGTGTAGAAAATCTGTTAACTGAGAATACCAAGGATCTTGTTTGAAAGGGCTATAGTAAACCGATTCACTTGGCCTAAGATCTCAAGATTCCTGATGTGGAGGAAGAACAACTTCTTCCTCTGTGTCAATAATTTCTTCAATGCTAATGAGGCCAAGAGGAAGGTTCTCAGTGATGTGAAACTTCACTTTAGGTGAATCAGGACGACCAGGGGTTGGAGTGATGAACTCTGAAGAAGGCTCAGACATAGCAGGTTCAGTTTCTAGTTCAGAAATTTACGGCTCAGTAGCTGATAATTCACTAGTTGTGGAAGCAAGTTCAACTAGTTCAGAAATTGTAAGTTTTCTTTGAGAACTCTTTGTTGTTTGAGGTTGATCTACTTCGTAATCAGGATGAATAATTACTGATGTTTCCTTCTGTTCAGTTGATCCAGTCTCTGATGGTTGTCCTTTCTCAGATTTAAGCTTTTCTAACTGGCTTGGTGTGTACTTAGGGGGTTTCCCTTGCATTCTATGGGATTGTCTAGGTAATTCAGCCACGATTAAAAGTTTTAACACACAAAATCAAAGAAAATTTCAACAAAATATCCTAAAGTCTCTAAGGAAACAATCAAATTGATCACACGCCTACAAAATCTAAGAGAGCAATCCACACACAAACAGTAGATTCCCACACTAAAAACACTAGTTGGTGATGAAATCCAATGTCGTAGAATACTGATGTGGAAATGGCGGTTGGAATAGTTACCCCGACAATCTGCTTAATAAAACAGTCTGGTGCAAGTCTCTCCACTTATGCCATCTCGAAGTGAAGAGTACCCTCCGGAAAGTCCAAGTGAGTCTAGTCGACATCTGCTCCAGGTATAGTGGGACCTTCCCTCCACCGTCACCTTGGGAAAAAATCCTAAAGTTTATAGCCACTAAGGTCACCAATGGGAACAAATGTACCTGGGGGAATAGTCTATAATCCGATATACCCGCAAGGGCATAGTAACTAGCTCAATCCCCTTGAAGACTCCTTGATATAATCCAAGGTTTACCAACAAGTGACCCCATGCTCCTCGACAATGGTCTATCCGAGGTTTACTGTTTTTAATATGTGCACATCTGCTATCTTTCCCAATGAGATAGGTACGATTACCTTACTGGTTCCAACATGATCTCGTGCTTGACTCTTTTAAGAAGAGTTTTCCAGAGCACAAATGCTACAACTGGATTTTACCTACCGCAAGATTGCTATTTGTTTGTTTGAACTGTCTTGGAATGTTAATTACAACCTGTTCCAAAACACTAGCCTAAGCTATGTTGGTGGAAAAGAGCCCTAGAAAATGTAAAATATCTAGATTGATTTTATTAAAGCGTTGTTTTTAATTTGGCTTTTTCTTAAGACAGAATGTATGGAAGTGAAACTTCAATGATGTTTAATGACCCGACTCAAAAATACGCTAAATGCATCTAAATGAAAAGTGCAACTCTTTTCTTTTCAATGAATCTTATTTAAGGGAAAGATTGAGAGGTTTAATAATTTTCTAAAAGCACCAATTCTTTCATTCATAAACAAAATCTTTGAAAAGAAGACGATTTCTTTGAGAACTCAATTTCATAAAATGATCAATTACTCGTTTGAAATGAAATCCCTTATCAATCAGATCAGAAACTACAAATCATTTAACAAACCATTTCCAAAAAGAAAACCATATCTAAAACTCCTAAAAACATAAAATTCAAAATAAAATAAAAAAACTCTAGTTTTGAACTCTATCTAGAAAGTTTGAAGATGTTTTCTCTTAGTTTGTGATCGAACCAAGAAGAATTTCTACTTATCTCTGCAGATATGAAAACATCCAACGTTGGTTTAGTGTGAAAATCATGCCTTAACAAGCTAAAAGCTCTTCTAAATTTGCAAATGAAAATGAAATCAAGTTTCATAAAAGTAAGGTTTGCAACGAGTTTAATGGCTCAGAAAGAGAACAACATCATACCAGTAAGCTAAGGTATATGAAGGTTTCTAATATGGAGCAACAAGAAAATAGGGCAAACACTCACTCATAAAATGCAAATCAGATGAAAAATCACACCAACGCAAAATTTGTTGAAAAGAAATTCACACATAATATTTTGACAGTCAAGATAGATTGGGGCAAACACAGAGAATCTGATAATCTGGCTCCTAAAAGGAGAATTCTTAATTTTTCAAAAATTTTCCACTAGTCCGTGGGTTCTAATGGAGAACAGAGCGGTACCGCACTGTTTTGAACTAAAAACTGCGAAGGCTACCGCACTGTATTCAAATAAAAATAGCAGAGGCCAGGAAAAATACAGAAAAAATGAAAATTCGGCTTTTCTTTTCAGGGATTCTTATAAGTTATCTACCTAACCTAGTTTTAGACTAATCAAAATCAGAAAACTCTTCAAATTCAAACTGAAAAATAAAAAGGAAAACTAAGTTCTTATCCCCAGCGGAGTCGCCTTTTTGTTACACGGATTAATCCCTCTTGCAGACAAGAGCGATCTCCCTAGTATCCTACAAATAGCTAGAAACAAACATCCATTTGTAAATCGTTTTCTCTAGATTATTTGCAATTCAGAATTATTATAAACAAAGAAAGAGGACATGCCCCTACCTTGAAATCCAACGTTCGGTGCAATCTTTTATCCAGTCACTCCAAAGAGGCTTCTTCAATAAGTAGAACCTGCAATCAACGACAGACAAAAGAATTAAAAGCACCTGCAACATATAATAATTAAGAACAGCTAATCTAACTTAGTGATCAAGGAGCCTAAGTACTGAATTATTCAAATAGACACAAGAACAACTCAATGAAAAAAGGAGATCCATATGTATTATTTGGAATGAAAAGAGTAACTTTACAACTTGATGCCTTGATGTCGTACAAGTTCCTCCCGGGGTCCTGAACAATCGTTCCTCCTTCAGTTTGACAAGTCTTCCTCTCTTTGAACTAACATCAAGTTATGGACATGAGTGTGTGATCATTCTCATGCCAATAATAACTAGTGTAGAGAGTATGCTCTCTTGAGAATTTCTTCAGCAACTAACATGTATGTCTACAATATACAAGCTACCCTTGAGACTGAAACATGAGCTCAATTTATAGGGAAATGGAGGTAGTTTCAGTTCCATGAAAAGGGGGATGGATTCCTCTCATGAAGGGATTTGAGCTCCATATACCAAGGGATAAGCTCCATGAGTGGAGGGATAAAGCTCGAACTGATCGCGCTTCTAGAAGCTTCCAGTTGGGAGAATATTCGACTAGCTGGGCTTCTAGAACTTGCTTTTTCCTTTATTTGACTGTTTACTGGGGTCTGCAGGTTTTATAAACATAACGTGCGGGATATGTCGTAGGCTATAGAAAAAATATCTGCGGATCCGCAGGAAAGAGCTAGGAAAAGTGTGGAGTTAGACTTTTAAAGGTTTTAATGAGCTTTTCTCCAATTCCAAGACTTGGTTTAGGAACATTAGGGTTTTTGACTTCTAAGGGAGCATAATATAGGTAGTGATGAACCTATATAGATAGTCAAATGTCATGGTGACAAAATAACGTGTAACACCCCCTCATTCCATTTTGCAATTAGATTGCGATTTGCATAACCTGGTCTAGGCAGAATTCATACAACTCCTTGGATATTTCGAATGAACTCACAGATGAATTCCAACCCCGAGAGCTTCCGTCTACGTTCAAGGCCGAGAGCTTAACCATCCACTGTCTCGGAGGTGCAAGTTAATTTCAAACCTCGATTTGCTGGATGTTGTGAGTGGTGCCCATACAATGCAACTGGGTTTCGTGCATTAGGGGTAGATGCAGAATGCGGGCTTTGCCTGCTAGAATAGCCATTTCTGCGCTATCTCCGAACCCTATCAACCTCCATTTCACGAAACGGATGCCTTATCGACACGCTACAAGTGATGCTTCTCTTTTTCTTAACTTTTGGATGCCATGGGCAATATCCAATCAACATTATCCAGTTGTTTTGTACATTTTGCAGGTCCTCAGTTTGTTCGAAATGGATCCACTAGCCAGTTGATAGTCTCACCGCAATTTAGGTAGCCCATTTCTGTGGTGAGCTCTGTAAGGGCGTTGATGCCCTGAGTTGTGGGTAATTAATAATCGACGGTGGATCCAACCAGACGAGTGGCCTATCTTGCACCTTTTTTTTTTTGCTGCGGCTAGATATCTTAAAAAAATGTGATGAAAAGGGTTTTGTATCAGCCCGGATTAGGGCACGACATGTTGTCTCACGTAGCCACATACGTTGCCCTTACGCTGTCACCTCCAGCACTTTTAAAAAATGCAGGTGCTTTCATTAAAACTATACGCTTTCACTCGCTGTGGTGGTATGGCTTGCGGCCTACCACACAGCTTTTCTGAAGCTAACGACACACTTATTTGCCCTTAGGATAAACCACATCTCGCTGCGCTAGATTCATAAGTTGGTCATTGTCTTCTCTTAGCTCTGAAACCATGTTATTTTTAATACATGTTCTATGCTAAGGAGCAAATATACTTTAACTTTCTAGAGCATAATTAAAGTAAGATGCAGATAGAACATACCGATAGATTGATGGAAGACAAGCCAAAAACAAAGATAAAGAATGGTGGCGTTACGGAAATCAACAAGATGCTTCAACCAACAAAGTCTTCATAAGGTCAACCACCCACATATGACAGACAACCCCAAGACGACCCATCAAGAATACTCCACAAAGACACTGCACCAAGAAGCCCAACCTTGCACATGTGGAATAAATTCGAAATACATGTTCTGCTCATCCGATCAAGATGATCTTTAGATTGATCTTGCACCTTTCCGAAAGAGGAACCCAATAAAAATATTGGCATCGACATCTGAGCATCACATCATGGAGTTTGGACATGGTTGTCCAAAATTAACAAATACCTTGCATGTCGATGAAACCACCCTCATTAGACTTGTATTTTAGTGGGGAGTTTGAATATGTGACCATATTGGACATGAAAAGCTTGATAAAAATAGACTTGTCTCTTATGTTGCCCCAACATAACTCATCGAAATTGTGAGCTCGCAAGGATATTAAATATACCTCACAATTGAGATGCAAGTTTCTAAAATAGAGTTGTCATTGCAAATGTTGTGCATGTAATTTGGAAGGGCTCACTAGATGATGAGCTTGTAAGGACTCTAAATCTGTAATCAATATTGCCATGCAAGCCTATGAACTCTTGTAAATTTTCGTAGATGTTCTATGCTTGATGCAACTTTACTTTTATACCCGATATCAAACAACAATCACATAAACAAGAAATTAAAATGCTGATAGAACATACCAATAGATCGACAGAAGACAAGCCAAAAATACACTTAACTTGATCAACAAAATATGTGTGTTGTGGTGCGTTACGGCGGTCAACAGGATGCTTCAACCAACAAAGTCTCTTCACAGTCAGCCAACCAGAATGTGTCACACAACCCTCTCGGACAACTCTACAATGGTCAAACCAAAATCAACGTTGTCCAGTCAATGGTCAATGCAAAATAACAGTAGCAAAGAGTCATCGTAACCAAGTCAAAGTCAATGTCCAACCTCGATTTTTGTGCCAAAAAATGCGGATTGTAGAAATCAGAATTTTGGGAGAGTTTGAGGTCAAGTTGACCAAAGTCAATGCTGGTTAAAGTTGCGCTGAAACCCTAGATCAGAACAAAAAACCCTAGCTGCTGTTTTCCCACGTGTGAGAGAAGAAGAGACTCCAAGATGATGTTCGAACCAATCAGATGCAGAGAGAGAATGTGTGATGAGTGATAGTGAAAATGACCTCCAACGTTGACCTATATATATCTATCAGTGAGGGTGTGTGACACATCTGTTGGGGCTCCAAGCCTACATTACAATTCTAGCCGACCTTGCACATAAGTGGAATTAATTCAAATAAATGTTTTGCTCATCGAATCAAGATGATCTTTAGATCAATCTTGCACCTCTCCGAAAGAGGAATCTAATAAAAATATTGGCATCTTCATTTGAGCATCACAACATGGAGTTTGGACCTAGTTGTTCAAAATTAACACTCCCTCTCAACTAGGGAGAACTCCATCCACCTGTGCCATCCAAACATCGTGCGTCATCCCCCTGTAACTTGATTTGTTGGCTTCTTTATTTCGGAACTAAAAGGTGAATCACAAAGACATCACTCCCGACTGACAAAATCAGCTTAGAGGTCCGAAACCCCTATAGAACTCAAAGGAGTCTCATACCAACCCGAAGTTGGTTTAACTGATGCGAAGTCAGTTGGAGGTCCGAAACCTCACTAGACTTGATCCCAGATCAAGTGGTTGGACATGTGCCATCCTAGACATAGAGAATATGACAATCTCCGATGCATCCATCGGTCTTTGCTATTGGTCTCTAGCTTTTCCCACCTCATTGGCCAAATTAGAGGTACTTCCCATGAGTCCGGTACTCCTGGGTAGGATGCATACGGGGTACAGATCAAAGAGAGGTGAACCAACTCAATATCATAATGATGGGGCAGAAGCACACCAACAAGGTTCGACAAGCCTAGCCTTGTGGTTGCTTATAGCTCCAAGAAGCTATCCCCAAGGCCCCCTGGAGCTCCCAGAGCACATCGTCCAACAGAACCCTCAGAATAGGGTCATTCCACGATTCCAAGATTCTCACGGAAGGTTAGGAACTTGACCTTCCCCAAGGGCTTTGTGAGAATATCTGCAACCTGCTCATCAGTTCCTATATGATCGAGCCTTACGGCACCTCGCTGTACCATATCCCGGATAAAGTGGTACCTGATATCAATATGCTTGGATCGATCGTTGCACACGGGATTCTCTGACAAACGAATCCCACTCTGGTTATCACAAAGGATAACGATGGTATCTAGCACATGCCCGAACAGCTCACTGAAGAGCTTTCGCAACCAAACTGCTTCACAATAGGCCATACTCGCTGCAATGTATTCGACCTCAGCAGTACTCAAAGCCATCGACTTTTGCTTCCTGCTCATCCAAGATATCGAGGCAGACCCAAGTGTGAAGCAGCATCTAGATGTGCTCGTGCGATCCACCACACTGCTAGCTCAATCGGCATCAGTATATCCATGGAGTCTCAAACTCCCGACAGTGTATCTCAGCCCATGGTTTAGCGTGCCCCGAAGATATCCCAACAGATTCTTGGCAGCAACCAAGTGAATGTGATGAGGATCAACCATGTGTTGACTCAAGGTGTTCACTGCAAAACATACGTCCGGACGGGTGTTCACTAAGAACATTAAGGCCCCTACGAGTAGACAATACTCAGTAGGATTTGCTAGCATGGGCCCAGCAGCGCTGCCACTCAACTTCTTAAAGTTGAGCTCCATCATTGTCGACACGGACTTGCAGTCCACCATACCAGATCTTTCCAGTAGCTTCACAATAAATTTTCCTCGAGAAAGGAAAAAATCGCTAGGTCTCTGCCAGACCTCTAGGCCTATGAAGTAATGCATCAGTCCTAGGTCCATCTCAAACTCAGAAACGAGCTCCCTCTTACATTGATGAATGAGAGGGTGAACACCTGTTAGGAAGAGATCTTCCACATAGAGCACCAGAATGAGAGGCTTTTCTCTATCAACCTTGAAGTAAAGGCTCAGATCAGCATTACTACAAGTGAAGCCCAGCTTCATCAAGTAGCTATCTATCCTCTCGTACTAAGCCCTGGGAAATTGCTTCAACCCATAGAAGGCTTTCTTCAACCTGCATACATGGGTGTCTCTATCCTGGACTTCGAATCGCAGAGGTTGCTCCACATACACCTCTTCCTTTATCGCACCATGCAGAAAGGTGGTCTTCACATCCATCTGATGAAGATTCCATCCTTGTGTAGTAGCAAGGGCTATGATAGATCGGATTGTGGTATATTGGGCCACAGGTTAAAATATATCACCATAGTTTACGCCTTCCTTTTGATAGAAGCCTCGGGCAACGAACCTTGCCTTGCACTTTTCAGCACTACCATCAAATTCATGCTTGATCTTATAGAGCCATTTCGAGGTGACAACAACTTTGTCCTTCGGTCTCGAAACTACATCCCAGACATCATTCTTCATAATGGACTCATACTCTTCGTGCATAGCATCCTTCCAGACTTGATGCTTTACGGCTTCTTCAAAAGATCCAGGCTCGGATTGTACGATTGTACCCATGGCTGCAGATACCCTTGGTATCTTTTCGGCTTCTTGCTTTCACGGAATGTCCCCCTTGGGGCCATATGTCTCTCGACATCCTTGAGAGTATCCCTGAGCCATGGGGGTCTTCTCTTAAGTGAAGGAGGTGGATCTATAGGGTCCCTCAGTCCTTCAACATCGGGCATCGTCTCATCCTTTGGTTCTTCCTAATTTCTAGACCTTACTCCATGATCTTCCTCAGAGCTCGGAAGGTTTATCACTTTCCTGAGGGAAGCATCTTCATCATAGGTAACATCGTGGCAAATCTCCGCTTCTCTTTGACCAGGCACATAGAGTCTATAAGCCTTCGAAGTTTCACTATAGCCCACAAACATTCCCTTCTTCCCAGAAGCATCCAGCTTGCTCCTCTTCTCTTTCGACACATGAAAATAAACAGGACAACCAAAAACTCTAAAATGAGAGACGTCAGGTTTCGTACCAGAGAAAACCTCTTCAGGAGTTTTGGAGTCTAGAGTGGAATGCAGACATCGATTTTGTATGTACACAGCAGTGTTCGTAGCTTCTCCCCACAGAAACTTCGGAAGACCTTCGTTACATAGCATGGCACGGGCAACTTCCACAATGGTCCCTTTCTTTCTTTCAGCAATGCCATTTTGCTCAGGAGTATATATAGTTGTGGTCTCCCTCTTGTTGTCAGCTTCTCTGCAAAAGTTATTGAACTCGTTCGTCTCATATTCAGTGCCATTATCGGTCCACAAAATCTTGATCTTCTTCCTTGTTTGATTTTCCACCAAGGATTTGAAAGTACGAAACCACATGAAAGCCTCATCCTTCTTCTTCAAGAAGTATATCTAGTTCTTGCAAGAGAAGTCATCTATAAACGTCATATAATAAGAACATCCTCCCAAGGATGTCATGGGAAACATACCATACAAATCAGAATGTATCAATTGCAAGACATCAGATGTCTTTGTGACACTTGAGGGGAAAGGTCCCCTTGTATGCTTTCCTTCGGCACAACCTTGACATACACGTTCATGATCATTTTTGAATTTGGGCATCCCTGTCACCACCTTCATTGCTTCGGGAAGAGATTTGTAATGAAGGTGTCCAAATCTCCGGTGTCATAGTTCAGTTTGACGGATAGTATCACATGTCATAGTTCCCAGTGGACTTCCTCCAACCTGGTAGAGTGTATCAACTCTAAACCCAATCGTGATAGCTTCCTTGAAACTCTTCTTCCAGATGCGTACCTTCCCATCAACGAATGCCACATTGAAACCTTTGTCTTCCATGGCCGAAATAGACACAAGGTTCTTCTTCAAATCAGGTACATATAGTACATCTTGCAAGCGAAGGACTTGACCTTGAGATAAGTGGAGGGTCACAGTCCTAGTCCCTTTCACGGGATAGGTGGCACTATCTCCACGGATAATTTTCAGATTAATATCCTTCTCAACCAAATCAGAAAGTGCTTCCTTAAACCCAGTGAGGTGCCTTGAGGCACCACTATCAATCAACCAGACATCCATAGTGTCGGGTGGAGATGCAGCAGAAAGGGAAGATACAAGAATGAATTCATTTCTTTTATCATCAACAACATTTGATTCCTCATACCTGGAATTTCTTGACCTTTTGAAAGGTTGCCCATTTCCATTGCGACTAGAGGGAGCCTTCCTCTTTCCTTTGAACCTGTTGTTCCTTTGATTGCCATTCTCCCTGTTGTTGTTTTTGTCATCATGCCCAGGAGAATCCTTCTTATTTGGGCATTTTCTAGCATAGTGGCCGGTCTTGTTACATGTGTAACATCTTCCTTTCTTTCCTTGGGCCTAAGTCACCTGATACGGGGATACGGGGATACGGGGATACGAAGTATCGGATACGGGTATGGTGACCCCGGAACAGGATACTTCTGGGATACGTTACGTTATATATTATTTTATTAAAAATATATATATATATATTAAAAATTAGATTTTTTTTGCACAAATTCATACAAAATTCATTAATTCAAACATAGATATTACATATTCATGAGTCATACATCATCATTGATACTATAATACAAATTACAATGATACATTGATACACCATACATGATACAATCGTCAAATTTACTCAGAAAGACAAGATTGAAGATAGTAAGATACTGTAGTTTTTTCATTAAGTCATCAGAATCAAAATGTGTTACATAACAACACCGCCAATGGCAAATAGAAATAGAAAATACAAAATCAACTACAATCTACAAGACTACAAGCCTGAAGCCTCAATGAGTCAGAGTCATCAATCCTCATAATCAGCATCACTGTCAAAATCCTGATCATCATGCTCACCACTGCTCTCCTCTACCTCTGATGCATCCTCCTCCTCTATCATCTCTGCATCTGCTGGTGTGGAGGATGACCCCTCTAATCCATCATCAAATCTGACAGGCTCTAGCATTGGCGCATTGAGATCCAAGTTGGCCAATGCCAACTCAACACTGCTGTCCAGACCCATATCATCAGGAAAGACATCCCACATCTTTGTCTTTCCCTTCAACCACTCCTCCCTCTGCCTGTAGATGAGACGAAGGTTGGTGTGCACATACACCATTGTCTCTGCCCTGGACTGCTCATGCCTGCTCCTCTTCACACTATACAAATTCCCATATGTGCTCCAATTCCTCTCGCAACAAGAGGATGAAGCCACCCGAGAGAGGAACCTCATGGCTAACTGCTGTAGAGGAGGGCTTGTTGCCCCATGAGTTGCCCACCAAGAATGGGGCTTCTTAGCCCCCCTGTCTCGAATCAAATCATAGCCTCCAAATCGCCCCCTGCCAGTGAAAAAATCTGCAAAGGCATCCTCCACCTCATCAAAGGATGCCCTATCCTGAAAAATCCTCCTCAATGCATCTTTCCTCCCCTGTGAGATTTCAGCATCCATGTGAGGGGGGAATCTGCGGGAAGGTCCACCATTCAGCCACTCATGGTTATAGTATTTTGGGTTCAAGGAGTGAGCCAAACAATGTAAAGGTGTGCAATTCTTGTCTCATCTGCTGACAAGAATATCCTGTATGACGGTGAAGAAGGCCTCAGGTGATGTCTCATACTTTGGGCACTGACTCTGTAAAATAATGGTCCTCACAGACTCAATCATGGAATCCCATCCCTCATAAACCTCTCCTAGGATGGGTTGGTCTGTATCTGCAAATCGGAGCAAGGAAATGATAGGCTCCATGATCTGAATAATTAGATCTACCTTCTCCCACCATATATCATCCAACACTATGTCCTTCACCTTCTTTGAGGCTGCTTGATCCGTCTTTCTCCAAAAAGACCAAAACTCTGAAATAACCATAGACCCAAGAGCGGTCTTGACCTCCCTCAACCTCTTCAACATGATGAATAAAGAGGCAAACCGTGTATCTGCAATCTTCAACAATGATAGATTGTTGTACTCCTTGTAGATAGTGAGGGCATTTGTATGGTTTGTTACAAAGTTGCGGATATGTCGTGCATCCTCAATAGTGGCTCCAATCCAAAGCACATCAGAAGCAATAGATTTCAGTGCCAAGTTCAATGAATGGACAATGCAAGGTGTCCAAAATACTTGTGGATAATTTTCTTCCACAATCATGCCAGCAGCCTTGCAAACAGGTGCATTATCTGTAATGATTTGCACACAACAATCCACACCTACACTTTCAATAACTTTGAGAAATAACTCACCCATATATTGTGCATCCTTGTACTCTCCAAATGCATCCACTGCTTTCAAGAAAACTGCACCATTCGTGGATGACACCATGAAGTTAATGAGTGGGTGGCGTGTTGGATCTGTCCATCCATCAGAAACAATGCTAACCCCAGATGTTGGCCATGCTAATTTAATAGGCTTAAGCATTTTGTCCACCTCTTTCTTTGCCTTTGTCAACAATGTGGTTCTGAGCTTCTCTGACCCAGGAGGCACATACCTTGATGGAGCCCCATGACAAAGAGCTTGACACATCTCAATAAATAGAGGTGACCGTGCAACATTAAAAGATATGAAGTTCTGATAGAAAAAAAATGCAATGGTGAGGTCAAGCTCTTCCCTTTTCTCTTTTTTGAAAATCTTGTCCATTGGACCAACTGCAGTTGCCTTTCTCTTTGCTAATTCTCCCCTGCTAGAAGTCTCAAAAGGGAACTTGCTGCTGCTTTTCCTCAAGAATGGAAGGGGGTCATCAGTCTTGGATTTTTTTGATTTTGTTGCCACATTTGCCTCACCAATACTCGCCTCTTTCTGCAATTTCTTCTTATCTGGCAATTCAATTGCTGTACAACATTTAACGCCACAACCTGGAATACCCAACAAATGAGCTTTCACACGGAAATATGTGCCATTGAAATGGCCATTGCAAAAATTGCATTTCCAACCACAATTTCCTCCTCCCTTTTTTGCTGCCCCTTCCTCTCTTGTTGCATATTTCCACAATGGATATTTGGAGTCAACAATTTGTTTTCCCTGCACATTTGAAGCTACTGTTGCAGCCCCACTTCCAATGGATGGAATACTTGCAGACCCTGATGAAAGAGGGACAGGAGGGGCATCTCCAATGGGGACATTCTTCCCCTTTCTTTGCCCATGTCTTGCTGCCTTTGATTGAGCCATAAATATTGTAAAAAATAAACAAAAACAACTAAATATATAAAGCATAAGCACATGCAAACACTAACAACAAACTAAATGCAAAATATAGAGGGACAATGCACTTACCGGATGCTCAAATCTCTTCGAAAGAACACACTTGCTCCTTGCTCACACTAGCTCTCCTTCTCACTTCACAAATGAAACACAAATGAAATGGATGAGAAAATAACAAGGAAAAGCCACATTTTATAAAAAAAATCGTGTGATTTTGCTTGCCGCGGGCCCGGCCGTACCCGACAGGACGGGCCACGGCGTGTCCGACGGGGTACGGTCGGGATACAGCGTGTCCCTTTTCGGACACGCCGTATCCCGACCGTACCCTGTACGGACACGCTGTGTCCTTCGAATTGGGGCCGAATCCGACACCTAGAGGTGTCCGACATGGGGATTCGGGGATACGAGGGCATTTTAAGAGTGTCCGGTTACTTAGCCTTGGGCCCTTACTCTTCCATGGTTCGTCGGACCACCATTGTTCTTCTTCTTAGCACGAGCAGTGAAGACAACATTACCTTCATTTTCATATTCCATCATTCTTGTCTCCTCTTGAGTGCATCTCGACAATACTTCATCAAAATCAAGTATCACATTATTATTGAGAATGGTAGTAATGAATACATGCCATTCAGAGGAGAGACCTCCAAGTGTGGTGAGAACCATTTCTCGATCAGCTATTGTCTCCCTAATGGCCAGAAGATTATTCCTGATTTCGGTCAACTTCAGAAAATAAGATTGAACAGATTCATCCCTGCCTTTCCTAAAAGATTCTTCAATTGGTTCTCAAAGAAAAGGACTTGATTTGCATTGTTGGCCCTGAACATATTGACCAACTTATCATACATCTCCTTGGATGTGCGCAGCTCAGAGATGTAGGCAACCAGACTCTTATGAATTGAATCCCGGATGATCAACTTTGCTTTGATTTCCCCCTTCTTATACTTTGACTTGGTGGCAGCAGGTGCAGATGATGGAGGCTCTTGGATTTTACCCTACACATAATCCATGATATCTTGGTCTTTCAACATTAAATCCAAAGAAATCTTCCAGGCATGAAAGTTAGCCTTGCCAGTCAACTTGTAATCAGCGTTTAAGTCATTATAATGTGAGGTACCCATGGGTCCTTGACAAAATGCTACTTCTCTGGTGATTGCTCTCAATACAAACTTGGGCATTGTCTTCACCTTAGCTCTGATACCATGTAAATTTTCGTAGATGTTCTATGCTTGATGCAACTTTACTTTTATACTCGATAATGCTGATAGAACATACTAATAGATCGACGACAGACAATCCAAAAATACACTTAACTTGATCAGCAAAATATGTGTTGTGGTGCGTTACGACGGTCAATAGGATGCTTCAACCATCAAAGTCTCTTCACGGTCAGCCAACCAGAATGTGTCACACAACCCTCTCAGACAGCTCTACAATGGTCAACCCAAAGTCAACAAAAGTCAACGTTGTCCAGTCAATAGTTAACGCAAAACAACAGTAGCAAAAAGTCAACGTAGCCAAGTCAAAGTCAACGTCCAGCCTTGATTTTTGTGCTAGAAAATGCGGACTGTAGAAATCGGAATTTTGGGAGAGTTTGAGGTCAAGTTGATTGGTCAACGCTGGTCAAAGCTGCTCTGAAACCCTAGATCAGAACAGAAAACCCTAGCTATTGTTTTCCCACGTGTGAGAGAAGAAGAGACTCCAAGATGATGATCGAACCAATCAGATGCAGAGAGAGATTCTGTGATGAGTGATAGTGAAAATGACCTCCAACGTTGACCTATATATATCCATTAGTGAGGGTGTGTGACACATTTGTTGGGGCTCGAAGCCTACATTACAATTCTGGCCGACCTTGCACATAAGTGGAATTAATTCAAAATAAATGTTCTGTTCATTGGATCAAGATGATCTTTAGATCAATCTTGCACCTCTCCGAAAGAGGAATCCAATAAAAATATTGGCATCTTCATGTGCGCATCACAACATGGAGTTTGGACCTAGTTGTCCAAAATTAATAACACTATCTCGTAAAAGGTAGGAGAAATGCTAAAAATAGCAACTCTCTACCATCTGATGAAATCTATGCAAAAAACTATGTTTGAATAGCCATAACTGATAACATCATTGAATCCATACCATAACTAATATCCATGGGAACTAACCCCTGGTTCAAGCATAGTTGTGTCTGAATATGTATTCAAACCTCCAGCCTGATGAAATGTGTTGGTCATTAGCCCTCCAAATTTGCAAAGGGGGAAAATATAGACGTGAACACCCCTCAAAGAGGCCCATGAACATAGATTTCTTTTTGGATTTCCAAATAAGGGTTGATATTCTATAGTTTTAATACTCTTGTTTCTCCTATTTTACTTTTTGCACTTTATATTTCTTCTGATATTGCTCATGAGTCATAATTTACTATTTCGGGTTGTTAAGTGTTGAATTTGTAACTATGGTCGGTATTCATAATGTACATTTGGTCACTTGATGTAATTGTATTTATCATTGTCAAGCATATTTATAAATGCTCGAGTCAAAGGAAAATTTATTTTGAGTCAAAGTACCATTGAGACTTTTTAAAGATGAAAATTTGAATTTTGGAAATGTAATTTTTGGCTCCAAAAGTGACAAGTCTGCTTCCCTCCAAGTCAAGTTGGGCCTAGCTCCAAAGACACCCATTCGACCTATAGATATCACTATATAAAGGTGACACCCCTCCTCCACTTGGGTATTCGATCTCTCACACACAAGACAAGTTCTGGCAAACAATCAAAGGACAAGAAGGATGAAATAGGATGAATAAGGAGGCTGAAATCTCTCTTTTCTCTCTCTCTAGCAACTCACACATGTGGATTGATCTCTCTCTCTCTATGGTTTGCATTTTTTTGGGGCAACTGTTGTAGGGGGGCAAAATTTCTGGGTAACTGGGGCAACTGTTGCAGGGCCGAAATTCTAGGCCAACTGGCTATTGCAGGAGGGCCGAAATTCTAGGCCAACTGGCAGAGCGAATTGCAGGATCAAATTGGGTGACTTGACTTTGAGGAGAAGACCGAGTTTGCCCATAGGTCTAGGTGTATCTCTCATTGAACAAGAAGAATTTCTCTATTGAAAAGGTTGTTGGGTTTTTGCCCGTTGTGGGTTTTCCCAAGGTAAATCTTGTCTTCTTTTGTGTGTTGTGATCCTAATGTTCTACTATTCTTTATAGTTGAATTTCTGAAGTATAATTGTTGAATGATATATTGGAATAAGTGAAAAGAAGATCTACATCAAAAGTAGTTATCAAAATTTCAGAAATATTGTGCTAACCCTAATTGCACTAAGAAAATAAACATGGTTTCAAAGCTTTGGTAAAGGAAAGAATGAACGTTGAGATCACCTTGACAAAACCCTAGAAAGCTTTTTATTCAAGTCCTTGCAGTTTGGTTTTTATGTCTACCTCTATGAACTCTGAGAACAAGCTAGAGGGAGCATCAAACTTCAAAGCTAGGAAAGTTAGTGTTGAGATTTTGTGTCTTTGGGGTAGCATTAGTTGTGCTCTAGCTCCCAACCTTTGTGGAGGGACTAGAGTACACTTGATCTACAAGACCCAGAAATGGATTTGGGAAATTTCATCTGGTTTAGGAGATATTAAATTAATTAATTATTTTAATGTATTTCCTAAGTTAAAACTTAGAGAACTTAAATAATTAAAGTGAATTTAATTAAACATGTGATGAAATTGTCTTAAGTCACACGGATCAAGCTTTCTTTTAATCTTAGCCATTGATTCAAGATCTGATCATGGCCGTTGATTTTTCAACGAGAAAAGTATAAAGGAAGGGCTTGGGGTCATTTGTGAAGACACACAGAGGCAAAGCATTGAAGCTAAGCTGAGATTCTAGGGCAGGGTTTACTAAGAATACTCAGAAGTGTTTCAGCTGCAGAGAGGGGATTTTAGGCCAAGGGGATGATCTGATTCCGGGGTCTAGAATACACAAGAGACAGAGATAAGCTCAAGGATAGCGCAGAATAAGGCAGCAGCAAGGACAACGCAGTCCCTCCAAGGACAGCGTGATTTTCAGCAAGAAACCCTCTGGGGTTATGCAGAGACCCTTTAGGGGCAGCGTAGTGACTGTGTCACCTAGTTTGGGGTAACACAGTCCCTTCCGGAGCAGCGCTGAGGGTTTGGAGGACTTCAGAGGCTGACGCAGAGGCTTTCAGGGGCAACACTGGGGTTTCTAGTCCCTAATCTTGGCTGAGTTCTGTAAATCCCATTTGAGGATGTGGATCAGTCATTATTTTGGCCCTAGATCAGCCAGTGAGATGTAGATCTAGTGTTATCTCTGTCGGTTTTGTCCAGAAATAACTGTGTCACTTTGTCAATGTGTGCATGTGCTTATTCTAGATCTAGATTGGTAGAGATCTGTTATGTGTTTTGCTTCGATTTTAACTTGAATTTATTCAGTTAATAACTTGTCTAAGTAGGAGGAGAATAACCGGATTAACAGTAATAATTTCTGCATAAGGTATAAGATTCAGAAATTTCTACAGTTAGAATAGACATTCTTCTTGCCAAGAACAAAGTTTTGGATATCGTTACAGGGAAGGTTGCTGAACCAGCTGATGAAGTAGGGAAAGCAAAATTCAAGGAAGATGACATCAATGCTCTAAGTATTATAGTTGACTCCATTAGGGATCATTTGGTTCCCTACATTGCAAAACTTGATACTTTAAAGAAGATGTATGATGCCCAAATGAATCTCTACACTATCAAGAGCTTTGGTCAATCAATGAGCTTAAAGAATGAACTTTGAAATATAAGGATGAATAATGGTGACACCATGTCTTCTTACTTCATAAGGATTTCCCAAATAAGAGATCTGATTCAAGCAATTGGAGAATCCATTCCTGATCAAGAACTAGTGATTACAACGCTCAATGGTTTTCCTAGATCATGGGATGCTTTTACAGTAGGTATAAGCAGTTGGAAGGAAGCTCCTACATTTGAACAACTATGGACATCTTGTTCTCAAGAAGAAGCAAGATTGATGACTAGAGATCGTCAATATGGAGAAGTTCAAGTTCTTGCAACTCGCTTCAAAAAGAAGGGAATGAAGAAGTTTGGACCTCAACACAAGAAGTTAGGAAAGGGATATTATTCCCGTAAGAATAAGAAAGACTTATCAAAGATATAATGTTATGGCTGTCATGAATATGGACATTTCAAGAGAGATTGTCCTAACATGGCTAATAACAAGAAGAGAAAAGGGAAACAACATGCTTCCGCAACAAATGTTGAAGACGAAAAACCAAAGAAGACCAAAGGCGATAAGGATTTCTTTTACTATTCTGCTTTGTCATATTCCTTTGCAGATGATGATGATGTGGATGGCAGATATTGGAGCATTAATACACATGAATGGAGAGCATGGGAATCTTTCAAGCATGATAGAAAAGAAGCTGTCTCAAGGGGTCAAACTGGGAGACAATAACAACTATGCAGTCAAAGGAGTTGGAAAGGCATCCATAGAGTTGGAATCTGCTAACAATGTACATCTCAACGACATTCTTTATGTGCCAGGTTTGAAAAATATTCTTGTCTATAAGATAAAGGAGATAGAGTTGCTTTTGTGGATGGAAATGTACTTGTTTGGTCCAAGGGCTCTAGTATAGATGATGCTAGGGTTATTGGGGTTTGTGATGGAAGATTGTATAGACTTGTGAGTCAACTAGATCAAGCACTAGTACATGATGAGATAAATCCAAGTGAGATATGGCACCAAAGGTATGGACATATTCATTTTAGAGCATTACCTGAGTTGGGTCAAATAGTATCAGGTGTCCCTGAATTACAGATAAAGAACGATGGTGTATGCAAAGGTTGTGCTCTTGGGAAGAACATCAAGAAACCATTTCCAAACAGTGATAACAAATCTACAGAAGCTTTGGACTTGATTCATTCTGATGTATGTGGTCCAATGCCTTTGAAATTGCTTGATGGTGTTACACACATTTTGTCACAATTCCATCGTAGCAGTTGTTCGAAATTTTTCAGTGTTCAGAATCATCAACCAACTGGTTCCTATATAATTGTAAACCCAATTTCTGCAAATTATAATGTAAATAATGCTAGTACAATCGTTTTATTATGTAACAACCTAGGGAAGCCTACGAATTTGGTGACGAATTTCATCCTAGAAGGTTTTTCGTCTCACCGCATTATGTGTGTTTCTAAACATAGATAATCGGCAGAGTTTTTCCCTCCAGCTTAAACCCCAAAGCTAGGGTGGAATTTTTTGACAAAATCCTAGGTTAGTCCTAGTGTTTTTAGTCGAGTCTATTGTAAAAGTGATTTGGGAATAATTTAAGCTATTTGGCTAAATTATTTTATTACAGATCACTTGGTCTACTAGATCATATTATGTCGCATAATTGGGTAATTATTTGAAGGTCTATAACGAATGGGTATTCCCCCTTTAAAGGTTGAATTTGTAATTATCTGATATAAAAAATATTTTAGTGCATGGTCCCTCGCAATTAGACACCATGGCTAAAGTATTTGAGGTTGAGAAAATAATTAATCCCCTCTTGTGCCAATTAATTAATTTTTTTGGCAAAAATAAAATTAAATCCTAAGCTGGGAAATTAATTAATTTAGAATCAAAAAATAAATTTTAGGGAAATTAATTTCTCCAAGTGGAAAATGTCCAAAAACATCGTGTGTTAAAAAGAAGTTAATTTTTGGAGGTCCCCAACCAAGGCAAAAGTGGACATTTTAAGAAAAATTGAGCCCTTGGACCTTGGTGGTTAAGTCAATGTCAAATTTTTGAGGAAATTAATCCAAAAAATTAATTTTGGATTAATCAAAAATGGTTTTTATCAGAAATTCGAAATTTACTCGAAAATAAATATTTTCAATGACAGAGATTAAAAGATGATCAAATATTTATCAACGATCGATATTACTTTGACAGGGATCAAGCCAACTAGCCGTTATTTTCCACTTGGAGGATTTATCTATAAATTAGAAGCCATTTTTCTTTTCAAGTCACGATGATGAAAGCTTTGACTCTAGTTGATGTAATTTTGTAACGCTAGTATTGTTCCATTGATTTGCTAGGAACATTTGAAATATCATACTAAAAGACTTTGGGGTTCAGTTCATGGTGTTCTTTGTCCGATGATCTATGGTATGTGCTGGGTATGTGCTTTCCTATATTGTGCTTAAAATTTTCATAAGCTTTTTTATTCAATAGATGGTGATAAGAACATTCTATTGGTAGATTTTGGGTCTATCTTAGGTGATCTGATTCGCCATATGTTTAAAAAGTTTACTTGAAAAAAATATATAGAGTTTGCAGGTTCCCCAACCCTTGGGTTCCAAGTTCACAGAATTTGGAGGAGAGCCGACCTTGTTTGGTCTTCGAGAATTTTGTTTGGTTTTCTTACTTCGCTAAGGTTGTGAGAAATCCCATAACTTTCTCAAAACACATTTGATCTAGTGTCATTATTCATCATTTTAAAAATTATTTCTCAAATTTTTTTTTATTTTCAAGCATTGTACATATGTAAATATATTTGTAAATTATTTCTGCAGAATATTTTTTTTTGTAAATAAAATTTTCTAACCCTTGTTTTGCACCTAATTGGGGTTTATTTTTCAAATTTTGTATATATTGAGGTTTTGGGTATTTTTATTTTCATTTGTGTAGGTGAGATCAAAGCTATTTCAAGAAAATTCGCTGGGGTTTGAGCTAGATCTAGGCCCTTGAGGGTAAGATCTAGTCTCTAGAAATTTTGCAGGGCCAACATCCATGAATTTGCAGTGAAATTTGGCGAACTTGAAGATCTAAAGAAAAATCAAAATTTTGGTGAGGGTTTCAAATTTTCTAGTGCCTCCAGGTCCAACATCTCTCTCTTACTTAGCTGCAAGCCTTAAAGGCTTTCTTCCCTAATCGTCTCCCTCTTTTTCCCCTTCGTCTCCCCCTTTTCTCCTCCTTCTCCCCTCAGTTTCCCGTCCTCCTCCTCTGTCTAGCCTCCCTCTCCCTCGACAACCTTATTTTCTCCTAGACGCAACCCCTTTAGAGCTTGCGACAAGCATTTAAAGCCTTATAACCCTAGGCTATAGGCCTTAGGGCTTCTTCTAGCCCCTCAGCCCCTTATTTCCCTAGGCCACAACCCCCTTAGGGCTTGCGGTAGGCCTCTACGGCCTCCTTCCCCTTGACCGCAGGCCTAATTGGCCTTGTACCCTAGCCACTGCGTTTCCTTGGATAATTGTTGGCCTTCTTGCCTTCTTCTTAGCCCTCCTTTGCCCTCATTCCTTTGTTTGGTCATTTGGGTTATGATCTAATCTATTAGTGTTTACAATGATTTTCAAGTGAATTTTTGAGCTAACATTGGTGGATGTAGGTAGCCTAACCATTGTGAGAAGTTGGGCAAGTTTCTTCAAGACATCAAGGCCTAAGGGTTTGATCTCTATATGAAAATTCCTAGATTTGACAATCTCAAGATCCTACTGCAACTAACTAAATTTACTTCTATTATGTAACTTACATTACAAAATTAATTCAGATTTTTTCATGAATTACTGAAGTAAATTACTGAAGCAACCCACACTTAATACTTTATGATTTTGAAATAAGGACACTGAGCAAGAATTAAATCACAAATAGGACACCTTTATTTTGGACTAAGTCCCTGGAAAAACCCAGTGCGGGAAAACTGGTGCAACAGATCTGAGGGTTTAATATTATTAAGTAGCAGTTTCTGAATACAATCTCTGGATTCCTTGTTGGCTATCTAGTACAGGGAAATCACGACAGACAAAAATATAGTGAGTTTTACCTCACACTACAAGTCTCGGTTGATCTGGATCTGAACTGGCGAAACCCCAGCTCTCTCTGCGCTGCCTTTGCGCAGTAGATGCGTAGCCCTGCATGGGGACTTCTTTGGACTGCGTCACCTCATCTCTGAATCAATCTGCCTCTCGTAAAGTCAAGTTTCAACCCTCCCAACTCAGAAACCTCGATCTCTAGCAAATCTCGAACTATCTCTCGAAAGCACTGCACAGTCTCTGCGTGGGCCTGCGTCACCCCTTCTGGGGCCTACGTCACACCCTCTGGAGGTTTCACTGCTTCCTCTACTGGTCTTGCTGCCTCTCTGCTATGTATTCTTGGTCCCGGAGAAGATACTCCGACCAATAACTGTCTCTGCCCCTCATTGCAACTGGAATCACTTAGATCTGATCTTCATCCGAGCACTTGCTCTGTCAGAAGAATTTGGTCACTTGATTCACTCGATGTGTCTTTCCAAATGACCCTCAAGCCTTCCTTAGTCTTCTCGTTGAGAAATCAACGACCGAGATTAGATATCCAATCAATGACTAAGATTATAACATGACTTGATCTTCGCTTTCTAGATCATTCTCAATGTGTTTTATTAATACCCTTTAATTATTTGATTTCCCTAAGTTTAGACTTAGGGTCCCCATTAAAATAATTAATTTTTACAATAAAACATAATCCGAGCAACTCGACCTGCCTGTCAAGGAACTACGCTACGTTTGAAAATTTTAACTTGCTGCTCCCTCTGAGCAGCGAAATTTTTCCTCTTCGCTACTGAGCTTCTCAGCTGATCACTCACACTCTGATACCATGTGAGAATTCCAAAACTGAAATCCTATTGCAGCAACTGGTATTATTTCTTCTGACTGATAAATTAATTATTCAGTTTATTGCTACCACAACATCGAAATAAACACACCACAATCTTCACAAATAACAACTGTGAAAATAATAGCATTGGAAACTGAGAAAATATTAGCACACACAATAAAAATGACACCGTTATTTTTGGATAAATGTCCTGGGAAAAACCCAACTTAGGAAAAATGGTGCAACAGTGAGGGTTTTTATTATTATGCAATAGTGAATTCTGAGTACAATCTATGGATGCCCAATTGGTAGTCCAAACAACAAGAAAATATGGGCAAAATTATTTTAAGGGAATTACCCTTTTTCCACAAGCAATCCCAACACAATTTCCTTCAAAAAACTTAACCTTCCAGATCCTTTGCGTCAGCCTCTGCGCTACTCTGCACAAACCCTATGACGTCAAGCTTCCAACTAGTCTCTGATGAAATCGTTCTCCCTGTCTCTGCTGGGGAAATCGTCTCTTCGACACTCTGGACCCTCTTCCTAGCCTCTGGAACTGAGAACGATTTTTTCCGTAGCTAAATCGAACTGCCTTTCTGAAGCAACTGCACAATCCTCTGCGCTACCTCACTGGGAATAACTCGGCCCTCTTGTTGTTGCCTCTCCGGATCTGGAAAACTTCCTTCAGATCAATCCCTACCCCTTACTTACTACTTCGATCTCTGGCCCTTCGGCAGCTGACAGTTGCTACTCTGGAATTCGATCTGCCAAGAAAATTGAACTTCTGCTGTTCTAGTGTATCTTCTCCAGTGTTTTAAAACTCAGACTTGGGTTCCGAAACGGCTTAGGGTTGTCTCTGACTCTGAATCTGACTCGGTATCGACTCGACCGGTTTGGTTTTAATGACTTGGTCTTTGTAAAAAATACATTAAATAATAAAATATTAATTTTTCTTATAAAAAAAATATAATTTTAAAGATTTTCATTCATGTTTCCAAACACAAAGCATTACAATATAGACAAAAGACAACATATGATCAAAGTAGGGTGATGAATATATCCATTATATCAAAAGTGCACCCAGTGCATTGTCCCATACATGATGATATAGAGATCAGAACAAAAAACATAACCAAGGAGGCTCTAATGGCCTCTACAACAAAACATGATAGTCACTATTGCTAGACATCTGACAAGGCAATATCCTCTGGCTCAAACTCTGAATGAGATGGGGAAACCACTCGCTCCTCATCATCAACATCCTCAACTAGAACTGTAGCACGTTGAGCCTGAGATAGACAAGTTATGCGCTTCCGTGAGGAAATGAGATAGATGTGAGGAAATGTGAGGGGTTGGGTAGCTTTAATAGGATAGGGATGGGTTAGAGGGCTGCATAAAATGCTAACAGCAAAGAAAAATCCATTTTGAAGTCCGATTTGGAGGCTGGGTGGGGTCCGCGGCCGGCTTGGACTGGCTCGGTCGAGCCGACCGTTTGTGACTGAACCGGTCGATTCAGTGGTCGGCTCGGCCGATTTGTGACCGAACCGGCCGAGTTGGCGACAGGCTCGGCCAGTTTGCTCACAAACCAACCTCCAGATCGATTTTTCTACCGAGTCAGACCGACCGAGGGTTTGGCTCAGTTGGCTCGGCCGATTCAGAGCCGGTCTGACCGATTTTTAAAACTATGATCTTCTCCAAGTGTCGATCGACCTCCTCTTTAATCCACTGTTGGAGCACCAATGGCGAAGGTTAAAACTTAATCAATGGCTAGGATCATCTGGGAGTCGATCTCTAATTAAGTCATCTCTAGGTGGAATTTCCTGAAACTATTTTTGGGTCTTGGAGATCTCCTGTAATCTAGCCTCTCCACCAAATTTCATGGCTAGAACACATCTGATTCTACAAAAACTGACACACTAGTTCTCGTAGCCATTCTAGAGGTCCACAACTCCCAATCCTCACTGCCTGTTGCTCGCTGTTGGACCCCTCTGTGCCTCATCCTTGACCCTTGTATGTATCCAATGGATGGGTACCCAACATCAAGGATCTATCTCGCATGTGACAAATTGCTTTGCTCCTGCTAGACCACACAGCAGAATTTGCTATCCCAGCTCCTGATGATGTACCCAGATACTGCTTGGAGCCCAGGCATCCTCTTGCTAACAAGGACTACCATCCCCTGTACCTCGTGCTCACATAACAACTCAGACTGTCCTGTCGATATTGCACCTTGCAACTCACTCACGGTCACCTCCCTAAGCCTACACTCGTCAGCTCGTGCCCTGATCAAATGCCACCACTAAGAAGTCTCTCCCTGGATACTCTGTGTCCCAACTAACTGTCTTCAGCGAACCTCTCGTGTCTTGCTTCTTGTGATGAAGGTATCAAGGGACAACATCCAACTCATCTGTGCCTGCAATAATGTAGAAGTGAGAGAGGTGTGTGAGTCCCCATGAGTATCATCAAATGATGCTCACCCTTGTCCTCATCAATCCTTGGCGAATTATACCCAATGGCATGCCTGTCGTCTCTATCAGGCAGTCTCCCTGGTGGTAACACTCCAAAATACCAATGGGAAGCATCACACATCACTACATATGGCCAAGCATCCTTGTGCTCCCTTGCATAAGAACATGTGTCTCTGTGACCCTTGGCACATGACTGCACCCAGTTGCACAACTATGTGTGTTGCTGGAGTCTGGACACCACTACCAACCGCCATATCATCCTGAATCATCTGGTATCCCTATTGTGATGAAGTAGCTATCACTCCATGCGAAACCTCGAGGTGGTGTGAATCGCTCCTCCTACTCCGCAGTGCAAGCTTGCACAACATGACACTCCTCCATGCATCTCTGTGCTCCTCTGTGGAACACTGAACTATGTGGCACAACTCTGTGCACCACTGAACACCTGTGCCAACGACCGCACCACCCTGCATCCTCGACCATCCCACGTGCGTCAATATATCCACTACTCTGCTAGTGAATCCACCAGGATGTGGGTTACGCCTCCTCATCATCCCTGCATAATTCCACTAAATTCCCACTGATTTGTGCATGTCTCTTAGTTCACCGAACTTCCAAAAGGAGAGGGACACCTGAATGTCATGTCCCAATGATTGGTATGCCCTCCAATTTGCTGCCAATAACTCCACATCAGTTGCAATCATGTCTTGTCATCTTCATGTATTATCCATAATTTTGGGCATAGTGGATTTGTTGTATAATTGAGAATGGTGTTGATTCCCAATTGTGGTATGAATCAGTTGCTCCCCCACATCAATCATCATTTTTTGCATCCTAATCACCTCATTCAAGGTCACTGCTAGGTTGTTTGATTTTAACCTTTCTTTGGATCCCATGATTTCTTAGATTTTTATTTTGGTCTTGTCATCACTTGGCTTAAGGCCCACAGTTGGCCAAGATCACGACTCTGATACCACTGTAATATTCCTAACGGGAATATTAAGTGATAACAAAAAATAAAGCATAAACATGTAACCATAAAACCAACACACTAGCATAATGAAAAATTGCACCAGAAATTGTACCAAGAGTTGAGCCATTTTATTAACTGAGAAAACAAAGTGCATATAAATGAAGAAAAGGAACCCGGGCTTGCAACAATAAGCTAGTCAAGTCCCAGGAGAAAATGGAGTTGGAGCTGCCCAAGTGATGGAAACTGCTCTCGCCAAGTCTCTGTGGTGGCCTAGTAAATTCTGCTATTGCAAGCTGGAATGGAATTGGTGTTTCGGCCCTCTAAACTTCTCAAAAAATTCTAGGAAATTAACTGGAGCCTCCTCACAAGGAACCCAGAATAACCCAAAAATCTCATGGACCCAAGTGGTGGAAATGGTCACAGAGTGAACTGTGCCCTTCTCCAATAATTTATGATGTTGACCGCTGACTAGAACACTGATTTATGCCAGAAATACTACCAAAAAAATTCTACGAAATTAACCCCGGACTCCTCTCACCAAATGCACAAAAAGTCATAAAGGGTTTGGGCTGAATCCATCGACCCCTGGTGACCCCAAACAAGTACAAATCACCAAATTTGGCCAGAGAACACCCCACAGTTTGATATTACAGAATTATGCCCAAATCTACCATTGGCTAAATTCTCCCTTGAGGTTTACCTTTGATCTCTGGCCCTTATCTCTCCACAATTATTCTCCCTTCTTCCCTTGCGCAGGCTAAGCCAGAAACCCCTACTCACTTCCAAATGAAAAGAATTTTGTCCCACATATATGTTGCTCTCTGTCCCTGTAAAATCACCACAAAATTAACTAGGAAAATCCTCCTGCAAATAATCCAGAATCCAACTTGTTGTATGTTGTACCACAATGAATAACTTGAATTGCCTCTAAGCCTGGAAAATATGCAGAGCTAGAAATAATGTTGTCAATAAAGCTCTATGAAAGCCCAACAATGGACTCTCTGAATTCCCAACGAGGGAGGCACTTGAAGTCCTCCGAAGATGGGGTGGAATCTCGCTTGGAATTGTTGTGCTAAACAACAGTCTACCCTTGTGCTAAACAACTTCAAGAGAAGATGAAGTGTTAAGTGTAATAGTCAAAAGATGATCCACAAAATGAGTTCCTCCTCTTATATTTTCTCTCCATCCTTCTAGACTCCTTTTAATATTGTTTTATTGGTGGGAGTCATTTTCCACTTAGTCACTTTTTCCACCATTTTAATAAAATAATAATTTTCCACCAATCTGCAACAAAATAATACTTGCCACCTTTTTGCAAAATATTAGTTGCCACTTTTAATTAGTATTACCAAAATTGGGCAAAATTACCATGCTCACAAAATTGGGGATAATACATAAGGTCTTAGGTGAGTCCTGTTGGACACCTAATCCTATATGGGTAGGTGTGGAAGCCGAATGGACAAAAGGAGTCCAAGTGACCTTGGAATG
This sequence comes from Pinus albicaulis, assembly GCA_034641835.2. Taxonomy (NCBI): domain Eukaryota; kingdom Viridiplantae; phylum Streptophyta; class Pinopsida; order Pinales; family Pinaceae; genus Pinus; species Pinus albicaulis. The sequence continues at coordinate 638,274,798 of CM076576.1, forward strand.
TGGAATCCAAGGGTCACACCAGTGTAATATAAATGTACATCTATGGTGAATAATAAGATAACTCAAGCTTATCCTTCAGTTCTGTCTTGTGTGTTTACAATACCTGTGTTTAACATGGTATCAGAGCGAGTGATCGCTGGCCCTGCTCCAATCAACTAAATTCTAGCTGTGTTCTCTGCCCTCTCCTGAAATAGAAAAAAATGAGCGTTTGCACTTTGCTTTCTATAACGCTCCAACGTTTAGGTTTGGCCTCACTGGTTAATACTCATAGTCGGTCTCTCCTTCCGATTGCAGCCTTAAGAAATACTCCCCTTTAACTAGGGTTTGAGCCCTGCTCGTCATTGTTCAAAGAAAATCCCTCACAGGTTTCACCAAGGCGGCCTTTAAAAATACCTCATCTCAAAAAAATTTAGCACTCATCTCATTATGTTGAACGCTTAGCTGTTTCCTTCCCTTCAAATCCTTTAGTTTCAGCCCCCTTTACTCCAGTTTCATTCTGGATTTACCCTCAGAGATCAAGAAAGCTATCTGTCTGAACTGGTTCAAAGCTTCTGCCAGGGTTTGGGTTTTTGAAGGTTGCTCAATTCGCTGTCCGTGGGAATAAATGGCATCTGCGCTAATTAACGATCTCTGTGTTCCAAACTTGCACTGATTTTCGCAGAGACCAGGATAATTAAACAAATTGCAGCGCCGCGTGAATCCATGGTGTGCATGCTTGAAGAATGATGATCGCTCCATCGACCTCCCTCCGTCCGTCCGTCAACCTCTTCACGGTGTAAAATCATTTGCAACAGTTGTTGACTAGTCCGAATAGCGATTCTCATCTTGCTGTAGCTGAGCTGTAGCAAAGTTGGAACTCGTTGAGCGCTTCTCTCGGACTCTATCCCCCTATCCATTATAATGGTTTTCAATTCCTTCAATCGATATCGAGATATCAAGGTACTCTCTGTTGTCACTTCATTGGAGATCTTTCCACTTGGCTTATCAACTTAATGCTTCTCTATTCTTCTTGAATTTGGTCGCAAAATTGTGGTGTTCGACCTTTCATAAGGAATACATAGGATGCCTCAGCTCCCACTGCGTTTGCGTTCCATCCTACTGCTACACAGTGGCATATAACTCCCAGCCTTGAGTTCCCTCCAGTCAGTTTTGACTTCATTTATATGTTGTTGTTGCTCCATACATTGTTCCCTCCACCATATCGGTTCCCTCCAACGCCGCAGCCTCCACACATAAACTCCCACTCAACATCACTGGTATATGACTCCCTCGGCCCTCGCAATCGGTAACACCTCTTCATATGGACGGTCCCACAACTCGATCAATCCATACCATCGGTTGCTCCATCAAATGTTGCGAGAAAGAGCCGCACCTATAAAGAGGTTGAGAAAGGCCGAATTAGTTATTGTTGAGCGCACTTAAGGTAACAGGATATCAGTCACTATAATATTACTCTACTGTCACGTTTCAGTGACTGTACCATTGCTCGACTGTGAGGGTTTTTAGTTGCAGCAACAATATCATTATTTGAGGTGTTGACCCCATTCCATATCGACCATATGGCACAAAGTTGGCTCTCCTGGGTCGAAATCAAGTAGAAATATAGTCCAACCTTGGAAAATAGTATCTGCACAGTACCTCGGTATGCTGAAGGCACTACCATTATTGGCATCTAACTGTGTCAATGTCTTTGCAAATGAGACTGGCTTCTCATTTGCAGCAGCATTATCATTATCCTCACTATAGTCCTCCATAGCAGCCTTGTTGGGCTTAATAGGCACAAGGCGGATCCAAGCATAGCCCTCGTCAGTCTCTGTGTCCGCCATGAATTTGACATTGACCACCCTGTAGAGCATCACAAACTTGCTGACCGGATGAGTTATTTGTGCTACCATAGTCAATTGAAAGGAGCGTTGGAAAATATATGAGAAAAGATATCCAACAAGGTATGTTGACTTGTTTTGAAGACCGTGTATGCATTGAGTTTTGGAGTACGATGTTATGGTGTGGTAAAATATTTAAGGTGAATGGCCATATATATTTTTTTAAAACGGTGAAAAGTGATTGAAAGGGTCGTAGCATAAAGTTCATACATATGAAATGTTATGTCTTGAAGAGTTTATACGTTGGAGAATTTGAAACATGTATGGTTAATATGTAATGTCATAAGAAGTGTTGAGAGATAGGTTGGTATCATAACAAGTTGTCACTGCTTATATATTGGTGTTGGTTGAAAGCTTGACATGAAACCAAACACAACTGAATTCGAGATCCATCACTGTTTTTGAAGACAATTGCAACTTGTTGTTTAATCTAATTACATTGACATTGTGAGTGGGTATTGCTTCTTAGTTCATAGTTGCAATGAGTGTTTGAAGTGTAACTTTGAGTTGTTGAGAATTATGGCTCTAATTGGTGATGTATTAGAGTTATTAAATATTCTCACTCATTCAGTTGTTGATGAGATGGTGAAAATCAACAAGAACACTCTCATGGACATTAAAAATTGTTTGCAAAATGCACATGAAAAGATTGATTTTTTGCAGCTTGAATCTCAGCTTTAGCAAGCAGAATTATAGCAGTGGACTCATTATTCTGAACCTGTTTATGTTCAAAACATTGAAACAGACTCCCATAAGTAGCAAGTCAATAATGATGCAGTTGATTCAGATCTAGTGCTCAATGAAGAAGAAGATTTGTATGCAGATGCAGAAGCTCACGCTTCACCTCCGAAGCCCATCATCAGACCTTGGGAAGAGCTTGTCCACAACAAGCATAGAACAGGTCTTGGATATGACAAAGAGTCGTCCTTTCATAGTTCGGACTACTCCAAACCCATCAAATTTCAAAGTGTCGGATTTCTTTATGATAGTTCACATTCAGCTGTTCCAGATCCTGCTCCTCTTCCACAACAGCAACAACAGATTTTAAAATGCCAACACTGTGATTGAGTTGACACTATTTCGATCTTCACCCATGCAAGCACTGTGGTCGGCACACCCATTCTTCACACAAATGCTTCAGAAACAAGCCTCCTGCGAGAACAAAGATTCATCTCGAATGGATCGCTTCTTGGCAATGGGCATCAACAACCAAGAAGATGTTTAAGTCGCATGTCAGAACTTGTTCTCGAATATTGAACAATCTTGCAGTTGAGTTTTCTCCATCATCTCACCTTGTACTTGACGGGGGAGAAAATGGTGGTCATCTACAAGCTTCGAAGCCACATCAAGCGAGCCTGAGCCACAACCTGTCATTCCAGATTCAGAGTTGTAGCCAGAGATACAACAGTTCAAGCGAGCCTGAACCACAACTTGTCATTCCAGATTCAGAGTTGTAGCCAGAGACACAGATGCCCATGAGCGTTCCAGTGTTGGTGGTCATCCTTAAACCACCTCTTTATGCCAACATTTCAGAGAGCCGATTCAGCCTAAGTGTTGCCATGCATACTTTGCAGATTTGTATTACAACTCTCTTCTTGGACTCACACATACCCCTTTAGATTAAGGGCGGAATGTTTGACACCTAATCCTATATTGGTAGGTGTGGAAGCCGAATGGACAAAAGGAGTCCAAGTGACCTTGGAATGTGGAATCCAAGGGTCACACCAATGTAATATAAATGTACATCTATGGTGAATAATAAGATAACTCACGCTTATCCTTCAGTTCCGTCTTGTGTGTTTATTGTCGTGTACTCACACATACCCCTTCAGATTACATGGAATGTTTGACACCTAATCCTATATTGGTAGGTGTGGAAGCCGAATGGACAAAAGGAGTCCAAGTGACCTTGGAATGTGGAATCCAAGGGTCACACCAATGTAATATAAATGTACATTTATGGTGAATAATAAGATAACTCACACTTATCCTTCAGTTCTGTCTTGTGTGTTTATTATCGTGTGTGTTTACAATACTTGTGTTTAACAAGTCCTAATGTTATCGAGTCGGTATTTTTATCATGCTAAATCACGTGTTTGGTGTCGCAGAATTTGGTTGAGTCTAAGAGGTTATGTCTATTGTAGATTTCCCCTTCTATGGGTGATATTGTAAAATCTTGATGTAAGAAAGTGTTGTCTAGGAATATTTTTGGTGAATAGTTACTCATAGTTAGACACCATTGCCAAAATATTTTTTAGACCCACTTAGAGGGTGGAAAATATGTGTAATCCCCTCTTAAGTCTTTTTATTTATTTTCTGGCATAAAATAAAAATTAATTAGCCATAAATTATCAAAAAAATAAAATGAGAGAAAAATTAATCTCTCTAAGTGGAAAAAATCATCAAACAATAATTAAGGACCTTTTTCAAAAGGAAAAATCAAGTAAAATATAAAAGGCCTCATTTCCAAGGCAGGATGTCCCATTTCAAAAATTCGTTGGACTAGAAAGACTATTTCTCCAGCATATCAAATTTCTTAGACCATGTGGTTGTTTAAATTACACAAGTTAACGATGATTCTATTTTTTGAAGATTCTCCAGGGGACTAAAAGCACTAGGAAGTTTGATTTTGACCCATCCAACTCATTTTTCAAGGGGATCAATTTTTTTGGAGATCTATGTAGCAATTATCAATGGATAAAATTAATTTGACGAGGATCAAGCCTTGGATCAAGTCAAACTAGCCGTTTTTTCACTTGGAGGGGTCTCACACTCTCATTTTTCTATATAAGGAAGCCATTGAGCTCCTCATTCATCATGATGTACTGAACGAAAAATCTTAAGCAAGCTGTGAGTCAAGCTACTGGTTATAATTTCTATTTTGCAATAATAATATCAGTCTTTGGGGGTTTATTCGTGATGGTGTTCCTTTTCTGCTTCTTGTGGTACTGGTAATGCTATTCTGAATCATGCTCTTAGTGCTCTACTGAATATAATTGCCAAGTTATTATTTCATTAGCCAACAGTTGGATTATCTATTTGCAAAGGTATCTTGCATTAGGTATTGGGTTTAGAAAAGCATTCTAGCTCGCTCGATCTAGCAGGTATCTCTAGATCTTGAGGGTTTTAATGTATATCTAGCCCCTTTTGATCTAATAACTTCATTTCAAGTGTGAGGAGATCATATGACATTCAGATCTTGGGAGTGAGGGGAAGTCTTCGTTTGGACCAGCCAACTCCCAAGACAAGAGGTTTAGAATCCCATTGTGTTAAATTCTCAAAGGCTTATCTAACGGTTTGTATGTAGTGACTTGGACATGGCATTAAATTAAAAAAACTCTTCCTCAAACTATTTCAAATCTAATTGTGCTATTAAAGTTAGAGCTGCTTATTAGAGCTTGTAATTGTTATCTGTGAATAATTTTCACTAACTCTTGTCAATTATTTTTATAATGTATATAACTAGTGGGGTTTTACTTTTTTAATTTGATTTTCTTATAAATTTGAAGGACGACTAGCCTTTTCTCACTTTTTAGGTGATATATCTCAAGATCAAAGGCCAAATTCAAATGTTGAAAGGATCAAGCCCTCACTTAGCCTAGCAGTTGGGGTTTGGGCTCCTATCTTACATTGGAAGCAGTTGTCCAACTATTTGGAGGAGGTCGTTCAGCTTCTAGGGCCAAATATAGCCTCTAGAGGCCTAGATCTAGCAATCCCAGGTCCTAAATCCTCGATGCACAACCTATTTATCTCACTGCAGAATCAGGGTTTCCGCCCGATTTTATCATCTGAAGACTTGGAAAGCAAGTTTTGGTGGCTATAATCACATTTTTTGGCTTAAACTGACTTATTTGTTTGGTTGAAGCTAGCCGCAGAGGTTTGGAATCCTTCTAGGTTTGGCTGCAGGCCTAAAAGGTCTTTCTTAAGCCCAACCGCAAGGGTTAGAGGCACTAAAAAAGTGTTGCATTTGCTTGTCTTCCTGTCTAACCCTTGTTGTAGGCCTAAAATAATTTTTGCAAGAGTTTTAAATTGGTTTATCATTGGTAACTTGTCATTACAAATTTTCTGGTCCATAGAGGCCTTGAAATTCCTGTTTTGTGGGGTAATTATTTGTTTTGCAGGCTTTAGATCCATTTGGAAGGGATTTTATGGGCTTGATATTCCATTCATCCATCATACTAGCCTTCTATCCCTAACCGCAAGGCTTAAGGCCTATATTCTTCCTAGCTACAGGTCTAAGAGGCCTATCTAGCCCTAGCCATGAGGGTTTGAGGGCCTGCTCTCATCATTTTCCAGCTAAATTTTGTGTGTGCAAGTGTTTGGAAGAGCTACATTGCATTTTTGAAGCCTATACACTGCTCCTTGGTGTCTTAACTTGGTATAGCCGCAAGGCCTTGTGGGTTTGTTTTTTGTTGACTGTCATGACTCATAACATAACCAGGTCTGAAGCAATGCATTACAGTGACCTAATCACTCTAAAAACTAATAACAACAACCCTAATAACACATAAGAACATCACACATTAATCCAGAGGCTTAGTTATATTGTTCTAGCTAATCTTGCTCTTTGATGACTGATCTCATTGCTACAGTTGACTGATCGTACGGTTACAGTGGTCTGATTTGAAGTTGCAATGGCATTCTTATGGTCTAGCCTAAGTATTCTTGGCATCTAAATTGTTACTATGCATTGGCTTTTCTCTATCTGCATTTGATAGTTGATATTGACATCTTGTGGATTGTTATACATTGACAATAAGCTACAACAATCTAATCTCTTTGTTGACAGTAGTACATTGAAAATATGGTGCATGTTTGGAAAGCTAATCATTTGCATTTGGACGACAGATTGATAAGGAATTGGCATTTTTTCTTTTTTTCAGAATTTGTGTAACAATATCCTTTGCATTTCTCACTAACCATTTCTCTCTCATTGCATCTTTCATAGTTGCATATCATAGTTCCATTTGCATACTTCATGATTAAAATTTACCTCCAAGCATAAGCTTGGTTCATAGAAATTTAGGGCCACATTCTCTCCCAATTTGCGATGGTTGACCCTTGCACAAAGGTTAAAACATGTGACCTTGCAGTTCTATTGCGGGCAATCCGTTGAAGGAATGGAGGATTTTGAGTCGTTAGAACTCCAGGTTAGGTATCGTTAATGAGGCCTCAACCTCCTTCCTCTGGATTTATTTCTACAACCCTGTGCGAGACTTGCTTCAAAACAATTGAGGAGAAGGCTCTCACCTAGATTAGGCATCTAACTAAAAGTAACCAAGACCTTGCGTTTCACATTCAAGTGGATCCCACATTTTAATCTAGGATAGATCTTGCATATCATACTTGCAACACTTGTCTATCTAGGAACTTGATACATTAATCACTGTTGTACAAGTATTCCTTGATTTCAAAGGCATTGGTCTATCACTAATATATCCCAAATAATCTAATTGTTTGTGCTCATTAATCTTACTTGCCGCATAATCTTAAATTAAGTTGCTAAGATATTCATTTGTATCTCCTTAACTTGTTGATCCTCAACAAGTTCCTCGTCCATTTCACCTTTAGGGACTACCCCCCTTAGCTTGCTTAAGGAGATATGTTAAACAAAGTGAGTAGGGATTAGAGTGACAACCTCTAATTTGAGTGTTGCACCTTGGGTGTACACTTCAGGTGACAACGGGCCCTAAAAATTTGCCCTAAGAGGTTGAAGTAGCATAAATAAAGGAAAAATCATAAGGCATAATGATAAAATGCAAGCTATTGGTTGGGATAATATAAAGTGCATGGACAAAATTCTAGCCTAAGCTCTACCACCCTCATTAACCCTCACCTAGTTCCTGGTTAATGCATGAGCAAATCAAAATAAAAGGATCTTGGTTATCCCAACCTTGTAGAATGATAAGTTGCTTCATCCTTAAATGGTAATTGATGCATAAATAAATCTTGTAGCCCAAGCTTTACAAGAAAAATAAAATCATTAAAGAAAAAGGTGCATAAGAGGGTTGGTAAAAATAGGCCAACGAAAGGGGCAAGTTAGGTCCCACAATTGCTCCCTCTTCACATTATAATGCCCAAGAATGACGTATTTCATAACTGGTACATAGATCGTGGCATCTTCTATGAAGTAAAATCCCCCATCATATGCTATTCACTTGCACATGTTGATTGATGGGTCAACATAGGCACTGTTCCTCCCCTTGAGGTTGGAAGCACCTAAAAGGGCCTCTCGATAATCCTCCCCATAATTAAGCATGGTAACTTGCTTACAAACCCTAAGCTAGAAAGACATTTGAAGATGAAGCTTTTGTGAAGTACTCTTGTGCATTTTGCATTAAATATGGTCTGTTGTGATACTTTTATGGTTTCTTTACCTATGATGATGATCTCACTTGATTTTGAGGGTATGTTTTAGATGTCTTCTCCTAGTTACATCTATTATCCCTTGAGGAATTGATTGAGACTTATCTAGCATCTCAAAGAGGATGTCCAACCCCACTTAATGACACTTTAGGACACTAGAGTTAGGACATTGACCACTTTGAGAAGAGCATTGACCTTGGGATTGATCCAACATTGATGATGACCACCTCCTCTCCCTCTAGAGCCTAAAAGACTGCCTAATGAAGCTAGGACATTGCCAAGAAAGATGATGTACCCTAGAGATTACAAGATCCCCAAGCTGGCCTTGCACCTTCTTGATTGACATTGCGTTTTTCTTGGACCAATTTGATGGTGATGATGACTTGAGATCCCTATGGAAGGGATAATACACCTTTCTTGATGATAACATAATGCCCTAGCCTTGTGATGTCACCCTCATGAGGCCTAGAGTGATTATGTGGGCTTAGTTGATGGTGATATTTTGATGAGGAAGGTTTTACTTGATGATTGGACACCTTGTTGATGAGGAGAGGGCTTTGACAGAGGAGCACTCACATGACCTATCCTTTGCATCTTTTGATGGTGATCTTAACTTTTAGAGGATTAAATAACCCTTAGAGGCATTTTTACTCACACATGTGGGTTGAAAAGAGGCTAATTGTTATATTTATTCATTGATATAACTATCTTTTAGGTCGGTTTGTGACCTATTTGACTTGTAAACACTTAAAATATTATTAATAGGGCCTTCAATTTAATTTTGTTGTAAATAAACCTGGTCCTTTATATAAATAGAGGAAAGTTGATTTTGGAGGATCTTTGTCACACACATTTATTTCTCTTTTGAGAGAGTACACGCAAGTTCTCTTGTCTCTTGGATGCAATGGATCACTAGAGGATAACGAATTTTATTGGGGAGGATAAGTTGCTTGGAGGATTTTCACTTGGATTGATGAAGTGATGCTATGGTGAATTGTGCAATTTTTTTGTATCTTCTTCCATTTTGCAAGGTTGTAGAATTAGGGCTTCTAAGAAGTTTTCATGATATGTTGAATATTTTATGGCTGTGAAATCTCCTTTGCAATATTTGTCACATAGTATTCATCAAGGAAACTTAAAATAACATTCCTTGACCTTAAATCTCCTATTAATTGCTAGGGTTTGATTAAGAGTTTTCCTCTCTCTTATTTGCTCCAACCAAGGTCTTCCACTCTTCACCTCGCCCTTTCTCAACACCATATACCCAAAATTGATAAGGCACTACTCCTTTGTGTCAATATTTTAAATGTTTTATCTTTTTTAGGGTAAATTAGGGATAGTTTACAACAAAATCTGCATTAAATAACATAAAGTACCTTAAATGTCATAGCCCTAGGGTTAGAGTTTGCATCTCTTAAATTGAGAAAGGAAAATTATCTCCATATAGTGCTTTTGTTGTCGAAGGAAGATCTTCCCATCTCTTTGCCACACCTCTAGCCCCAAAAAGTAGTGTATCAACCCCATATCCTTCATCCCGAACTTCGAAGCAAGATCCCTCTTGCAATTTGTGATGAGCTTCTATGAAAATGTAAGAAACAAGTCATCTACATAAAACACAAGAATAAGTGGCTCTCCCCTAACCATTATGTAGTATAGGTTTGAGTCAACATCACTCTTGGTGAAGCCCATCCCCAACAGATAAATGTCTATCCCTGAATAGCGTGCACCTGGTGCTTGCTTGAGTCTGTACAATGCTTGCTTCAATTTGCATACATGAGAATCCCTCCCATGCACTTTAGGGCCCTTTGAATGCTCTATATAAACCTCCTCCTTAATCACACCATTAAGAAGTGTTGTCTTGACGTCCATTTGATGGATCTTCCAACCCATCTCTGCAGCAATAGAAATCACAACCTTGATGGAGGAATACATGGCTACATGGGCGAATGTCTCATCATAATCAAATTCCTCTCTCTAAGAGAATACCCTATCCATGAATCAATTTTTGAACTTCTCAACATTGCCATCAACAACATTTTTGATCTTATAGATCCAGCTAGATGATTAGATCCCACTGTTGATTTCCCTTCAAGTTGTGGCACAACCTCCCATATCATTCTTCATGATGGAAGAGTACTCCTCCACCATGGCATCCCTCCACACTTGTTTCTCAGACGCCTCATGAAAACTAGAAGGCTTAGCCTCAATCAACTTGCTCATACAAACCATGTAACTAGAAAATATTTTTGGTGGTTTGCTTTCTCTGACTGAAATCCTAGGGGCATCCACTTGCTCCTGAGCTTCCCTTAAGGTATGCTCTGCCCATTTCGACTTCTTCTTCCTAGGAGTTTCAACCTGGGTAAATGGAGCATCCCGCTCCTCATGCTTTTGTTGTGTGGAAATTTCTGAATCTTTACACTTTATGCAGAAATTATTTATTGTTAATCTGGTTATGCTCCTCCTACTTAGACAAGTTATTAACTGAATAAATTCAAGTTAAAATCGAAGCAAAACACATAACAGATCTCCACGAATCCAAATCTAGAAAAAGTTCATGCACACATAGACAAAGTGACAGTTATTTCTGGACAAATAGTCCCCGGAAAAACCCAATGCGGGAAAACCGGTCTTCTGGCTGCTAGAGGGTTTTATTATTAATAATTTTTTGAATACAACAAGCCTGGGTTCCAGATCTGGAAAACCCGATAGAGAAATAATAGATCTACATCTCATTGGCTGATCTAGGGCCAAAATAATGACTGATCCACACCCTCAAACAGGATTTACAGAACTTAGCCAAAATTAGGGCCTAGAAACCCTAGCGTTGCACCTGAAGCCTTTGCGTCAGCCTCTGAAGCCCCTTTGAACCTCAGCGCTGCTCCGAAAAGGGCTGCATTACCCCAGACTGGGTGACACAGTCCCTACGCTGCCGCTTAGGGTCTTTGCATAACCCTTGAGGGTTCTTGCAGTAATTATGTTGTCCTTGAGGGACTGTGCAGCACCTGCTTAGCACAAGTTGCTGCCCTCCTGCTGTTGCCCTCCTGCTTCTCTGCGCTGCCTCTCTGAGCTGATATCTGCCTCTTGCTGATTCTAGACCCTGGGATCAGATCATCCCCTTGGCCTGAATTCCCCTCTCTGCAGCTGAAACACTTACGTGATTTCTTAGCAAACCCGCCCTAGAATCTCAGCTTAGCTTCAGTGCTCTGCGTTTGTGTGTCTTTACAAACGACCCCAAACCTTTCCTTTATATTTTTCTCATTGGAAAACCAACGGCCATGATTAGATCTTGAATCAATGGCTAAGATTAAAAGAAAGCTTGATCTGTGTGACTTAAGACAATTTCATCACATGTTTAGTTAAATTTACTTTAATTATTTAAGTTCCCTAAGTTTTAACTTAGGAAATACATTAAAATAATTAATTAATCTAATATCTCCTAAACCAAATGAAATTTCCCAAATCAATTTCTGGGTCTTGTAGATCAAGTGTACTCTAGTCCCTCCACAAAATTTGGGAGCTAGAGCACAACTGATGCTACCTCAAATACACAAAATATCAACACTCCCTCTTAGCATCAAAGGTGTGCTGTAGCAATACATCACACTATGCATTACAAGACTTTGGGTACTAGTTTTGTGTTGTTGATGCTTGGCCTGCTGCCACTCAACTCTGCACTGTTGCTGCCATTCTGTACTGCTACCCATGACTCTGCCATTGCCACTGCAATCTCTGTACTGCAACTCCCTCTCAATATGCTACATTTATGCTATTCATAGCACTGCCATTGTTGATCTGCTGCACTGCAACTTCAGCTGTTGAGAGAAACAACTGAATCTCCTGCCCAATATTTGACAGACAAGTCAGATGGGTTGCATCCTCATCACTAAAGCTCCATAGGCTACAGAGTGCTGGCATTTGAAGGATGACGCACAACTACAACTCTGCATTGCGTAAGCAGACTCCCTCTGCACTACTGAAGTCACATCAGCCCCTTGTGTTGAAATCTCTCACGCTGCTATTGTATTGCGTTTTCCCTTTGAAGCCTTCTGTGCTGCTGCAACTTTGCACTACGTAAGCAACTCTGCTCTGCGCTTCTGAAGTCACATCAGCCTCTGCGCTGCTACTGCTTCTACGCTGTTGTTGCTCTGCTCTGCACTGCTCCTCCCAGTCTTTAGATCTACCTCTGCTTCATCTGTGATCTATGCACCCACTGCTCTACTTGTCATGCTACTGTCTTAAGGTTGCCATAGCTCGCATGTGATCCAAGAGATGAGTTGCTCAAGGATACTTCTATGTAGCTTCTCTACATATCCATGTCACCCCACCTCCGTGGTTCATGAGCGCTCATGGCTGCATCATCTTCTGACCCATAATCCGCCACAATAGCTTTGGAAGAAGATGCTTCCTTGTCCTTTTCTTTTGAGGACAATTGCTGGCAAAATGTCCCATTTCACCACACTGGAAGCACTTGATCTTTGAGAGATCCTTCTTCTTTGGTTGCTTCTTTGATGCCAAGGCTGCATCTTCCTCATCTTCCTTCTTCAATTTGCTCGATCCAGAGCTATACTACTTCTTGGTGAATCTGCGGAGTTGTTCTTGACGCAGAACTGACCATAAGTTGTCCCAATCTGGGAGGTCTGCTCTATCCAAGATACTTTGGACAAAGGTTTCTCACTCATCCGTGACTGCATTGAGGGCAGTCCTAACCATCACATCGTCTTCCACCTTAGCACCAGTTGCAGTCAACTGATCTCTGATCGGCTGCAGTTTGAAGAGGAAGTGCTCCATGTCTTCTCCCTTGGCCATCATGAATGACCTCATCTATGTCTCCAACAACATCTTTCTTTGGACAGATTTTCCCTCATATAGGGAAATCAAGGCCTTCCACATCTCATTAGTTGTCTTCTTCTCAGCTAAGTGTGATACAATATGGTCCTTGATTCCATCCATAATTAGCCACTTGACATGCCCAACGGCCTCCTTATGCTTCCGAAGGAGATCCAGATCTGTCGGTGTGGCCAAAGTTTGGTCTACATGGTCTCTAAGATTGTATGCCTCAAGGACTATCAGGATCTTTGCCTTCCAAACTGAAAATTTCGAGAGGCCATCCAGCCTATCCTGATCACGCAGTCCATGAGGAGCCATCTGCTCAGAATGTGTCAGAACTTTCTTTTCTCTTTGCTAGAGAAATGGATCTAAGGCCCTTGGTGAAACATGCACCTTTTGCTCCCTCTTACAATTGATTTCCCTCCTTGGAAATGTGTCAAATCAACTATACTTCAGCTCTCTTTGATCCTCTAATCAAACTACAAGTTTCTTTGGCTAGAAACTCTCTGAGAAGCTGATCTCCTCTCGCTCTTTGTCACTTGTGCTAAGGCTAAAAATCTGAAAACTTCAGAAATTTAACCCCACCATCACCTTCTGAATTTCTGCAGCTTTTCTTCAGTCTTTTTTGGATCTGATAGATTCAGATCTGCGTTACACTGGCAGGCTTCAGACTAATACAACATTGTTTTTGAGCTGCCTTTGCGCAATAATTGCGTGGGCTTGCTAGGAGATAGCGTTAGACTGCATCACCTTTCCCTCTGCGTGAATTTGCCTCTGAAAACTGCGATGTCCTTTCAAATCTGTGTTTTTGCTACTTTTCCAACTGCTTCCTGCAGCTAAAACCTTCAGAGTCTTACTAGTGACCCTCCTAGATCTACAATTGCTCTGATACCATGTGGAAATTTCTGAATCTTTACACTTTATGCAGAAATTATTTACTGTTAATCTGGTTATGCTGCTCCTACTTAGACAAGTTATTAACTGAATAAATTCAAGTTAAAATCGAAGCAAAACACATAATAGATCTCCACCAATCCAAATCTAGAACAAGTTCATGCACACATAGACAAAGTGACACAGTTATTTCTGGACAAATAGTCCCCGGAAAAACCCAATGCGGGAAAACCGGTCTTCTGGCTGCTGGAGAGTTTTATTATTAAGAATTTTTTGAATACAACAAGCCTGGGTTCCAGATCTGGAAAACCCGACAGAGAAATAATAGATCTACATCTCACTAGCTGATCTAGGGCCAAAATAATGACTGATCCACATCCTCAAACGGGATTTACAAAACTAAGCCAAAATTAGGGCCTAGAAACCCCAACGTTGCCCCTGAAGCCTCTACATCAGCCTCTGAGCCTCTATGAACCTCAACGCTGCTCCGGAAAGGGCTGCGTTACCCCAGACTGGGTGACGCAGTCCCTACGCTGCCCCTTAGGGTCTCGGCGTAACCCCTGAGGGTTTCCTGCAGAAATTATGCTGTCCTTGAGGGACTGCGCAGCACCTGCATAGCACAAGTTGTTGCCCTCCTGTTGTTGCCCTCCTGCTTCTCTGCGCTGCCTCTTTGAGTTGATATCTGCCTCTTGCTGATTCTAGACCCTGGGATCAGATCATCCCCTTGGCCTAAATTCCCCTCTCTCCAGCTGAAACACTTCTGAGATTTTTTAGCAAACCCACCCTAGAATCTCAGCTTAGCTTCAGTGCTCTGCCTCTTTGTGTCTTTACAAATGACCCCAAGCCTTTCCTTTATACTTTTCTCGTTGGAAAACCAACGACCATGATCAGATCTGGAATCAATGGCTAAGATTAAAAGAAAGCTTGATCCGTGTGACTTAAGACAATTTCATCACATGTTTAATTAAATTCACTTTAATTATTTAAGTTCCCTAAGTTTTAACTTAGGAAATACATTAAAATAATTAATTAATTTAATATCTCCTAAACCAGATGAAATTTCCCAAATCAATTTCTAGGTCTTGTAGATCAAGTGTACTCTAGTCCCTCCACAAAATCTGGGAGTTAGAGCACAATTGATGCTACCCCAAATACATAAAATCTCAACATGTTGCTCGTCCTGCACACAAGTATGGGGTTTTGCAATCTATAATGATTGTCTCCCTTCTCCCTTTGATGCTTCCTGCTCTTGAACCTCTGCTACAACTGGAACTAAGCCACAAGACTTTCTGAAAGTGTAATATCCCTTTTCAGGGATATCTCTCAAACACAAGCAAACTCCAACCAGAGGTGGACTGGGAGGGCGTTTACCAGATATATCACCTCTGAAAAGAGGGTGAGATCTGGAGACTACCTGGCCCTTTCCAGACTCTGTCTAAGAGTATGGGAAAAACACACCAAGTGGTATACTATCTGGAATGCTCAAAGAGAGAAATAACAGTAGTGCAAGCATACAATAGCATATGTAAAACATGTAATAGATACTCAGAAATATAGAGAGAAAGCTAAGCCATTTTATTATACTGAGAATAGAAATGAGTACAATAGGTGATCAGAGTGATGGCACCTAGACTTGTGCCAGGAAAGTGAAGAAAAGGTCTCAGAATGACAAAGAAATGGCTCCTCTCTGATTTGTGTCCAAGCCGCCGGAGAACTGTTGTGCTGCTGCTACTGCTGGAACCAAAATGAGTATTTGGGTCTGCTTCCCTACTCGGAAAAAGTTGAAACTCTGGAATCCACCTCTACTCACCAAACCCAGAAAAACCCAGAGAGCATTTCTGAAATAGCCAACCCCCGAAAATCACCCCCTTGAGGATCTACGCTATCCTCCAAGGCTTTGCGTTGACACTGAAGGTAATCCACCAAGATACTGCCTCAAACTCTGCCAAAATCCTCCAATAGGCAAGGGCTGGCCCCTTGCTCAATCTCAAAGCTCGAAACCTCCAAAAGAAACCCAATCCGGAGCTCCCAAGAAATGGACTGCGTCCTCCCTCTCAAGACTGCGCAGTCACTAGATGCCAAGCTCCACCACCAAGCCTCAACTCGATCCTCCTGCAAAAATACTGATGGAACTACCTCGCCCGAGCAGGCACTTGAAGTCCCCCGGGGCTGAGGGTGAGATCTCCGAACATAGACACTTGGTGCACTAAACAGTGCTGCAGACTAGCTAAACAACCAGCGTGCTCAAGAAGTCGAAGTGACCAGCTCAATATCATAAACATCGAATGACCAAAATGAGGAGGCTCTCCTCCTTTTATAACGTTGGCCTCTCTCTCAAACCCTAGGCCCATCATCTCCAACGTAGCCTCTCTTGGCCTCACGCTGCCAACTCAACCTACGCAGTCCCTCCACGTGCTCTAGTGGGTCCCCTCTCTACATGGTCTCTTTGCCCCCTTTGGCCCACTTAAGTTACAACGTTGTGTCTACTAGGGAGTGAAATTTATGTTTAGAGTGAGTTATGTCCCCCTCTACTCACTTTTATTTATAATTTAACTATAGTAGGCAAAATTGATCAAAATTAATATTTCCAATTAGCCATCGCTAATTGGGAATATTACAGAACGCCCTGTCAGCCTCAAATTTCACATCTCTCTGCACCACTATCTTCCTGAGTGCAGGGATGTAGACTTTGTAAGCATTTGAGGTCTCGTTGTATCTAATGAAAATACTCTTCTCCGCAGTAGGCTCGAGCTTTGTCCTCTTTTCTGATGGAATGTGGCAATATACCAAGCACCCAAAAATGCGACAATGCCCAACCTCTAGTTTCTTCCCTGTGAATGCCTCTATAGGGGTCATCCTCCCCAAAACCTTCTGTGGATTCCTATTTTGCAAATAAACTGCCATATTACACGCTTCTACCCATAAGAACATAGGAGGTTCTTGATCATGTAGCATTGCTTTCACTGCCCCAACAATGGCTCTATTCTTCCTCTTCGATACTCCATTTTGCTGTGGGTTATATGGAACTATCAAATCCCTCTTAATTCCAACATCTACACAAAACTCCTTGAAGGCATTCGATTTGTACTCATCTCCATTGTCAGATCTATGCACCTTGATTTTTCTTCCCGTATAGTTCTCCACAAGATCTATAAACTCTTGGAATTGACTGAAGATCTTGTCCTTGGCTTCAGAAAATAGATCCAGGATTTCTTGGAATGGTCATCTATGAAGGTTATGTAGTAGCTAAACCCTCCAATAGACACGACTGGCATAGGCCCATATACATTTGAATGGATCAAGTCCAAGATTCCCTTGGACCTACTGTCACTGCTAGGAAACATGGACTTGGTGTACTTTCCCATGGCACACCCCTTGCACACATCATGTTGATCTGTAGTGAAATCAGGGAGCCTAGTCAAGGTCTCCCTGAGCACTTGAATGCTCCATGGTGCAAGTGTTCCATTCTCCTATGCCACAACTCCCCGAAGTCATGATTGCTGATGCTGCTGCTCACCAATGCTTTGGTTGTCTTGAACTAAAGTATGTACATCTTATTCCTTCCCACTCCAAGCACCTTTGTTGTGTTGAAGCTATAACCCTTGGGACAAATGTACACCTTTCCATCTCGGAAATCACCACATAAACCTTGTCCTCCAAGGTTGACACAACAATCAGATTCGTTGTCAAGCCCAGAATGTACAACACATCCTTCACCAATTATGGCTTCTTGGACTCCCTCTGAAACTTAATAGTTCCACTGGCTGCAAGCCTGTACTTGGCATTGTCACCAAGCTCAATGTGGAAGTCCAAATTGTGCTTCTTCAGACTGGTAAAGTAGTCTCGCACTCCAGTCATGTGACATGAGGCGCCACTGCCAATGTACGACACGTTGGTGGCCATCGAACTAGAGAGACACTCGATGAATGAGAACTCATCCTCAAATTTGGCTACAAACTTGTTCATCTCAGTTGTAGCAACGACCTGCTTCTTTTGTTTGCCATTTTTCTTATTAGGAAACTAGCTGGAAAAATGCCCTAGCTAGTGGAAAACAAAGCATTTCACTTTGCTAGCTCGAACTCCTTTTTGTTCCCCTTTGAGGTAGCTCCTTTAGTGGGGCCTTTCTTGGTCTTTTCCTTGCCTTTAGAGGTTAGGGCTAGGTTCTCTTCCTCCTCACCCTTCTTCTTTTGGTTTCCATGTTGAGACCCTTCTTGGATCTCCTCCTGTGTGAAATCATGCCACAACCTTTCCCAGGTGGGAAGATGCTCTCATCCAATTATGTATTTTACAAATACATCCCACTTCTTTGTAAAATCATTCAAGGCTATATGCATGAGTTCAAAATCAAGGACTATCTCCCCTACAACTGCCATCTCATTTTGCAACTGCGTGAGCTTGGTAAGGTAGGAAGCCATGTTCTCTCCTTGGACACCCAGATGCCGTAGAGGTTGTCCCTTACACCATTTTCAGTTCTGGTTGTCACTCTGGTACAATTTGGTGACCGCATCCCACATCTCTTTGGTAGTCTTTTTCCCAGAGAGATGGGGAATCAAGTAATTTTCACCCCGTCCAAGATGATCCTTTGTGCCTTTGCTTCTTTCACATCATGGAGATTTAGGTTAGCAGGATCTAACACTGGCACAATCACTGTTGAGTTAACAAAGCTTCACAACTTGTTCTCCTTGAAAACAACTATGATCCTGACTTGCCACTGAAGATAGTTTGAGTCTCCTTCTAACATGTCTTCATACTTGAGCCATGGTAAATCAAACCCTTGAATAACTATTGTTGAAAACCCTAGAAACACCACGAACCCCTTTGAGCTTGAACCTATGCAATGCTTCAATTTCTTTCAGAGGCTTGGCTCTGATATCATGTTAGTTTCTATAAGCCCAATCAAATGATTAATGTGCCAGTGAATTTTTATACCCAAAAACTTTATTTTTACTGAAAACCTAGAAAATAATTAGATTTGAAATCTACACAATTAGCACAACTGAGCTTCTAACAAATTATGCACAACAGAAACAAGAAATCCAAGCATATAAGCTTTTACACAACTTTTACCTTGGAAAACCCTAGTGTGGGGAAAAACCAACAAAGAGGGATTTTATTAGGCTTTAGAGAATAAATCAGGAAAATATTATAGCAACAGTTTCAAAGAATTTACAGCCAAGAACAACACTAGGAAACGATATCTCTCCTCTGCACAATACAGCCCAACAAACGGCCTTTCCCTCTGCAGTGCATGGCCCCTTTCTCTTCAGCGAACTTGACCTAGGACATGGCATCTCCTCCAGCAGAGAACTTGGCCTTAAAGACTCAGGCTCTCTTTCCTATGAACTCGGTTTGGGCAGGACCCCTCTCTTCAACAGATGACAGCATGAACACGACCCCCCTCTCTCTGCAAACTTGGTCCCTTCTCCTGAGCTGCTTGGCCTTCCTTCTTCTCACCCAAATTGACCCTCTTTTCTCTCATTTGATGTGATCTCCAAATTGTGTCCTTCACCCGCTCATTCTAGCAATTTACAATTTCTCTCATAACCCTATTTCCTCCTTTAGATCTTCAAAGAAAATATCAAAGGCCAAAATTTGATCTTATCACTTTATTTTGACCCGGTGAAAAAAAATATTAATTTCCAAAGTTATAAACTTTAAAAATCTGAGTTACAAAACCAATAATAACTAATTAAATTAATTATCATGCTTTTCCTAGTTTAAACTTAAAAGGGCTGCTGAAATAAGTAATTATTAAGGTATCTTCTGCATCCCTGGACACAAGGCATATGTAGAGACACCTGTTCCAGCTACAATTTTGATAGGGTAACCTATCCTGTTAATCTCCATTCTGCTCCATCAATATATTGCTATGTTAATAAAAATTAGAAGCATATTCAAAAAATATTATAATTTCCCTTTTGATTTAGTAATTTAGCATAAACATCTGGTCACCAAGAAGCAGGAGTGGATATTCTAGCCTTTAAATGTTCTGTTTTCATGATTTCATGAGAACCATGGATTTAATTATAACACATGATTTAGTTCAGCGGGGCACATATTTGCAAGTCAAAACTTCTATCCATCCTCCACTGTTATGATGCGGGGCCACCTAGGCGACTTTAACACATACATCATATCACGCGTCTGTGTCTGGTTAAGCTGAGTTTCTAACTCAAAAATTTATGTACTGATTCTAAATCACTTTTATTAAATCTCTCTGAATTACTTGCAATTCCATTTATCTCATATTGTTCAAATACTTTCACAATTTTTTTTGTTTTGTTGGAAACTTACTCGTTATCCAACTCACAATACCTGCTGCATACTATTTTTCTTCAGGGCCTTTATCTTTAACAGATCTAGCTCCTTCATCATGCCATGGTTCACAAGTTCGTGTAGCCTATCAGGTAAGAAAGTCTTCTGATAGGCATTTTCTAGTCCTGCTTCACTATGAAATGCCTTTTTTCTTAATGTCATTTGTCATTGTTGTCATTTCTTTCAGGGTGTTCCAGGAGCATATAGTGAGGTTGCAGCTTTGAAAGCCTATCCACAGTGCGAAGCAGTTCCTTGTGAACAGTTTGAAGCTGCATTCCAGGTATAGACTATGCCTGCATTGATGTATAAGGATTTGGGAAACCCAGATTCTATTCATGTTACTAAATCGGTTTGCTACTCACTTGCAGGCGGTCGAACTCTGGACAGTGGACAGAGCGGTTCTTCCCATAGAGAATTCTCTTGTTGGCAGCATTCACCGCAACTATGATTTGCTACTTTGTCACAATTTGCATATAGTGGGTGAAGTGCAGCTTCCTGTCCAGCATTGCCTTCTTGGACTCTCCGGTGTGAAGAAAGAAGATATTAGACGTGTTGTGAGTCATCCACAGGTGAGATTTGTATCTTGAGTAAAATATAAGGATTATTAGTGATTGGAGACTTCCACAGTCATTGATATTGTCGCTGACAATTTCCAGAATAGACTGTGTGGTTTTTGTGATCCATCCAACGTTCCAGATGGTAATTCCATCGATGGAGTTACCATCCGAAACGTTGATTGTAGCTCCATTTTTGTGATCCGTCCAACATTGGAGTTACCATCTTGGAGGGATCACAAAAATGGAATTACCATCCGATACGTTGGACGGACCACAAAAACCACAGAGTCTATTCTGGAAATCATCAACAACAATATAAGGATTTCCAGACTTTCTCATCAAATTCATATCTGAAAGTGTATACCGGCAGGCTCTTGCTCAATGCGAGAAGGTTTTAAGCGAGTTGGGTGTTGCACTGGAAAATGTGGATGACACAGCAAGTGCTGCTAAGGTTGGTTTCCAATCTGAATTGCTTCGGATGTTTGAGATCATTTTCGTCTGCCTTTATCAATCTCTTGATCTAGTGCCAACGGTTGAATTGCAGTTTATAGCCACCCATAATTACAGAGATACAGGAGCTGTTGCAAGTGCTCGAGCTGCAGAGATTTATGGCCTTGATATTCTTTTAAATGGGATCCAGGCACGAGTTTTCTCAAATTTCTAATTTTTATTCAAAAAAGGCCTTTTTTAATGCATAATGAACTGTTTCCTCGAAACTCGTCCCTGTGAACGCAACAAGTTCTAATACCTTTTGCACATATTGTCAGTGCAGGATGATTTTTACAATGTTACTCGCTTCTTGATGTTAGCCAGGGATCCAATTATTCCACGAACTGACAGACCTTTCAAGGTATTTTATTCTAGTGAGTTAAACTTTTGTGTTAAACAGAGGATTCATTTTTCGTAACGATTATAAAATCAAAATTAATGGTTGTTTGCTTTGCCTGGCAGACAAGCATTGTATTCACTGTTGAGGACAGACCTGGGGCTGTTTTCAAGGCACTTGCTGTATTTGCTTTTAGAAATATCAATTTAAGCAAGGTGATGTACACTTCATGGCTGGCATTGCCTGATTTTCTTATGGGCTCAATACAGTCCTCTAAGAGTGCTATTTCTAATCATACTACAGCTTGTCTTGTTTGTTCAGCTTTGACATTCTAGAGCTGGATGTTGATTAGACTATGGCTTTATTAAATTCTCTTAATCCATAGCAGATTGAAGGTAGACCCCAGAGAAAGCGGCCATTGAGGGTGGTTGATAATAGGAACAGTGGGACTGCAAAGTGAGTATTGGTGTCTGATTTATTTAAGCATTTAACATCAATAACTTTAATTGCTGTTTATGTTCCCACCTATGTGTTGTAGGCATAAGGATTAGTTGAGTTAGTTCCAGTGCAATGGTTTCCAAAATATGGGTTCATCTCCCTCTTGTGCTGCCAATTGTCCAATTATCCATAGTTCATGGTGGGAACAAGTAGATGTCATATAAAGTTGTTCATTTTTGAAATGGCGATTCTTGGGATTACAATAATTCTGATGGATTATATCTTATAGCAGATACTTTGACTATCTCTTCTATGTTGACTTTGAAGCCTCTATGGCTGATCTACGAGCACAAAATGCATTAAGTCACCTACAGGTAAAGTGTTGTTAATCCATCTTTTGAGGGAGTTGTTCCAGCTGAGATAGCTGAAAAATCTTAATGCAATGTTCTCTCTTACTAACCTGCGTAAACTTGTTATGGGATATAATGATGAACACACTAATGATAATTCATCTTATTAGGTGGGTCAATTGTACTCTAGTTCTTTATTGTACAGAGAGAGGCCAAAATTCTGTCCAGATATCTAGGTTTTCCGTTTACTAAAACAGCATGTAATTTTGAGTAAATGGAAATTAAGATTTTTCTTTGCCTTCACAGGAGTTTGCAACATTCCTCCGGGTACTGGGTAGCTATCCAATTGACACGACCCCCGTGAATCATCCTGCAGTTTCTTAGGCTTACAGATCATTGGTTCAAACTTCAAAGGTTTCTACCCTTGTGAAGCACATTGTTTTCCACTGCCCTACTTCATGGCTGAGGTGAACAGACATTTTGGCCTCTGCTTATTTATCCTTGGCGTCCTGTCAAGGAGATTGCATTCCAGAGTTTCCCGCAGTGCTCAGCTGGCATGCACAGGTTGAAAATTAGCAACTTATGCATATTAATACTACTTATAGCTCGCCAGGTTTTGATGTGGGCCTGAAGTGAGGATTGTCACCATCTGGTTCTGTAAAATGTAAGATAGATGCCTGTGCAGCTTTTGTATATTTGATTTTCTGTAAATATGGTTGCAGGACATGGAGAGAGACAAATCGAAGCAGGAATAAATGATGACTTTCTAAACCTGAATATAATATTATTGTGCTATATTGAATCACTAACATTTTATTTGGATTTCTCTTTTGAAGCTTGGAGGTAGAAATATAATACTGAGTGTGAAGCGTTGAGAGGGAAGGGAAAGCAGTGTTAGTATTGAAATAAGTTATTGATTCTGTAAACTTAAATTCTGGAGTAGATTTCTTGTAAGCTAATCTGTAGTATAACATTGGCACTGTTTCTGTCTGGGCAGTTGTTGAAAACTTCAAATACCTTGTTCTTTTTCACTTCTAAACTTGATACTAGTCCTATGAAATGATGATTTGAGCCTGAATATTATAATGTCATGGTCCCAGAGATCAGAATTTAATGCAAAATACACTGAATGCTTTCAAAATATTGCTGGGTTTAAAAACAAGTTTCTGGTATTACGGGGAATTGAGTAAAGAAAGCACCAAAAGTATATAAAATAATGTGTTTGTAATAGCTGTAGAAATCTGGGTTTAACTTGGATCATAGATGAGCCTTGACATGCACAGACAATAGAACAATAATAAATATTGAATCTATATGTTTCTCTATAATAAATACTGAATCTATATATTGCTCTATGTTGAAATATAAGAGGAAATCCCTCTATTTATAACAAACTGGGGGAGGTCCAGCTCATAATTGAATGTTATGCTAACCAGGCAAACAAAGTATACCCTCCTGGTAGATAAGGTATACTAACTTGGTGGGTAATTATTTAGCCTATGTAAGTGTAACAGCTGTCTATGTACACTAAGAACCCCTCCCCCCCCGCCCCCCCAATTAAATGAAACATCGGGAGTAAATAGAAAGAAGTAAAAAAAGGGTCATGGCAACTAGGCCTACTAAGGTACCCGAGTACAAAATGTTCAAAGGATTAACAGTAGTTAGGAACCGGAATAGAGTTCCCAGAAGGGAGTAATACCAATGCTGTAAAGGCCCTGGAGTTGAAAATCAAGAAAATCTTGCAAAGAGGCATTGAAGGGCAAGAGCATGAGGTTTGCAGAATCTGAAACCTCCAATCAGGAAGTATGAATGAAACTTTGAAGAGGAAGGCCTAGTGACCTCAAAGAACATGGATAAGCTTGGAAGCCGAAGAAGATTGGTTGCAAAGGCACAAGATTGGAAAATCCTGACAACCACTACATGAATGCTTTTAAAAAAATAGGTGTTGGTTAGGAACCAAAACAAAAGCTTCAAACAGAAGCAAACACCATCAACCATCTAACAAGCAATGAGTCATGCGAATGTTGAAAGTTCCAAATAGGAAGTATCACTGAAACTCTAAGTGTTGAGAAATGTTGCTTGAGCAGGAACTTCTTGCATAGGTTCTAGTAAGAACATGCAAGTTGTAGTTCGAGACATTTCTTTGGCGATCACCTTGGAAAGTTAATCATTAATTCTATCTTGTAATTTCACTTAAAAAATAAAAAAAAAAGTGAAAGTTTAATGTTTTGAAGACAACTAGTCTTAGGAGTCAAAATGAAATGTTCTAGAAGTTCTGGAACATAAGTGACTTAAATTGGGATTTAATCTTAGTCGTACATCTCATAATTGAGATAGGTGGCAGCTAGGTTTGAGGAGATTAGTTGCTAGGATTAAGGAGATTAGCTATTCTCTCTCAAAGCATAAATAGGACAAGATAGAAGAGATCTCGCACACATAAGAAGAGAGCAAGAGAGTAGTGCATCTGGAAGAGGAGAAGAGCAGATATACTAGAGAGACCAGCAAGTATAGCAAGCCATACAGTCCGTACCATTGCTGTAGCTATCTTTTCTTCATGCATAGGCCATACAGCTCCCGATTTGGTTATACACCTTCAGATCTTGCCATACAATGTATAGTTGGAGTGTTCTTTAGCGATTTAGAGGGAGAAAGAGTAATTCGTTGTCTAGGAAAGGCTGAAATAGAGCAGGCTGTACTGCTGTAGCTGTACCTTCCTTTTACAGATCATATATTATTATTGTTTGAGGTGATTTTATTAACCATACAGCTGCTGATTCAAAATAGGTTGCATAGGTCATCTTGTAAGCTTTGATCAAAGGAATGAAAAACTTATTTGAAGGAGAGATCCCTATGTGTGTGTTTTATTTCCTCCTTTTGTTTGTTTTTTCATCTTTTTGTGTGATTGATGCAATGTTCAGAAATTGATTTTTCTGCTATTAAATAAATTTTGTTTGAGTTATTTAGTGTAAAGCATTAAGATAGTAGTCACCTAGGCTTGAAAAATTTACATGGTATCAGAGCTATTTTTCTGATTGAGATTCTTAAGGATTTACAACAATATTTCAATTGTTGGAAAGGACCAGCAGTTTGAGGGTTTCAATATTTCTTTTAAAGACTCATTTTCAGATTTGGGAGTTTTTTCATTAGATCTCAGAGATAGTCTTAACTAGCCTCAGATTCGAGAATAGATTGGATGGTACCTCAAATTTCTTGTCATGGAAAGTGAGGGTTACACGCTTATTGGAAGAGAATGATTTTTGGGATGTTGTCCCTTTACCTATAGATCCACAACAATTGGCAGCTCACAAGAAGTGAAGGCCAAGTAGATGATCATGGATACCATAAAAGATCATTTGATCCCTCGTATATCCAGGAGGAAGACGACAAATGAAACGTTCGATACTTGGGTAAGCCTTTAGCAAAGTGAGAATATAAATATAAAGATGGTATTGTGAAACAAACTCATATCCATAGAGATGACCATATTAGATTCATTCACTGTTTACCTTATGAAGGTCATATGGATTCATGATCAAATTTTAGCAGTTGGAAACTCATATCCATAGAGATGACCATATTAGATTCATTCACTGTTTACCTTATGAAGGTCATATGGATTCATGATCAAATTTTAGGAGTTGGAAAGGTTGCAGATGTCGAGATAGTGAACATGGCATTAAATGTGTTCCTAGCTTCATGGGAACCATTTGTCAAAGGTATTTGTGCTCACAAGAACCTTCCTAACTTTGAAAGGCTGTGGGATGATTGTATCTAGGAGGATACTTAGATGGAGTCAAAGGCCAACAAGAAGGGTGGTGATGAGAACCTAGCCTTATTTGGTTAGACAAATAAGGGCAAAGATAAAGGATCTAGCAAGGGTAAGAGAAAGAGTAAGGAGTCAACCTCACAATAAGGGAAGGAGTTGAGTAAAATCAAGTGTTTCATTTGTCATAAGCACAACCATTATGCATCAGAATGTCTATATAAAAATTAAGGGAAAATGGAAGGAACAATAGAAGCAAGTAGTAGCCTCTAAGTTAACTTCGATGAACAAGATTGTTGCCAAGGTTGAGAAGGATTTCTCAATGGTAAACTCCCTTCCCACCAGCACAGTTATGAGGAATGCATGGTATGTGGGCATTTCGTAATATGACATTAGGTTCACAACTATTTCTAGTCTCAACAAGTAGGATTCAAGAGTACAGGTTGAGTTTTGTGATGATGCCAAGTACCAAGTAGCAAAAATTGGTATTATTCCCTTCTAACTCGAGTCAGGTAACTCTTTAAATTTTGACGATGTCTATTTTAAGGTCTAAAAAGGAAATTTCTTCTAGTTTCGACTATGGAGGATAAGGGCTTTGTAGTTGAGTTCAAGAACCAATGGGCCCTCATTAGACCAAAGGGGTCTAACACTTATACAAATCAGGTAGTAGGGCTTAGACAAGGTAATCTTTTAAAGTTGCAATGTGAACCTATTCAAGTCCTAGTTCATATTAGTCACTGTTGCCTACCAGAATGTGTAACATCTAAGAGAGTTTTTCTCCTTGATCAGCTAGCCAGGTAGTAGCCATATGATTATCCACATACAACTTTGCTTCAACGCTCTCCACCTATTGCTTATGTCAGTGCTCTCTCCCATCTAGCACACCACTTGAAGGAAAGTGGATCATCTATTAAAAGGTACACTAACCATTTTTGTAATCATGTTATTTCATTTAATGTTAAGGGAAATCTAATGTGGATCATTAGTTGAGTTGGATGATTGATCACTTCTGATTGTACCTTTGTTCCCAAATTTCCTCCGGGTAGTTATCTTTCATCCCTCATCCAGTGTGACTTTCCCTAAGGTTTATTTATTTCCACTATTAAGGAGGAGCACAAATAGGAGGCACTGATTAGTGTAGTGTGCCCATTGTAATCCATACTTGTCACTTTCCATCTATCCTTGATATACACCTCCATTCTTTGGGTTGATTGTCATTTTTCATTGGTAGAGGAACCCTTTATCCACATCTCTAAGTAAGGGTATGGAAACTCAACCCTAGGAGGTTAATGTAGTTGAAAGAAAGATAAAATCATATATATCTACAAATGGAAGAAAATAAAAGAAAACGCAAAAGATGGATGGAGCTAATAATAAGGGCATGGGAAAAAGCCTAGTGTGAGCTCTACTACCCTCATTAGCCATCACCCAGTTCCTAAACATATCATGCTCTCTCTAAATTGAAGAAACTCATAAATGTCCCCACCTTGAGGCAACAAACCACTACATATTTAAGGGGCATCGAACAAGCATTAAGTAAGATGTGTTGAGATTTTGTGTATTTGGGTAGCATCGAGTGTGCTCAAGCCCTGAAACTTTATGGAGGGGCTAAGAAACACATCTCCTCCAAAACCCAGAAAGCGTTTGGAGAAATTTCATCTGGTGTTGAAGTTATTCAAATAATTAATTTTTTTAATGAGGACCCTAAGTCTAAACTTAGAAAATTAGAAAAATTAAAGCGAATTAATTAAACACATGTGATGAAATGTTCTAAGTGACACAGATCAAGCAGTATTTTAATCTTAGCCGTTAATAAGAGATTAAATCACGGCTGTTGATGTGTTCAACAAAAAAGTATAAGAGAAAGGCTTGAGGGTCAGTTGCAGACACACACACGGAGGCAGAGTTGAGAGACTGAGCTGGAATTCTACAGCGGGTTTGCTAAGAATTTCCAGAAGAGTTTTCTGCAGCGAGGAGTAGTATTGGTGGAGGGGATGATCTGATCCTGGAGCCAAGAGTTAGCAAGAGGCAAAGGAGCAACAATCAAGGTTAGCACAGAGGAGCAAGGGAAGCAGCAGCAGCAACTACGCAGCAGTTGTGCAACACAACTTCAGCCACTACGCAGGTGCTACACAGGCCCAGGTGGGGCAACACTGGAGCTACAGAGGCCCTTCAAGGTTACGCAGAGGTAGCTTAAGGACTGCGTCACCCAGTCTAGGGTTACACAGTCCCCCTCTGAGCAGCGCAGGGGCACACAGAGCCCAGCAGGGCTGACGCTGGTTCTTTAGGGGCAGCACTGGGGTTTCTATGGCCAGAAATTAGCTGAGTCTTGTAAATCTTGTTTGAGGGTGTAGATCAGTTAGCTTTTTGGTCTCAGAATAACAGGTATTGCTGAAGATCCATTATTTTCTCTGTCGAGTTAACTAATTAGGTGCCCAGATTTGTTGTACTCAGATTCCACATAATAATAATAAACCCTCATATCTACTGCACTGGTTTTCCCGCATTGGGTTTTTCTGGGGACTATTGTCCGAAAAATCTGTCACTTTGTTTGAAATTTGAATGAGTGTATTATTTAGTAAATGATCTGCATATGTGTAGGTTGTTAGTTGTGTTTACTTCGGTATTTTCTGAATATTTTCTGGAAATAACTTGTATAATTTAATCACAAGTAGGAGAAGTAAAACAAGATATTACAGTAGGATTTCTGCATTGATGTATTCCGAAATTTTCACATGGTATCAGAGCGACCGCAGATCAAGCTGAATCTTCAGCAAATTAGTTAAATAAAATTTTTCTACGGGGTAGCAGCGAAAGCAGCAGAAATCCGGAGAGGGCAGCTCAGCATCAGGAGGACACAGATCCAGAGAGGGGCAGCGCTGCAACTTCAGAAGGCCTTTAGGCTTACGCAGAGGCTAATCAGGCCAACGTAAGGACTGCGTCACCCAGTCTGGGGTTACGCATTCCACTTCTGAGTAGTGCAGAGATTGCAATAGGCTAGTGTTAATTTTGAACAAATAGGTCCAAACTCCATGTTGTGACGCTCAGATGAAGATATCGATATTTTTATTGGATTCCTCTTTCGGAGAGATGCAAGATCGATCTAAAGATCATCTTGATCCAATGAGAAGAACATTTATTTTGAATTTATTCAAGATATGTGCAGGTCGGCCTTAAGGTTTTGTGCCCCAGCAGTTGTGTCACACACCCTCACTGATGGATATATATTGGTCAACGTTGGAGGACATTTTTCACTCATCTCATCCTCACACATTTCTCTCTCCTCATCTGATTGGTTCGATGACCTTGGTGGCTCTTCTCTCCACACGTGGGAAAATTCCAGCAGTAACACATTTCTGATTTCGGTCTAGGGTTTCTGCAACAAACTTTGACCAGCATTGACTTTGGTCAAAAGGACCTAAAACTCTCCCAAAAGTTCGATTTTCCTAATCCGCATTTTCTGGCACTATTCCGGAGGCAAGACGTTGACTTTGACTTTTTTGCGTTGACCTAGCTGCTGCCGCTGTTTGCGTTGACCGTTGATTGACAACGTTGACTTTTGAGTTGACCGTTTGGCTGTCCTAGAGGGTTGTGTGGCATTGCTGGTTGGCTGACCATATTGAGACTTTGCTAGTTGAAGCATCCTGTTGATCGCCGTAACGCACCAACACACTTATATATTTTTGGCTACTCTTCTGTCGATCTACTGGTATGTTCTATCAGCATTTTACTTTATTGTTTATGTGATTACTGTCTGATATTGAAGAAAAAGTAAAGTTGCATCAAGCATAGAACATCTACATAAATTTACATGGTATCGGAGCTGAGGTGAAGACAAAGCCCCAATTTGTAGCAATCACCGAAGAAGAGGATGGGTTCTTCAAACTACAATGGCTTTAAGGCTGATGACAAATTGACTGGGAAGGATGACTTCCATTCTTGGAAGATGACATTGGATCTTAACTTGGAAAACCAAGATGTCATGGACTATGTGCAGGGTAAAATCCAAGAGCCTCCATCCACTCCAACTGCTATTGCCAAAACAAAGTATAAGAAGGGGGAGATCAAAGCAAAGCTGATGATCAGGAACTCAATTCACAAGAGTCTGGTTGCCTACATCTCTGAGCTAGGCACATCAAAGGAGATGTATGATAAGTTGGTTCACATGTTCAATGCCAACAATGCGAATCAAGTCCTATTCTTCAAGAATCAATTGAAGAATCTGAAGAAAGGCAGGGATGAGTCTGTTCAATCATATTTTCTGAAGCTGACCGAGATCAGGAACAATCTGCTGGCTATTGGTTAGACAATAGCTGATCGAGAGATGGTACTCACTGCACTTGGAGGGCTCTCATCCGAATGGCATGTGTTCAACACTACCATTCTCAATAACAATATGATACATGACTTTGACGAAGTACTATCGAGATGCGTACAAGAAGAGACAAGAATGAAGGAGTATGAAAATGAAGGAAATGTTGCCTACGTTGCTCATTCTAGAAAGAAGAACTTTGGTGGTCCAAAGAACAAAGGAAGAGCAGGGGCCCAAGGAAATATGAGCAAGTGTTACACTTATCATAGGCCAGGTCACTATGCTAGAGAATGCCCTTTCAAGAAGGATTCTCCCGATGATGATGACAACAACAACAACTGGAGGAATGGCAATCAAAGGAACAATAGGTTCAAGGGAAAGAGGAAGGCTCCCTCCAGCGGAAATGGTCAACCTTTCAAAAGGTGAAGGAATTCTAGGTATGAGGAATAAAATGTTGTTGATAAAAGAAATGAATTCATTCTTGTATCTGCCCTCTCTGTTGCATCTCCACCCGACACTATGGATGTCTAGTTGATAGATAGTGGTGCCTCAAGGCACATCACTCGGTTCAAGGAAGCACCTCTTGATATGGTTGAGAAGGATACTATTCTGGAAATTATCCTTGGAGATAATGCCACATATCCCGTGAAAGGGACAGGGACTGTGACTCTCCACTTGTCTCAAGGTCAAGTCCTCCGCTTACAAGATGTACTCTATGTACCTAAGTTGAAGAAGAACCTTGTGTCTATATCGGCCATGGAAGACAAAGGTTTCAATGTGGCATTCATTGATGGGAAGGTGCGCATCTGGAAGAAGAGCTTCAAGGAAGCTATCACGATTGGGTTTAGAATTGATACACTCTACCAGGTTGGAGGAAGTCCACTGGAAGCAATGATGTGTGATACTATTCGACAGACTGAACTATGGCACCAAAGGTTTGAACACCTTCACTACAAGGTCCTTCCTGAAGCAAGGAAGGTGGTGACGGGGATGCCCGAGTTCTCAAATAATCACGAAGGTGTATGTCAGGGTTGTGCCGAAGGAAAGCATACAAGAGGACCTTTCCCCTCAAGTGTCACAAAGACATCTGATGTCTTGCAATTGATACATTCTGATCTGTCTGAGATGCTGCCCGTGACATCCTTGGGAGGACGGTCTTATTATATGACATTCATAGATGACTTCTCTCGCAAAATTTGGATATACTTCTTGAAGAAGAAGGATGAGGCTTTCATGTGGTTTCGTACCTTCAAAGCCTTGGTGGAAAATCTGATAGGGAAGAAGATCAAGATATTGAGGACCGATAATGGCACTGAATATGAGACGAACGAGTTCAAGAACTTTTGCAGAGAAGCTGACATCAAGAGGGAGACTATAACTGTCTATACTCTTGAGTAGAATGGCGTTGTTGAATGAAAGAATAAGACCATTGTCGAAGCTGTCTATGTCATGCTATGTGACCAGGGTCTACCGAAGTTTCTGTGGGGAGAAGCTGATAACACTATTGTGTACATACAAAACCAATGCCCACATTCCACTCTGGACTCCAAAACTCCCGAAGAGGTTTTCACTACTAAGAAACTTGATGTCTCACATTTTAGAGTTTTTGGATGTCTTGTTTATTTTCATGTGCCGAAAGAGAAGAGGATCAAGATGGATGCTTCTGGGATGAAGGGAATGTTTGTGGGCTACAGCGAAACTTCCAAGGCCTATAGAGTCTATGTGCTTGGTCAAAGGGAAGTGGAGATATGCCACGATGTCACCTTTGACGGATGCTTCCTTGAGGAAAGTAGTCAATCTTCCAAGATCTGAGGAAGATCATGAGGCGAGGCCTGGAAACCAAGAAGAATCGAAGGATGAGACGATGCCCAATGCTGAAGGACCGATGGACCCGATTGATCCACCTCCTTCCCTGGGGAAGAGTCCATCATGGCTCAGGGACACTCTCGAGGATGTCGAGGGACATATGGCCCCAAGGGGGACATTCCATGAAAGCAAGAAGCCAAATAGATACCAAGGGTATCTAGCAGCCATGAGTACTATTGTACAATCTGAGCCTGGATCTTTTGAGGAAGCCGTAAAGTATCAAGTCTGGAAGGATGCTATGCATGAAGAGTATGAGTCCATAATGAAGAATGATGTCTGGGATGTGGTTCCAAGACCGGAGGACAAAGCAGTTGTCACTTCAAAATGGCTCTACAAGATCAAGCATGGATCTGATGGAAGTGCTGAAAAGTTCAAGGCAAGATTTGTTGCCCGTGGCTTCTCTCAAAAGGAAGGCATAGACTATGATAACATATTTGCACCAATGGCCCGATATACCACCATCCGATCTATCATAGCCCTTGCTGCTACGCAAGGATGGAGTCTTCATCAGATGGATGTGAAGACCTCATTTCTGCATGGTGCGATAAAGGAAGAGGTGTATGTGGAGCAACCTCTGGGGTTCGAAGTTTAGGATCGGGACACCCATGTCTATAGGTTGAAGAAAGCCCTCTATGGGCTAAAGCAAGCACCCAGAGCTTAGTATGAGAGGATAGATAGCTACCTGATGAAGTTGGGCTTCACTCATAGTAATGCTGATCCGAACCTTTACTTCAAGGTTGATAGAGAGAAGCCTCTCATTTTGGTGCTGTATGTGGACTACCTCTTCCTGACAGGTGTTGACCCTCTCATTCATCGGTTCAAGAGGGAGTTCGCTGCTGAGTTCGAGATGAAGGACCTAGGACTAATGCATTACTTCCTAGGCTTGGAGGTCTGGCAGAGACCTGGCGAGATTTTCCTTTCTCAAGGAAAATACATGCTGAAGCTTCTGGAAAGATTTGGTATGGTGGATTGTAAGTCCATGTCGACACCGATGGAGGTCAACTTCAAGAAGTTGAGTGGCAGTGCTGCTGGCCCCATGTTAGCAAATCCTAATGAGTATCGTCAACTCGTAGGGGCCTTGATGTTCTTAGTGAACACCCGTCCGGAAATATGTTTTGCAGTGAACACTTTGAGTCAACAGATGGTTAAGCCTCATCACACTCACTGGGTTGGTGCCAAGAATCTATTGAGATATCTTCGGGGCACGATAAACCATGGGCTGAGATACACTGCCGGGAACCTGACACTCCTGAGTCCTTGGATATACTGATGCCGATTGGGCTGGTAGTGTGGTGGATCGTAAGAGCACATCGGGATGCTGCTTCACACTTGGTTCTGCTTCGATATCATGGATGAGCAGGAAGTAGTAGTTGGTGGCTTTGAGCATCGTGGAGGCCGAATACATTGCAACGAGTATGGCCTGTTGTGAAGCAGTTTGGTTGCGAAAGCTCTTCAGTGAGCTGTTTGTGCATATGCTAGATACCACCGTGATACTCTGTGATAACTAGAGTGGGATTCGGTTGTCCGAGAATCCTGTGTTCCATTATCGATCCAAGCATATTGATATCAAGTACCACTTTATCCAAGATATGGTACAGCGAGGCGTCGTAAGGCTCGATCATATAGGAACTGATGAGCAGGTCGCGGATATTCTCACAAAGCCCTTGGGGAAGGTCAAGTTCCTAACCTTCCGTGAGAGTCTTGGTATCATGGAACGACCCTATGCTGAGGGTCCTGTTGGACGATGAGCTCTGGGAGCTCTGGGGGCCTTTGGGGATAGCTTCTTGGAGCTATAAGCAACCACAAGGCTAGGCTTGCTGAATCTTGTTGGTGTGCTTCTGCCCCACCATTGTGATGATTGAGTTCGTTCACCTCTCATTATCTGTGCCCCGTATGCATCCTACCCATTGAGTTCAGGGCTCATGGGAAGTACCTCTCATTTGGCCAGTGAGGTGGGAAAAGCTAGAGACTAGTAGCAAAGACTGATGGACACATCAAAGATTGCCGTACTCTCTATCTAGGATGGCACGGTCCAACCACTTGATCTAGGATCAAGTATAGTGAGGTTTTAGACCTCCAACTGACTTCGGGTTGGTATGAGACTCTTTGTGAGTCCTATAGAGGTTTCAGACCTCTGGGCTGAATCTGTCAGCTGGGAATGATGTCTTTGTGACTGACCCACTTCTGTTCTGAAATAAAGAAGCCAGCAAAGCAAGTTACAACGGGATGACGCACGATATTTGGATTGCACAGGTGAATGGAGTTCTCCCTAGTTGAGAGGGAGTGTTAATTTTGGACAACTAGGTCCAATCTCCATGTTGTGATGCTCAGATGAAGATATCAATATTTTTATTGGATTCCTCTTTCGGAGAGGTGCAAGATTGATCTAAAGATCATCTTGATCCGATGAGCAGAACATTTATTTTGAATCTATTCAAGATATGTGTAGGTCGACCTTAAGGTTTTGTGCTCCAGCAGTTGTGTCATGCACCCTCACTAATGGATATATATTGGTCAACGTTGGAGGACATTTTCACTCATCTCATCCTCACACATTTCTCTCTCCTCATTTGATTAGTTCGATGACCTTGGTGGCTCTTCTCTCCACACATGGGAAAATTCTAGCAGCAGCACATTTTTTATTTCGGTCTAGGGTTTCTACAGCAAACTTTGATCATCGTTGACTTTGGTCAACGCAAGGTCAAAAGGACCTGAAACTCTCCCAAAAATTTGATTTTCCCAATTCGTATTTTCTGGCACTATTCTTGAGGCAAGACATTGACTTTGACTTTTCTGCGTTGACCTAGTTGCTGCTGCTATTTGCATTGACCGTTGACTGACAGCGTTGAATTTTTGGGTTGATTTTTGAGTTTACCATTTGGCTGTCCTAGAGGGTTGTGTGACATTGTTGGTTGGCTGACCATATTGAGACTTTGCTGGTTGAAGCATCTTGTTGACCACAGTAATGCACCAACACACTTAAATATTTATGGCTTGTCTTCTGTCAATCTATTGGTATGTTTTATCAACATTTTACTTTATTGTTTATGTGATTGCTGTCTGATATTGAAGAAAAAGTAAAGTTGCATAAAGCA
Organism: Pinus albicaulis; assembly: GCA_034641835.2. NCBI lineage: Eukaryota > Viridiplantae > Streptophyta > Pinopsida > Pinales > Pinaceae > Pinus > Pinus albicaulis. The sequence continues at coordinate 638,310,290 of CM076576.1, forward strand.
TAGAACATCTACATAAATTTACAGCTAGTCTGCTCACCCAAAGGCCATCCAGAGGGACGCAGTCCAATCTTCTTGTTTGTTTGCCGAGATTCGGAAGCAATGCTTCAGTTCTTCAACAATGCTTGTGTGATGGAGATTCTACTAGTGCAAAATTGTGCCTAACTAAGTCGATAAAGAGCGTGAGGAAGATAGTTACTCAGCGGATCTAAACCAAACATATCTGAGATTCGATCAGGAGGATTGGAGAGTACTGTCCGATTGTTTTTGGCGGAAGATTTCCAAGAAGGAAATCAATTTTCAAAAGGAGCAGTTTCTAGAGGGTTTCTAGTCACTAAGAAACCCAGATCTAGCATATCTATATTGCAGTAGAAAGAGGGAGAAGAGTATTGTTTCCATTAGCTTTGAGCTAGATGGCTTCTCATGGGCTAAGGGATTAGGACAGGTTGGATGGTGTGTCCAACTTTGCCATCTGGAGGGCTAGGATCCTATCAGTCCTGGATGAGTCTGACATCAAGAACCATGTAGAGAATGTCCTAGCTGAGCCTGCAGATCCTGATCCTTTGAAGAAATTTAACGAAAATCAAGCGTGGGCCAAGTGTTTGATTATGGACGGAGTAAAGGATCATGTCGTGCCACACATTGCCGGAAAGAAGACGACAATTGAGATGTGGACCGCTTTAGAGGCCATGTATCAAGGAAGTTTCGTTCAAAGGAAGATGCTTCTAGAGAATCAGATGAGGCTGTTACAAATGCAGAAGGGTGAGGAGGTGGATCCCTTCCTTTTTCGTTTACAGAATATTTGGGATCAACTGATTGCCATGGGTGCACCTCCGAATGAAGGACTCTTAGTAAGGACTGCCCTGAATGCAGTCATCGAGGAATGGGAAACGTTTGTCCAAAGCATATTGGGTAGGGTAGTGTTACCATCTTGGGTAGACATGTGGGCAATCCTCCGCCAAGAAGAGATCAGGAGGATCACCAAGAGGCAGAACAACAACAACGAAACTGTTAGAGTAAAGAAAGAAGAGGAGGATGATGCAGCCCTTGCATTGAAGGAAAGAAAGCAGTAAGGGAAGAAGAGGGACCTATCCAAGGTCTGGTGCTTTAATTGTGGTGAACTTGGACACTTCACCAGCACTTGTCTTAAGAAGGAGGACAAAGGAGCTTCTGATTCCAATGTTGCAACAACAAAGGATGATGGGAGTGAAGATGACGTAGCCATGAGTGCTCATGAGCCACGTAATTGGGGTGACATGGATCTGTAAAGCAGCTATAGATCAAGGGGGCGGGATCCTTGAGTCAACCTTACTCTTGGATCACATGCGAGCTACGGGAGCGTGAAGACGGTAGTGGGACAAGTAGATGGATGCAGAAGTTCACAGTGAAGCTAAGGGCAATGCTGAGATGTTGTAGGGGGAGCAGCGCAGTGCAGAAGCAGCAGCAACGCAGAGGCTGATGGGACTTCAGCAGCGCAGAGAGGCATTGCTTATGCAGTGCAGAGTTGTAGCAACACAGTGGCTTCAGGAGGACAGTGTAAAGCAACAGCCAAGGAAGTTTCAGTGATGGGATGCAGCCTGACTTGTCTGTCAACAATTGGGCAGGAGTCTTTCAATAACTTACTTCTTAGCAACTGAGTTGCAGTGCAACAATTAGCAGTGGCAGTGCTATGGGAAACATGATGCAGCAAGTTGAGAGGGAGATGCAATACAAATGTGGTAGTGTCAAAGGCAGCAGCGCAGTGGATGGAGGGTAGCAAGCCAAGCATCAGCAGCGCAGAGACCAATGCCAAGATCTTGCGATAGATGGTTTGGATCTATTGCTAGAGCAGACTCCGTGCTAAGAGGGAGTGTTGAGATTTTGTGTATTTGGGTAGCATCGGGTGTGCTCTAGCCCTGAAACTTTGTGGAGGGGCTAAGAAACACATCTCCTTCAAAACCCAGAAAGCGATTGGAGAAATTTCATCTGGTGTTGAAGTTATTCAAATAATTAATTTTTTTAATGAGGACCTTAAGTCTAAACTTAGGAAATTAGAAAAATTAAAGTGAATTAATTAAACACATGTAATGAAATGTTCTAAGTGACGCGGATCAAGCAGTCTTTTAATATTAGCCGTTGACAAGAGATTAAATCACGGTCGTTGATGTGTTCAACGAAAAAGTATAAGAGAAAGGCTTGAGGGTCAGTTGGAGACACACACATGGAGGTAGCGCTGAGAGACTGAGCTAGAATTCTAGGGCGGGTTTGCTAAGAATTTATAGAAGAGTTTTCTGCAGCGAGGGGTAGTATTGGTTGAGGGGATGATCTGATCCCAGAGCCAAGAGTCAGCAAGAGGCAGAGGATCAACAATCAAGGTCAGTGCAGAGGAGCAAGGGTAGCAGCAGTAGTAGCTTACTAGCTACGCAGCAGTTGTGCATTACAGCTTCAGCCGCTACGCAGGCCCAGGAGGGCAGCGCTGGAGCTACAGAGGCCCTTCAGGGTTACGCAAAGGCCTCCAGAGGCAACGTAAGGACTGCGTCACCCAGTCTGGGGTTACACAATTGCCCTCTGATCAACATAGGGGCATGCAGAGCCTAGCAGGGCTCACACTGGGGCTTCAGGTGTAGTGCTGGGGTTTCTAGGGCCAAAAATTAGATGAGTGTTGTAAATCCCATTTGAGGGTGTGGATCGGATAGCTTTTTGGTCTCAGAACAACAAATATTGCTGCAGATCCATTATTTTCTCTATCGGGTTAACCGGTTGGGTCCCAGATTTGTTGTACTCTAATTCTACATAATAATAATAAACCCTCATATCTGCTGCACCGATTTTCCCACATTGGGTTTTTCTGGGGACTATTGTCCGAAAAATCTATGTGTCACTTTGTTTGAATGAGCGTATTATTCAGTAAATGATCTGCATATGTGTAATCTGTTAGTTGTGTTTACTTCGGTATTTTCTGAATATTTTCTGGAAGTAGCTTGTCTAATTTAATCATAAGTAGGAGAAGTAAACCAAGATACTACATTAGGATGCACTGATGTACTCTGAATTTTCCACAAGATGGTCATCCAAGCTATGCAAGAAACAAAAGAAAGATCATTGAAAGTAAAGGCACACTAGAGGGGTCGTAAAAATAGGCCAAGGAAAGGGGTAACTCATGCCTCCATGACTGCTCCTTATCATCATTACATTCAATATGTTGGATATCTATCAGCTAACACCAAGGAAATAACATCTTCCTTAAATTTCTTCCCATTCCATGAACACATTTATCACATACATTTATGGATTGATGGGCCTACCGAGGAATTGTCTTCTCTTTGGGTCTGGAAGCACCTAATAGGGATAATTGAATACTCATCCCTAACACAAGTGTGGTAACTTACTTATAAATCATCAAATAGAAAGACATTTGAAGGCAAGGCTTGGGTGAAACATTTGTTTCTCCTACCATTGAATATGGTTTCTTTTCCTAATGATGTTGATCTCATTTGATCTTGAGGGTATGTTTTGTGAAAATTCCAAGTCCTAGATCTGGAATACTACTGCAACAAACTGAACTACTTCTCCTACTTGTAAATTATATTTAACAAGTTATTTTGTAGATTACTTCTGAAAACATTGAAGAAGTTATTGAAGCAACCTTCACTTAAATTATATGTGAAAACAATAAACTGAGCAAGAGAAATAACACACACAAGACACCATTATTTTTGGACAAATGTCCCCAGAAAAACACAATGCAGAAAAACCGGTGCAACAGATTTGAGGGTTTTATTATTAAGAAACAGTTATATCTGAATACATCTCTGATTGTCTCAACGGACAAATTAGTTACAGAGAATACTGACAGAGAAAAATGGTGAGTTTACCTCACTCTGCAAATCTCGAATGATCTAGTAGCTTAACTGAAGAACTGTGAAAATTTCTGAATACATCAATGCAGAAATCCCATTGTAGTATCTTGGTTTACTTCTCCTACTTGTGATTAAATTATACAAGTTATTTCCAGAAAATATTCAGTAAATACCGAAGTAAACACAACTAACAGGCTACACATATGCATATCATTTATTGAATAATACGCTCATTCAAACAAAGTGACACATATTTTTCGGACAATAGTCCCCAAAAAAACCCAATGCGTGAAAACCGGTGCAACAGATATGGGATTTATTATTATTATGTAGAATCCGAGTACAACAAATCTGGGCACCCAACTGGTTAACCCGACAGAGAAAATAATGGATTTGCAGCAATACCTATTGTTCTGAGACCAAAAAGCTAACTGATCCACACCCTCGAACAGGATTTATAAGACTCAACTAATTTCTGGCCCTAGAAACCCCAGTGCTACCCATGAAGCCCCAGTGTCAGCCCTGCTAGGCTCTGCGTGCCCCTGCACTGCTTAGAGGGAGAAGGCGTAACCCCAGACTGGGTGACGCAATCCTTACGGTGCCTTTGGAGGCCTCTGTGTAACCCTGAAGCGCCTTTGTAGCTCCAGCGCTACCACTCTTGGGCCTACGTAGCGGCTAAAGTTGTGTTGCGCAGATGCGTCGTAGCTATTGCTGCTGCTGCCCTTGCTCCTCTGCGCTGACCTTGATTGCTGCTCCTATGCCTCTTGCTGACTCTTGGCTCCGAGATCAGATCATCCCCTCAGCGAATACTACCCTTCCCTGCAGAAAACTCTTCTGGAAATTCTTAGCAAACTCGCCCTAGAATTCCAGCTCAGTCTCTCAACTCTGCCTCCATGTGTGTGTCTCCAACTGACCCTCAAGCCTTTCTCTTATACTTTTTCATTGAACACATCAACGACCATGATTTAATCTCTTATCAACGACTAAGATTAAAACACTGCTTGATCCGCGTCACTTAGAACATTTCATTACATGTGTTTAATTAATTCACTTTAATTTTTCTAATTTCCTAAGTTTAGACTTAGGGTCCTTATTAAAAAAATTAATTATTTGAATAACTTCAACGCTAGATGAAATTTCTCCAAACACTTTCTAGGTTTTGGAGGAGCTGTGTTTCTTAGCCCCTCCACCAAGTTTCAGGGCTAGATGACACCCGATGCTACCCCAATACACAAAATCTGAACACTCCCTCTTAACACAGAGTGTGCTCTAGCAATACATCCACACCATGTATCACTAGATCTTGGCATTGGTCTCTGCGTTGCTGATGCTTGGCTTGCTGCCCTCCATCTACCGCGCTGCTGCTTTCTGTACTGTTTCCCATGTCACTACCACTAACACTGCCACATCTATACTGCAACTCCCTCTCAACTTGTTACATCATGTTGCCCATAGCACTGCCACTGCTAGTTGCTGCATTGTAACTCAGTTGCTGAGAAGTAAGCAACTGAAAGAATCCTGCCCAATCGTTGACAAACAAGTCAGGTTGCATCCCATCACTGAAATTCCCTTGGCTACTGCTTTACGCTGTCCTCTTGAAGTCACTGCATTGCTGCAACTCTACATTGCATAAGCACTACCTCTCTGCGCTGTTGAAATCCCATCAGCCTCTACGCTATTTCCCCTACGCTGTTGTTGCCGCTGCACTGCGCTGCTCCCCCTATAACATCTCAACACTACCCTCTGCTTCACTGTGAACTTCTGCATCCATCTACTTGTCCTGCTACTGTCTTCAGGCTCACATAGCTCGTATGTGATCCAAGAGTAGGGTTGACTCAAGGATCCTGCCCTCTTGATCTGTAGCTGCTCTGCAGATCTGTGTCACCCCAATTACGTGGCTCATGAGGGCTCATGGCTACATCATCTTCACTCCCATTGTCCTTTGCTGCTGCAGCCTGGGAATCAGAAGCTCCTTTGTCCTTCTTCTTAGGAGAAGTGTTGGCGAAGTGTCCAAGTTTGCCATAGTTAAAGCATTGGACCTTGGATAGGTCCCTCTTCTTCTTCCCTTGTTGCCTTCTTTCCTTCGATGCAAGCGTTGCATCATCCTCCTCTTCTTTATTTACTCTGACAGTTTCGTTGTCGTTGTTCTGCCTCTTGGTGATCCCCCTGATCTTTTCTTGGCAGAGGATTGCCCACATGTTTGCCCAGGATGGTAACACTGCGCTACCTAATATGCTTTGGACAAACGTTTCCCATTCCTCGGTGATTGCATTCAAGGCAGTCCTTACCAAGAGTCCTTCGTCTGGACGTGCACCCATGGCAATCAGTTGATCTCGGATAGTCTATAAACGAAAAAGGAAGGGATCCACCTCCTCACCCTTTTGCATTTGGAACAACCTCATCTGATTCTCTAGAAGCATCTTCCTTTGAATGGAGCTTCCTTGATACATGGCCTCTAAAGTGGTCCACATCTCATTTGCCGTCTTTTTTTCGGCAATGTGTGGTACGACATGATCCTTTACTCCGTTCGTAATCAAACGCTTGGCTCGTGCTTGATTTTCATTAAATTTCTTCAAAGGATCAGGATATGCAGGCTCAACTAGGACATTCTCTGCATGGTTCTTGATGTCGTACTCATCCAGGACTGATAGGATCCTGGCCCTCCAGATTACGAAGTTGGACACATCGTCCAACTTGTCTTGATCCCTCAGCCCATGAGAAGTGATTTGTTAGTTCCCCGTAATTTGCTAGATTGATTGAGATACAAATGGACAGGGGTGACATCAAACCAAGCTTTGGAATCCAAGGACCTAGCCTTCCTGGATTCAGAGAGGGATCTATCTATTAGGTGCAAAGATGAAACTTGTTTGCTTTTTAAGGTTAGTTTTAGGCTAGTTATGAAGTATTGGGTTTGTTGATTGTTTTTGGTTGTGTATGATGATTAGATAGACTAGATAGAAACAAGGAAAACTTCTAGTCATTGGGCAATGGAGTCTAACAAGGTCATGATAGGTTCATTAATGGATTAGGGAGTATTGTAGGGCAAATCTAGCTTGATTGGTGGATCTTTGGGATTTAAAGGATCATGAGATGAACATAAATATTGAGAACAAAGTTAACAAAGGGCAATCAAGAATCCTTTATCATATGCTTTAACAAGGAGGTCTTTAAACACAGATAAGCAAAAGCTATAACTCAGGAGGTAGGGCAAACCATAAGCTCAATAAAGAATACTTAAACTGATCAATATCCAAGATAAACATTCCAGTGAAACATAGAAAGCATAAGAGCTTATCTAACTTTAGTAAATTCACCTTCAGAATTAGAAAACATTTAAGGTCACAAATAACTATAGTCAGAGAGGAGGGAACTCCTGAACATCTAAGATTATAGCTATGGCGATCTTTAAAACAATTAACCAAGCAAGTGCAAAGAGTATGATTTGAAACAAAACTTCTTTGGCAAACCTAAGTAATGTGCTTTAAAGGGAGACTTCAAGAACAATGCTTTAGTGGCAACAAGTAAGTAGAGCTAACCATGAATCATGCTTGATACCTACTGTATTAAACCATTCAGGAAATAAACAAACTTAGGAGATCTTAGAGAGCAAAGAAGGATCCTCTAACATGTCCTAACAAAAGAAACATTAAGGCAGTGAAGAACAAACAGAGCTAAGGTGCCATCAGAAACATTGCTTAGTCCAAATTCTTTGTCCTACTGCAACATAGAAAGATGGAAACACAATGATAAACTAGAAAACATGAACAAAAGAAACACTTCACCATCAACCAGGCTCATGGATCCTGCAACCAATCCTCCTCCATCAACAAACAAATCAGGGCATTCATAAGCTCCAAGACATCAAATTGTTTTCAACCTCCAAGGGACTATGTATTACTTCAAAATCAGTCATAAAATTCCAACCCAATACATAATAGCCTCATGCTCTATTTATGGAGCAAATGAGGATGTGGAAACCATAAGAGGCTTCTAGAAACCCTAATTCTGTCATAAATGTCATAAATGTGCTTAATGGCCATGCAAGGCCCAAGACACATAATAGATAAGCTAATAAATGAAAAACATCAAAACATAACTCCTCAATCAAATATAGAGTGATTTGTCCAAGAAAAAAAAAAAAAAAAACTATTTTGCCATTAATCAGTGTCTTTTGTTGACTTTTTGGCCTAAGTTAGTTTGTTTGCGCAGTGCCATTTTTTCAGAAAATAGGTTGTTTTGCAACCAAGTTTGGAGTCTGGACCACTTCCCGATGTAGGATTTGGCCTAGTGACGGCTCGTTGGAAAGCCTGAAGAGTATACTTTCCAAAAATGCTTGTGGTTTTCTTATCTAGCTTCTGTAACCTGGTCAAAATGTCAAAATCCCCAGACTGGTCATTTGCGCAGCACCAGTCCCAAAACAGGGGCAGAAAGGTAAAAAAAAGTGAGGTTTTTTGACCTTTTGAGGGGTCAAATCTGCTCCAAAACTTCTGAAATTTGGTGAGTATGATGTGCAGGCTAAGATAAATCCAAAAATGCAAAGTTTTGCTCTTGGGGATGCTCCATGTGTTTGTGTAGCGCCAGTGGCGCTACATAAATGAGACCAAAAAAATTCAAAAAAACAAAATTTTCTCCAAATTTTCTCAAATTTGGTGGAGATCTTCTCTAAGGGGTTCTGATCAACTGCTGAGAAGCCTCAGCGAAAACTCCAATGTTGTTATGCCTTTTTTCCCTTTTTAGATTTTGGACTTCAAGGAGGGCTTCCTTCAGTTTGGCACAAGGAAGCTTTTGTTTCTTGGCATAATACTTTGTCATTTTTCTTTGCAACCCTAAGCCTTCATTTGCCTTCATCAGCTTGGCCTCTAGGTGTATACTTGCCCTCTCAAGCCTTGGAGTTAATGTAGTTGGCAAGGTCCCTTGCCTTTCGAAGGCAACAAACACTTGCCTTGACGCTCTTTGATATGTGCATGTAAGAGGAGTGATGGAGGTTTTGGTGGTGTCTTCATCATAGCTACGACCTTTGGTGTTGTCATCATCTCCCTTACCTTTATCATGATCCTCTTTAGTGATTACATGCTCTGTTTGATCACTGCTTTTTTTTACCTTCAGCACCATCATCCTCATCATTTTCTTCGCTGCCTTCTCTGCTATCACTTTAGCCTTCAAACTTATCATTAACCTCTGCACTTGCTTCACTTTCACTTTATTCATCATTATCACCCTCCTCTGTTTCCATATCTTTTGCCTTTGATATGGTGATTAGGGCTGATGGACAAACTAGGGTTTGGGGGGGCCAAATGAAAATGGTGGGCAGCTCTTCACAAATGAGTGGTGTGGTAGTCGGGTACATGGCTGAGTGCCTTTGAGGTTTGATGAAGGTTTTTTTTATATGAGATGCAACCACCCTAATTCACTCTCCCTCAAGTGACAATTTTGTTCAAGGAGGCCAAAAAATAGAGGTTTATTTTGCATTGAAGACCTAGGGTTTTCTCAAATTAGGGTTTAACCAAAAAATACTTGAGGAGGAAAGAAATAGGCCACCTACCACATTTTACTCTTTTGCAGGCTTCGAAGGTGACTTGGAGGTGTCTTTGAGCTTTTGGGCAAGTTTTCTTGTAAGTTTGGAGGAAATTCTGCATTTGCACAACGCCAGCTATTTGCGTAGCGCCACCCTCCACTTTGCACAACGCAGTGCAAAAATGCACTGTGAAAAACCATGTTTGCGCAGCGTCATGGTCTTATTTGCGCAACGCCAGTCATTTTGCGCAGCGCCACTTCAGCAGAAAATGGGTCAACTTGCAGCCAAGGGTTGATGACCTTCCAGATGTTGGATTTGGGCCCGTTATAGCTCGTTAGAAAGCTTGACTTGACTACTTTCCAAATACACCATTTTTTCCCTGATTAGAGTTGATTTTCTCAGTCAAAAGTTGATTTTCCCAAGACTGGTCAAAACGTCCTGAATGATGGTGCAGAAATGCAGAGTGCTGGTGCAGACCACTTTTGGATGCCTTCCTCAATTCCAAATTGAGCTCATGATATCTCATTGGAAAGCTCTTCAATTCTAGTTGTCTTTCGATTCATCAAGCAAGTCATTTGGACACTACAGTTGTGAGAAAACTTGATTTTCCCAAGATCACTCCAACAGTGCAAAAATTCTCCCGTGACACCTGTATTTTTGACAGTGTTCCCAAACCATGATACTTGTGTAAAAACTGAAGGAGGTTTATCTTCTTGGCCCTATTATGGACAAAAACCTCTCTCACTTTTTCCAAATTCATCTCGGTTTGGTCCGAAACATATTTTTAAATAAAACTGGCCCTGGGTGTGGCAAATGACTTGGCCCTTGGAATGAATTCTTGGAAAATGATGGAGGCGTGATGTTTATGAGTTGGAATGGACTTATACTTGCTGATATGATCTATCAAATGGATCCTTTGCTCCTATGCCTCTTTTCCATGGCAAACCCTAGCTTAGTTTGAAGAGGAAATTAGGGTTTGGTGTAGGGGATTTAGGACTGTCTTGTAGAGGGAGGAGAATGGAGGGGTTAAGGGGTGTATAAATTCTTGGGGAAATTTTGGGGGATAAGGATAGATGTTAGAGAGTAAGGGAAAGTGGAATTTCAAGAATTGAGTGAGGGTAAGTGGTCCAAAAGGGCAAATCACAGGCCTAGTCTCAAAAAGTGTCAAATTATGGCAATAGACTAGGTTTTGTATAAAAATGATAATTTTGAGGGATAGGAGTGATGGGAAGTGTTTATGAAGGTATATTAAGGATAGGAGGAGGTGTAAGAGCATCAGGAGATAAGCCTTGTTGATGATTAATCCATGGAGGTCATGAAACCAAGAAAATTTCCCTTAAAAACCCTAGTTTTCTCTGAAAATAGGCATGCTGCCTCTCCTTTGCTGTAGGTGTCTTTAGTGATGAATTGGCCTCTTACCTTACCTATTTCTCTGTTGATAGCCACCTTGACACCTCTTGCAGAAATGTCAAAATGGGTAGTTTTCCTTTGCAGACTTTGTGCTTGGCCAAAGAGGCCTTCCTTGTAAGATTTTTGATCTCCTTTGGACAACCACTTGCTGATCTTCCTCCTCTTTGATTTTACCTTTTTGGCATATGAAAAATAGTGACTTAGATCATCAAAACAACCCTACAACCTATGAAACCCTAAATGACCTAGTGGGAGGCTCTTTGGACTTGGTCTCTGCTTGAAAACTTGACTTGGGATTATTAGGTGTAAAATAGAGTTTTGGACAAACTGATGTATTAAAGATTCAAAATCCAATGTACTTGATTTATCTAAAGAGCCTACAGAGATAGTTTTGAGATCATCAATGCTTGAGGCATTTGGGAGACATAAGAGAGTTGATTGGTTGGTGACCTTAGGTAGTAGTGGAGGGGTTGGGCAACACAAGAACAGTGGGCTTGAGGCCAAAGGTGCCCAGACATGGTGAAAATGAATAGCATGAGCCCATGATGGGTCTTTTGGGAGTAGCAAGCTGACCTTGACATGAAAGGATGATAAACTAGTGAAAATTTATCCTAAGGATAATGAAGGTAGTGATATTTCTATAACTCACAATGTTCATGAACTTTGTTTCTAGAAATCTAGGATAAGTATTTTAGTCATCCATGAGAAGCAAAAATTACTGATGACTAATAGTGGCTCCACTTGGGGAGGGCAGCTTCTTTTGAGGAGGTGTCCAGAACTTCAGATCTCTAGCTTTATGGTGACCAGTGCCTCATCCATTGGGCAGATTTTTACCTCTTTTCATTTGTTGATGCTTGCTTGAAGCTGTGATCTTAGTAATCTGAAAAAACATGATTAACATCAACATCATCTCTACCTTCCCAACCTACTTGCCTAACATTTTTTCTTCCTTGAGTGCACTTGAACTGGCAAACCCTTTGACATTTTTTCTTTTCCTTTGAAAACAAAAACAACTATCTAATAGTATCCTTATCACTTCCAAGGGTTCAGATTATGCTAGTGAACCCTTTTATTTTCTACCTAGACTACTCAACTATCAAGATTAAGCTATTTGACAGGATTCATTCACTAAGCTACTGACATGAAATTGAAAGCATGGGAAATCAGGATTAGGCAATCTGACTTTCCATGAGTTGTGGCATAAGAACAAGCTGCACACAAATTTTATTTTTGTATAAACAAAACTAGAAAAACAAGGGTTGTGATTTATCATTTGCTAAGCAGACCTATCTTTCTCTTTGGTTCAGTTTTAAGCATGTGGAACCAACATTCTTCATTCCTAATCTATTCTCTTTTGACAAGTCAAGTTTACATGATTTGACAAGTTTTTCTTTCACTAACCTATCAGCAAATAAACTGAAAACATGTTCAGCCATGATTAGGCTAGATGACTGAACAAGACTTTTTTTTCAAATACAAGTAGTGGCATTTAGACTTGCACACTTTTAGCATCACTATTTTTTGGGTATGCGGTTGTACCTCTTCTTTTCATCTGCCCTCTTTTTCATTTTTTTTTTTGTTTTTTACTTTTTCTCTCTTCTTGGTCAAAACAACGTAAAATTAAGGTAGAAAAATGCTCATAGTGCTGAGCTTATTTGTTTTCCTATCTATCCTAATCTAACCTATACACGATATACATTCAGCTGGTGAACTCTCTTTTCCAATACATCCAATCAAGCAAATGATTCCATGAGGGATCTTGGTTTAGCTCATTGAGGGTGCTGGCAAAATTAAAAGGCCACTCCCACCTCACTTGTGTTTGAACAATAGTGCTTAAAACTTTTCTTACACTTTTCAACAAACTGCTCTTGACATAACATGCTCTTCTTTTAGATGCCTCTAATAAATCAGCAAAGGGATCTTGAAACAATACCTGAATGTGAGAATCTGGAAAATAAGCTTGATCTAGGACTGCTTCTTCCTCCACTTGGCTAAGCTTGGGATGTTTTTGGGAAAGAAACTCCTTCTCTTCCTCATGATCATCTGCATTGTCAGACTCATCATATATTGCCATGTTGTCCTCTAATAAACCTGGTTGAAAAGAGCCATAGCTGTTCTCTTTCTCTTGTGAAGGTTGGACATAGGGCTAAATGTGTTCTTTGTTGTTGAAATCAATACCCAAAGATTGCTGACTTCTAATTGCATTAAGGTTGTATTTGATGAACTGAAAGGAAGTACGACAAAGAGGTGAAGACCCTTCCCTTTCTCCCAAACTTTTTGCACTTTCTTCTTCACTGTCATAGCTGAGTGGTATTTGCTTATCATTTTATTTGAGCTGTTGAAAATGACTGTCTTTGTCTCTCAAACTAATCACTGATTGTTCTGTAGTGTTATCTTGAGTCTGGAGAACATAATCATCATCATATTGATCATATTTGGGCAGCTTATTCATAGGAGGTGTTAGTGTTAGTGTAGTCATACTGCCATCAATGATCAAAATTGCTCTTTTGCATTCACATATTAAGAGTCCCATACCAATAAATTTCACCATTCCGCTAGGTCATGGATTCATTGATGGTAGTGATTTTTCATCAGTTTTCCCTCATGAGAAACTTGTTGATTCTCCTCTCTATGGTCTTTAGTCATGAGCTACTTTCAGTTTGTGAGTCATGTCAGTAGGTCATAGGAGTGGTCTCATTAGGTTCTAGGATCTCACCATGGTCAAATTAATGAGTCAAGTGTCAATAAATATCAGTAAGGTCATGAGAAAGTCAATAAACTCAAAGTCACAGCACCTGCAAGATCAAATAGATTTTTTATTTAGTTTGATGTAATTTTTACCTCAAAACCATGTTTTGAGGTGAAAACATGATACTTTGCCTTTATTATCATTCATTATGTAATTTTATGACAGCATATGTAATAAGTCACATTTCAGAAACTACTATCTCCATCAAGTCATCACCCTGCCTTTCAGAGAAGTTTTCACATCATTTTCAGTGTCAAATCATGTTCCAAGTAGATTCAAAAGAAAGAGCCTGGAAAGAGCTTTCCAACGGTATACTACACTCTCAAAACTGACTTCTGGATTGAAATTTATGCCTAAGTGAAGTAAAAAGTCCCCTATTCCCTAACCTTCCCCTTTTTCCCATCTTTCCCAAACTTCATTTTGTTAAAGTTCTATATTTTCTTTAATAAAATCCCTTTTTCCTCCCTCCGATTATAAAATCGCATTATAAAATTATTTAAAACACAAATGCGATTTAAACTTAACCACTTCCCCTCCATGCCATAGAACTTTATAATAAAGTTTTAAAATTTCTATATTATATAACCCCTGCCATTTTAAACCACTTCCCCTTTTCATAACCCCTTAAACTTTAGAACAAAGTTTAAGTTTCATATTATAAGATCCCACTGACCCAAAGTCCCTTTCCCCTTTCCAATTGCATCGCAACATTACATAAACGCACCCCGATCGGCCCTTTGTTAAAACTCCGATTCCGATTACGTCGAGTTTCCCCGATGGTGTATCTCCGATGGCGAAACCTCAGTTGACCCCTGGCCGTCAATCCGATCGATGATCGGACGACCCACAGCCCGTCGCGCCCATCGCATCGGCAATTTCATATGTCACGTTGCCCCTCCGCCTCCTCCGATGCCGATGGATATTGGGTCCCGCCATTTAACATTACCTTCTGCCATTCATATAAAGGCCTTTCCCTTTGATAAAATTGAGTTTTATTTTATTAATACAAAGGACCCCCCCCCCCCCCCAATCGCATGGGCGATTTCATATGTATCACTCTACCCCGATCCCCTTCGATCCCCGATGCCAATTAACCCGGTCCCACCATTTAATATTCTCTGCCCATTCAAATAATACAAAGGCTTGCCCTTTGTAAAACGTAAAATGTTATTTTAATTCATTTTACAAAGCCTATCCCCATCACATCGGAAAAATGTATTATGTTATACATCCCTCCCAAACTCCCGATTGTGATTGCGATTGTATCCCCGAGGTCCCACCTTGCCATCCCTCCGCTCCCGCATATAAAATCACCTTTTCCCTTTGTAAAGCGCCGAAAGGCATTTTGATTTGTTTTACACTATCCCTTTAGTTTGTTCTGTTATTTCATCGGGACTATGCCCATCGCATCGGAACTTTTGCGTGGTGTATTCCAAGTGCATCCGACCCCCGATCATCGATTGCGATGGCACCGTCACATATTATATTACAATGGTTTATATCATGTTATGTCCCACCTCCGCGACTTTGTGATTGCGATTACAATATGGACCCCACCTCCTTCCCTTCCCTTCTTCCTATTCAAAATTAATTTTTCCCTTCACAAAGGTATATAATTTCATTATATTTTATTTCAACAGCATTTCATAAAAGTTAGTTTCTTCAAATGAATAATGGAAAGCAAAGCGAAAAGTCAAAAGGCTGAGAAGCTTATATTAAAAGGAGAGTTTTTACAACAACAACAAAGTAGGAAATTTGTTTTCCGGATTGCCTATTTTTCCTTCATACAGTATAACAACTAATTTCAAAGGGTCAAAATGTATTGTTGTTCCTTGTTTTCAGAGGAAAATTGTTGGTTCTCTTTGCCATATTCAGATTTCAGTTCTGAGTTGTTAAACAACTCCCTCTTTTCATGGATCTATGTTCCCACATTTCAGCGTATTTATTGTAATTGTAAATCATTTGTAAAGCAGTCTGTAACTCAGAAGTAGGGGAATAGTGTGGAAGAAAGCTTTGCGCTCCATTGTAACAGTTTTGGATAGGGAATGAATAAAGAGATGTAGCTCTGATTTGTGGGATCCATGTGGTGTGAGTTTTAGCATTTGTTTTTCTCCTTTGTTTCATATGTAAATTTGTTATGTTTCACCTTTCATCCATAAACATTTCCTGTTGAATGCTTTCAAGATAGAAAGGTAGGATCCATTTTTATGCCCTGCCTTGGGAAATCATTCATACTCTGTGTTTTTCTTCTGTTTTAAAATGATCCATCTCCCATGCCCTTTTCAGCTCCTCATCAGTCTTTCCATTCCACCCTTATTTAACCTTAATTGCTAAAATTTCTTTCCTACCTTACCCCATGAAATACCCTGTATCCTGATTTATTCCCCTAGTTTCATACTGTCCCTTTTTGTCCCACACATCCCTGAAAATTAATTCATTTATTAAAATTCTTTCCCATCATTATACCTAGCCTAATATCAGTTTCATTATTGCACTTTATTGAATATCCTTTCACGGAGAGAGCCCTCTCCTATCCTTGTAGGGCTAGCTACAAGGCTGAGCGTGGTTTAGTTGTTACCCTGTTTTGCCCTTTTCAGCCTGGGGTTCAGATCAGGTGCTAACAGGAGGAACATCATCCATTATGCACACTTGATCAGCAAATTGTTCCATAATATGAAAAGGAGAGTATTCATGGCCAATATTTCTCTTTTAGCCATTTGAAATGACTCGAAGCACAAGGGTAGGGACTCAAGAGGTGCTGGCTCATCTTCCATTTCTGGTTTTGTAATCCAAACAGTCATACCAAGATGATTTGAGGGGAGAACTTTTGGATTTGAAAAAGGGTTTGTATTATCCATTTCCTTCCTTAATGATTCTTTAGAGCATTCTACCTTGTTTATGTTTTCAATTTTCTTGTAATACTCTCTTAATAGTGAAGCATAAGATGTAGGAAGGCATATAGTACTTACTTGACAACTTTCCGCATCTTCTTCTTTGCAACCTTGGTCAGCCAGTATGTTTTGATAGCTATCTTTGCATTGAAATGACTGATTTGGTTCCTCCCAAGAAAATGGTACCGGCTGCTCTGAATAATCAGCACCAACCTCAACCTTGTACTCTTCCTCTTTCTTGCCAAGTATATGCATCATTTTGTTGATTGTATCTGTCAACATCTCTAGCTTTACCTCTGAAGAAGTCAGTTTATCTTGAGCTGCTTTGTTGATCTGAAAATGACCTGAGTTACTTAGTTCAATTTCAGAGATTGACTGTAGGGGCATTTACTGGATATGTCACCCTTAAAGAAAGGATGAGATCCAGAGGCTACCTGGCCCTCTACAGACTCTGTTTATAGAACTTTATAGCGATTAACACTCAGGTTATTAAAATGCGGAAATTTACTTTCCTAGTCCTTGTACAATATGTGAATGGCAGTATTACTGAACAATTATTATGTGCATTAACTGTTTAGACATGAAATAATCTATGTATGTTTAGATTGAACAATTTCACATCAATCACATAAGCAATACCATAAGACAAAGAAGTTTGTGACGGAGTTTGTCCCTCCTGGACTACGTCTTTGGGCCCGCCTCAGAATTGTGCATCCGTTGTATTCTTGAAGCCAAGAGAAATATGCTACAATGAATCATCAGTTGCACTACTGATGTTACAGATATAGACCATCCCTTGAATAGGCTAACTAATACAAACTCTTTTCTTTCACCACTTAAGAAAAGACATGGATGATTCCCACATAAACAAAACTAAGGAACTGAAGCTTTATGGAACTTTGACTGGATGGTGGTTGAAAGAGTTTTAGAAAATCGAAGTTAATCTCGTCAATCATCAAAGTACTTCGATACAGTCTTTATGCAAGTAGGATGGCCTTTTCTCCTTCAATAAACCTGCAATGAGAAACTCTCCACCAATTATATCTTCTTCCTTCTTAAGAGTGCCTACTTCTTCTTGAAGTAGGGAAAGCTCTCCTCAACCTCCTCTCATGGGGTCTCTTCTTTCTTCTGAGGTCTCTCCTCTCAAGGTGACCTTCTCCAGATCTCCCCTAAAATGACATTTTCAAGTCTTTTTATAACAAAGACAAATTAGGCTTCCTCCTTTGATTCATTCGAATCCCAATGGTTCATTCCTTCCTTAGTGTCACTTAGATTATAAGGGATTTGTTTTAATTATTGGATAACATGCATATCCATTTGCATACAATTTAGGCTTCATGATAAACTTTTTCATGACTTGATGGCTCGATCTCGAATGTTTCGAAGCCACATCTGAAATAAGTTGAGCAATCATTTATGAAAAGGATCGAATCCCTATCTTACACAATCCTAGGGATTAATCCGCAATCTTTAGCGCTGACATTAAATCAGAAAACCCATATTAAAACTCTGGATAGGCTCTGACTGCTGGCAGTCAGGCTGACGATGCGGAGGAAGGTTGACGGCACATGTGAATAGGCGGTGGTATAATTGAAACTGGCCACCTATGGATTATCCGCCCGACGGTTCTGCATTGTAACAGCTGTCCACACAACATTCCCGCCGCGGTTTTACAACTGCTCACATGTTGTAACATTTCCCGACGTGGTCAGAACTTTAACATATCTCTGACACGGTCTTTATTGCCACGCGGTTTACAACTTTCCGCTGCGGTCTTCAAAACTCTGGTCACAAGATATTCAACTTCCCACGCGGTCATCGTAACTCTGTGGGAGTTTATTTGCAATGTTTTAAAACATGGTTTTAAAAACATAACCTGAGCCATTAAACTTTGTATATGCCCGACATCCAAACCCTTTGCACTATGGGTTTGATATATGTTAAAATCCCGACTTCCGAACCTTATATTAAGGTTTTACATAATCTTTCGAACCTTAATATAAAACTTTATACTATGGGTTTCCTACCCATCATCTGAACCTTAATAAAAAAAAGGTTTATGGTTTAAAAATTACGCTAGGAGGTTTTAAGTCCATAAGTTTATAAAACTTAGGAATAGGACTTTAAGACCATAGACTTTGTGCTAGGACTTTGCTTGACATTTAGTCCTAGGAATAGATTTGGGCCTTTACAACATATGTTTTCATTTGACACTTAGCGCTAGTCCTTAGGACTTAAACCTAGGACTTAGGATTTAAAATTTAGTCCTTTTTACCTTAATAAAAAGGTTTACAAAAGCGGACTATAAACATTTTCGACCTTTACAATTAAGACTTAGGACAAGTTTTATTACATAAGTCTTTAACAAACTTTGTTGTTTTTGTCGTAGGTCAAACTTGAAGATGTCTTGATTGGCGCTTTTGAAACATATTTGCTGGAGTAGAATCTAAATTCGATGTCGATCGATGTCGAACATTTAAACTCACAAATTTGATGACCATCTTGATCAATACCTGAATTATTACATAATCGACAATTACCAAATTCCAAATAACCATCTTGGTCGTTTGGGGAATTTCGATACAATTTTAATAATTCTAAAATTGGATCACACCTCCCAACTAAAAGAACGTGTGGTTCTCCAAAAGTTTTATTACAATGCTTTTGAAAAACAAATTCACTTCTAGAACCTAGTTACAACTTTACTAGATCTAGATATTACAAAATCATTTAAGCATAAGGCATGAAGTCTGCCCAATTCCATTCAGCACTTGTTTGTTCTCCAGCAGGTGACTTGGATTCTTCCTGGGCTGCTGGTGTCAGCACTGTTTCCTTTGGGAGCATTGGACAATTTTCTTTGACATGCCCTGACAGTTTACAGTTTTGACAAATTGACAGCTGGCGAGTGTTCTTGCCCATCTTGTACCTGCAAAGAACTAGCTGCTCTGATACCACTTGATCTGAAAATGACCTGAGTTACTTAGTTCAATTTCAGAGATTGACTGTAGGGGCATTTACTGGATATGTCACCCTTAAAGAAAGGATGAGATCCAGAGGCTACCTGGCCCTTTACAGACTCTGTTTATAGAACTTTATAGCGATTAACACTCAGGTTATTAAAATGCGGAAATTTACCAAGATCTTTCCTAGTCCTTGTACAATATGTGAATGGCAGTATTACTGAACAGTTATTATGTGCATTAATTGTTTAGACATGAAATAATCTATGTATGTTTAGATTGAACAATTTCACATCAATCACATAAGCAATACCATAAGAAAAAGAAGTTTGTGACGGAGTTCGTCCCTCCTGGACTACGTCTCCGGGTTCGCCTCAGAATTGTGCGTTCGTTGTATTCTTGAAGCCAAGAGAAATATGCTACAATGAATCATCAGTTGCACTACTGATGTTGCAGATATAGACCATCCCTTGAATGGGCTAACTGATACAAACTCTTTCTTTCACTACTTAAGAAGACATGGATGATTCGCACATAAACAAAACTGAGGAACTGAAGCTTTATGGACCTTTGACTGGATGGTGGTTGAAAGAGTTTTAGAAAATCGAAGTTGATCTCGTCAATCATCAACGTACTTCGATATTGTCTTTATGCAAGTAGGATGGCCTTTGCTCCTTCAATAAACCTGCAATGAGAAACTCTCCACCAATTATATCTTCTTCCTTCTTAAGAGTGCCTACTTCTTCTTGAAGTAGGGAAAGCTCTCCTCAACCTCCTCTCATGAGGTCTCTTCTTTCTTCTGAGGTCTCTCCTCTCAAGGTGACCTTCTCCAGATCTCCCCTAAAATGACATTTTCAAGTCTTTTTATAACAAAGACAAATTAGGCTTCCTCCTTTGATTCATCCGAATCCCAAAGGTTCATGCCTTCCTTAGTGTCACTTAGATTATAAGGGATTTGTTTTAATTATTGGATAACATGCATATCCATTTGCATACCAATTTAGGCTTCATGATAAACTTTTTCATGACTTGATGGCTCGATCTCGAATGTTTCGAAGCCACATCTGAAATAAGTTGAGCAATCATTTATGAAAAGGATCGAATCCCTATCTTACACAATCCTAGGGATTAATCCACAATCTTTAGCGTTGACATTAAATCAGAAAACCCATATTAAAACTTTGGATAAACTCTGACTGCTGGCGGTCAGGCTAATGGTGCGGAGGAAGGTTGACCGCACATGTGAATAGGCGGTGGTATAACTGCAACTGGCCACCTGTGGTTTACTTGCCCGACGGTTCTACATTGTAACAATTGTCCACACAACATTCCCGTTGTGGTTTTACAACTGCTCACATGTTGTAACATTTCCCGATGCGGTCAGAACTTTAACATGTCTCCGACACGGTCTTTATTGCCACGCGGTTTACAACTTTCTGCTGTGGTCTTCAAAACTCTGGTCACAAGATATTCCAACTTCCCACGTGGCCATCGTAACTCTGTGGGAGTTTATTTGCAATGTTTTAAAACATGGTTTTAAAAACATAACCCGAGCCATTAAACTTTGTATATGCCCGACATCCAAACCCTTTGCACTATGGGTTTGATATATGTTAAAATCCCGACTTTTGAACCTTATATTAAGGTTTTACATAATCTTTCAAACCTTAATATAAAACTTTATACTATGGGTTTCCTACCCATCATCTGAACCTTAATAAAAAAAAGGTTTATGGTTTAAAAATTGCGCTAGGAGGTTTTAAGTCCATAAGTTTATAAAACTTAGGAATAGGACATTAAGACCATAGACTTTGTGCTAGGAATTTGCTTGACATTTAGTCCTAGGAATAGATTTAGGCCTTTACAACATGTGTTTTCATTTGACACTTAGCGCTTGTCCTTAGGACTTAAACCTAGGACTTAGGATTTAAAATTTAGTCCTTTTTACCTTAATAAAAAGGTTTACAAAAGCGGACTATAAACATTTTTGACCTTTACAATTAAGACTTAGGACAAGTTTTATTACATAAGTCTTTAACAAACTTTGTTGTTTTTGTCGCAGGTCAAACTTGAAGATGTCTTGATTAGCGCTTTTGAAACATATTTGCTGGCGTAGAATCTTAAGTCGATGTCAATCGATGTCGAACATTTAAACTCACAAATTTGATGACCATCTTGATCAATACCTGAATTATTACATAATCAACAATTACCAAATTCCATATAACCATCTTGGTCGTTTGGGGAATTTCGATACAATTTTAATAATTCTAAAATTTGATCATTTGTCCTTCCTTATTTCTTCTAACTTTGCCTCTCTTTCTAGTATGTTGAATTCCACAATAATTGCCATATTATGGATTTCTTCCAGGTTTGAAGGGTCTTTTTCTCTTATCTGGAATTCCATCTCTGGGTCAAAATTACTTGGGTAGTGCAAGAGAGCCCACCGTAAAGGTGGATTTATCTTAGCAGGTATTGCATTGTATACCTTATTGAACCTGGCTGAAAAGTCTTGAACTGTCTCCCCTGGTTGTATTTTTAAATGCTTGTATTCCTCTATGATGAGAACTTCATTTCCCATGATCACCCACCTATCTAGGAAGACTTGAGTGAATTGATGAAAATTGATAATGCTTGCAGCTGGAAGGTACTTAAACCAACTCTTAATTTTTCCTTATAATGGTAAGGCAAACATTCTAATACGCACATCATCTTCTTCTATTTCAAAAAGGTCAAGTAAATTCTCAAGATTTTGAATGTGTTCTTCAGCGGTGACTTTTGAGCTTTCTCCATCAAATCTGGGTAGTTTATTTGCAAGATTTGTAGGGAGGGCTTGGAAGATAGGAGGTAAAATCAAAGGATTGTATCTTTCTGGGACTTTCGTGGGTATAGGTAGTGTAAAAAGAGATTTATGACTGTTTGAGGTTTTAGCAAGAGAAGGAAAGGTAGCATGAGGCTCATGTTTCAATAGGTTTTCCACAGGTGAATCTGGGGTAAGCACAGGTGTATAAGTCTGCTCATGGTCTGAAATTTGAAGCTTAGCATTTCGAGGCTTGAGATCTTTCCAATGATCAATGTAGATCTCATCAGTGTATTCTTGATCAGGCTCAAAGTTGGATAGAACATAGTTATAGATAAAAACAATAATTTCTTGAATCCAACTTAGGCCTGAATGCTCTTTCTTTCTAGGATGACTGGTCATGTTTCGGGTTCTTCCTCCAGTGGAGTCTTTAGGTCTATTGAGAGTTGTGGAGTCTCTAGGTGGATGATTTCAACTATTTTAATGCAAGTTGTTGTCCACCATCAGCAATTGAATACCAATCTAAGGATGTTTGTGGGTTTTCTGAGGTCCTAAGGAATACTTAGATTGTCACTGACTCAGGATGTCCCACCGTGATCGCCATTATGTTAGAGTGGTGATGAGGTGGCAAATTCATTGGATTTTCTAAGTCAAACTTAGGGTCTAAAGAGTCTTAAAAGGTGTTTAGGCAACTATACACTCAGAAGTCCCACTGTGATTGCCATTATGTTAGGTCCTCGTAATTTGCTAGATTGATTAAGATACAAATGGACAAGGGTAACATCAAACCAAGCTTTGGAATCCAAGGACCTAGCCTTCCTGGATTCAGAGAGGGATCTCTCTAATAGGTGCAAAGATGAAACTTGTTTGCTTTTAAGGTTAGTTTTAGGCTAGTTATGAAGTATTGGGTTTGTTGATTATTTTTGGTTGGGTATGATGATTAGATAGACTAGATAGAAACAAGGAAAAATTCAAGTCATTGGGAAATGGAGTCTAACAAAGTCATGATAGGTTCATTAATGGATTAGGGAGTATTGTAGGGCAAATCTAGCTTGGTTGGTGGATCTTTGGGATTTAAAGGATCATGAGATGAACATAAATATTGAGAACAAAGTTAACAAAGGGAAATCAAGAATCCTTTATCATATACTTTAACAAGGAGGTCTTTAAACACAGATAAGCAAAAACTATAACTCATGAGGTAGGGCAAACCATTAAGCTCAATGAACAATACTTAAACTGATCAATATCAAAGATAAACATTCCAGTGAAACATAGAAAGCATAAGAGCTTATCTAACTTTAGTAAATTCACCTTCAGAATTAGAAAACATTTAAGGTCACAAATAACTACAATAAGAGAGGAGGGAACTCCTGAAAATCTAAGATTATAGATATGGAGATCTTTAAAACAATTAACCAAGCAAGTGCAAAGAGTATGATTTGAAACAAAACTTCTTTGACAAACCTAAGTAATGATGCTTTAAAGGGAGACTTCAAGAACAATGCTTTAGTGGCAACAAGTAAGTAGAGCTAACCATGAATCATGCTTGATACCTACTGTATTAAACCATTCAGGAAATAAAAAAACTTAGGAGATCTTAGAGAGCAAAGAAGGATCCTCTAACATGTCCTAACAGAAGAAAACATTAAGGCAGTGAAGAACAAACAGAGCTAAGGTGCCATCAGAAACATTTCTTAGTCTAATTCTTTGTCCTACTGCAACATAGAAATATAGAAACACAATGATAAACTAGAAAACATGAACAAAAGAAACACTTCACCATCAACCAGGCTCATGGATCCTGCAACCAATCCTCCTCCATCAACAAACAAATCAGGACATTCATAAGCTCCAAGACATCAAATTGTTTTCAACCTCCAAGGGGCTATGTATTACTTCAAAATCAGTCATCAAATGCCAACCCAATACATAAGAGCCTCATGCTCTATTTATGGAGCAAGTGAGGAGGTGGAAACCATAAGAGGCTTCCAAAAACCCTAATTTTGTCATAAATGTCATTTATGTGCTTAATGACCATGCAAGGCCCAAGACACATAATATCTAAGATAATAAATGAAAAATAACATAATATAAATTCTCAATCAAATATGGAGTGATTTTCCCAAGAAAATATTAAAAAACCATTTTGCCATTAATTTCTGTGTTTTGTTGACTTTTTGGCAAAAGACAGTGCATTTGCGCAGCGCCACTTTTGCAGAAAATAGGCTGTTTTGAAACCAAGTTTTGGACCACTTCCTGATATCGAATTTGGCCCCGTGATGGCTCGTTGGAAAGCCTGAAGAGTATACTTTCCAAAAATACTTGTGGTTTTCTTATCCAGCTCCGGTAACCTGGTCAAAATTTCAAAATCCCCAGACTGGTCATTTGCACAGCACCAGTCCCAAAACAGGGGCAGAAAGGTCAAAAAAGTGAGGTTTTTGACCTTTTGAGGGGTCAAACCTGCTCCAAAACTTCTGAAATTTGGTGAGCATGATGTGTAGGCTAAGAGAAATCCAAAAATGCAAAGTTTTGCTCCTGAGGATGCTCCATGTGTTTGCGGAGCGCCAGTGGCGCTGCGCAAATGAGAGCAAAAAATTTCAAAAAAACAAAATTTTCTCCAAATCTTCTCAAATTTGGTGGAGATCTTCTCTAAGGGGTTCTGATCAACTGTTGAGAAGCCTCAGCTAAAACTCCAATGCTGTTATGCCTTTTTTCCCTTTTTAGATTTTGGACTTCAAGGAGGGCTTCCTTCAGTTTGGCACAAGGAAGCTCATGTTTCTTGGCATAATACTTTGTCATTTTTCTTTGCAGCCCTAAGCCTTCATTTGCCTTCATCAACTTGGCCTCTAGGTGTATACTTGCCCTCTCAAGCCTTGGAGTTGATGCAGTTGGCAAGGTCCCTTGCCTTTCAGAGGCAGCAAACACTTGCCTTGACCCTCTTTGATATGTGCATGTAAGAGGAGTGATGGAGGTTTTGGTGGTGTCTTCATCATGGCTCTGACCTTTGGTGTTGTCATCATCTCCCTTACCTTTATCATGATCCTCTTTAGTGATTACATGCTCTGTTTGATCACTGTTTTTTTATACCTTCAACACTATCATCATCATCATTTTCTTTACTACCTTCTATGCTGTCACTTTGGCCTTCAAACTTATCATTAACCTCTGCACTTGCCGAATACAAGAGTCAGATAGAGAAGCAATCTGTCCCATAGGCTATTTTTAGCCTCGTGGACATTAAAAATTCTTTCTTTCTTTTTTTCTTTCATCATTATCACCCTCCTCCGTTTCCATATCTTTTTCCCTTGACATGGTGATTAGCGCTGATGGAAAAACTAGGGTTTGGAGGGGCCAAATGAAAATGGTGGTCAGCTCTTCACAAATGAG
The DNA here is from genome assembly GCA_034641835.2 of Pinus albicaulis. Classification (NCBI taxonomy): domain Eukaryota; kingdom Viridiplantae; phylum Streptophyta; class Pinopsida; order Pinales; family Pinaceae; genus Pinus; species Pinus albicaulis. Next base: position 638,335,841 of record CM076576.1, read on the forward strand.
TGGTGTGGCACATGGTTGAGTGCCTTTGAGGTTTGATGAAGGTTTTTTTTTATATGAGATGCAACCACCCTAATTCAGTCTCCCTCAAGTGAAAATTTTGTTCAAGGAGGCCAAAAAACAGAGGTTTATTTTGCATTGAAGACCTAGGGTTTTCTCAAGTTAGGGTTTAACCAAAAAATACTTGAGGAGGAAAGAAATAGGCCACCTACCACTTTTTACTCTTCTGCAGGCTTCAGAGGTGACTTGGAGGTGTCTTTGAGCTTTTGGGCAAGTTTTCTTGTAAGTCTGGAGGAAATTCTGCATTTGCGCAGTGCTAGCTATTTGCGTAGCGTCACCCTCCACTTTGCGTAGCGCAGTGCAAAAATGCACTGTGAAAAACCTTGTTTGCGCAGCGCCATGGTCTTATTTGCGCAACGCCACTTCAGCAGAAAATGGGTCAACTTGCTGCCAAGGGTTGATGACCTTCCAGATGTCGGATTTGGGCCCGTGATAGCTCGTTGGAAAGCTTGACTTGACTACTTTCCAAATACATCATTTTTTCCCTGATTGGAGTTGATTTTATTAGTCAAAAGTTGATTTTCCCAAGACTGGTCAAAAAGTCCTGAATGATGGTGCAGAAATGCAGAGTGCTGGTGCAGATCACTTTTGGATGCCTTCCTCAATTCCAAATTGAGCTCATGATAGCTCATTGGAAATTTATTCAAGTCTAGTTGTCTTTTGATTCATCAAGCAAGTCATTTGGACACTACAGCTGTGAGAAAACTTGATTTTCCCAAGATCACTCCAACAGTGCAGAGATTCTCCCGTGACACCTGTATTTTTGACATTGCTCCCAAACCATGATACCTGTGTAAAACTTGAAGGAGGTTTATCTTCTTGGCCCTATTATGGAGAAAAACCTCTCTCACTTTTTCCAAATTTATCTCGGTTTGGTCCGAAACATATTTTTAATTAAAACTGGCCCTGGGTATGGCAAATGACTTGGCCCTTGGAATGAATTCTTGGAAAATGATGGAGGCATGATGTTTATGAGTTGGAATGGACTTATACTTGCTGATATGATCTATCAAATGGATCCTTTGCTCCTATGCCTCTTTTCCATGGCAAACCCTAGCTTAGTTGGAAGAGGAAATTAGGGTTTGGTGTAGGGGATTTAGGACTGTCTTGTAGAGGGAGGAGAATGAAGGGGTTAAGGGGTGTCTAAATTCTTGGGGAAATTTTGGAGGATAGGGATAGATGTTAGAGAGTAGGGGAAAGTGGAATTTCAAGAATTGAGAGAGGGTAAGGGGTCCAAAAGGGCAAAACACAGGGCTAGTCTCAAAAAGTGTCAAATTATGGCAATAGTCTAGGTTTTGTAGAAAAATGATGATTTTGAGGGATAGGAATGATAGGAAGTGTTTATGAAGGTATATTAAGGATAGGAGAAGGTGTAAGAGTGTCAGGATATAAGGCTTGCTGATGATTAATCCATGGAGGTCATGAAACCAAGAAAATTTCCCTTAAAAACCCTAATTTTCTCTGAAAGTAGGCATGTTGCCTCTCCTTTGCTGTAGGTGTCTTTAGTGATGAATTGGCCTCTTACCTTACCTAGTTCTCTGCTGATAGCCACCTTGACACCTCTTGCAGAAATGTCAAAATGGGTAGTTTTCCTTTGCAGACTTTATGCTTGGCCAAAGAGGCCTTCCTTGGAAGATTTTCTGATCTCCTTTGGACAACTGCTTGTTGATCTTCCTCCTCTTTGATTTTACTTTTTTGGCATATGAAAAATAGAGACTTAGATCATCAAAGCAACCCTACAACCTATGAAACCCTAAATGACCTAATGGGTGGCTCTTTGGACTTGATCTCTGCTTGAAAACTTGACTTGGGATTATTAGGTGTAAAACAAAATTTTGGACAAACTGATGTATTGAAGATCCAAAATCCAATGTAGTTGATTTATCTAAAGAGCCTACAGAGATAGTTTTGGGATCATCAATGCTTGAGGCATTTGGGAGACATAAGAGAGTTGATTGGTTGGTGACCTTAGGTAGCAGTGGAGGGGTTGGGCAACACAAGAACAGTGGGCTTGAGGCCAAAGGTGACCAGACATGGTGAAAATGAATATCATGAGCCCATGATGGGTCTTTTGGGAGTAACAGGCTGACCTTGACATGAAAGGATGATAAACTAGTGAAAATTTATCCTAAGGATAATGAAGGCAGTGAGATTTCTAGAACTCACGATGTTCATGAACTTTGTTTCTAGAAATCTACGATAAGTATTTTAGTCATCCATGAGAAGCAAAAATTACTGATGACTAACATGGTCTAGCTCAAATATGATGGAAACAGTAATGTGTTGATATTTTTTATAGTTGGTGTAGCATTGGGTGTGCTCTAACCCTGAAACTTTGTGGAGGGACTAAGACACACTTGAACTCTAAAACCCAGAAGTGTTTTGTGAAATTTCAGCTGGTGTTCAAGTTATTCAAATAATTAATTATTTTAATGGATTTCCTAAGTCTAAACTTAGGAAAATGAAATAATTAAAGTGAATTAATTATCACATGTGTTGAAATTTTCTAAGTGACATGGATCAAGCAGTGTTTTAATCTCAGCCGTTGATAAATGTTTTAATCTTGGTCATTGATGAGATGAATGGAAAAGTATAAGAGAAAGGCTTGAGGGTCAGTTGGAGACACACACAGAGGTAGAGCTAAGAGAACAGATCTGGAATTCTAGGGCAGGGTTTGCTAAGAATTTTCGGAAGAGTTTTTCTGCAGCAAGGGGTAGTATTGGCTGAGGGGACGATCTGATCCTGGAGCCAAGAGTCAGTAAGAGGTAGAGGAGCAGCAAACAAGGACATCGCTGAGGAGTAGACAACAACAATTGTAGCTACGCAACAGTTGCGCAGCCACTACGTAGGGCAGCGTTGTAGCTTCAGAGGGTTTCGGAATTACGCAGAGGGTCTCTAGGGCTAATTTAAGGCTTGTGTCACCCTCTCTGGGGTTACGCAATCCCTCTCTAGGCGGCGCAGTGGCACACAACGCCTAGCAAGTTTGACGTTGGGGCTTGAGGGGCAGTGCTGGGGTGTCTAGGACCAGATCCGGGCTGAGTCTTGTAAATCTCGTTTGAGGGTGTGGATCAGTCAGATATTTGGTCTTGGAACATCAGGTTAGCTGTAGATTTCTTTTATTCTCTGTCAGGCTTTCCAGATCTGGAACCCAGATTTACTGTACTAAGAATCTACTTAATAAAATAAACCCTCATATCTACTGCACTGGTTTTCCCGCTTTGGGTTTTTTCGGGTAATTATATCCAAAAATCCATGTGTCACTTTGATTGAATGAACATAGTATTCAATAAATGATCTGCATGTGTAGATTGTTAGTTGTGTTTACTTTGGTATTTTCTGAACCTAATTTCTGAAGATAACTTGTATAATTTAAATCAAGTAGGAGAAGTAAACCATGATACTACAGTAGAATTTTCACATAATCTTCTCCCTCTTTCTGCTACAATACAGAAACGTTGGATCTGGGTTTCTTGCTGACTAGAAACCCTCTAGAAATTGCTCCTTCTGAAAACTAATTTCCTTCCTGGAAGTCTTCTGCCAAAAACAATCGAATAGTGCTCTTCGATCCTCCTGATCGAATCTCAAATCTGTTTGTCTCAGATCTGCTGAGTAACTGTCTTCCTCCTGCTATTTTCTGACTTAGCTAGGCACAATTTTGCACCAACAAAATCTCCACCACACCAGCACTGCTGAAGAATTGAAGCACTGATTCTGGATCTCGGCAAACATACAAGAAGATTGGACTGCGTCCCTCTGGCTGGATTTTGCATGATCAGACTAGCCAAGTGCAGTCTCTGCGCTGCTCAGAAGTAGATTGCATAACCCCCTTACTGGGTGACGTAGTCCTTAAGCTAGTTTGATTAGCCTCTGCATAAGCCTAAAGGCCTTCTGAAGCTGTAGCGCAGCTCCTCTCTAGATCTGCGTCGTACTGTTGTTGAGCTACCCTCTCTGGATTTCTGTTGCTACCTTGCAGAAAAATTTTCTTTAGCTGATTCGCTGGAGATTCAACTTGATCTATCATAGCTCTGATACCATGTGAAAATTTATGAATACATCAATGCATAAATCCTACTGTAATATCTTGGTTTACTTATCATACTTGTGATTAAATTATATAAGTTATTTCCATAAAATATTCAAAAAATACCGGAGTAAACACAATTAACAACCTACACATATGCAGATCATTTACTGAATTATATGCTCATTCAAACAAAGTGACGCAGATTTTTCAGACAATAGTCCACGAAAAAACCCAATGCGGGAAAACTGGTGCAACAGATATGAGGGTTTATTATTATTATGTAGAATCTGAGTACAACAAATCTCGGCACCCAACTGGTTAACCCGACAAAGAAAATAATGGGTCTGCAGCAATACTTGTTGTTCTGAGACCAAAAATCTAAATAATCCACACCCTCAAATGGGATTTACAAGACTAAAATAATTTCTGGCCCTAGAAATCCCAGTGCTGCCCCTGAAACCCCAACCTCATCCCTGCTAGGTGCTAGGCTCTGCGTGCCCATGCGCTACTTAGAGGGGGACTGCGTAACCCCAGACTAGGTGATGCAATCCTTACGCTGCCTCTGGAGGCCTCTACGTAACCCTGAAGGGCCTCTGTAGCTCTAGCGCTGCCTCTCCTAGGCCTGCGTAGCAGCTGACGCCGTGCTGCGCAGCTTCTACTACTGTTGCCCTTGCTCCTTTGCGTTGACCTGGATTGCTGCTCTTCTGCCTCTTGCTGATTCTTGGCTCTGGGATCAGATCATCCCCTTAGCTAATACTACCCCTCACTACAGAAAACTCTTCTGGAAATTCTTAGCAAACCCACCTTAGAATTCCAGCACAGTCTCTGAGCTCTGCCTTGTGAAAATTTCTAAATGTTACTTATGCAAAAATCTACTGTTAGATCTGGTTATGATCCTCCTACTTAATTAAGTTATTAAGCTGAAAATTCAGATTAATATCGAAGCAAAACACATAATAGACTCTCACCAATTCAAATCTATAAAAAGTACATGCCCACATAGACAAAGTGACACAGTGATTTTCTGGACAAATAGTCCCTGGAAAAACCTAATGCGAGAAAATCGGTCTGCTGGCTGCTGGAGGATTTTATTATTAAGAGTTTTCTGAATACAACAAATTTGGGTTCTAGATCTAGAAAACTCGACAGAGATAAAATAGATCTGCAACTCACCGGTTGTTCTGAAGCCAAAATAATGATTGATCAACACCCTCAAATGGGATTTACAGAACTCAGCGAAAATTAGGCCCTAGAAACCCCAGCGTTGCCCCTAAACCCCTGCGTCAACCTCTGAAGCCCCTTCGTCCCTCAGCGCTGGCCTGTAAAGGGCTGCATTACCCCAGACTGGGTGACGCAGTGCTTACGCTACCCCTTAAGGTCTTTGCATAACCCCTGAGGGTTTCTAGCTGAATCGCGTTGCCCTGGGAGGGACTGCGCAACACATGTGTAGCTGAAGTTGCCCCTACGTTGCGCAACTGCTGCCCTCTCTGCCTCTGCGTCTCCTGCTTCTCTGCGTGCCTCTCTGAGCTGATCTCTGTCTCTTGTTGATTCTAGACACTGGGATCAGATCATCCCCTTTGTCTAAACTCCCCTCTCTGCAGCTGAAACACTTCTGAGAATTCTTAGCAAACCCACCCTAGAATCTCAGCTTAGCTTCAGTGCTCTGCCTCTGTGTGTCTTTACAAATGACCCCAAGCCTTTCCTTTATATTTTTCTCGTTGGGAAACCAACAGCCATGATCAGATCTTGAATGAATGGCTAAGATAAAAGAAATCTTGATCCGTGTGACTTAAGACAATTTCATCACATGTTTAATTTAATTAACTTTAATTATTTCATTTTCCTAAGTTTAGACTTAGGAACCTTTTCCTATGTTTAGACTTAGGAAATACATTAAAATAATTAATTAATTAACTCCCAAACCAGATGAAATTTCCCAAATCCCTTTCTGGGTCTTGTAGATCAAGTGTACTCCAATCCCTCCACAAAATTTGGGAGATAGAGAACAACTAATGCTACCCCAAACACACAAAATCTCAACACTCCCTCTTAGCATCAGGGGTGTGCTCTTGCAATACATCACACTATGTATTACAAGATTTTGGGCACTGGTTCTGTGTTGCTGATGCTTGGCCTGCTGCCACTCAACTCTACACTGTTGTTGCCATTTTGTAATGTTGCCCATGACTCTACCACTGCCACTGCAACGTCTGTACTGTAGCTCCCTCTCAATTTGTTGCATCGGTGCTGCTCATAGCACTACCACTGTTGATCTTTTGCACTCCAACTTCAATTGTTGATAGAAACAACTAAATCGCCTGCCCAATTTTTGACAGACAAGTTAGTTGGGTTGTATCCTCATCACTGAAGCTCCACAGGCTGCTGATATGTGCTGGAATCTGAAGGATGATGCACAACAATAGCTCTGCACTGCGTAAGCAGACTCCCTCTACACTGTTGAAGTCACATCAACCTCTTGTGCTGAAATCCGTCACGATGTTGCTGTGTTGCGCTGTCCTCTTGAAGCCTCCACATTGCTGCAACTCTGCTCTGTGTTGTCACATCAGCCCCTACGTTGCTACTGCATCTGCATTGCGCTGCTCCTTCCATCCTTCAAATCTGCCTCTGCTTCATTTGTGATCTATGCACCCACTGCTCTACTTGTCTCGCTATTGTCTTAAGGATGTCGTAGCTCGCATGTGATCCAAGAGATGAGCTCCTCAAGGATCCCGCCCCCATTCTGTAGCTACTCTACAAATCCCCCACTTTCGTGGTTCATGAGTGCTCATGGCTGAATCATCTTCCGACACATCATCCGCCACAACAGCCTTGGAAGAAGAAGCTTCCTTGTCCCTTTTCTTCTGAGGACAATTGTCGGCAAAGTGTCCTAATTCACCACACTGGAAGCACTTGATCTTTGAAAAATCCTTCTTCTTCTTTCCCTGCTGCCTCTTTGATGCCAGTGTTTCATCTTCTTCATCTTCCTTCTTCACTTTGCTCAATCCAGAGTTATACTGCTTCTTGGTGATTCTGCGGAGTTCTTCTTGACGCAGAATTGCCCACAAGTTGTCCCAATCTGGGAGGTCCGCTCTGCCCAAGATACATTGGACAAAGGTTTCCCACTCATCCGTGGCTGCGTTGAGAGCAGTCCTGACCATCAAATCATCTTCCACTTTAGCACTCGTTGCAGTCAGCTGATCTCTGATCAACTGCAATCTGAAGAGGAAATGTTCCATGTCTTCTCCCTTGGTCATCATGAATGACCTCATTTGAGTCTCCAACATCTTCCTTTGGACAAAATTTCCCTCATATATGGAAGTTAAGACCTTCCACATCTCATTAGTTGTCTTCTTTTCAGCTATGTGTGGGACAATATGGTCCTTAATTCCATCCATGATCAGCCACTTGGCATTCCCATCAGCTTCATTATGCTTCCTTAGGAGATCTGCATCGGTCGGTGTGGCATGGTCTCTTAGATGATATGCCTCTAGGACTATTAGGATCCTAGCCTTCCAAACTGAGAAGTTGGAAAGGCCATCCAATCTATGTTGATTAGGTGGTCCATGAGGAGCCATCTACTCATAAATGTGTCAGAGCTTCCCTTCCTCTTTGCTAGAGAATTGGATCTAAGGCCCTTGGCGAAACATGCATTTTCTCCTCCCTCTGACAACTAATTTGCCTTCTTGGAAATCTGCCAAATCAACAATGATTCAACTCTATTTGATCCTCTGATCAATCTGCAAGTTTCTTTGGCTGGAAACTCTCTGAGAAGCTGACCTCCTCCCGCTCTTTTTCACTTGTGCTTAGGCTAAAAATATGAAAACTTCAAAAATTTAACCCCACCATCACCTACTAAATTTCTGCAGTTATGCTTCAGGCTCTTCTGGATCTGACAGATTCAGATTTACGTCACACTGGTTGGCTTCAGACAATCCCAATGTTGTCTCTATGTTGTCTCTACACAGTAATTGTGTGGGCCTACTGGGAGACAGCATTAGACTGCATCACCCCGCCCTCTGCATAACTCTGCTTCTGAACACTGCAATGTCCCTTCAGATCTTCCCTTTTGCTGCTTTTCCCGCTGCTTTCTGCAGTAAGAACCTTCAGTCTTCTGCTGGTGACCCTCCTAGATCTGCAATTGCTCTAAGACCATGCCAAAATTTATGAATGTTACTTATGTAGAAATCTACTGTTAGATCTAGTTATGCTCCTCCTACTTAATTAAGTTATTAAGCTAAAAATTCAGATTAATATCGAGGCAAAACACATAACAAACTTTCACCAATTCAGATCTAGAAAAAGTACATGCACACATAGACAAAGTGACACAGTGATTTTTTGGAAAAATAGTCCCCGGAAAAACCCAATGCGGGAAAACTGGTCTGATGGCTGCTTGAGGGTTTTATTATTGAGAGTTTTCTGAATACAACAAATATGGATTCTAGATCTGGAAAACCCGACAAAGATAAAATAAATATGCAACTCACCGGTTGTTCTGAAGCCAAAATAATTATTGATCCACACCCTCAAACGGGATTTACAAAACTAAGCCAAAATTAGGCCCTAGAAACCCCAATGCTGCCTCTGAACCCCTGCGTTAGCCTCTGAAGCCCCTGCGTCCCTCATTGCTGGCCGGGAAAGGGCTGCGTTACCCCAGATTGGGTGACGCAGTCCTTACGTTGCCCCTTAGGGTCACTTCGTAACCCCTAAGGGTTTTCTGCTAAATCATGTTGCCCTGGGAGGGACTGCACAACACATGTGTAGCTGAAGATGCCCCTACGATGCGCAGCTACTGCCCTCTCTACCTCTGCGTCTCCTGCTTCTTTGCGCTGTCTCTCTAAGTTGATCTCTGTCTCTTGTTGATTCTAGACACTGGGATCAGATCATCCCCTTTGTCTAAAATCCCCTCTTTGCAATTGAAACACTTATGAGAATTCTTACCAAACCCGCCCTAGAATCTCAGCTTAGCTTCAGTGCTCTGCCTTTGTGTGTCTTTACAAATGACCCCAAGCCTTTCCTTTATACTTTTCTCGTTGGGAAACCAACGACCATGATCAGATCTTGAATCAATGGCTAAGATTAAAAGAAAGCTTGATCCGTGTGACTTAAGACAATTTCATCACATGTTTAATTATATTAACTTTATTTATTTCTTTTTCCTAAGTTTAGACTTAGGAAATACATTAAAATATTTAATTAATTAAATAACTCCAAAACCAGATGAAATTTCCCAAATCCCTTTCTGGGCCTTGTAGATCAAGTGTACTCTAGTCCCTCCACAAAATTTGGGAGCTAGAGCACAACTGATGTTACCGCAAACACACAAAATCTCAACATCCCTCTATATGTGTGTCTCCAACTGACCCTCAAGCCTTTCTCTTATACTTTTTCGTTGAACACATCAATGGTCGTGATTTAATCTCTTATCAACGACTAAGATTAAAAGATCACTTGATCTGCATCACTTAGAACATTTCATCACATATATTTAATTAATTCACTTTAATTTTTCTAATTTCCTAAGTTAGACTTAGGGTCCTTATTAAAAAAATTAATTATTTGAATAACTTCAACACTAGATGAAATTTATCCAAATGCTTTCTGGGTTTTGGAGGAGATGTGTTTCTTAGCCCCTCCACCATGTTTGAGGGCTAGAGCACACCTAATGCTACCCCAATACACAAAATATCAACAAAAACCCCAACACCCTCTGTGTTGCTTATGCGCAATAGTTGCGTAGGCCTGCGTGGGTATTAGCTCTTTGGAAAATCAATCCAGCCCTCCCGGCTCATATCTGGATTTCCCAGCTGAAACTCAAACATTCTGCACACAAACTGCGCTGCCTCTGTGTGTGGCCTACGTGGCTGCTGCGTCACCCCTTCTGGTTTCTGCGTCACCCTATTTGGGCTCTGCGTTGCTTCCTCTTTTCCTTTCTCTGCTGATGATCCTTGGCTCCAGAGAATATCCTCCTGCCAAAATTGTCTGTGCCCCTAATTGCACTAAAGAATCACTTAGATCTGGTCTTTGTCTTGGGCACTGCTCACTTCAAAAATTCGATCACTTGATCCTTTCGATGTGTTTTACAAATGAAGCTCAATCCTTCCTTTATAGTCTTCTCATTGAGATTTCAACGATCGAGATTAGATCTCCAATCAATAGTTAAGATTACATTTAGAACTAATCTGCTTTTTCTAGAAGTTTCACCCACAGTTTAAGTTAATACCCAATAATTATTTTAATTTCCTAAGTTAGACTTAGTGTCCTCATTAAAAATAATTAATTTATCAAATAAAATTGTTTTTGGGTGGAATTTCCCAAAACAATTTATGGGTCATTTCTAATGCATGTGTCTAAGCCTCTCCACAAAGTTTGAGACTTAGAGCACATCTGATGCAACCACAAATCAACACTCCCTCTTACTAAGGAATGTGCTCTAGCGAATATGCCCTGCTGCACATTGCTCTGACTCTAAAGCATCTCCCATTGCGCTGTTGATGTTGCCCATCAATCACTGCGTTGTTGATGCAACTGTACTGCTGCTGACACTGCCATGATCAGCACTGCATATGTACTGCAACTCCCTCTCAAATGTTGCTTCTGCTACCAGCACTGTCACTGCTAACACTGCACTACAACTTAGGTACTAAGAGAAGCAACTGAAAAAGATCCAAAAAATTCTGAACAAGTGTTCAGGATGTATCTTGATGTTGCAACTCTGACTGTTGCTAGTCCCACGGTGTCCCTTTGAAGCACTGCGCTACTGCTTCTCTGCACTGCATCCCTCTATGCTACTGCAAATCTGCTCTGCGTTGCTCAGATTTAGTGCTGCTGACCACTGCATCTGTCATCTCTGCACTCCTCTGCACTGAATAAAAACTCCTCCAGCCTGCCACTGTTGACCTTGGGAACCGTAGCAAGGTTATCATCCGAGAGGTGGACTCCTTAAGGATCAATCAGATAATTGATAATTCACTATAAATAGTTGTTGCATGTCAATTCTAAGGAAGACCTGGTTGAGACTGAGGTTAAAGGGATGATAACAATCAATTGTATAATTAGAAAATTTTCCAGGTTAGTTATAGAGTCATTTGGAGGCCAAGAAAGTATTGCGCAATCAAACCAAGGGATTTTACTATTTAATAGGTATTTAATTCCTCAAGGAATGCATGAGCAAGGCAGGTTGAGCAGAAACAAAGAATTGACTAAGTATTTGTTCGATTTTTCTTAGATCAAAGTGAGACAGTTGGAAGAGTGCAAGAGTTTCTCTTGAGAGAGAAAGCATTGTATTGTTTCATGATCATTGAATTTATACAATATACATATAGCAGGGTTTCAGGAAGTGTGTTTTCCCTAGATACATCTTGTGTTGTGCGATTGACTATTTATTTCTCTTACTTGTTATGTGATTGTGTGATCATGTTTTGTTTCTGAAAATTGTAGAAGGATTCAATATCTTGTTTAGTACATTACAAGATCAGTTTTACTCTCGTTGTTAGATTTTATACAAGACTTTGGATCTGTGAATATGAAGTAAGGGAAAGGTGCCCCCAAACTATATAAAAGAGGACAAATCCAAGGCAGGGCGACCCAGGAAAACCCTTTGAAACCGCAAGCAAAAAACAACACCACAGAGACAAAGAAGGATGCGAGAAAGTGGTGTGAGTTCCATAAGAGCCCCACTCACAACACAAGTGTGTGTCGGGCCAAGCAATCACTAGTGGCTAAGTTGAAGGATTCTGAATCAGATGTATGTTCTAACTTTGATTCAAAACCTGAAAAGGGGAATGCAAAAGGGAAGCATATTATTGACACGGAGCCCAGTGCCATTGTTGCCACCATTAAGATCCAGAAGGATGAGCCCGAAGATCCAAAGGAGGGAGAGCGCCTCTTCCATTCCCAGATGTGGGTGAAGGGTTCTCCGTTGTAGTTGATTATCGACATCGCAAGACAAAATAACCTCATTTTAGTAGAGTTCGTGAAGCGGCTGGGCCTACCGAGCACAACACACTTGTAGTCATACACCATCGGGTAACTTCACCAAGGACGATATCTCTACGTAAGCCAACAATGTCGCCTTCTCTACAATATCAATCCCTTCACAGATGATGCAATATGTGATGTTGCTCCTATTGAATATTATGATGTATTATTAGGCCAACCATACTTGTGGAAGATGTGTATGAGTCTAGGCCTCGCACTATTATTATTACTTTGGGAAATAAGTTGTCAAGATAGCACCACCTACTGCCATCTCTTTGATCACTGTGAAGTGATGTAGTAAGATCATTTCCCAGACCGGGAAATTTGTTTTCCTTGTGATTCGCCCTCAAGGAAAGAATAATATTGTGGCCACAACCTCCAGACAAGGCTTCCATGTGTGGCAGCAAAGATGGACAGGGTCGTGGAGGAGTACATGGACATATTTACCTCACCCACAGGGGTACCTCTACACTGTCAGGTCAAGCACTCCATCGATCTGACCTCGAGTGTGCCACTACACAATGGACCGATCTATCAATGCTCTTTTCTAGAGAGTAATGAAATAAAGAGGAAGATTCAGGAGTTGTTGCAGAAAGGACACATCAGGCCAAGCTCATCACCCTGTGGGAGCCCGATCGTATTGGTACAAAAGAAGGATGACACCTGGAGACTCTATATTGAATATTGGGCATTGAACAAGATCACTATCTAGAATAGGTATCTAATACCATGGATCAATGACCTTCTGGACCAACTCAAGGGGAAAAATATTTCAGCAATATTGACTTAAATTCTGGCTATCACCAGGTACCAATCCAACCCTTTGATGTGTGGAATATTTCCTTCAAATCCAAGGAGAGATTGTTCGAATGGTTGGTCATGCCTTTTGGGTTGACGAATTCCCCTGCAACCTTCACGAGGTTAATGGACGATATATTGCAACCCTTCACCAACTCATTCGTGGTGGTGTATTTGGATGACATCCTGATCTTCAGCCAGACTTTGGATGAGCACCTCCACCATATTCGATAGGTCCTCCAAACCCTGCGGCAACACAAGTTGTGTGCCAATTTGGAGAAATGCACTTTTGGTATGACCCGGGTTCAATATATAAGGTACATCATTTATGAGAGGGGTGTGCATGTGGACCCAGCCAAGATACAAGTCATTCAGGATTGGCCAACCCAAACTACTCTAATATATATCTATAGATTTATCGGTGTTGCCAACTTCTACCACATGTTCGTGTTAGGATTCTCTCATATCACTTGGCCTTTGAGTCAAGTCACCAATGGAGGAGCGAAAACAAAGTTATTTTGGTCTAAATCCTAAAAGAAGGCATTTTCTGAGTTGAAGCATCACCTCTGCTCTGCACCAGTGTTCACATTACCAAACCTGCAACAACCATTTGAGATTGAGACAAATACCTTTGACTATGCGATTGGTGCAATTCTTACTCAGCAGGGGAATCCAATGGCATATTATAGTGAGAAACTTTCAAACACAGTCCAAAAGTATCCCACCTATGACAAAGATATGTATTCCATTGTACAAGCCTACGGACAATGGAAGAATTACATTCTAGGGAAGAAAACGGTCATCCACACATACCACCTACCCCTGCAGTTCATACAAACACAAGGGAATTTGCAGAATGATCGCCATCAGAAATGGTCCACATACCTGCAACAATTCCATTTGAACATTAAGTACAAGAAGGGCAGCACCAACAATGTTGCAGACTACCTCAGCAAACCGTCGGTCATGGCAATGACCACTGTGCTTGACTCTTGTGGGCATGAGACTTCAGGGTGACCGACTTTTTACAAGAGCGATCCACAATTTGGCAACACATACTAGACACTCCTAGAAGGAAGAAAAGTTCTAAATTATCACCTCTTGGATGCACTTTTATGCCACCTGTGACACCTATGTGTTCCTTCAAGTGAGCGTGCCAAGATAATTTGGTAGGCACACTACAGTCAGGCCCCTGGACATTTTGGGGCAGAGAAAATAGTGGTAATACTAAAAAAGTATTTTTATTGGCCGAACCTTCGACAGGATGTTGAGAAGTACATCAGATCATGCACTTCCTGCACCATTTCCAAACATACCATCAAGAATCAAGGCCTATATACTCCTCCGACTACTCCTAGTCGACCTTGGGAATCCATATCCATGGATTACATGTCAATCCTTCCTTCTACTAAGCATGACAATGACTATGTTTTCGTGGTCATCAAAAGATTCTCTAAGATGGCCATTATAGCGGGCCTACAAGAAGAGTATCACAACAAAAGCCACTGCTAACCTCTTATTTGAGAGAGTGTGAGTATCCTTTGGGATCCCATAGTCCATTATCTCAGATCGGGACAGCAGGTTCCTAAGTACATTTTGGTCAAGTCTCTAGTCTATGTTGGATACCAATCTCACTAAGTCCACGACTTTCCACCCCCAAATTGATGGCAAAATAGAGGTTGTTAACATGATGATCATACACATTTTGTGCAGGTACAACTTGAAGCATCCATGCACGTGGGATGAAAGCCTCCCCTATGTCCAGCACAGCTACAACATATCTCTCCATAGCTCAACTTGCCACAACCCCTTTCAGGTGGGGTTGGAATTCCAACTACTATGTCCCATTGATGTGGCCATACCATTTGCAACTACTCAGGCATATTCAGTTTATGTCCAGTCCGAAGCTTATAGGACTAATAGCTTCATTGAACGCATTCAACACATCTTCCAGTAGGTCCATGACATATTAGACAGAGCCAATGGTAAGTACAAGCAGCGACATGATTAGCATTAGGTGCCACACAAGTTCCAGGTGGACGAAAAAGTTTGGCTACATTTGCTGAAGGAGTGCCTCACTGGGCCCCACTGCAAGCTTTGCCTATTTCGATATGGGTCGTACACCATCACCAAGGCTGTAGGGGACAATGCCTTCGAGCTCAACATTCCACCGTTCCTTGGAATGCACACAATATTCAATGTGGATTGCTTTTGGCCATACTTTCCACCATTATTGGACACATCCGATATTGCATAATAACTAACACCAACAGAGTTAAATCTAGACTGAATGGAACATGACACAACTGATCACATCATGGACACACATATCAAGAACACTTTCCAACTATATATATTTTTCAAAGCAGGCCAACTCCTTCACCAGGGCAAGTGGTTCACCATGGTCGAGGTTCAACAGAAATTTCCTCACCTCATGGAGGCTTTTCACGCAATGGAGACCATTGTTTCCTAAGGAAGGAGAACTTATCCAAGTGTATATTGGTGGCCACCCACCTATTCCACCTAGACCTATGTTGGTTTCATCAGTTTCCTTGTTTATAAAATCATTTACTATTTTTAGAAAATTTTCGGGTCCTGAACTTCCGGAGAAATTTTGACCCCCTAAACGACGTTGTTTTCTAGGTCTACAGCAAGCCCATACTTGTAGGAAAGGACCTGTGATAAATATTGTAGTACTCAAAGAGATATTTTCAACGAGGTTTCGTACACGCCAAATAGAGGTAATATGACCAAGTTATGACCCCGAGAATTTGGTTGCCCAACTAACCCCAATGGGGCCCACAAACACTTGGTGTTCCATCTCTTGGGGTTAAGGTTTTGGTTGTTTAGGGTTTTCTCTTGTTGTTCAATAATAAAAGGTCTCTTGAGCCTTATTGTAACACAGTTCAGAGGCATGTAGTCGCCACATCTCTTCTCAGAGATAAGTTACCATCGCTTGAGCTAGTTTATTTCCATTATGTCTGTAAGCATATTTCAGTTCTTTGATATTAATGAAATGAAGTGTTATTTCTGTTGCATCTCTGTATTTATGGTTATATTTGTATTATGTTGCATTCCTACTTAAATTCGGATCATATATATAATTTATATGCCTTATAGATATATATATATATAAACAAATTTGAAACTCCCACCGTATGATTGGAGGAGATAAAGGGGTGCGGGTAAGTAAATATCGATGTGATCCTAACCATTGATAAACATTAGTATGGATGGCGGTTGGGTGTAAAGTGGTTTGATGGTTATCCTTTTCGACAGGCCCGATGAGTTACACAGGGTATATTATATTTAACTCGATTCCCTTTTTCAATATTCGTTGGGTCTCCACGCATTGGTTGGCATGAACTTCTTTAGTTTTCTTAAGACATGTGGACCTTCATACATTGGGTTTCAACAAACTCTTTAATGTTTTGAATGAAATGTATGAGGTAGCAGGGGTAGGTTAGGTTTTGTATATTGTTTTTTATTCATTTGTTTATTATTTGTTTTGTGTTATTTATTTTAATTGATTATTTTATATTTTAATTAATTTTCATTGTTTTGTTTATCAAATTTTGTTTGTTTTGTTTTATTTTATTTAATATATTTAATTTGTATATTTTTTAATTCAGTTTAATTATTATATTTTAATTTTTAATTTTTCATAATTATTAAAATTTTGTGTTTTGATTATTTAAATTTAATTATTTGTTAATCTTATTTTATCTTTAATTTATTATTTTAATTAAAATTTTATTTTTAAATTATTATGATAATAGCTATATCAATTTGCTCACTAAGATTTCCAAAAACATTAGTTTTAAAGTTATAAAGTAAATTACCAAGTTTTGCTCTACTTACTATTCTCGATGCAAATTTACTTACTCTTGGTAGATTCCTGCTATATTTTGACTTTCCTCTTGAAATATGTTTGCACAATTCACAAATATCTAGAAAATATAACTGAGACACGTCTCCTTTACCCATTAAGTTAAGAAGATTAATCCATTAATCCCTTATAGATTTTGGTAAGAAAGTTTTTAATGTGTCAAATCCTAAATCATGCAATCTTTCTCTTTTAACATTATAAGTAAACCTCTCCACTAAATCTTCAAGGTTTTTATCTTATTCTCTAAGATCATGATGTATGTAATAAAATTTATTATTTTCTAATAATATTTGTTTCATGTCATCCCATGTCCTTATAGAATTAGTTCCAAGACCCATGAACCATTTAAGAGCATTGTCTTTCAATATAGTAGGAAACAATTTCAGTTTTTGAGTATCAAGTAAATAATCATAAGATCGACAGAATACCTCAACTCAAAGGTAAATGTTTATGGATCCTCATTGCTCATACCATGGAAGTTAGGAAGAATGGATGGAGAAATATTATTCATACTAACAGTAGTATCAATATCTTGAATATGAAATATAAAAGAATCATCCTCTTCATGAAAACCTCCATCATCTCCTCTTCCTCCTCTTCCATCTCGACCTCCTCTATCACCTCCTTGTGGTATCATATATCCTCTACCTCCACCAATTCGTGGTCTTTCCTCTCCATTATGTACCTCTCTTTCTCTTCTGCCATTGTAGATTCTTCAAAACTTATATAAGGTTCCTCAATAGGATTGTTTTCAACTAGTTCCTCTTCCTTTGGTTCCTATATCAACGTTTGTTCAGGAAAAGTTTCTTCCTCTTCTTCCTCTTCACTAGGCGTTAGTGTCAGAATATGAATTCTGCCATCAGTGATCAAAATCACTCATTTCAGAATTTTTATATCATTCCATTAGGTCATGCTAAAAATTGTTTCACTGATGGCAGCCCTAGTCATAAAAACATCACTCTTCCTCAAATTTGATTACTTGTTGGCATAGTTTCATACCTTCCTGACTATACATCATTCACAAAGTTAATGTCATCATGCCATAATGTCAGTCATGTCATCTTGAAAGTCAGTCCTTCAAGGTCTCATTAGGTTTTTTAGGGTTTTTCAAGGTTTCACTAGGTCATTAGAATTTCCATGATTCAATAAAACTCCATTCCATTGCATAAAGACCAGCAAGTAGAGGGTGATCCAATAAGCTTCTCTTCGCCATGTGAAGATGATTTGTAAAGAAAAATTTTCATTTCAGCATGTAATTTGGATTTCACAATGTAATAATTTTTATTTTCATTATGTAATTTTATGTCTTTCAAATGTAATAAGTACAAGGTTCCCAAGCTGCCAACCCAAGGTTCCACATGTCAAAGCATCAAAATATCAAATCCTAGTGTTCTCTAAGCTCATAATATGATCAAATGTCAAAGGAAAAAGTCACATGCAAAAGTATAGTGTTAAAGTTCAAAGATGAATGTGAATAAAGTAAAATGGGTCCCAAGAGCTCATTTATTCAATCTATCAAGTATAAAGGCCATTACAACACCAAAGAGGCACTCATTTGCTTTATAAGCAATCAAGCTCACCCTCACCTACACTCCATCTACCTCCCCTAAACTTTTCCATGCCCATTCCTCTCATTTCCCTCACTTTCCCACAAACCCTAGACTTTTGCTACACTTTTGACACCTTCCTAGGTTATGGCTGTGTTTTTCCCTTTTGGACCCCTTCCCCTCACTCATTTCTAGAAATTCCATATCCCCAAACTCTCTAACATCTATCCCTATCCCCCAAAGTTTCCTCAAGAATTTTGACAGCCCTTAACCCCTTCATTCCCCTCCCTATACAAGATCCCCTGTTTTTCCCACACTTCTGGAGTGACCTTGGGAAAATAATTTTTTATCATAGTTGGAGTGTCCAAATGACTTTCTTGATAAGTCAAATGAAAACTAGACTGAGAGATATTTCCAATGAGCTATCTTGAGCTCAATTTGGAGTTGAGGAAGGCCTCCAAAAGTTGCCTGTAACAACACTCTACATTTATGCACCCTCATTCAGCACTTTTTGACCAGTCTTGGGAAAATCAATTTTTGACAAGGCCAGTCAACTCCAATAAGAAAACCAAAGGTAGATTTGGAAAGTAGACAGAATAAGCTTTCCAACGAGCTATGTTGGGCCAAATTTGGACACTAGGAAGGCCTCCCAATGTGGTATGCAAAAAGGTGATGCAGGGACGTTGCGCATTTAGCCTGGATGCTGCGCGTTCAGGAAGGACACTACGCGTTCAGCAGGTCGCTGCACATTCACCAAGAAAGTGCCAAAAACCTCTTTTAGCCTATCATTCCACCAAATTGATGCTAAATCTCTGCACAAGGTTTCTTCAAAGCTTCATTTACCAGTAAGTAACCCAACCATCATCTCCTTGAAGTATTGTTGTGCTTCATAGTCATTCAAACTTATTTATGAAGTAAGAAAATCCCTAGTACTTATCAAAATCTACATCACTCCCTAAACCTAATCCCTAAACTGTTATACATTTCCACTCACATCCCTAAAATCATTCTCTCTTTTCCCTAAACAATCTCATCCATAATAGCCCTAAGTCCAAGGGTTTCACTTGCCTAGGCTCCCTTACATATTCCCATTTCCTTCATTTCCCCACACCTTCATTCACTTCACACTCCTTGATTTCATTCATCATCTCCCTAGGGTTTTGATACCAAATAAATCATGGCAACCTAACAGAGGTGAAATTAGCAAGCCTAAGAGGGTTGATTTGGGCACATTGGCACATACCTATCAGAGAGGTCATAGGCATGTGTTTGCTTCACTTGGAGTGAAAGGGGCCATGCCTTCTTCATCAACACAACAGGTAGATAAAGGTAAGGAAAATGTAATAGAGCCAAACATTGATGATGAGGAGGGCAAACATGAGACAGAGCATGAATTTCAGTTGACTGACTTAAGTGAAGGAGATAAAGACAAAGTCACCAATGAAGCAATTAAAGGCAAAGAGGCAAAGATTAATGAACTTCAGATTAATATTGAAAGGGCCAAATATGTGACTAACTTCCTTAAGCTAGAAAATCAACAGCTGAAAACCAAGCAGGCCATCAATGAGGTGAAGTGTATCAAAGCACAAAGAGAGGCAGAAAAGGCTAAAGCCTTGCTTGAGGAAACATTAGAAAGGTTTGGTGAACCTGATGATGAGGAGGATCAGCCTCCAAGACGGAAACCAAGGATTAGAGGGCTGAAAAGAGCTCTAGCCCTAGAGAGACAAAGGGAAGCTGAGCTAGCAAACCAACTTACCTTAAATGAACAACTTGCCCTAGAAATCAGCAAGGATAGGGAACCATGGCTTGATAGAGCCAATCTACATTTGGAGTAGTTGCTAGAGAAGGCCAACAAGGACAATGACTTGTTGAGGACAAGGGTCAAACTTCATGCATGGAAAGAGAGAATTGCATTGGCCAAGTTCAAAAGAGCCAATGCTAAAATTAAAAATTTGACCAAGCAAGGAGAGAAAGAGAAGTTAGACATACTTGCTGAGGTGTCACTCCATGCCTCAAACACTTGATGAGAAATTACCATCACAATTTTGACAAAATTTTGGCACACTTTGCACTTTTTTCTTTTCTGTGTTTTTAAGTATATTTGCACACAGAAAATTTTCCAAAGGCGTAGTGACCTGGACGCTATGCTCTTTTTTGGGGCCTCCAAATGACAAATGGCCAACACCACTAGGTTCGTATTCATGAGGAAATCAACCCTAGAAAGTTTCAGGGTTTTTGGAGGAGAACTGGTCCATCAAAAGCTCAAAAAACCATCAAAATTTCATGTTTCTGCCTCCAAATCTTCCTGGTCGCTGCGCGTTTACCAGTCTTGGGAGAACAAGTTTTTGACAGGGAAAATGAGCACCATTTTGAAAACTGGAGGTATTTTTGGAAACTAGCCTCAAAGGGCTTTCCAATGAGCTCTCATGGATCTGATTTGGACAATGGGAAGGCACTCAAAACCAAGCTTGAACAGAGGTCAATTTTTCTGCCTGGATGCTGCGCATTTGACAAGGAAATTGCATTTTTACACAATCTTCAGAAATTTTTGAAGTTTCACTCTAGTTTGTTTTTTACTTTAGAAAACGAGGAATTTACTTCTGTAAATGGTCAAGATGAATGTAAATATAATGTTTTTACTTTTATCAAGGGTAAATACATTAGGTAAGTCAATCAGTTGAGGTGTAATGAATCAACTCATTAGAGATAGGATTGAGTCACTTTTCTCATCCTATACTCTAGCTACCAGTTCAGCTTTCTCCCTCACCTCATGGATGAGTGGAGGTGGCTTTTAGTTCTATTTAGCTTAGGTCTTCATAGGAGTCAAAGGTTGGAATCAGTTTGAATGTTAGTGTATTGATCAAGAACCAATTTGGCCTGGAAATTAATGAATAATTACAGCTATTTCCTTGGGGTTCATGTGGTATGAATGTTTGGCATAGTTTTTTCTCTGTGATCATTTGTATCAATGTTTTGTAAGCTCATAAACTGTTCATGTCTATTATATGATAAATTTCAAGTTGATAGGAAAAATACATGTTTTTCATGCTTTTTTTTGGGAAAATTTTCATAATCTGTCAATTTTCTTCAATTTAGGAAGAATACATCTCCTATGCTCTTCCTAGCTCCTCATCAGTTTTAAACCATCTTACCAAATCATCTTTAAGTGTTGAGCCTACTACCTAGCTTGCCCCATCGAATGGACTACAATTCCATTTCATTTTCCTTGACCTAATCCTCATTCAGTGAGCCCAACCCCAATAAAAACAAATCAAACCCTTCTACACTTCTAAGCTAGCCTAAAACCTTTTTCATCCAGCCCTTTTGGCTATGATTTTTGTGGATAGAGCCCTCTCCGACTTGGCAGGGCTAGATACCAAGTCAAAATGTTGGTTTGTGGTTACCTCTGTTGGGATTCCTTCCTCAGCCTTGGGAATCTGGAGGAGTGCTAACGTACTAGCGTTGTTGCTGGGGAACGAAAAGACAAATCTTCTCTGGGAAAGAACGACAAAGATTAGATCTGATTATTGATGGTGAACAATGATCAGGCACAAGAAGGTTGTGCATCATTCACCTGGCGACTCTAGTGTCGAAGAATCCCAAGATTCAGAATTCCTATGGCGACTCCACTCTTCAAGAAACAGTAGTCTAAAATATTCTTAGCGAACTCACTATTGTCAAAATGGACTTGATTTCTCGAAGGTATCCACCTATGAATCAAGCTCATATTACGGGTTTTTCGAACCATATTCCTCATATAGATCGGCAATCGGGACTGTCAAAATTTAAGGGTCAAGACGATGAAGATGTTAGTTTGCATTTGATCAAATTTCATTTGCATATTGATAGACTAAAGATTGAGTTTCCTGAAGATTGTCTGATGAAGATGTTTATGGCTACCTTGGAGGAAAAAGCAAGATCATGGTATGAGAGTATACCATCTGCTAGTTTATATTCTCTGAAGGACTTTCATTCAGTTTTCTTTCAAAATTATCAAAGCTCTAATTCTTCCATGTCAATGATTGATAGTTGTTGTGAGATCTCTAATAATTTCATTGAGTTTCTTGGAAATTTGTATGGGGATGAAGAGTATCTAGATAATGAGACCATAGAATCCCTTCATGATTTTTCCTCCTAACAAGAATCAATAGTTTTGTTGTGAAACCAGATCCAAAAATAGAAGAAAAGAGATATCAATGCCTTAGAAATAAGCCACTTCGAGGGGGTAACCTCCAATACATTACATGAATGAACAATTCTTTGATGATACAAATTACAAAACCTCCTTTATATATATAGGAGTCCATGGGACCACAATGTAATCCTAGCCGACCTAACAATAATAATTTAAGGGCACAATAATAACAATATGGGGGTTATGGGGGTACAATAATAACAATAAGGGGGTTACACTAACAAAAATAAGGGACTATACTAGTAATATAGGGACCTAACATGCCCCTCTCCTTCAAAAAAGTGTTGTCCTCAACGCTTGAGTAGCTCTGGGTGCTTCTGTATAAAATTCTCATCCTCCCATGTAGAATCTTCAATGGGTAAGTTCTTCCACTTGATGAAATACTCTGAAATTGATCGATTCCGTAGTTGTCGAGTTCTTGTTTCCATGACCGCTTCAGGTTCCAATATGATTTTTCCTTCCTCATCAAGTTCTGGCAATATTGTTTGAACTGGAAGATTTTCACCTATAACCTTCTTTAAGCATGAAACATGGAAAATTGGATGCCCTCGTGAAGAAGCAGGAAGCCCCAATTTGTATGCCATAGTACCAATCTTTTGCAACACCTTGTAAGGACCATAGTACTTTGGCGATAATTTATTATCCTTCTTTGCTTGCTTGAGGGACATTTGTTTGTATGGTTGTAGCCGTAAAAATACCCAATCTCCTACATCAAAACTTCTCTCGCTACGATGTTGATCTGCCTGTTGTTTCATTCGATTTTGTGCCAAATTCAGGCTATCCTTTAAGAGTTGGAGAACTTCTTGCTGATGCTCGATGTGATCTTCCACTGCTTGAACCTTCGAATTTTCCCTTAAATATGATGTGATGGATGGTGGATGATATCCATAAAGTGCCATAAATGGGTCATTTTTGCTGCAGTATGGAAGGAAGTGTTATACCACCATTCAGCGAGAGGTAACCACTTGACCCATTGTGTTTGTTTATCAGATACAAAACAACGAAGATATCCTTCCAAACATTTATTTACTATCTCAGTTTGACCATCGGATTGAGGATGATAAGATGAGCTATGAGCTAATTGAGTACTCAAACAAGAAAATAACTTCGTCCAAAAATTTCCAGTAAAAATGGGATCTTTGTCGCTCACAATAACCCTTGGGTTTCCATGTAGCTTTTGAATTGTGTCCATAAATGTAGTAGCAACTGTACTTGCTTTAAATGGATGAGATAATGTACAAAAGTGTGCATACTTGGTAAGTGTATCAACTACCACCATGATGACACTCTTTTCTTTGGACTTAGGTAAACCTGTGATAAAATCCATTGAAATATCCTCCCAACGTTGACTTGGAATGGGTAAAGGTTGTAGAAGACCCGGGGTCTTAATTGTCTCAACTTTATTTTGCTGGAAAACCAAACATTCTGCCACAAACTTTTGAACATCAGATTTAAGGCCATCCCAAAAAAATTCTTTCTTCACCCTGTGGTAAGTTTTTAAAAATCCTGAGTGTCCTCCTAAAGGAAAAGTGTGCAATTCCAAAAGAATCTTTTGTTTTAGTTGGGAATTCTTACAAAGATATAAGCGATCTTTGTACCATAAGGAATCATTTTTCCAACTAAATGTATCAAATTTACTAGGATCTTGCTGCAACTTTTGAATGAGTGTCCATACATCTTTGTCCTTCTTCCATTCATCCCTTGCTTCGGTTATCCAATCTGGTTGGATAATAGAAATGGCACAAAGCAATGCTTCCACCTCTTCATTCTTTCTTGAGAGTGCATCTGCAACAACATTTAGCTTCCTTTTTTTGTAGATTATTTCAAAGTCATAACCCAACATCTTTGTGACCCATTTTTGCTGCTCTTCTGAAGATAGTCTTTGTTCCAAAAGTGTTTAAGACTATCATGATCAGTTTTTACCTTGAAGTGTCTTCCCATTAGGTAAGTTCGCCATTTCTTTAGTGCATGTAGTATTGCTAACATTTCCTTCTCATAAATAGGTTTCTGTAAATACTTTCCTTTGATTGGACGACTTTCAAAAGCAATGGGTCTTCCTTCTTGCATTAAAATAACACCAATTCCATTTCCTGAGGCATCACATTCCACAATAAAGGTTTTTGTGAAGTCTGGCGTAGCTAAGACCGGTGCTAGGCACATTGCCTCTTTAAGATGTTCAAAGGCCTTAGTTGCTTCAGGAGTCCATGAAAATGCATATTTCTTCAATAATGTTGTTAGAGGTACTGCTATTCTCCCATAATTCTTAACAAACTTGCGATAATACCCTGTTAACCCGAGAAATCCTCGCAACTGCTTTATGGTTGTGGGGACTTTCCATTCCTTAATGGATTTAATTTTGTTAGGGTCTACTTTAACACCCTCAAGAGATACAATATGACCCAGATATTCCACCTATTGTACTCCAAAGAAACATTTGGATGTTTTTGCATATAATTGTTTCTCCTGCAATAGTTTGAGCACCCCGTCAACATGTTCAACATGATCCTTCCAAGACCTGCTGTAGATTAGTATATCATCAAAAAATACTAGCACAAATTTTCTAAGGAAGGGTTTGAAAATGGAATTCATCAACCCTTGAAATGTAGAAGGTGCATTGGCAAGGCCAAAAGGCATGACCAAAAATTCATAATGACCCTCATGAGTTCGAAATGCTGTTTTTGGAATATCTTCAGTCTTCATTCTAATTTGATGACATCCTGAACGAAGATCCAACTTGGTAAAATAAATTGCTCCATGTAATTCATCCAATACTTCATCAATCATAGGAATGGGAAATTTATCTTTAATGGTGAGCTTATTGAGCTCCCTATAATCCGGACACATTCGCCATGATCCATCCTTCTTGTGTACCAATACTACAGGAGCAGAGAAAGAACTTCGACTAGGTTGAATTATACCCGCCTCTAACATTTCTGCAATCATACGTTCAATTTCGCTCTTTTGGACATAAGGATATCTATAAGGCCTGATGTTTGGAGGAACACTTCCTGGAATCAAATGAATAGCATGATCATAATCACGAATAGGTGGGAGTCCTTTGGCAGTGCCAAACACCTTGGAATGATTGTCTAAGACTTTTTGGAGATCTACAAAAATAGATGATTTTGATGTTGGAACTTCTAGTGAGCATAATTGTGCAATTACGTCTTGTTGTTCTTTCTTTAGAAGCTTTGTCATGACATTAGAGCTTATTATCTTTCCCGGCTTCCCTGCAATACCCCGTAATTTGACTTCAATGGAGATGCCTTATCTGTACGAGGAAGGTCCCAAAACAGAGACAAGAATAAGGTTTCAAGTGGGAGATCTAAATCTAGAGGGAGATCTAAATCTCCTGGAAAGTTTGTAAAGGTGTGCCGGAAATGCGGAAAGGAAGAACACTACAAAAAGGAATGCAGATCTAAAGCTCCTGAGAAAGGAAATGGATCTGATGATGTTCCTTCTGCAGAGGCAAAAACCACCTCAGATGAAGGTGGGGATGTGTATTTGGCTTCTTCTTCAAATAAACATGTAGATCATGAGTCATGGTTTATTGACTCAGGTGCATCTTTTCACTTCACTCCCCATAGGGAGTGGTTCTGGCGAGTATGAGAGAAATATGATGGTGGTGATGTCTTCCTAGGGATGAGAGGGCTTTAATCGCTTCAATGGGAAAGTCACTAAGTCAAGTGGAAGGATTAGAACACTTCCTGGTGTTCTGCATATTCTTGCATTGGCCAGAAATCTGATTTCTGTAAGCAAGATGGATGATGCAGGTGTAAAAATAGTGTTTGAGAAAGATGCCTGCAAGATGGTTCGGGGAGCATTGGTATTAATGCGGGGATTTCGGATTGGAACTATGTACAAGTTACAAGGTAGCACTGTTATTGATGGGTGTAATAGTTCTGTGGTTCCTGAAAGAGGAGCGGAAAGCCTAGCTGTCTTTGGAGAAAAGACCATGCTATGGCATCAAAGGCTTGGACATATTGGAGAGAAGGGCCTTCAGATACTGCATAGAAATGGTATGGTAGAAGGTATGTCTAATTGCTCTCTGGATTTCGATTTCTATGAACATTGTGTATATGGGAAGGTAATTCCTGTGAGTTTCCGGTGCTAAGAGACAATGTGATATAGAACCCAGCACAAAGGATGTACTTGGACTCATGTCAGTTCCATCACTGGGAAAGTCTGTGTACTATGTTTCATTCATAGATGACTTCTCAAGGAATACATGGATATATTTCTTGAGGAAGAAATTTGAATTCTTTGACAAGTTTAAAGAATTTAAGGCTCTGGTGGAAAACCAGAAAGAGAAGAAGATAAAGGCATTGAGGACAGATAATGGTGGGGAGTTCTGCAAGAAGGAATTTGAAGAGTTATGTAAGAAGTGTGGTATAGCATGGCAGAAGACTACTCCATATACACCTCAGCAAAATGGAGTTGTAGAAAGAATGAATAGAACACTGATGGAAAAGGTGAGAAGCATGCTCAAGGGAAAGCATTGTAGGCACTGCGTAGCAATGTCGGAAATCATATGTTACTTAGTTACCGCACATGCTTCACGTCGTTGAGGATAAGACTCCACATGAGGTATGGACTGGTAAGAAACTCTCTCTTTCACATCTAAGTGTATTTTGATGTGATGCATATGTACATATGTTCCAAAGGAGAAAAGGACCAAGTTGGATAATAAATATGAAAGGTGCATATTTATTGGGTATAAGGATGGTTTAAAAGGTTACAAGCTTTGGAACCCAGAAACAAGGAAGGTTGTGCACAGCTGAGATGTGGTGTTTAGAGAGGTGAAAGATGTTGTTACACATGAAGTCCTATCAAAGGAACCTGAGAAGATAGAGTTTGAGCTAAAGGAGGATGAATCAGACTCTACAACAGAAGAATATTCTGAAGAGGAAGAGCCACAAACCCCAGCTTTGAGAAGATCAGTTCGGGAAAGAAGGCAACCAGAAAGGTATAGTCCATTTGCTTTTCGTTCAGGTTTTGCCTTAACTATAACTGATGATGATCCCAGAACTGTCAGGGAGGTAGTAGATTCAAAGGATGGAAAACTCTGGAAGGAGGCCATGGTTGATGAAATGGCATCCTTGCACAAAAATGATGCATGGGATCTGGTGGAGTTGCCGGCTGGAAGGAAGCCCATCGGGAGAAAATGGGTGTTTAAAAAGAAGATGAATGTAGAAGGAAAGGTGGAGAAATACAAAGCTCGGTTGGTTGCAAAAGGTTATTCCCAGGTGTCGGGAATTGATTTTGGTGATATTTTTTCTCCTGTTGCCAAGGTTACTTCTATTAGATTACTTTTATCTGTTGTTGCTGCATTTGATTTGGAGATAGAACAGATGGATGTGAAGACATCATTTCTTCACGGGGATCTAGAAGAGGAGATCTACATGAAGCAACCTGAAGGCTTTATGGTGAAGGGTAAGAAAGAACTAGTATGCAGGTTGAAGAAATCTTTGTATGGGTTAAAACAGTCACCAAGGATGTGGTATCGGAAATTTGATACCTATATACGGGGACTTGGCTTCACCAGAAGCAAGGAGGATCACTGTGTTTATTTTAAATTAATTGGTGACCGTGTTATTTATTTGGTCTTGTATGTGGATGATATGTTGTTGATTGGAAATGACAAAGAAATTATCCAAGATTTGAAGACCAAACTGTTCTCCAAATTCGACATGAAGGATCTTGGTGCTGCAAACTATATTTTGGGCATGGAAATTAAGAGAGATCGGGCAAAGAGGAAGCTCTGGTTAAACCAGAGGAAGTATGTCGAGACTATATTGCAGAGGTTCAATATGCAGGATAATAAACCGGTGAATGTTCCTATTCCTGTAGGTGTAAAGTTGTCTGCTAAACAATGTCCCAAGACACAAGAAGAAGAGGAGTATATGTCCCGTGTTCCATATGCAAGTGCAGTGGGTAGCCTGATGTATGCAATGGTCTGTACTAGACCAGACATTGCACATGCAGTGGGAGTATTGAGCAGGTTTATGTCAAACCCGGGGAAGGAGCATTGGACAGCAGTGAAGCGGGTTTTCAGATATTTACGTGGCACTAGTGATTATGGCTTGTGCTACCAGGGAAGACCAGGATTGGAAAGAATGTTGGACATTCATGGTTTTGTTGATGCAGACTGGGCTGGAGATCTAGACCAAATAAGATCTACAAGTGGGTATGTGTTTAGCCTATTTGGAGGTGCAGTCAGTTGGATGAGTAAAAGACAGTCTGTAGTGGTGCTTTCAACTACAGAGGCAGAATACATAGCAGCCACTCATGCAAGCAAGGAAGCAGTTTGGTTGCAGAGATTGTGTTCAAGTATGGGGTTGGTACAGCAAGCTATAAGGATAGACTGTGATAGCCTAAGTGCAATTTTCTTGGCTAAGAACCCTGCTTATCATTCAAAGACAAAGCACATTGATGTTCAATATCACT
Source organism: Pinus albicaulis (assembly GCA_034641835.2). Taxonomy (NCBI): domain Eukaryota; kingdom Viridiplantae; phylum Streptophyta; class Pinopsida; order Pinales; family Pinaceae; genus Pinus; species Pinus albicaulis. The sequence goes on from CM076576.1 coordinate 638,364,778, forward strand.
TTGTTAGAGATATGGTTGAGGCTAAAAGGGTGTTGGTGGTAAAGGTGGACACTTTGAAGAATGTTGCAGATGCATTGACGAAGTCTGTGAGCACTCAGAAGTTCTCTTGGTGTAGAGAAACAATGGGTGTTGAAGAATTAGCCCAATGACTAAGCTCTCCTGTGGCCCCCTGTGGAAAGAAAACAACAAGTGGGAGAATGTTGGGTATGTGTTATATTCTTTCCACGACTAGCCCCACGCGCTATACGTTGCGCTGGGCGCAGCAGGGGGTCACGCGGGGGCGGGCGCGCGGCGCCCGGTGGGATTTGTTTTGGTATGCGGTCCCACTCATAGGCGGACCCACCCATGTTTTGTGCATGAGTTTGCACATGGTTTTTTGGGGTACGATGGTTTTCGACCCCTGGTATTTTGTAGATCCGGTCAAGGGAACTACGGTTATTTTCTAATCCAGGGTTTATGGATTGGGATTTATGTATGCTTCGGCATGTATATATATGTGTGTTGTAACACTAAAAGGAATATAATGAAAAATCAAGCTGGTCGTCCCGATTTGGGATCTAGGGGAAAATCTCTGTGTTTATCTGTTTTATGTTTTATGCTCTCGCTATTGTTTATTTTCTGTTATAAGATTCATGTGTAGATAATTTCTTTTCAGGGTTAAAACCTACATTTCACATTATTGGGATCAAAATATTGCTCCATCCGTAGTATCCATGTTACAGGATCCTTTCCATCAAACTTCCTCATATCCATTTTTGGAATATAGTGGTTCTTCCCTCCAACATTAGAGTTTATGAAATCACGATTAACATTTATTTTGTTCTCATCATGAGTTTCCTCTACTATCTTTTCACCATTAGGAAACATTTCTTGTATCAACTTTGTCAAACCTTCCATGTCTTATTTTAGATCATTCTTCATGTTTTCCATTTTCTCATCGATCTTAGCTTCCATGTCATCCATCTTAGATTCCATGCCAGCTTCCATGCCATCTATCTTAGATTCCATGCCATTCTTCAAAACATCCATGCCTTTCTTCAAACCATCCATCTTAGTTTCCACACCTTTCTTCAAAACTTCCATGTCATTTTTTGTTGCTCTTTGCGAGAGCGAAATTTGTTGCACTTGCTCTTGTAATTTTGATATGTCATGTTGCCATTATTCGTCTTCATGAGTCATAGTAGAGCCTTCTAAAGGCTTAATGGGTGTTGAATTATTTATAGGGGCCATTTTATAATCCAATACTGATATCTATTCTACAATATGCCCTTGGAATCAATTCAACTTGATTCTTCAAACAAGACTTATGCAAATTGGAAAAAGAATTACACACATTTTACTTGCTTTCGAGGAGCTCGATATTGAAATTGACTTATCTCTATACTTGCAGATCCTCAATATCTGAAATTAGGCCCTATAGTAGTCCTCTGAAGCTTCTTTCCAATGCCACAGGTTTGACTTGATTTGGAGTCTTCAAGGCAAAGTTATGTCCAATCTCCCACAATGACCTAATTATGGACTGGTTCAGTAGAACGAACTTGTACGACTTGCCACGTGTCATTGTTTGCTCCTTTGGCTCTGAAATTTATATATAGGAAAGTAAAGTATGTGTACTTCCACTCACTTTTTACAGAATTCCAATCTGATGCTCAAAGAGAGAGTTATGAAGATTTTCCCACAATCACCTCTTTGAGATGAAATTCGGGAGCCTAAGAAAGACCTAACTTCCACAGATCATATCTCCAAAAATATTCCGAACCAAGCTATGAAAGTTTACGACGATGTTCCTTATGATGTTCGCTTCGCACTCTAAACATTTCAGCTTCTAAACCTTTGTAGAAAAAATTTATAGCGAAAATTCCGCGATGACCTTTTTAAGTGAAATTTAGGAGCCTGCGAAAAGCCCTAACTTCCACAAATCATATCTCCAAAAATATTGTGAACCAAGCTTTGAAATTTTGCGACGATGTTCCTCAGGATTTCAGCTTCGCACTTTAAAAATTTCAGCTTCTGAACCTTCGTAGAAAAAAAATTATAGCGAAAATGACACGATGACTTGTTTGGAGCAGCGAAACCCTAGAATCTAAAGCTCCGATACCAAATGTTGTGAAACCAGATCCAAAAATAGAAGAAAAGAGATATCAACATCTTAGAAATAAGCCACTTCGAGGGGGAAACCTCCAATATATTACATGAATGAACAATTCCTTGATGATACAAATTACAAAACCTCCTTTCTATATATAGGAGTCCATGGGGCCACAATGTAATCCTAGTGGGGCCACAATGTAATCCTAACTGACCTAACAATAATAATTTAAGGGCACAATAATAACAACATGGGGGTTACAGGGGTACAATAATAACAATAAGGGGGTTACACTAACAAAATGAGGGACTATACTAGTAATATAGGGGCCTAACAAGTTTCCTCATTGGATGAAGAGATCCTTGAGCCTTTGCATGAGAACCCTTTTCATCACCAACAAGAATCAATAGCTCCCTCCTTAGATGAGACAGACTGGAACCAAGAAAGAGAAGTGCCAATTCCCGATCCTAAAAATTAAAATCACCAAATCAATGTAAATTTCTTTAAAACTCAATTTTCTCCTTTGTCTAAAGATGAAATAGATCAGCTCCTGAAAAATCATGTTACAGCGCAAGCGAATGTAGATTTGCAGCTCTTACATTGTTCACATAGTTAAGAATGTGTGATTGAAGCATATTCCATTATTGAAAACGAAAGTCTGGGTTTGAATGATGATAGTCATGAGACTGATGAAGCCATACCAGAAGTTGTTGTGAGTAAACTGATTTGTGATGATGATTTCCTACAAGGAGATTAGCTAACATAGATCGTTGTCTTTCCTGAAGAAAATAGGGATGCCATGTTTAACAATCTTGAAGAATGTTTTATGTTCAAAGTTGACTTAGAATATGAATTTGAGGATTATGAGCCTAAGAGAGACAGTATGCCAGAGAAAGAATCAGAGTTGTTAATGCTTCAGGAATTTGTAGCCAACACTCCAACAGCAAAAAGTCACACTTCCCTATGCTTTCCTATGGACCAACAACCAAGTGTTCTTTCAGATCAGAATGAAGAGTGTGCTTGTGTTTTTGTTGAGTCTCAAGACAAGGTAACATTTCATATTTTTGAAGATCCTTTTACTAATTTTCTACAGTTAGCATGGAAGATGTATTTTCTTGTTTTCATGGACCAAAAGCATATGTTCAGTAGACACTTAGAGTGGCCTAGTTTTTTGTTTTTTCTGCCTGCTCGAGGAAAATGAGAGCATAATTTCAGGAAGTAACCATATGTTGGATTGGTTACACTGGAAGGATCACTTCACATGATTGTACATATGTCTTCAGCAGGCAAGTGGTTGTCATCAGCATTTGAAGCCCTCAAGTCTCAGTGATGTACTGCCATTAATAAGTAGGGTAAGTTCAATTTTTGAGTCTTGTTTCAGTCAAGTCAAGTCAAATTGAGTCAGTTTCATTCAGTTTGTGTCATTGAATTGTTAGAAAATCAGTCCTACCTTTCAGTTTCAGTTATTTTAAACCGTATAGGCCCAATGGAAGAAAATACTGATCTTCTCAACTCAGAGATCAGCGGTTCTTGACACCTCTTTCAGAGCTGTCATCCCCAATAAGGCCAATGTTAGTGTCAAAATATGCATTCTACCATCAGTGATCAAAATCACTCATTTTCATTATCATTTTAGGTGTCTCATTTCGAAATTTTTATATCATTCCATTAGGTCATGCTAAAAATTGTTTCACTGATGGTAGCCCTAGTCATAAAAACATCACTCTTCCTTAAATTTGATTACTTGTTGGCATAGTTTCATACCTTGCTGACTGTACATCATTCACAAAATTAATTTCATCATGCCATAATGTCAGTCATGTCATCTTTAAATTAAGTCCTTCAAGGTCTCATTAGGTATTTTAGGGTTTTTCAAGGTTTCACTAGGTCATTAGGGTTTCCATGATTCAATAAAACTCCATTCCATTGCATACAGACCAGAAAGTAGAGGGTGATCCAATAAACTTCTCTTCACCATGTGAAGATGACTTGTAAAGAAAAATTCTCATTTCAGCAAGTAATTTGGATTTCACAATGTAATAATTTTTATTTTCATTATGTAATTTTATGTCTTTCAAATGTAATAAGTACAAGGTTCCCAAGCTGCCAACCCAAGGTTCCACTTGTCAAAGTATCAAAATGTCAAATCCTAGTGTTCTCTAAGCTCATCACATGATCAGATGTCAAAGGAAAAAGTCACATGCAAAGGTACAATGTTAAAGTTCAAAGATGAATGTGAAGAAAGTAAAATGGGTCCCAATAGCTAATTTATTCAATCTATCAAGTATAAAGGCCATTACAACACCAAAGAGGCACTCATTTGCTCTATAAGCCATCAATCTCACCCTCACCTACACTCCATCTACCTACCTGTTGTACTATACAACAACCCTCCCTTTTTCTTAAAAAAATTTAGAAATAAAATTCATTTAGAAATAGGGTCCCTTTCTCTTTTTACTAAGAAATAAAAGATTCATTGTTTTGAAAAAACTCATCTTTTGTTTACTAAACAAATTCAACATTCAAAACTTATGATCCGATCCAATATAGAAGGCCTTATCATAAAAAACAAATCAAGTTTAAAAGTCCAATCGCAATCGGAGAATCGGAGATAAACCTTAAAAGAAGTTTCATATACTTATTTCAAATCCTTCGATGCGATTAGTTTGATCGGAAATCTTCAATCGCTAAGAGTTTAAATTGTTTATTTGTATAAATTCCGATGCAATGCGTCCAGTCGCAATCGAATAATCGGGATAGTCTTTAATAAACTCTTTACGGTCAATTAAAATTCCCTGATCCGACGCGCGTTATTACAATAAACGCTTTCAAAAGAAAATCAAACATTTGTTCGTTTAAAATCTTATATGGTAGACCCCACCATTAGAAATCGGAAAAGTTTTCAATCGGAATCGGCCAATCGAGAAAAACGTATTGTGATGTTTATGTGCCATTCGAAAACTTTCGATGCGATTGATAAATGTCATTTATTACATGCGAAAAGTTTAGAATGGATGAATATTTTAATATTTCACAAGCGCCAAATATATGTTGGTACGAGGGCATTCAATAACGAATCAAATGAATATTGTTAATGATTTGGTTTTTAATACACGAGTGTGACCCAAAAGGAGCATTTACGCGGTATACGAAACAAATAAATAAAAATCATAAGTTCATAAATCATCCCGTTTGAGTTGCTTGTTTGTCACGACTGAGAGTTTATTGTCTTGCAGAGCCAAAGAACACTAAGCTCGTTCATTCACAGACAAAGAGAAGCAATAGCAAACGCAAAAATGTCGAAGAGAGCGAGAAGAAACAAGACTGCTGTTCCAGTTAAGTTTGTTGAGACTCCTACGGTTTCAAAAGAAAATCCCACAAAACTAAGATTAGTCACAGATACATCATGCCAGGGGCTTGGGAGTATGACGTGGGAAGGAGTCTACAACCTATTAGAAAGAGAAAACCCCAAGGTCACAGTGGAAAAGGCATCGGTTCCGGACGAAGATAGTTCAGATTCCGACTCTGAGATCACCGAAAAATCACTTGCAAATTCATTTTTACATCGAATTGCAGCCAGAGCGAGTATCATGCCTTATTATGATGCAATTCGATGGGTTATTGACAGTGTGAAGATACAGGACAGAACGTTTGTTTCAGCATCTGGAGTATCTTTTGGCTCGTTTAAAGCAGAAGACCTAAAGGCAATGTATCACCTTCCAGACCCGCAGAAGGTGTATAACAAGGAGTTTATCAAAGACTTTGCTGATAATAACAAAGTCCAATCTGACCCTATCAGAGATTGGAAGAAAAATCTAGAGAAGCACCGAAATGAAGCGTCCGGTATGTATTCTGTAGAGTCCCTTTTACCTCCGTATTGCTATGCCGCTGCCATGATGTGTAGATTATTTGGCAATGATAATTCAGCTAGGTTTTCTATACAAATGGTCCCATTAATCCTAGCTGCTGTCAATTCCGATATCATGGATTGGGCTGTTATTCTTTCTGATAGAATGGCCAATAGGATACTTGAGTACAGACAAGAAAAAACCACTGGAAATTCCACTCCCTTTTTCTTTTGTGCCTATATTCTTGATGCTCTTTGTTTTAATTCCGAGTTTCCCTTATTCAGATGGAAATGGACTCCCAAAGACCCTACCCCAATTCATATTTATCATAAACTACTTTGGAAGGTTCATTTCCAAGATAATGTATATAGAATCTGCCATGGTTTCCTCATCCCTGTTTTCAAAACCATTTTTAATCGCTTTCCTCCTAGATTCTCTGATAAAGCTAAGTCCGACTTATCTGCAATAGGAGATTGGTTTGGGGAGGAGAAATTTACATACATCAGGGTTTTTGGTAGTATTTTGGAACCACATGTTCTTCCTCTTATTGTTCCAGACAAACTTCTTGCTCAAGAAATTTCCTATCAATTAACAGTTGAAGGAATATCTAGGTCTTTGAATAACAGTAAGAAGAGAATGTGGCCTCAATTCCCACTCAATTGTGGTCAGTTTACTTTAAATGACTTCAAGAATGCTGAAAAGGAAGTCTCCAAGATAAAAGGTTGTAAATTTGCAACCATTCCTGGAAGACAATATGATCCGCAACAGATAGCCTTTAATGTTACTGCTTCAGTTTCAATTGCTCGATTTGAGCATGAGCCAGATCCGTTTGATGATTTGTTTGTTTCGTTAGATAATTTTCCTCAAATTTATGACTTAGCCAAGTCTAAATTCCAAAAAGAGGAAATGAATAATTTTTTGTTATTCAGAAACCAGAGATTGTTAAGAGTTCCTCTAGACCAACTAAGAATTCCAACACAAGGGTCAGAGACAGAAGGTACATCTAGCAAAACACCAGTGGAAACATCTACTGGCAAAGTCATTACACAATCGGCTGTTAACCAGCCAACTATACATACTCAAAAGGTGGTCGCTGTTGGCAAGCCTGATGCCCAAAAGGGAAATACTGATGATAAATCCGATCAAAATACTGGTCAGCAGTCTACTGCTCAAACAACAGAAAAATGCACAAGTACCGATGATGATGTGCATAATCAAAAAGGTGGATCGGATGGAAAAAGCACTGAGCAGAACATAGATACAGAAAAAGGAAAAGAAACAAATAAGGAGATTATAGTTTCTGCTGATCTTAATGTTTCTTCTCAGTTATTGAAACAATATGATCAATTCGCTCAACAGCTGGGATTGCAAGATAAAGATAAAGAACAAATAGAGCAGGATGTTGAAATCATTCCTGAACATCCGACAGGGCAGATTGTATTGAAGGTCGAGGAGATCCCTCCTTTAGATGTATTTTACAGCCCCAAACATAAGGTTGTTGTTAGAAGGCAAAGAAAAAGAAGGAAGACAGAACAGGACATGTTTTCTACTCCATCGAAAGAGTTTATGAATATTGTTTACAAGAACACTGAAGTGAATCCATCTTAGGATCTCACTAAGTTATCTCAATATGCAGGGGCATATAGTGCTGCAACAATTGATAAAGCTGCAGAAGTTTCTCAGATGATGACTCAGAAAGATCTCTATATAGTTTCACTTGAAGAGCAAACTAAGGAAAGCCAGCAACAGATTGCCCAATTGCAACAACAACTACAAAATCAAACATCCAGGTCCGAAGAGTTGGAAAAATAGCTTGCTGAAGAAAAGAAGAAAATTGACGAGCAGCTCTTAGGCAAACAACAACAACTAAATGAAGAAATTTCCAAGTTACAAAGTCTGTTACTGAATGAGAAAAATGCAAAAATGATTCAAGAAAAGGAATTTCAAGCAACTTTGGATAAGTTTAAAGATTTCCCGAAGTTAAGTGAATTCAAAACAGAAGCCCTTGAGGCTAATAAACTATTGTCTCAGCAATTGAATGAATTTTGTGCAAAGCTGTCACAGGCAGAACCTTTTTGTGATATTACTTCATCTTTGATCCAAAATGTTATTACTCTCGGACAAGAAATAGATGATGCTGATGAAAAGATTTCCGAATTTCTCAATTGGCAAGACACAGAAAAGGGAAAAGAAGCCAATCTTCCTAGAATAGAGGAAAGACACAAAGAAGTCTTGGTTACAGAATGGGAACATCAAATAATGAAATCTGAGAGAGAAATATCAAGGGCCAGGAGTATGATGAATAATATCACGCAATTCATAAATGACAGCTTATACTCAATCAATCTCATTTTAGACTATGTTCCTGGCAGTTTGCCAAAAGTAAAAGAAACTGAAAACAGATGGAGAGAAGAAATGGAGAAGAAAAGTCAACAAATCAACAAACTTCCAACAATATCCTGGGACAGTATGTGGACTCATTTAATCAAACCAAACAATCAAAAAATGGCTATCAAATTCCTTTCAAATGCCGTTGATTGTTTAATTCCAGAATTTTCCGATGCCACCTATGCTGGACAACTGCATTCCGAAATGAGTCATCCACTGAGACTCCAAGATATGTTGAAGATTTGCAACTTGGCTTCATCAAGCGAGAGAGAGAAACAATGAATCAGTTTCATTCAAGATAGCTTTTCAGTTTTTAATTTGATAGATTGTAGCAGTAGTAGTAGGATTTTGTTATGTAATTCCTTATTTAAATCCCTCTCATGCATTTAGAGAGGGATCCGAAATTGTAATATTTTTTGGACTTGGGGCTAACATTTCTATACTCCATTCCTTATTATATTTTATGAAGGATCACATCTGGTGATTTTTGTGCTGAAATTATCTTTGAAGTGTTGCATTTCTGTACCTTTGGATTTAATTTTACATCGGAGTTACTAGATCATAGTATCACATTTCATTTGACAGTCTTCAAGATGAATGAGGTATTTCTATCCGTTCACTGTTGATTTTCTTTGTTATATGGTATTCGTTTGAAGAATTTTCTATCATTTATATATTTGGTTTTAATAACGTTTCCTTTTATATATCATTTCTGAGTATAATTGAAAATTTATCTTTTATAAGTATATATAAATGGTATACAATGATGAATGCAATATGCTAATATAACTCTGTTTAATTTCTTAAACAGAGTTATCTTTATTCGTTTCTGCACATTTCAATTTGATTAATAATACATTTTCATGGTTATTATTAGATTGAAACAATCGTA